>CAXIVR010000003.1:183606915-184806915 GCA_964035755.1 Teleogryllus oceanicus
AATTTACGAAAAATTGTACTTGACTTTATTTTAAAGTCTATCTTTAAGGAAAATATGTTATTGAGGAAAGAAATATCTATCTTTAATATTTTAGTTGTAGGAAAACTAAAAAGTGTAAACTTTTGCAATTTTGGAAAAATCAGTTTTTAAGGAATATAAGCCCTACACACTTCTCTTAAACTTTCTCCACACTATCCAACAACAATAAGCAAAAAGTTGAGCCATTGTTTTGGAAAAATATCTCAAGGCTTCATGTGAAGTACCCTCAAACAGAAAAATATCGGTTTAAAATTCAAGGGGCTGTGACATCAGCCAGATTGATAGGGGAATATCAATTTTGGAGACAATCCGCTGAACAGTTTAGCCTTTAGCGTTGTTCACAAAAGAAACGATACGACGTTCACGAAGAACGGATAGATCCTCTCTAATCCATAGCGAGAAAATAGAGCAGGATTACGGTTGACAATTCGGCGAAAAGGGAACGATAACAAGTGGCGTTATAGTAACTTATGATTCAAGGGGCGCAATTCCATTAACCAGATAGGGTTTCTGCCCTCATATTCCTTAAAACTTCAACAAGTCATCCTGTTATACTTATGAATCTTTCTTTCAAAATCTGCTCGTGTTTGAAGTTAAGTTTTGATAACGTTCGGGGATCAAATTTTTAAGTTTAAAATTTTTTACCTGAACCCTTAGGAATACATAGCACAAGAGGAAGAACGGAGAGAAAAGTCACAACAGAAAAGAACGAAATATGCCTTTTTGGAAAATCGAAACTCCAAAAAATATTGTTTCCTTCAATACTTATACTACCAATATTAATGAAATCAAATAGGTTTACAAAATCTTGGATAAAAGAAGCATTATTCTATGTTAACGCAGAGGTATCATGTTTTGGAAATAGTAATTAACATATTTTATATTTATTAAGATTTGGGCATGTACGCTGTAAAATAATCCGAATAGCAGATATCCACAATAATTTAAACTAGAGGTGCTACAGAATGGCACAGACTTTCTCGTACCGAATTTTTCTAATTTCCTTGCTTTCATCTAGCTTTGAGGTCTTGCTCCATTCTCTGGCCAGCCACCATCTATCGTCGGCCAAACTACATTATTTGGACATTTTCTCAACTTTTCAGTTTCCTAATGGTAGAATAAAACTATTACTTTAAGAATATCAGAGAAGAGTAAAACTGCGACCTAAATATAATTTTTATTGAAAAATTTGAAGACGCTTTTAAGAACAGTGCGATTAAGCATTACTCTAAATGCGAAATTCGAACCTCATTTTCACAGGAATCTATTGTTTTCAAAAAACTTAATTTTAAGTCATTTGAAGCATTTTTACTCACAAATGCAATAATGGATACAAATTGATGGAAATGTGCGCATTAACGGCGTGAGAGATATTTAAAAAATACATTTGTGTAATTTTTGACAAAATAAAAGAATACACCAAAATCACGTCATGTTAAACACTGCAATAGCACTATTCATCGGAAAAAATTGAAGAAAACATTTGGGGCCATTTTTGAGAAAATGGCGTTTGAGCATTTCTGAAAATGTGGAATATTGAGCTAGTTTCCACAGAAAACTGTTGAGTTTTCGAGATACTTGATTGACATTATTTAAAGAACATGTACTCATTAATAAAAGGATGTGAAAAAATCGCCTCTAATGTAAGTATTACCGACGTGAGAGACAAGTCAAAAAAATTAAAATTTTGTAATTTTTGAAAAACAACAACAAAAGAATAAAGAAATATAGCATTTATGTCCTCGTACAGGGTTTGTTTGTCACTAACCGTACCAAAAATGTTAAGAAAAAATTTGGAACACTTTTGAAAAAATCTTGGTTCTCTTGGAAAACTCTTCGCTGCTTTTTAAAATTTCAAATCTTGCACAGTTTATTGCGCGAAAACCACTCAAATTTTCAGAAAATCTACACAACCTTAATGAAAGAACTATTTATCGACAACAAAGTTCATTTGAAGGAAAAATCTGTGTTCTCAATTTTATAATTGTAGAAAAACTCCGAAAAATTCAAACTTTTGCAATTTTCGAAAATTCAGAGTAAACCGTAATTTTCGAAAATTCAGAGTAAATCGGACCTATGCTACTTTTATAAGTGTGTGATATTATATTCTTAAAAGAAATTTAAAGAAAAAATTTGGAGTAGTTTTTGAGAAAATTTGAAAATGTCCGCGGGGCTTCATGTAAAGTACCCCCAAAAAATTAATAAATATTTTTTAAAATCGCAGAGTTTCGACACAGGCCAGACCATTAGGGGTTTATTCAGTTTGAAAAAATCGAACGCATATCCTTTTTGTTGTAATTTTTTTAAGAGACTGCATTCTTTGCGTAGCCGTGACCACACGCCTTGTCAGATAAGTAAAATCTTTAGATGAAACTACTTTTTAATCTGGCATATATTTATGTTAGTAATCTGTTTAATATATTTTTAAAACATTTTCAGTTCGAGGTCGGAAAAAAGTTCGTTGCATACAATTTGAACGAATGGTGAACCAAGTGATTGTGATGAATTGTGAAGTATATTCTAAATCTGGGTGTAAATAACATTCATATATTGTAATAATAAGAATAAAATGTGAAAGTTAAGATATATTTTCAGAAGAAAAAAATCAATATTTTAAAAAATTTATTTCAATGAAGCTTCACTTCCAAGTTGTTGTTTGCACTTTATTTTGTTGTATTACATTTTAAAAGTGACTGGTATGTAATATTCTTTTAATGGTTTTTGTTACAAATAATAAGAATACTGGCCCTCAGAATGAACAAAAATATTTTAACATATTTCGTTCGAATATGTACTGAAAATGCCAGATAAACAGATGGTGAACGGAATTCACAATACGCTGGGTAACGTAAGAGAAAAAGACGCCCCTGGTTTAACTTTAAAGTGCAGAACAAGTTTTCGCAACCTGAGAACTTGTCAAATATTTGAATGTTTTAATTTTTTATTTAGTTCATATAATTGCTTTATGAAATAAATTTAACCACTATTTTTTAAATTCATTAATTTCTTCACATTCAGGTACAGTTATGTTTTCCAACACTTACTTCAGTTACTTCATTGCTTTAAAACAATTAATATCACGAGGTGTCGTTTAACTAAATCTTTGTTATCTCAAAGTACACATTCTAAGATTATCTTCAAAGCTTCACTTCCTTTCATAGTACAAATGCTAAACACTGTAAGTATCCAATAAATTTCTAATAAACACGTCTCTGGGTATTGGAGAAGGTAAGGGAAGAATTGTTTTAAACGGAATATAGCTATTTACGTATTTAGAGCACCAAGCGAGTCTTTACCATGCGAATGAAATGTTGATGGTGGAGGAAACTCTAGGAGCCCAGTCGGGCATTTGAAATGTGTACAGCAAATACACTTTCGTATGAGTTGCGTTTGCGCACCGCAAAATCCATTTTGCCGTGCGAGTAACACAACGAATATTTGCAGGAACATTTGCTGAACGGAACGAAAATTTCATGTACACACGTGTATAAGCACGCAATAGCAATTTCACCACATTCTGACAATTTAAATTTCACGAAAAATCGTAAACGTTGAACACTGTCTTCCCCATTGCAGCTGAGACGGGTTTTCAGCAAAACGTTTGTAGTTCAAAGTAAGATTCTTTGCTTATGTGTGTGCTTTCCCTCCTTGCGGAAACCCTCTGTTGCTGCTGAAAGCTCTTTGCCTCCGCCACCGGCCGCTGCACGGTCACTACCTGCACTTTGAACAGTAGATAATATTGCACAGGAAACAGAAGACGAGTGATGCGTATGTGAATAACGGAGATATCACTTCGCAGACAACCTTGGAGTGTCTAAATGTATTATCCACAGAAAGTTTCTATGAAATATAATGAAAAATAATGAAAATTGAAACATTCACGTAATTTAAGATATAAACATCGGCAACTGAAATGTAAAAGATATTTAGATCTCTGCAATTAAATCCTTGAAAAAAGTGCAGATAATATCGTAGCAACGAAACGATACGAAACGAACGAAACGAAACGCGGTGAAACGATAACATTGGCTTATGCATTGTATTTTATAGTGGGAACTGATACAAAATTTCGTATTGAAAAAAAAAAATGCCGCGAGAGAGTTATAAATGAACCGCGAACGAAAGTACCACGAGTACGGAGAATGTCTCCTGAACACTATTTCCCTTCGGGCTTCCGAAGCGTTTGGTCTGAGAAAGCCTCCCGCATGACTTCATGGAGGTAGACATCAAGCAATTTCACGAAATGGATGCCTTAAGCCTGTGACGCAACAGTGTTTTAAAAGTCGCTTCGCTATCGAAGGCGCGGCGACCGCACATTAAATCATGTAAGGGTTAATTGATTGGTTGATCAGTAATTCCGGGCGAGTCAAGCACTGAGATCGTTAGTCCCGTAAGTGTAGTACATGATTTTTTCCTCGGGAAGTGGCGGTGATCTTTTCCCGCTGGATGGTGAAATCCTGCGCCGACCTATTGTGTAGCGGGGTCTCAAAGTCGTATGTCCCACCAGTGGGGACCACCGCAGTCGAGACAAGCTCTTAGATCCTGACCGATCAACCGGCATATGTGGTAGTGTAGTGCACGTACGTGTAAGTATGTAGAGAGTGAGGATAGGTCAAGTAAAAGGAAGGACAGATCGCGCACGTGTCCAATTGTTAGAGTAAACTGCGCAATCTGCCTGGTACTGATCGGAGAAATGACAGAAAAAATCGATCGGAGTCGTCACGAGAACCGAGACCGAAAAGACCGGACGCTAGAATTTTCTCATTCATGCAGCCGCTGAATTCGATCTAGCTATAAAGCTAGAGTCGAAAATCCTGCCACTTCGGAAGTCGAACACTCGGTGCTGGTCAGAGGCAGGGCAGCGACATCAGTCGATGTTCTGCACCAGGCGAATGCCGGAGTAATACCATACCAAACGGGCCACGGACCGCGCGCGATCATTCCTTCCCTTGCTTGTCATATCCTCTCCCCTTAACCACACACACTTACACTAACATGCACTACACTTCCACATATTCCGGGAGACCGGTCGGGAGCTTAGAGCTTGTCCCGGCTGGGGCGGTGCCCCGCTGGTGGGAGAGTCCTGGTTAGGGGGAAACCCCACTAGCTGACGGTGGAACGGCACTGGCCATCCAGCGGGGGAAGATCACCGCCATCTCCCGAAAAAACATACACTACACTAACGAGACTAATGACCAAAGCAGTTGAAGCGCCCCGAAACACGAAAAAATCAATCCATCAATCAATGGAAGTTCTGCGCCCCCTAAGCCGGTCGAAATTTTGACCATTCCCTTCCGAGGCACCAAGCGCGGGCGACCGACCGGGGCCGGGTGGGAGGGGCGAGGTTCGGCCGGGCGGAATGGGGCAAGGGCGGGACGCGCCAGGTCAGCCGCGGAATGCGAAGGAAAAGTTGGCGCGGGCCCCGCGGCGGCGTGACAAAGCGGCGGCGACGAGCTTCGCGACGGCCCGGGGCTCCGCCACCGCCCATGCCCGCGCCCCGCCCGCGCCCCGCCCACGCCCCGCCCGTGCCCACGTCCCGCCCACGCCCCGCCCACGCCCCGCCCACGCCCGCCCACGCCCCGCCCACGCCCGCCCGCGCCCCGCTAACGTCCCGCCCACGCCCCGCCCACGCCCCGCCCGCGCCCCGCCCGCGCCCCGCCCACGCCCCGCCCGCGCCCCGCCCGCGCCCCGCCCGCGCCCCGCTAACGTCCCGCCGAGCCCCGCCCACGCCGCCGGATTCTTACGGTGGGACGCGCCCCACCGCGCCACTCAGGGCTACCACGCCCTCGCTTTCCGACGGCTCCCCCACGCCCCCCCCGTGGGGGTCCGGAGACCTACCGTCGGCTAATGGGGTTTCCCCCTATTTCCGGGCTTGTCCCAAGTGTAGTGCACGTTTTCCCCGGGAGATGGCGGTGCCCTTTCCCCGCTGGATGGCGAGATCCGGCACCGACC
This sequence comes from Teleogryllus oceanicus, assembly GCA_964035755.1. Taxonomy (NCBI): domain Eukaryota; kingdom Metazoa; phylum Arthropoda; class Insecta; order Orthoptera; family Gryllidae; genus Teleogryllus; species Teleogryllus oceanicus. Next base: position 183,612,907 of record CAXIVR010000003.1, read on the forward strand.
TACCGTCGGCTAATGGGGTTTCCCCCTAACCAGGACTCTCCCACCAGCGGGGCACTGCCCCAGCCGGGACAAGCCGGGGACAAAAAACATGCACTACACTAACGGGACTAATGACCAAAGCAGTTGACGCGCCCGGAAACACGAAAAAAATCTATCAATCAATCTCACCACGACTTCCGCTCACTTTAATCCCCGCCCTTTGCTTAAGTGAAAGCACTAATTGCCTCTGAGATTGCAGTGTCGGCACGGTGCCCTTTTGCCAGCGTTTGTTCCCGTCACCGCCATCTCTCGACTCCGCCTCTTTCGCTGTGTCCCTCCACCCCCAGAAGTCAATGACAACGCCGTACTAACAACGTCCTAACCTCAACCTCATCAGCAACGTCCCAGCGTCAAGGATATACTATATATCGACCATTAACAATACCCCAATTTTAACGAATATCTAGTATTATCAACGTTCTAGTATTGAATAGCCCAGTAATGATCTACAAAATATCTTTTTCTTGGCGTTTCTTCTTCTCCGTTCTCTTGAGTGTCCAATTTTCACAGCCATTGATTGTCATTAGCACTATTGTTTTATACAATTTCGCAACCTAGGTAGTTGGAAATCTTTACTTTTTAAACACTGTTAAGATTTGTAACTCTTATATATTAGATGATTTTTATCACGGAATGCCAACCTTTCGTTCTGTTTGCTAGAAACTATACATTATACTTTTCTCTTTTTTCCCTGAACATGATGAGCAGCTTTCTTGAGATTATCATCTGTTCTAAAAATTACCTGTTCATCTGTAAATAATGAATCGTAAGTGTTGATTGTTTCATTTTTAATATTTAATACATTCGCACTAATTGCCGTTATTACTACAAGGAAACTCACGTAAAAATATTCTTAAAGAAAAACCTTCTCAAAAATACAGAGCAGCTTGGTTTTTAACCACTATGCACTGTCTTCAATTCGTTCCTTTCTTTATTTACGTACACCATCAATCTTTCCATTACCGTGTTCGCATTGTTTCTCAGCGCCGTCTCAGCTGGAACGTTTTGTCCCTCCCCCGCCATATTCCAGAACTCTTCTTTTCTTCACTACATTCTACTCCTGCTCCTCATTCTGCTTCTCTACTCCTACAGGATCAGACTCCGTCTGTTGGAGTACCTCCCTGACCCCCCCCCCCCCACCATCCACACCACAACACCACCGCCTCTCCAATTCTATCATTCCCTCCACTGCAGACACTGGCACTGCAGACGTCTTCTACTGCAGACACCTCTGCTGCAGACCGTCGCGAAATCCCTTCTGTCGGCTCGTCAGACTCTACAACTTCTGTCGTTCCACAAGCCCACTTTACTTTTTCGTGCACATCGTTTAGTTTAAGTAATATTTACCTTCGCTCTCCTGTCACACACGCCTATGAAGCGCTTTGATCGCTACCTGATCACTTCCCCGCCAGCCTGCCCACCATTGTTGTTCCGTCTCCCCTGCTCCGCCATGCCAACTCTACAACGCTGGCTCCGCCACGCCCATCGAGCCATGCCTTTCCATATATCTACTCAACCATGCTCTACCCGCCTAACACACTACGTGTTATATAATATATGTGTTTTACACCAAGTGTAACATACCGCACCGGGAGCGGTAGCTCAGTGCATCAACTGATGCCACTGCAGCGCCTCTGACCGGGAGGTACTAGGTTCGAGTCCTGACGGCGGCAGGATTTTCGACACTACTTTTTCATCTAGGTCGAATTCAGTCCCTGTCTGGAGGAGAATTCTAGCGGCCGGCTGCTCTGATCGGTAGTTTTCCGTGATTTCTCCGATCAACACCAGGCAAATGCCGGAGCAGTACCCTACCAAACGGGCCACGGACACACTTACATGCACTACGCTACACATATTCCGGGAGACTGGTCGGGAGTTCAGAGCTCGCCCCGCTGGTGGGAGAGTCCTGGTTAGGGGGAAACCCCACTAGCCGACGGTAGGTCGGCGCTGGATCTGGCCATCCAGTGGGAGAAGATCACCGCCATCTCCGGAGAAAAAACATGCACTACACTAACGGGACTAATAACTGAAGCAGTTGACGCGCCCGGAAACACGAAAAAATCAGTCAATCAATCATGTAACATACCGCCCCCGCATCCCTTCTATTGCATGCAGTTCCTCCACAACCGTGATCTTAGAACGGCTACCGCGCTATCAACGAACCACGAGTATCTCCATCTCTCCGTCGAAATGCTCCAGCTCCCACCGCCAATGGCCTCATCCCCACCCTTCTCCTTTCCTGGAAGCCCAGACATTCCGTCCGACCGGGCGAGTTCTTGGCGAGTTGGGCTCACCCCGCCCCGCCCCGCCCCGCCCGGCCAAGACGCCCAGCAACTACTATCTGGGACGCAAAAAGTGCGCGAGTCAAACCCGAAGGAATCGGGCGTAACGAGGTCATTCATGTCGAGTCTGCGTCGCCCGCCCTCGTAAAAGTTTCTCACGCGTGTGGAATTCTGCTGGCGTTCACGCGGATCGTATCAGGGATGGTGTGGAGAATATCTCGGGCATGAGATGGAGCTTATTTTCAGACGTTGCCTGTTAAAAAACGAAATGTAGTTGTACAGTGCAGAAAAGTAAAAAAAAAATTATCTCAAGTCAGAATCCCAAGGAAATCGTCTCTTATATTATTTCAGTAGTGTACTTACCTTTTATGGCTCTTACACACAACCAATATTTATAAATGAGATCTCTAAAGAAAGTGAATTTCAAAGAGACGTGACGACTTGCACATTTATTTTAAAAATATGAAGGATTTGTTAAAAAATCTGCATCTAAATACTTATGTCAAATACATCTTGCAACACTCGGTCGGATTTTTATCTATATCGCTATATGAAATATTTTATGACCTTAAAAACTGAAAATTTGAAGCCAAAGGCCTCAAAGAAACGTGTCTCACACATTAATCTACATGATGCGATCTTCTTGAACATTCTATATCGTTTTTCCTGTTTCGACGCTTCTCATTTATACTCCACTTGTTCACAACTTGTAGAATATCCAACTGCACGTGAAATTAACTAACTACATATTACACGCGGCTGAATTACACGGGTGTACCTCTCTGTTCAGTAATAACTTTAGATAAGATGTTATCACATATCAAAGATGTGCTGTTATGAATTACACGGAAACAAATAGATAAAGTGATGAAGGAGAACAGGGATATGAAGAAAAATATATATTACAGATTAGTATGGAAATGGAAAAATAGGGAAGAGGGTGGGGTTTAATGTGTGGGAGTTCTCGCACGTGCCCGCAAGTTATATTTATTTACATATTCTCCAGACTGAGTACCTGGAAGATCTACAAATCACTCTTTCAAATATCATTATCCTTGCGGACACCTGAATATAAAGACACACAAAATAGAATTGGAGACCGGTCAAATAAATAAGAGAATCGAAATGATAAGTGTCAGGGAAGCGTCACTATTGAATAAAATCTCGTGGACGTATGTCATTTAATAGTTAAATAAACTAATGTAATAATTTTATATAAAACTATGCAGAGGTTTTTAATAAAAAACATTTTCCATATCCAATATTTATTTAACACAATTAACTATTTAACCTTTTTGAAATATTTTTCATTATCGAATAATATTTACGTAGAACAGAGAAAGTATGATAATCCTGCTACCAAAATCTGTAATTCTTAGACAGAAAAACTCGTATTGTCGACACCCCTTTACGAAAAAGTGGATGAATATTGTTCCTATTTGTAGTAAATTAATTCTTCTCACACAGTCCTCTATAGGAAATGTTTTCGGCCTCTTCCCTACAACTACAAGTACAGTAATAATATTGATAGAGATTTTTCTGCATGAAATATTTTGTTTAAATATAGATCTTGAAGTAGGATCGTGTACAGATTCTCCAAAATTCGAGTTTTCGCTCAATTTTACGTGAAATAATGGGACGTGTTTTTTACAAATATTGAGAAAAATGGTTCCGAATTTTTTATTTACATTTTCTTCTCGTATGTAACAAAGAGGTACTGGTCATATTATCGGCGAACTCTATATTTCTATAAATTAAATATAATATTATATATAATTTATTATAATAAATTAAATATAAATTAATTATAAACTCTATATTTAAAAAAAGGTCTAAAAAGTTAACATTGAAAATGTTCAATGTTGATGATGAATAATTTTCTTCAATAAAACTGTATTCAAAATTATATTCAAAACTCATGTACAAAACTCATGTACATGTTTTTGAAAACTGATAGATTTTGCGTCAATTTCTTCTATAATTTGATACAATTTGTAAAACTTGATCTGAAAAATGTCTCGAAACGTTTCTTCTTTTTGCACGGTTAGACGCTTAAAAATGGTATAGGAATAACTTTTGTTGAACTGTCCGAAGTTTTGTTGTAAAAGTTGGAAATAATGTGCGAAAATATGTGCTGTTGTAGCACCGCTAGTTCGCATTGCCGGGAACTATGTTTACTACTTCTAAAGTGACTATTACGATATTGACTCGTGAAGTCATGTAGTATATAAAACCTAATTTTAATATATGCCACTTATTCAAACGAATAAACTTAATAAATTCAAATAGAAACCTAAAGATGAAATGATGAAGGATCTTTATATTCAATTTTCTAAGTTTCAAATAAATGTGACTCATATCATCTCTTCAGTTACAGTAGATTTAAATAGATCTCTTATAATAAAATAAAACAGTACCTGTATATAACTTCTTAATTTTCTCTTCAAAAACAGAACAGGGTATCTTGGGATATGATAGTTAATAACGCGACTACGTAAGAATTAAAAGTGAATTTTCGTTAAAAATCTTTGGAGGAACCACCATATCTTAAACAATCCAGACTGTGGCTCTTACAAGGACGAATTTCAAATTTAGAATTTTTATAAAGGATAATTTCAAAGTCGTTAATATGTGCAAACAGTGCTCGCTTATGCCACTATTGCTTATGGGAAACGATGATAATAATATTGGTGCAGTGGACTATGGCAGAAAGGCCTGAACGATTCCTTGACTTTCTCATTATTAACACAAACTCGCATTTCGCAACGTAAGTAATAGAGCCGTGTGCATAATGCGTAACTTTGCAAAGTGATTTTACAAGGTGCACTGACCAAAACAGTTACAAAGAAGGTATTTATTTATAATATATAGCTAAATAAATAATACTGAAATACTTAAATAATTATTTTTTTAATAGAATTCATATTGCGAGAGTTTGAAATGTTGCATTAGTGTTCGCATTCTCAGAGAACGTGTGTAGATTGGTTGGATAGGCTTGAATGTTGGGAAGGCTGGTAACATAAATAACTGATTTTACATATTTTGATTAAAAAAATATCAATAAAATTTCCTGTGAAGACGAAATATCAATTTATATTTCTTTACTCTCTGAACATTCGAATTCTAGTTACCTTCGTATTTTCCCCTACATGAATTACGTCAGACATCAACTCGCGCAGCGTGTGTAGCATATCAAATGTACTACGTTTCAGGTTTCCTTTGAATTCAATACTTGGAATTTATTAATGTAAAACAAAACTGGCTTAAAGTTACTAAATACTCCACAGATCGGTACATAAGACAAAACAAAAATACTGACAATCTCACTAGAGATATCAAATATCTTGTGACCGTGGTGAATGCAGTACAACAGCGTAAGTAATAAGAGTTAGGTGAATGAGACCATTACTCAGGAGATTTTCAGAGAGTATTTATTTACTATTACTTGTGGAGCTGCAATTTCTATCATCATATATACTGTCTCCTTCCTCTACTCCATATGAATGTGTTTTCTTGAGTAACTTGTATGGGACGCGCTCCATTACAGTATCCATAATGAAAAATAGATAATTCAAGAGTAGAAAGGTAAGATATGAGCACGGTAGAAAAGGGATTGAAGATGGAACCAGCGGGGACTGAAGCTGAACTGAAAGCAGTAACGCGAGAAATCTTCAAGCCCCTTAGGTTAATGAAGAATTACATGCGGAACAATTAGTTCTGATATCCCGTTACTTCGAAGCCGTGCAGAGAAAGAGCACGGTTGGATAGGTTTCATGACCAGATATGTTTGCAGTTCTTACTGCAGAGTAAAGATATTGAGACAGTATAATTATAAAAACAAAATAATACACAATTTCAAAATATAAATAAATATTATCTGTGAAACAACTAAGTTTTTTAGGGAAGAACTACATGTATAGTATACAACGAACTTCATATTTTGTTATAATGCATTTTTTATTGTTTCTGAATTTAAAATATATATTTATTTATTTTTTATTGACTATAGAAAACTATTAGAAACTATATTTTATGAATGTGACATCGGGTTTCATGGAGCTTCAGTTCTATAAACTTTCCCTCATCGAGGGCGTCGGGAAATGTTATGTTCTACCATGATTAATTTGCACTTTTTCAAAGAATTTTTTTTCAATTTTAATTTTATTGTGTACAGGAATTGGGAACAACGTCACAAGAAACTGTATTTTAGAACCACATCTACCTTTACTTCCTAACACACTCGTGTCCAAGGCAGTCTATCCCAACAAACCAACCTCACGCCATATCTTCACTTAATAGCCAGCAGTGAGGCCAACTTGAATGCGCGTACTAAATCAAACATCTGAAAGGCCATCTATCCACTAACGTTCTGCAATAGCTCCGGCGGGGAGAGGTAATCAATTTCGTCGCCAGTGTCACTAAAACTTCGACCAAGTGCACTCTTTAGGGGCGTGAGGCAGGGGTGTAGGACGATGAGGGGCAGAGAGGGCGGGGAAGACCAGGGGAGGGAGAGCAGAGGAGGCAGGGAGAGCAGGGGGGCAGGGAGAGCAGAGGGGCAGGGAGAGCAGAGGGGCAGGGAGAGCAGAGGGGCAGGGAGAGCAGAGGGGCAGGGAGAGCAGAAGGGCAGGGAGAGCAGAGGGGCAGGGAGAGCAGGGAGGCAGGGAGAGTAGAGGGGCAGGGGAGAGAAGAAGGGCAGGGAGAGAAGAAGGGCAGGGAGTGGCCGGAAGTGGCTGAAAGAGGCAGGGAAGTGTGGGGGAAAACCAGAGAGCGATGAAAATAGGCGTAGACTGGGGGAGAAGTCCAGCGAAAGATGAGAGGAAGTGGAGCGGAAAGGGGGAGTGGCGGGGAGAGGCGGGGAGGTAGGCAAAGGAAAGAGGGGGAAGGAGGGGTGAGGTCGCATCCGCGGGCACCTGCGCGCTTTCATCACGCGCCCAATTACGACGCCAACAGAAAAATTTACGGCCAATCGCCCGTCGCCTTGGGCGTCAGCGCGCGGGCATTGAGCGAGCCAATATGTCGCCGACGGCGCGACGGCCGCCGCCCGCGCCGCGCAGTGGTCCAGGGCGAGCGAACGACGGCCACTCGTCAATAACTTCCTCCACTCGTTACTCTTATGGTCCTTTTGATACGATTGGAGACGATACTCTAGATAATTGGATGTCTAGGGAACGCCGCGACCTATAGTCTCGGCAGCGTATAAGCAACTCTGACAGTTCAGAGGCTGATCAATTAAATCTCAAAACATTAACACTTATTGACGGGCTATGACACATCTTGATAGCCAAAGCCAAATCTTTTCCGTGACGTCGTGTGTGTCAGACGAGCGTCAACAGTCAACCCTGGCTGTAATAAAGCACACAACCCCTACCAAGCTCATTGCTTCAGAGCAGGTCACATGACGTACCACAGCACGTGGCGAGAGAACTGTCAGAGCCGGTACAGTAGGAACAATTCGCAACGTTTCGATCGTCATACTACGTCGTTCCTCAGTATCACAATTGCAGTATGACGAACGAGACGATGAAAACTGTGTCTGGGACGCGGCGTCTCACGGAGAGTCACGTACCTATCGACTCTCGCTGCGGTCGCGATTGATTCCGTCTTCGCATCGATGCTCTCCGTTTTGGGCTAAATTTGTATTCGTGTAATCACGACTGATTACTACCAAAACTCTTAAGCAGACATCGAAGCGCAGATCGGATCGTTTGGCTACAAAAGAGTTCTGAGAAATACTTAACTTCAATGTTGGCAGTGCAGTATTAGATGTAATTGAATTATTCGGCGGAATTAAGCTATTCAAAATATAAATAGGAAACCTTATTTCATTACTTTAAGAAAAAGAAGCTCAATGCGAAGAAAGGAAGAAGAAAAAATGACGAAAAACAGAAGAAAGGAAAGATGAAAAAGAAACATTAACAAGAACATAGAAAATGAGGGGCGTAAGAAGAAAAAAAAAAATACAAATAAAAAGATTAAGATGGAGAACAAAGAGACGAAGAATGAGAAAGTGAATGAAGAAAAAAAAGATGACAGAGAAAGAAGACGTCGGCATGATGTCGATTGATTGATTAGTGATTCTGGGCGTGTCAACTACTGAGAGCATTAGTCCCGCTAGTGTAGTGCATGTTTTTCATCGGGAGGTGGCGGTGATCTTCCCCCACTGGATGGTGAGATCCGGAGCCGACATTCCGCCGACTAGCGGGTTTCCCCAACAAGGTATCTCCCACTAGCGGAGCACTGCCCCAGCCGGGACAAGTTCTAAGTCCCCGACCGGTCTCCCGGCATGTGTGGTAGTGTAGTGCATGTTAATGTAAGTGTGTGTGTGTGGGAGGGTGAGAATAGGATAAGTAAGACGGAGGAAAGAACGCGCACGGTGTGTGGTCCCGTTTGTTAGTGCTAGAATTCTCCTCCAGAAAGCGACCGAATTCGACTTAGCTCACATGCGAGTATCGAAAATCCTTTCGCCGTCGGGTCTGGAACCTAGGACCTCCCAGTCAGAGGCACTGCAATGACATCTGTTGATGCACAGAGCCACCGCTCGCGGTCATAATGTCGACGTTTGAGTGGAAAGGATTAAGATAGCTGTCCGTGATGACAAATCATGAAATTTCGCGTTTTCCAATTTTCATTGGGTCGTATGCTCTGTTTAATTCTTTTTTATATGGTTGAAACTGATTCTTGCGATGTTTCTTAGTTTTTGAGAGAATATTTGTTTTCGAAGTAAGTGTCAACTGTCAACTCCTTAGTTAGTGAACTTCAGATGCACTTTCCGGAGTTCAGAATTTTCACCAAAATCATGCATGTGAAACACCATAAACCATAATCTATTAAAGATGATAATATAATTACTTTTGAAGCTTGTAACCCATGATTAACTTTAGTGAATAAACTACAATAGTTAACCTGTCACTAAAATTTCAGGTTTTTGAACTAAAAAGTTCAGAATACATTTTTAAAGAATTATTTTTCTCAAATCCTGACTCTTCTGTTTCACAGTACCTTCACAATTCTACTTCATTCACTAACATGTTTAATTGTGATTAATTAAAAAAAATAATTATCACAATATATAGTTTTATTGTACAGTTATGATGTTTGAAGTAAAAACCTGCATTTCTTGCCTATTATTTACCAACAAATAGATTTTTTAAATTATTTCATCTCTAAAAGCATAGAGTAATCAAATGTACAAGGGAAAACAAAAACAAAAAACACTCGAAATTCTAGATTTTGTTTTCTCAGGTAGGGTGGTCTACGGGTTGGTTTCCGTCGATTATTCCGGCTCTTCGTTCCTCCTGTACCACTGTGCGGGCCGGGCGCTCGGGGGCGACGCCGGTCGAATGACCACCAGTGGACGGTGGACGAGGCATCCATCTGCCTCGCCCCTCCCCTCCCCCCTTCCACCCGCTTCGCGCATCACAGCGCTTTTCACGGGCGCCTCCGCTGCTGGCGCTCAACGCCTAGTCTCCAGCGCATCCCTCGAGAAAGCGGATGAAGCGTGAGGCAAAGTACAAGAGTAACCCTCACGACCACACGGCTGTGTCCAACCCATATGGCTGTGCACTGGCTTGGGCAACTGCAGCCAAATACTCAAGGCCCTGGGTTTGAATTCCGGGTAAAACATGAGTGTTGTTTCTGCATGCTGTCATGTTCTGCATAATGTACGCCAGATGTAATCTATATGGGGCAATTTTTTCTGCAATTTTTTTATATTTAAATCTGTAAATTTACAATTTGTTCAAAACAAGAACAATAAGTAAATATGTTGTTTGAAATTACAAACTTGCATGGAAAGGTCACCCACTGGTGATCTTACTTTATCATATTACATCAACAAGCACATGTTGACAAAACAATTGGTGTTGATTTTATTACAATATTATCACCATTGTCATTTTAAAATCTATTTGGCAAATCCAATGGTTTGAACTTATTCAGTCTTTTGACTTCTAAACTATTGTCCAGTAAGTTTATGGCTAGTACATTATTATGGTTTTCTAGTTTGCTGACATATTTATGGCTAAACTTTTTAATTTGTTGTTGTACTGTTGGCATGTTAAAATCATTATGTAGCACATCGTTTCGGACGTACCAGGGAGCACTAGCATTCTGCAAATTGACAAAGCTTTTTAATATGGGGAAACTTTAGAACGTTCTCAAATTTCGTCATGATATTATAACAATTGTGACGGGGCATTGCGTAGGCAACACGCGAGACGCTTATGTGTTTGGCTGCATGGTTGCCTATATACCCCTTGCCTTTATACCCTCGCGCTGGAATACTTGCCTGCATTATTTCTTGTAATAAATTGATTGACAAGTGATCAGTCATCAATCAATGATTGACAAGTGAATCAATTGATTCAAGGTGCATCAACTACTAGGGTAATTATTCCCGCAAGTGTAGTTCACATTTTTATCGCGGGAAGTGTTGGTGATCCATGGCTTTCCCACGATAGATGGGGAGTTACGGTGCCAACATGCATGTCGGCAAGCCGGAGTTTTCCCTAACGAGGTATCTCCCATCAATTGAGCGCCAGCCTAGTTGAGACGAGATCTAAGCTGCAACTTGTTCTCCCAACATCTGTTGTAGTGTACTGAATCTCAGCGTAAGTTCTGTACGTACGCGGCGAGGATAGGACAAGGAAGGGGGAGGAAATATCGATTCCGCTCTGAGGCCCGTTTCTTAGGGTACTGATCCGGCATTCACCTGGTGTCTACCGGAGAATTGCCGAAGAACTACCGAGAAGAGCAGTCGGTCACTAGAATTCTCCACGAGACAGTGGCTGGACTCGACCTAGCTGGTGTCTAAAACCCTGTCACTGTGGAGACTCGAACCTTAGGACCTCCCGGGCAGAAGCATGTCAAGCCCTGAGCCACGTAACCTGATTTCACTGCAGCCAATTATTGATCATGTTATTGCAATTGTGAATTGTTGATAATTGTCCTTTGAGATACCGCTTGTATTTGTTATTGGCGCGAACTTTACCTGATGAATCGTTCTTCTTGTTTGTAAGAACTCTCTTGTGGGAAGAAGAAATAAAGGGCCGACAAATAAAACTAGTGGTGCTACAGAATGGCACAGACTTTCTCGTAGTAAAGTTTTCTAATTCCCTTGGTGTGGACTGATTCTAAGGTTTCGCCCCATCCTCTTGCGATATGCCATCTAAAATCCCGCCGCCAAAAATTCATTTTCTTGAAACTTTTCAGGTTCCTAATAGTTGAACCGAAATATTACTTTAAGAATATTAAAGAAGAGGAAAACCTCGTCCTAAATAACAATTTTCATTGAAAAATTTAGAGCAGTTTTTACAAAAATGGCGTTTACGCGTTACTGTAAAAGCGAAATTTGAATATCTCTTCCAAAGTTGCAATATTGAGTTTTCGAAAAAGTTCAGTTGAAGTCATTTGAAGCAAATCCCCTCGCATATGAAATATAGTATACAAATTTATGAAAATGTGCATATTACGGGGTGAGAGACATTAAAAAAATACATTTGTGTAATTATGCAAAAAAAAAAAATATACGCCAAAGTGAACTTTACGTCATATGAAGCAGTGCAATTAGCACTATCCGTTGGTCGAGTTTCAATTTTATAGCTGTAGGAAGACGCGGGAAATAATTAAAATGAACGTTTGAAATTTTTGAAAATTTAGAAAATTTAGAGTCAACTGTGAAAATCATACTTTCACGCGGTCCCTCGCATCCAAGAAACACTAACTTGTGCTTCGCTGGAAGTCGACTCTTGTGCCTTGCCACTCGATTTTCATCACGACGCAACGACATTTATTGCATCAAGGGCTACAGGCTCCACTTTAGAGCACAGCATCGGTCGCAGAATCACATCTATTGCGGTGCGATAGTGAAAATTAGGCAACAGCGGCACACATGCCTAGTCATCGTGTTTGGGTAGTGAACATTCGCTCAGCTGGTGCAGAGCGACTTGTGCATCACATTCGCATCGCGGCAAGACTCCAGGCTCCAGCCCCGGTTACAACCGCACGGGTACAACATATAACTCCCTCGCATACCAGGTACCTGTTTCTGTTTCCGAGGGTGCCAAGTGAAGAAATATTTCTTTCAGAAGAGCATCCGTCACAAGAGCGTTCGTATTAACGTTGTGGAATCCCCCCAATCAGAGGACGAGTCGGAGTTACGCTCCGCCGCTCCGCTAGTGGCGGGGCACAGCCCCTCCCCTCCCCTTCGCCGGGCGGTGGGGTATAAAGTCACAGGCCGGGGCGGTTAACTTCGCTTGCTACCCCGCCGCTGCTCCTGCCACCCCCGGGGACATGCCACAAGTCGGTCGCCGCCCGCCCTAATCAGCTACGCGCTACTAGGGGACTCCAGGCTACTGCCGCCAGCTATAGCATAACGACGCTTATCACCACTGCCGGTGATAAGGCCCGAAACGGCAAGAACGCCGTTAGGAAATTTGTACAGTTATTTGTTACGTAAATTCTGTGTATTTGTTATGGTGAAAGTAAATGGCTATTAAACATTGAATGTTTAATTTACCCTGCATCCTGCAAATACAACAAACGTTCGTTTTCATTTTGTAATTAAGTTTTGTTTTAGACCCTTTTCCCTATTTTAATTACCTTTGTAAACCTTTATTTGCTTGTTTTTGTACTTCACTAATTTTAAGACTAAGAGTTACAATTTGTCTTAGTAATTCACCGTTCGGGCTCGGCACTCAATTTGTAAATAGTAGAATAAGTTGTAATTGTTTTGTTTCTCTTTTCTTTCTTAGACCGTGCAGTTTATTTGATCCAAAGAGGCATTATTACTCTCTTTTCAACTTTAGATAATTAAATTAATATTCAAGACAGTTTTGCATCTTTATTTATCTTTCGTCCGTTCCTCTCATTTCTTTTACCAGGTGGCCTTCCAGCCTTTTCTTTTACTAGCCCTCTGACTACATCGTCAAGCTATCGTAGGCTGATATGTTGGTGTAATGTGTGTGCATATAGCCGAGAAACGTCAAAACAATGATTTGAGAACACTAGTAAATCCTTAACAGGAGTATCCTCTTGAAATTCAGATTAAGCCGTCGACGGGGGGGAAGGGGCCCATTGACATCGAAACATGTAAAGACTAGCGTACCCGTGCGAGAACTCTCGCATGTACCCACTCTCTTCCCTTTTTTACATTTCCATATTAAGCCAGTAATATATCTTTCCTCAAGACCCTGGTATCCTCCGTCACTTGTTCTCCATTCCTCCATGTAATTGATATCAATATAATACACTCTTGTGAAAACAAACTATTCCCTTTTAAGTTTATTACCGAGAAGAGGGGTACACCCCTGTTATTCAATTGCGTAGAATATAAAGTAATTAGTTTAGTTTCACATTCAGTGGCAGATTTTGCACGGCTCTGACTAGGTGGGGTAATATTGAGATGCGCCGGGTCATCAAAAATGTAAGTGAGTGTTCAAGAAGGTCTCCTCCTGTAGATTACGGCGTGAAAAATGTTTCTTTGTGGACTTTGACCTCAAAAGTTTGGTTTCTAAGGCATTACAATGCTTTGTTTGCTTCAAAACCACTGCAACGTGTTGCGGGTTGCATTTGACATGAATATTTACATGCTTTTTTAAAATCAAATTCGAGAATACGGAAGTCAAGGAGGCTTTAAAATCGATAATTGACACTACGATGATGTGAAGGTACGGGAAACTAGGCAAGAACTTGGAACATGCACGCACAATAATCAGCCAGAAGGTTGAGGTGGTGTGTGTGTGTGTGTGTGTGTGTGTGAGAGAGAGAGAGAGAGAGAGAGAGAGAGAGAGAGAGAGAGAGAGAGAGAGAGAGAGAGAGAACGACAACCTAAACATTCGGTTCCTCTCCCATAAAGGTTAGATCACTCTATGGCATGCCATCGAGCATGTAATAAGAAACTGGAAGATAATTGAAACAGTATGAAAACTCGCCTTTTATATCTACACTCAGATGCTCCAACACACAGCATATTGACAATAAACTGTTGGTACAGCCGCCGATTTCTTGTAATTTTTTGCCCTCAGATGTCGAAAACCTTCATCAGCCTTCAACATGTCCAGTGCTCCTACGTTGATGACTATCTCCATCTGCACCTCGGGCATAAACGCGGCTGATATGGCGTCGCCACTCTCTCTGCCATCGTTCGCTCGCCGTCAGCCGCAATTCGAGCCGCGTGACGCCATTCAGCGCGGTCCATAAAGGCGCCGCCGTAAAGAAAAGTAACGCGCAAATCGCCTTCTTTGTGGCTTAATCCTGCGGTGCTGGAGGACCTTTCGAGGGCCGGCGCCCGCGGCGACGGCCGCTGCTGCAGGGGTAGGCGGGGCTCCTGGAGTTCTCCTGTCCGACGTCGCAGTTGCTTCCACCGCCTCAGAGAAGACACAGGAGGCGATTATTGCCGAAATTTGGGTCGTCCGACGCCGAACGATTTTGACCGTTGTGTAGAATTCTTGTAAGCACTTGGTGACGAACATTTGCTGTCACCGCTTTAAAAACGTTTTGTAAACAGAACGATAGGAAATTGGAACAAATTACCTGCTGCAGTGCTGGAGACTTTCCCTCAGAATGTCAAAAATTTTAAAATTACACTAAGTAAATATGGTTAATAGGTTAATTTTGTAAAATTGTAGTTGCTGACATGTTAATATTTTAATGTTGTTTGATGTTTGTTTCGTATATTTGTAGAAATTTCTTAGAAAACGCTACCACCGGAAATATTCTATGTATTCCTAAGTAGCAAAATAAATATTCTATTCTATTCTATTCTAAAGGACACACAGGCGGCGTTTCTGGTCCAAATTTTATTCGTCAGAATTCGGACGTTTTTGACCGTTGCGTAGAATACTTTTAAACACGTGGTGACGGCGCAGTTGCTTCCACCGCCCCAGAGGAGACACAGTGGACGATTTCGGCCGAAAGTTTGGTCGTCCGACGTCTCAATTTTCGTCCGATGTGTGGAATTATTTCAAACACGTGGTGATAAACGAAAATGGTCAGAGTAAACGGGAACGATCTCTAACAATGGAATTCAGAAACATCGGCTGTCTGATGAAGATGTTTTGTTCGATTCTGTCAATTCCACTCGCCATCAATTGGCTGGAGAGTCAAGGCTATTTGTAATACCGATACTGCCTACAAATAATGTTTAGCGTTCTCCTCGCAAAGGTTTCAAACAATGAATCTCGAGTCTATGGGAATATTCGGGCGATTACCGGTGCAATATTCGTGTGTTTCAATTGAAATATGTCGGATGATGTTACTTGTAGTCGTCCGATAGCGACCGATACTTTGGCTGCACTGTGATCGTAGCTTAAGTAGTTTAAGCGTAAATTATGAAGAGTAAAAATTTGGAAAGGATTTAGCGTAGGGCAGCTAAATTTACTTTCAATGACAAGAAAATATCAGGGTGGGATTCACGAGAAAACAGGCAATCAGTAGCAAGACTCTGCATCTTGCATAAAGCTTGTAGCGGTATCCAGCTTGTAAAGAAATAAATCGACGACTAAGTATTCGTACGTACATCAATAGAGGGGATCACAGACACAAAATAAATTTAAAACCGCAGAGAACGGATGTCGGAAAATATTCTGTCACAAATCGAACGATAATGGAATGGAATAAATTGCCCGAAAACCCTTTGAACCCTTTCCTCACAGCGATCAACAGTTTAGGAAATTAATTTAGGATATTACTAAGTAAATGCGGTACAATAGTAGGTTATATAGCGATTCATACGTGTTATATCGTGAAGTGAGGTGTCTTGCAGTTTAGAACAGAGAAATAAAGAAGAAAGTGTTTTAAGGGTCATGGTAATGTGAAGTGCAGTGCAGTGCCTGTGCAGTGTAGTGCAGTGTAGTCTTAATTGTACAATCATTCAGTGCGAATTTAGTTTATAGGCGTTTCGGCTTCTTAATGTAACTTAAATTTTTTGAATCAGTTCGTTTCTATATTATTATTATTATTATTATTATTATTATTATTATTATTATTATTATGGTTATTTTTATTATTATTCCACCATCTTCCATTCATTCGTTTTCAAATTATTTTGATTATCTGAAATGATAAAATCTGCTCACTTAAACTATTCTTGATAGAGAGAGCAAGAAAAAGAGAGACGAGAGAGACAGAGAGAGAGGGACACAGAGAGAGGGACAGAGGGACAGAGAGAGAGGAACAGAGAGAGATTGAATCGTAATTGAAACTTTATCAAAACGCTTCGCCTATTTCTTCTCGGATCTTGTGTTATATTTTCCACCTCATGTTTCTGTAGTGACACCTTGAATAGGAGGCTTGTCATTCAAATTCTAAGAAACCTGATTTGTCTTCGTCCATGTTGAATAGCAGAATTTTCAGTATAGCCGAATAATTCATCTTAAACTGTAATAGTTCGCTGATCTTATTAACGTTATTCGATTCTGTTCTCTCGACTTGGAATTTTGCCTTTTGCTGACAACACCTTTTGAACACAGTAGGACCGGCCTCGCATTCTAGTGCGTGTTTAATATATTTGGTACCAGTCGGTCGTGTTCACCCAAACGCGAATTCATCGGAAAAGGATAGACTGTGTATTCCTGCGACGGGAATGGTATGCTGTGGCAGGCAGAAACCCAGCTTGTTTTTTTTGGTGTTAAAATCAATCTTAGTTCATACAGAAAACGTCAGCTGCTGAAACCTACTGAAGTTTTCTCTAATAATCTCTAATATCTGTGTTTTTTCGAGAAGACGTGTGGGTTAGGAACTCGAACAACCTTCTGATGGTATCCTAAACTCATTGATCGCCTGAGTTTATCATATCTGTTGGAGAGCAGAATTACAGCGGACGTTTTAAGTTCCAAAACTAAGTGTGAAATTTAATATTTCATTAATTCTTTGATACAATTTCCTTTTTTCGACAGTTCATACTTCGCATATGAACAACATAAGAGGTCAATAATCAAATGAAGTCAGATTTTGACATTCTCATGCAAGACTCTTTAGCGTTTTACATCAGAACGTCATTCAAGCAATTTCGTTATAAGGAACTCTCCAGCTGCCACAATCCTACCTTGCTGCGCCCTCACCGCAACACATCGCCGTCACTCTTCTATCATCTTCCACCAACATATCAGTTACCACGGACCCGGAGTGGTTACTCAGTGCATCAACTGATGTCACTGCAGCGCCTCTGACCGGAATGTCCTAGGGTCCCTCTTCCCACGGCGGCAGGATTTTCGACACTAGCTTTTTAGCTAGGTCGAATTCAGTCGCTGTCTGGAGGAGAATTCTAGCGGCCGGCTGCTCTGATCGGTAGTTTTCCGTTGTTTCTCCGATGAACACCAGGTGAATGCCGGAGCAGTACCCTAACAAACGGGCCACGGACCACGTGCGATTTCTCCTTTCTCTTCCTTGTCCTATCCTCTCCCCTTACACACACACTTACACTAACATGCACTACACTACCACATATTCCGGGAGACCGGTCGGGAGCTTAGAGCTTGTCCTGGCTGGGGCG
The DNA here is from genome assembly GCA_964035755.1 of Teleogryllus oceanicus. Lineage (NCBI taxonomy): Eukaryota > Metazoa > Arthropoda > Insecta > Orthoptera > Gryllidae > Teleogryllus > Teleogryllus oceanicus. The sequence goes on from CAXIVR010000003.1 coordinate 183,630,718, forward strand.
GTGCCCCGCTGGTGGGAGAGTCCTGGTTAAGGGGAAACCCCACTAGCCGACGGTAGGTCGACGCCGGATCTCGCCATCCAGCGGGGGAAGATCACCGCCATCTCCCGAAAAAACATGGACTACGCTAACGGTATCAATGGCCAAAGTAGTTGACTTGCCCGGAAACACGAACAAATTAATCAATAAAAAGAAGTTACCGCAGCCATTGCGGGCATAGGCGGAGTCATGACAACACCAATGTTTCCTGAAACGCCGACGCAACCCTCACCACAGCCTGAATGCCTGTCACCACCACCCTCACTCGTCCCCAGCACTCACCACTGCTTGCCCCTCTGTAGCCGAACTGTTTGGTTCACTGCCTTTGATGATAACATAAGGTCCGCACCATTCACAGTGTGGCTGCTATTCCATTAACTGGCACTTCCGATCCATTAAAAGCCATTGCAATTCCTCTTTTTACAAATCAGACGATGTCTTCCTACTTGGCAACCTGCGGCACATTGGAATTATTACACGTGGCGCATTGCGTCCTTGTATGTACTCATTAGTTTTCAGAGGAAGCCAATGTAATAAATATGCTGAACCCATCATCAAGTTTACAACCCCAGATTGTTCCGGACTCTCTCATTGAATTTATCATCTGTGTTTTTAGAACTGTCAAAATACTTTTGCGAAACAACAAAAACCAAACGAAGAATAGCGTCATCAACAAGGCACCATTGCCAACTTCTCGAGACTCCACTGTTTCATTTTCAACATTGTCACATCCATTGCTCCGTTACACTCGCCTGCTTCCACCAAATTTTCCGCCGCCCCCTCAGCCGCCGTCTCCCTGCCCCCGCGCAGTCAGCGCTCTCGTTGCTGCTCCAAGACGTTTTACGAGCGGCACGGCGCGCGGGGAAGGGCCCGACTTCGCATCCCGCGTGGGGCGGAGAGCGGGCGCAGGGCGACGCCAAGCAGAGCGGGGTGGAGCGTGGCAGGAGGAGGCGGCGCGGAAAAAAGAGTATGCAGACGATGGCAAGGAAGAGCGGCTCGTGATGAGGCGTGGCGGGGACGGGGAGTGCGAGGCGGAGCGGGGCGTTGCGATGCGAGGGCTGGGGTTGGCGGGGGAGAGCGGGGAGGTGAGAAGCGGGGAGGCTGGGAGGGCGGGGGGTGGTGGGGTGGAAACTGCAGACTGTGCGAGGTGTGCCAGGTCCTGGCGTGGCGAGACGTAATGTGTCGTAGTGAGGTGGAGAGGGGACGCATGGAGAGGGGACGCATGGAGAGGGGACGCATGGAGAGGGGACGCATGGAGAGGGGACGCATGGAGAGGGAACGCATGGAGAGGGGACGCATGGAGAGGGGACGCGTGGAGAGGGGACGCATGGAGAGGGGACGCATGGAGAGGGACGCATGGAGAGGGGACGCATGGAGGGACGCATGGAGAGAGGACGCATGGAGAGGACGCATGGAGAAAGGAAGCATGGAGAGGGACGCACGGAGGACGCGTGGAGAGGACGCGTGGAGAGGGACGCGTGGAGGGACGCATGGAGAAAGGAAGCATGGAGAGGACGCACGGAGGGACGCGTGGAGGGACGCGTGGAGAGGAGAGGAGAGGGGGGGAGCGAGGGGGTGAGGAGGTGGATGAGGAGGGACGTGACATACTAGCTTAGGATGCTGAGGGGATTTTTGGCTGGGGGCTGAGGCGGCACGGAGCGGGCTGCAGGACGTGAGGCGGTGTGTGGTGGAGTGAGGTTTGATGAGGTAGGCTGGAGGGGGACGGATTTGGTAGGGGTGAGTTGGAGTGGGGTGGGGTGAGTCAGCGCCAGATAGGCTGGGTATGGTGAGGGGGGTCGGGGGGAGGTCGCCCGCCTGGGCACCAAGCCACCGCAACCCCGCGGGGCTTCCTTCCGTTTATGTGTTTTCGGTTGGGCGAAGCTGTCTGCGCAGATATGGTCGACTCCTTACGACTTCCGGTAACTCCGCAGTGGAGATCGTCTGACTCGCAGCACTCCGAGGATGTTGTTGAAGTACGATACGCGAAGACAAGGAAATGCTGCAACTTCAGTGGATGCTTTTAATTTGAGAATCTGGAGACAATAAAACGTTTTATCCTGCATAATACGAAGTGATGTAATCTGTGCAAGTTTGTGGTTCGTCTAACATTCCGGGATTGACATGATTTGGAGTGTAAAGATATCGGTTAGTGGGGTTGAAGAAATGAGGTATGTCATTATTAGCAATCATAACATGAAATGCTGTTAAGTTACTACAATGTTGGTCTTGAAATAATACACTTAAGACATTAAGGTTCATAACTATATTGCAGTGTGTAGCTTGAGGGTGTTGCAGTTCCTAAATGAACATAAAGGATGTGTGATTAAATAATAAGTTAATAAAAATAATACATCCCTTGACTACTCTATATTTTCGATTCCACTCTAAAGCTTATGAAAACGTATATTTCAGTTATAATTAATAACCGACTAAGATTTTCTAGACGATTAGATCGGAGCTTTCTAGCATATTACTTACTAGCTACATGTGTGATGTCACCAACCCTTTAAACTGTTTTCAAAATATTTCCGTATTTTCGACTAAGCATGTTCTAAATAAAAAGTAACTTAAACATTATTTATCTAGTCAACATTCTTTGCTGAGATTTATCAGAATCTTATTAAAGACAATTTGTACATTTGGAAGCCTCTATTCTACTCGAATACTATATAAGAGTAGCCCGGTTGGTAGGTACTAAATAACGGGGGTTACTTACCTGGAAACAGTCATAAAATATTTTTCTTTGCTTATGTTATATTTACCTATGTATTAGTTAAAACTCCAAGTTTTCAACCTCCCAAACTTCGTGCTAACTGCAGAAAATTGGTATTTTTCTGACAATGTTTGTTTTTATCTATAACTTTTTAACCTTACACCTTAACCTGCAAGTCCCACAAAAATATTTTAATTAATTTTAAAAAGGATAAAATTTCCTACAACGTTTGTATAAACATTTCTTTGGAAACCAATTACTAAAATTGATAACTGGTGAATGTTCAGATGTGTAATACGTGCAGAGATTATGCTATTAAAATATTACTTAACAGTTAATAATGCGAGAAAATCCGTGCTGCTACACCACTAGTTCAGATGGTACTAAGCAGGCTTAATAATCACTTAGTTATTAGTATATAATTTAGTGCGTACATTATTTCTGTGAAAATGCTTTACTGTCATTGTGGGAAATTTATATTCAATAGTAAGAGTACATATTCTATTTGATAATATGCATTCTTTATATTAACATACTCCAAGATGATATTTTTTCTTCACCTCTTAAAGTTGTCATTTCTATATTAGTCATTCGTAAAGCTAAGGTTTCTTGGTCCTGTGCTATAACAAATAACACGATTCATCACCTTAACTCAACTATCTATCAAATGGTGTTTAATAAACATAGCATGTAATATTTATGTATATAAATAAATGTACATTATTTTGCCATTTCGTACAAGACTTTAAACGTTCAAATAAAAGATGTTTGTTTGAAAGACCTTCTGTTTTTCCGCAGTACTACAGCAAAATAATTTATGATTAAAATTTTGAAGATATACTTCTGATATTGCGCATTGCAAAAATATTTAACTCCTTGGTAACAACTACTTGGAAAGTCACGCATCTTTCAAACTTATGCTGTAAATCTTAAAGATTTACACACGAAAATGTAGGTGTACATGTGCTACGTACTAATTAAAGCAAAGTATGCGAAATATGTACTCCCTTGCAGAAAATAATATACCGAAGTTTCTTCTTGGAAAACGTATAATAAAATTCTCTCGTCAGAAACTACCCAACAACTATGTCACATTTTACACCTCGAGTTTCTCAACTTGCAGTTCTACGTGCTGAGTGCTTTGCGCACGGCAAAGCTTTCGCCTCGAGGCGCAGTGGTCTGGAAGGATGACTTGGATGGTAATAATTCTAAATGCCATCCCATTTATTCTCCAGGGTTTTCGAATGAATCATTTCTTACTCTCCTGTGGTGTGCACTACATTATACATTTCTAAACTATGTAAATATTCTTATTTCATTTATTATTTTACTCCACTAACGAATGCGATACATTTTAAGTGAATTCGTGGCTACATATTTTCAATTACGCAAATGTCACACACGTCGTTTATTTGTTTTGGAATTATTAAGGAGACATTTTTCGATAGAAATAAACTGCAGTATCATACATTTTTTATTGCAAACATGATTTCTATGAGACATTATTTACATCTTTAACTGTTATGAAAAATCTTCAGGGTTCAGAGTGTGATGGAAACGTTTTGTAAACCAAGATTTCCAGATAAATACGTAGGAAGTACACAGAATTATAAACATTTTCATTTTCGAAATGTTGCTCCGAATATTGAACTATATTAGTTTGAAGTGTATATGTACATGAAACTGAAGTTATTTCAATGCAGTTTTCACGGAAATGCATGAGAGAATGAGTCTAATTAATACATGTATTCATTTCTATTTTATCATTTGTATTATTTAAGATATTGACGTATCTTCGTTTTTTTGAAATGAAACTATACGAAAGTAGCAAAATAATCAAAATTTCTCAAAAAAATGCTTATCTAACATGTGCCAATATCTATATCTTTGGATTCGACTTTTTACGCTCGTAATAAAGAAATATGCATAGTTCCATTTCAAAAAATCCAAAATTACCTCACTATCTCTTGAAATACAAGTGATAAAATCAACCCGAATACATACATCAATTCTCTTATACACTTTCATCAAAAATGCATTGAAAATCTTCAACTGTTCAAAATCTGCAAGAGATGCAGTGGCAGGAGGTGATGTTACGTGACTCACCCTATAAACATATACACATACACATACATATGCATGTGTGTGTATATATAGTCACGGAACACGCCGTCAAACTTCCCACGGCGCGTCGTGCATTTGCCGATAAGGCGTCGTTATCCCTAAGTGAGCTTCGCTCCGCGTGGGCGTTGCCTCCGACGTCCGACTGTTCATTGTTGATTCGTCGTCAGACCTGCCTATTTGATTTAGTTCAATTGTTCTTTAGAGGCTTCTACTAGAAAGGGAAAATACTGGCAAGTATACGACTAAGAAATTGAATGTTGTGGATCTGTTACACAAAATCATGTATTCTTCAATTAGAAATAAACACGCGTAAAAAGACTGAACTCTACTTTCTGGAATTCATTAGTCGAACGTTGATACAGCCAGCAAAGTTTCATCCAAAACGAACGTTTTACGTATAATAATGAGAGGCCATAAGTTTAGACAAATATCAAAATGTTTTTTTACGTTCTTCAGGAAAAACTTGACACAGGTGTTTATGGAATTATCCCAAAATAAAAATAATGCCTTTTTTTAAAATTCACACACTTCGAAAATTTTGTAGAAGAAAACAATGTAAGCAGAAATACATTAATTATCGAAAGATTCCGTTCTCAAAATTTGTTATATTCATTTCTTATGTCTCTTCAAATTGGGAAACTAATACAATAATCGAAATGAGGGCGCAGAAATATCATTTAAGACCACATCACCAGACAAACATTCCATGCTTATCTTGTGAAACAGCTAGTATGGGTCTTTGGTGTCTAGCGCAGTGTAATTTCGCTCGCTCTCTGTATGTATTGTCTGTTTCGCTAGCTTACTCTAGTTACTACGATTACACCGCTTGTTAAATAGCCCAAAAAAACCATTCCGAGACACATGCATTGTCTAATAAAGCAGGGGTGTCCAACTTGCAAGGTCTCAAGGGCCACAACTAAAACCTCTAATATGGTTGCGGGCCATATTTATAGTACTCAGACACATGCATTGTCTAATAAAGCAGGGGTGTCCAACTTGCAAGGCCTCAAGGGCCACAACTAAAACCTCTAATATGGTTGCGGGCCATATTTATAGTACTCAGACACACGCATTGTCTAATAAAGCAGGGGTGTCCAACTTGCAAGGCCTCAAGGGCCACAACTAAAACCTCTAATATGGTTGCGGGCCATATTTATAGTACTCAGGTTATCCACACCTGACTTCCCAGTATTGTTGACATCAGCAGTTTGCCCAGCTACTCTGAGAGGATGGGGGAAGGGGGGGAATGGAACCATGCGTGAAATTAGGCAGTACCAGGCATAACGCAGGGAAACACATAGGGATGATTTCGAAATTTTGAATTTCATAGAAAAAATCTTAAATCTAAACAACCTACTTCCACATTAAGGGGAAGTTGACCCCAACAAGGTGCATGTGCTAGTCACGCAATATTCTTGCTCGACATGAATGCAAGGAACTGTTACTTTTGACTAATAATCATTTGCGGCCCACAAGAAATGGCACCGGGAGTATAAACAACAATGGAGGAGAATTCTAGCGGCCGGCTGCTCTGATCGGCAGTTCGATCGGCAGGAGAAAATTCTGGAAGAGGCTGAAAATGTAGCGGTTTTTTAGAATGCTCTAGCACCTATACCGTTTCTCAGAAATTTGAAGTTAAATATGAATTTTGTATAAAGTTTTATGCAGTTTAATTTTGTTAAGAACAATTGTTTCAATAAAACGCATAGAACGAGAGAAGATAGAAGTGAAAAACTAAAAACTTAATAAAAACAAGTTTTAGAGTTTGTTGCAATTTTTTCTTTGAAGCCAACATTTTAACAGGTACGAACGGACCCTTACGGGTACGAAATGGCTGCTTTCAAGAATTATCTATTGGGCTGTAAAAATATTTCTAAAGTATCCAAAGATTCTCATGTTAGCTTTTAATTTTGTAAAGCGTGCTTTGTTTTAACAGCAATCGTGTGGAAGAGAAGGTGTATCATGTTATATGGAAATAAACTTAGGTATCACATGAGCAGAAATGTTCTATTAAAATTTTTTAATGTAACGTTTTTTAAGTGGAGAAAGTGTACAACATACGACCAACTGATGATCCTTAATGTATTGACTTTCCCGTTCAGAGGAATGCCAGAGGAATAAAATTAAAGGAAAGCTTATCAAATATTTTTAAAATTGTTACACATGACAAAATGTTTAATGTTTATCCAGGGTGAAAGTTTGCGAAATGACAGTTTTTAAATGATATTTGCTAAATTACGTAGAACAGCGTATTAAATGATTTAAAAATGATTAAATTTTGAGAAAGAACTTCCGGAATTTTTCTTTGATCGGGGTCATTTAGCACCATTTGACTGGACTAACTTCTTATTTTTATTTATTTATTTATTTATTTATTTATTTATTTATTTATTTATTTATTTATTTATTTATTTATTTATTTATTTATTTATTTATTTATTTATTTATTTATTTATTTATTTATTTATTTATTTATTTATTTATTTATTTATTTATTTATTTATTTATTTATTTATTTATTTATTTATTTATTTATTTATTTTATTTATTTATTTATTTATTTATTTTACGTCAAAAAACAGTTAAAAACTGCGTATGACGTGCTATGGGGAAAAGTGAATTGTGTGCACATTTTCAAAATTCTGTGATCCCTACACTAAGTCATATTACTTAAATTTGAATTTTGAAAGGGAGAAAAAAAAACAAAAACTCCCATGTAGTAAAATCTATTATCAAAAATTAATAAACAATAAATTTTTAATTTTGAAAGGGAGAAAAAATCCCATGTAATAAAATCTATTTTCAAGGATAAATAAGCAATAAATTTTGAATTTTGAAAGGGAGAAAAAAAACCATAAAAAAACTCCCATGTAATAAACTCTATTTGCAAGGATAAATAAGCAATAAATTTTGGCTCATATTACTTCCTGCCACGTGTTTTTAAGAGAATCTTGTTTGAACTGTCATAATCAACACTGGATCAACAATCAATGTTCAGAAACTTCATGATATTACATGTGTTTGGAATGACAATCGTCTGCAGCAGGATATATAACGCCTTCTTCAGTCGCAGTTCAGCCAGGGATTCGTGCAGGAACTTAGGAATTTCATCAGTGGCACCTCGAATTATTGGCGCAACCGTCACCAATTCCACGTCCCTCCACATTTCCTTTATCTCATTTGCCAGAGGTTGATATTTTAGAATGTTTTCACTCCTTTTCTACGGAATGTTGTGATCTAGCGGGACAACGACATCAATCAGATACAGTTTCTTGCATTTCTTGTCATGTCATACATGTCTAGTTTATTAGATGATACAGACCTATCTGTTATGATGGACCTGTTCCAGTTCATTTTGTGATAATCTGTGTCAATAACTGGTTCGGGAGTGTACTTATAATATGGTGTTCAGTTGCCCGTCAAAAGAGTATTATGGTGACATAGTTGTTGATAAGCCACTTTACAAACATCGTCATATCGTTTTGTATATTAAGAGAATGCTATATAAGTGTATTCACTGATAATATAGTCTATATTATACTCTCATATTATTTCAGTTGTGTACATACCTTTTGAGGCTCTCAAACGCAAATAATCTTCACAATTGAAGTCTCTAAAGAAAGGGAATTTCATGGCGACGTGAATAATTGCACTTTGACTTAAAAAATATGAAGGATTTGTTTAAAAAACGCAACTAGATATTAATGTCAAATGCAACCCGCAACACGCAGTCGTATTTTTGAATTAATATCGTTAAATAATTCCTAAACGAAGTGGTTTAGGGCCTTCAAAACTAAATTTTTGAGGCCAAATGTCCCAAAGAAATGTTTCTCACACTGTAATCTACAGAATGATATCTTCTTGAAAATTCTATTTCAATTTTGCTGGTTCGACACTTTTCGATTCTACCCCACCTGTTCAGAGCCTGTAGAATCTTCAACAATTAAACTAATTATTTGATATTCTCCGGATAGAATTATAAACGGTGTACCTCTTTGTTCGGTAATAACGTTAAATAAGAATAGTTTGTATTGACAAGGATGTATTATATTATCCACCACAAGTAGAAGTATAGAACAAGTGACACTTATCCTCATAAGAGGGTCTTGAAGAAAGAGATATATTATAGGCTTAATTTGTAAATATAAAAATAAGAAAGTGGGTGGGGTTTAACAAACGAGATTTCTCACACTGCTACGTTAATTATTATTATTATTATTATTATTATTATTATTATTATTATTATTTTGCATTGTTTTTCTCGGTGTTCACCGGATTTTTATTTGACTTTGTGTTGGGTTAATAACCAAGTCACAGGTCAATTCATGTTTCGTGGCAATTTAGGAATTTTCGAACAATCCTGCATGTGTTTAAGATAATCGTTTTTTGTTTAATTTTATAGGTATATTTTGATATTTGAATAAGTTCCCGATTTTTATTCGGGATGATATTTGGATTATTATTTCCCGATGTTATTTGGTATAACTCCTGTGCACGAAATGACCAGAGGAACAATGTGAACTTTTTGGAGATGCCATAATGCCTTGACTTCTGCTGCAAGTTCTGTATACTTTGTTATTTTTTCTGCATGTGTTGTTTGAAGATTAGCTGTTTGTGGAACAGTTATGTCAATCAGGAAGCCAATCTTTGGCCGTTTGTCTACAAAAGTTATGTTTGGTCTGTTATGGTGAATAGTTTTATCTGTAATAATTTCTGTCATAGTACATAGTTGTTATTGTTATTATTATTATTATTATTATATTATTATTATTATTATTATTATTATTGTTGTTGTTGTTGTTAATGTGTTTTGGGCATTTTTGGAAATCTGTTATCCTTGTTAAGTATCCTTGCACGGAAGGTTGGCTGCTGCCTCTGCGATCGTGCGACGCCAGCGTGCGGAGCGGTGACTTTTCGGCCTGGACGCGGTTGAAGAGCCAGTGCGCGCTGCGGGGATTTGCCGCGTGACTGCGCTCGCGCAGGTGGCGCGCCCCGCGGCGTCGCTCGGAACTCCAGGCCGCGAAGCAGGAGCGGTACGGCTGGCTGAGCGAGAAGAGCGTCTCGGAAAGGCGGGAGGCTAAAGGGCAAAGTGCTACACGCACGCTCGTCTAGTACCTACGACAAATGATGGACATGTAAATGCGCAGTTGAACTATTGTAATGAAGAATCCAGTGAACATTTGTGGACCACACATTGAAAAGGTGACGTGTTCACTTCGCAAAAATTGAGTTCTCCTTTTTTTTACGTAGTATTTTATTTCCAGAAAAAACGTAGGATGTCTTACAATAATCCCTATTTTGTATTATATTTGCTGAGTATTGAAAAATGAAAAATTTGTTTTATATTTTTAATTTTTATTGGAAAAATGTGAAGTGGGCGTATCACATTCATTTTGAAGGTTTGCTTCTCCATTGATCTTGCATATCAGGTAAGTACAAGGAAAACGATTTTCATTGAACGTTACATGACAATAGTTCATCTGATAGTGTCTATCAACTTACAAAGTTCCTGTGTTTTTTAGGCAGTTAGCAGAATTCATTTGGAAATTTGTCAAAAAATCATTTTAACTTTATTTGCGTATTTTGACACTAGGTATTAGACATCAGATCAAGAAGAGGAAGAGAAAATAATAAATTTTAGAATGAGTATATTGTTTCCTATAATAATAAAATCAAATTATGCAATTGCATTGTTGAGTTTCAGGTCAATCTTTGATCTGATTAATAAATTGGAACATTAGTTTAAATTCAGTGTAATTATTATGTATAAAATTCTGTTTTATCAAGTGGATATAGTCGATTACTTCGTATAATTTTATAAAGTATTGTCCTTAAAAATTGTTTTTACAATTTTGGAGGGTATAGGAATTTTATGTTTCAATTAGTTGAATTGAATATTCAAATTACCTTCAATTATTTAAAATATATAACACATTGTTACATATACCGTTTAAATTTCATTATTAAACAGTAAATTTATCAGACATTATGTCGAATTACAGTGGTCACTTACTCTACGTTTGTGAAAATCTGAGTTATAAAAAAATAAAGTATGATTCCTCTTTTGTTGAAACAAATATGGATACTGTTTTGGGTTTCATTTTGTCTCGTGGCTGGGGTCCTCCTCTGAGGTTAGAGACACATGCATTTGCCTAGTTACCTAGTATCTATGTTTTCCTCTCTGCGATGGTTCGTGGTTTTGTCTTTAAGGTGTGCGATTCTGAATCTATCCAACTCTTCTCTCTTTCTGTTTCTCTCTTGCTGTCTTTCTTTCTCTGTCTGTTTCTCCCTCCATCCCTGTTTCACTCTCTATCTCTCCCCTTCCTCATGTCGTATCCACAAACCCAATTATTGTCAAATGTGGCTTCCTCGTAACTTCTCAGCCTTTACATTTACTGCTTTAAACTGACTTAATGGCAGATGTCTTACTACTATTACTTTTACTATGCATATTTTAATTAAGAAGAAATTTGTTTTTTGAAAGTTTTCAACTCTATTTATTGTTGTAGTTTCATAAACACTACTTAGAAGAACAAATACTCGGGGGAGACATTGTATACTGTGGCGATACAGTGAGCCGTGATCATAATATTCATTAATTTTCAATACATGTCGCATGCTTTGGGCTTCGCTATGAGCCGTCCGCGTGTCCGCCTTCGCCGCCGCTAGCGCGGCGCCTTGCCTTGCCACGCCGCACCCCTTCTTTTGTTTAGGGCCACGGTCAGCGCGCTTGGTATGTTCGCCCAGCCGTTCGGAGCGAAATTCGCCGAAGCTCGGACGTGAACTCTGCGATTCCGGGAAACTACGAAATGGCAACGCCAGCCGACTAGCCGGTGGTTTGAATCTCATAGGCCGTGCACTACGCCCGCCGAAAGTGCGGTTTGAAATCGACGAATCGTCAGCCGTCTGTTGTGGGAGAGAGGAATTTTGAAGCGCCCGTAAATACGTGTGTGCGCGCCCGGGAGGATCTTCGGCACTGAAACTTTGAGCGCAGCTGGTTAGATGTAGCAGAAACATCTGCTCGTGATCGAGCGAGTAGTCATCACTAGGGGACGTATTTTAATGAAATATCATTTTTTCACTTTGTAACAATGCGGTTTTAATGCATTTTTTGCTGATTACATCGATTTTATATTATGAAAAAAAGGAAATGAACCGTTTCATACGTCATTATTTTGCATTTGTTTTCGATTTCGACTAATAAGTAATTTTTTACCTTCTTCCGTCCTTTTTAATGCATTTTTTGCTGATTTCATCGATTTCAGTGTCATTTTTAATGATACCCCCTCCAAGGAAGGAGTACGAAGGATTTTGTCCACGGCTTAGATCGTGTTTGAACCCGCAAACTTGGGTAAAACAGAAACGCAAACCGTTATACTACTTTATCCGCCATCCGCGGAAGCCTTGCGCGCAGCGTCGGAGAAGAAATGGTGGAAGTGAATGAACCATTCCGTGAATGGTTACGGTGAACTTTTCCGTGAATGAACCATTCGCCGGATCGAGTGAAAGGGCATTCCGTGTAATTGTGTGTGTGTACTTCGATTCATTCATTAGTTTCTTTTGTAATTAAATTCTGCTCACAGTAATTCATTCTTCCTTTATTTTCCTTCTCTGCTTGGCAATTTTTAATTGTGATTATTATGAGGCAAATACACATGAGTAGTATTTGCGTTTTTGTTACATCGTCCAACTGCTGACTAAGCCGTGCAGCTTATCAACAGAATGGGATCGGCCTGGAGTGTTTCCAGGCCGGCAGTTGCGGCAGAATACTAAAACGTGCACAAACTTGCAGATACCTCCCAGTTTAATTTAATATATTTTAACTGAGATCCGCAATTACAAATCACTAGAAAGTACAAGAAAATGGTCTTACAAGAGTAAATTAATACAGGAGTTAATGATACAATTCTTGCATAGTAACACGTTTGTGCAGTAGCAGAGAATTGCTGCTTTGAAACAGGCATTTAAGTGGACATAAATCTGCCGCACTTTCTTCGTTGAACAGCTGCATCCTCTAATAAATTGATGCTAGCCGAATATTATATTTTTGAGTCTTGTCAAGGCGATCTTAATGGTCGCCAATGGACACGTCCAGTAAAATTATGCACGGTTGCCTCCTCCATCTTGTCTTAAGCATAAGCTCCCTCTTCCCCCCCAGCCTGTGTCAAAATCCTTTACTCGTTGATTTTCCGCGCGATAACTACAGAAACCGCGCGCGGGGAACATCGGCGGGAAAACGGTAATTGCAGCTCCCGAACGGCACTTGATTGATTGTGATTCCGGGCGGGTCAACTACTGAGGTCATTAGTTCCGTAAGTGCAGTGTATGTTTTTCATCGGGAGATGGCGGTTCCCCCAACGGATCGTCCCCCTATTGATGGCAAGATCTGGCGCCGACCTACCGTCGACTAGCGGGGTTTCCCCCTAACCAGGACTCTCCCACCAGCGGGACACCGCCCCAGCTGGGACAAGCTCTAAGCTCCCGACCGGTCTCCCGAAATATGTGGTAGTGTAGTGCATGTTAGTGTAAGTGTGTAAGGGGAGAGGAGAGGACAAGGAAGAGGAAGGACAGATCGCGCGCGGTCCGTGACCCGATTGTTAGGGTACTGCTCCGGCATTCGCCTAGTGTTGACCGGAGAAACCACGGAAAACTACCAATCAGAGCAACCGGCCTGTAGAATTCTCTTCCAGACAGCGACTGAATTCGACCTAGATAAAATGCTAGTATCAAAAATCCTGCCGCCGCCAGGTCTCGAACCTAGGACCTCCCGGTAAGAGGTACTGCAGTGATATCAGTTGATGCATTGAGACACCGCTCCCGGTGGCATTTAACTTAAAGGACAGGCTTTCAGAAGAGCAACTCTTATTATGCCCTTCTTGTGATGGGTTACAGAATTAAATGTGGGTGAGCATACGCAGAACACTCAGAAGACCTCACTGTTTTTAATTGCATATTCACCAATAACTAACTACCACTGTAAAGATTTTTATTGGCTTTATTTTATTAGGTACCACTGAAGCGGTAGGATTTAGCATGCGTGACGTGAGAATGGTACTTGTGACCAGGGGCGTCCAGAGTGTGGGCCCGATCGGTCATTTGGACCCTGGTTTCCACTTAAGTGGGGACCCGATATTTTATGCAAAATGTAATTCCTTCAATATAATTTAAAAAACATTAACTGTAGTTGAAAAATATTCACTTTAAATTATATTAATAATTAATGATACTACTTAATAAGGAGAACTTTTGATGGAAAATGGGTCCCCCATGCCCCAGGCACCTTGTTTTCATTGGACGCCCTGGCCTGTGAAAGTGTTTTCGAAACGGTCGAGTGTTCTTTAGTATGAGTGAGGGAACAATTGAAAATTTGACGAGAAAAAAAAAAAACCTCCAGGTCTATTGTTCCCAATTTAATTAATTAAAAAAAAGGAAAAATTTGTGTTATTTTCACAAAAAGTGTATTCGTATTCAAAATCAATTTTTAAAATGCCTTTGTTGAAAACAAATAAACATCCCATTTGAATGGATGTTTGACGCCGAGAAATAGATTCAAACACAATGGCGTATTTACACAATGTCCTTGTGCTATAATATTAAGCGATAACCTAAATTAATAAAAGCAAACATTTTAAATACCTCTAAAACAAACTAGGGTATTGAATACAAACAACGTATTGGAAATAATAGTGGATTTTATGAAAACAAAACTGTTTGTACAGTGCACATCAGGAAATTGTAGAACGTAAAATATTTATTTGTATGGTTCATGAATTGCATTGAGTGCAATACAATGAGTAAAATAAATACTGACTGAATGTTTTATATCAAATGATTCAAAGGATTCGTTGTTACCAATAATATTATTTTGGAACTTGGAACATGTGGCATCATTTGCAAATAGAAGTTGTGTTTTTCATTCTTACAAAATAAATCATGGTTGTACATAAAAATAGGGCTGCAACCATTCAAATTAATATAAGAACGTAAAATTAGGTGCAACGCTTGTAGATCTTCGTGGTAGTAAATAAATGCGTCACAACTTTGACAGTTGATCTTACTAAAGAAAGTTATTTTAAGCTGAAATGCAATTCCAATTTTCATGTTTTTCATTTTTGCTCAATATGTTCATTCTGAATACAAGCTTTATTACTTTAGTGATTTTGTTTAACATACTTTTACTTTATGTCTGTGACTAAATAATGTATAAACCTTTGGAATTACACTATTCCTGATCTTTTTAAAAAAGGCGATTTAATAGACATCTCGAGTTATTTTAAATGGGATGACTATTTCAAAAAGTTTGTCACTAAAAATAGAACAAGTTTTAAATCATGCGTTAAATCAAGTGGAGGGTCGTGAAATTTGCTCAATTTGTTTTTTAGTTTATTTAATTTTTTAGTTATTTAGATTATTATTTTAAAAATTGTTACACATGACTAAATGTTTAATGTCCGGGTTTTTAAGTGATATTTGATAAATTACTTAGAATAGCGTATTAAATTAATTAAAAATCATTAAATTTTAATACGAAATAATTTGAAGTATTTGGAAGAAGCTCAATTGTAAGATTAAAGAAAAAAGGAGAATGATAAAAATATCTAAATCTTCAAAATTAATAAAAGAGATTAACCCATAAAACGGAGTATTGTTGCTAATTAATTCAATGATTAATTTATTCCAATCTTCCCATGATAATTGTTCGCGGTTCCCCATACAATCTTACCCCCATTAGAATGTCAGATTCTCTGGTTGAAAGTATTCCCACATCTGCGTACGTCCGGGAAGCCACTCACAGCTCAAGTCCCGTGAGTCGTTCACTCGAGGGCGAGTAAGAATGGCATGCGGGGCGAGGGGTAGCTGCGCCGCCTGCTGCGCAACACCACTCCACCCCCAGCCCGGAGTCGCGGGGTGGGTTCCTTTGATGTCCTCTTGTCCTCGCTCTGCTAGTCAGAACCCCCATCCCTCCCGCTCCGCTGGCGCAGTCGCCGGGGGTAGTCCGCAGAGCACCCCAGCGGGACAGACATCGCCTAGTGAACACGCAGCCCGGGGAGACGCCCTTTCCGACGATCGAATGAAGGAAACGAGCCAGCGGAGTTTTGGAAAAAGACTTTTTTTCTAGATTGATTGTTTTTTTCGTGTTTCCGGGCGCGTCAACTGCTTTGGTCATTAGTCCCGTTAGTGTAGTGCGTGTTTTTTTTCCTGGGGAGATGGCGATAATCTTCCCCCGCTGGATGGTGAGATCCGGCGCCGACCTACCGTCGGCTACTAGGGTTTACCTCTAACCAAGACTCTCCCACCAGCGGGGCACCGCCCCAGCCGGGACAAGCTCTAAGCTCCCGACCGGTCTCCCGGAATATGTGAGAATGTGGTGCATGTTGTGTGTAAGTGGGTGTGTAAGGGGAGAGGATAGGACAAGGAAGAGGACGGGCAGATCGTGCGCGGTCCGTGGCCCGTTTGGTAGGGTACTGCTCCGGCATTCGCCTGGTGTTGATCGGAGAAACCACGGAAAACTACCGATCAGAGCAGCCGGCCGCTAGAATTCTCCTCCAGACAGCGACTGAATTCGACCTAGCTGAAAAGCTAATGTCGAAAATCCTGCCGCCATCAGGACTCGAACCTAGGACCTCTCGGTCAGAGGCGCTGCAGTGACATAAGTTTTTTTCTAGAAATAAATCGTTTTCTTTCTGATCAAATTTGCACTCATTCTGGAGTTCTCTGAGATTTCTGTTTATCCTCCGTTTTAGCGTATATTGTATACTACCTATATTATCATATAAGTCTTAGGTACTCAACTAAATGCACATACTTTACTAAGATACAGCATTTTGTACTTCTCACATTATGTAGAATGTTGTATACTGAACTTAAAATTGTGTAGAAATCCATTTTAAATTACCTAAAAGGGAATTATTAAAATTAATCTAACGAAAACGAAAGCGTATTTTCTTCTCTTTGAAGATTGTTATATTCTTCTTCTTTAATTATTGATAACATTAGTTCAATGACTATCCGAATTATGAGTTCAATATTTGATAAATTACATTAGATTCATAATTGGCCAGAAAATAGAAGATAACACATAACATTAATGATAAAGAAGTATCCTAAGTATGTCAATTCTGGTGTACAGAAACATTTTAACTCCTAAATAAATTTAACATTTTATAATTTTTTATTTGTTTTAAAATCTCAAATCTCATGGTAGTGTGTTGCCAACAATCAACTGCCAGTGAAAACTGCGGACTTATCCAATGCAAAAATTTAGTCAGGTTAATTGCAAATCACGAATTTAACTTTTCTTTCACATCATTTTCAGATTATTATCTGAACAATGAATCATTGATAATGAATGAAATTATATTTTTCCGGCTCACTACATTTGGCAGTTGAATACATATGTCTTTCTGGAACTCGGAGAACACCAGTTTGGAAGGAGGTTTTTGGTGGGCTGTAGAATCAGTTGTAATATAACTGAAGAATAATGTGTGTATTTAATAACTAATTCTACATATATTTATCAGTATATTACAATAATATTTTATACGTTTGTGTTTAAATGTTTTCGGTTTTTGAGGTATGGCAAGGTCTTATATATATTTTTTGCTATAAGGTCCTATACATGGGAATACAGGCTGCACCGATTTCTTAAAGATCTAGTTCAATATTCACTACGTTGCTCCGAATGAAGAACGGTTCAATACTTCGACTACAGGGACTAAAACAGCATGTACTTTCTCGCCCCTATTTTTATGCAAAATTACTCCAAAAGTACTCAATTTTCCAAAATTGTAAGTGACTTTATTTAAAAATGTATCTTTAAGCAATAGATTTTATTAAGGGAAAAATTCTCAATCTTTAATATTTTAGTTGGAGGAAGACACTGAAAAAATATTGAACTTTTGCAATTTCGTAAAAATAAGGGTTTTCAACGAACATTATAGACCCGCACCATTCTCTTAAATGTTCTTACGATCTATCAACAAAATTTAATCAAAACCGACGGAACCATTTTTTTTGCAAATTTTGAAAATGTTCCAAATGTAATGTAAAGTATCTCTCAAAATTAAAATATCGGTTTCATATTCAAGAGATCGCGATATCCACTAGATCGACTGGGGAATATCAATTTTGGAGAAAATTGACTGAACGGTTTAGCCTTTAGCGTTTTTCACAGATGGTCAGACGTTTTGCTGTCATTCGATTTTTCTGTATCAAGGATCTATAAAACATGGATTCTGGCTACACCGCGACAGAGGTTTTTTACTTTCTAAATTTAGCAACTGGATTTATCCACTTGAGTTACCAGGGCCCTGTAATAAGAGGTTTTCTGCCGAATTCGCTTTACAATAGTTCAAAATTCGCAATACAATAAAAATAACGATTTGCTATAGTGGTTTTATAAACCTCCGATAAGCTAAGTTGAAACCGTCACAGAAAGATAAGATTCTAATAATAACAATCTTCAAGGACGGAACTGTAATCTGCAACAACGGGACTCATGATAATATCAGTTGACACGCCCGGAAAAACAAAATAAGGAATCAAACACTTTCTCGCTCTCCAATAACGTAAGTAAATTCGTAGTTTTTCGTGGTTCTTCCGATCAATAGCAGGCGAATGTTTGGGCAGTTCTCTAACAAATGGTTCACGGACCGCGGGGGATCTTTCCGTCTTCTTCCTTGTCCTAACCTTACTGTTCATTTACACAGTCTTAATCTTATGTGCACTGCCCTACCACACATGTCGAGAGGTCAATCGGGAGAAATTTCCAAATTTTATTGTACCACCTGGAAGTTGAAGCCAGGTTTGGCATTAATAGATCAATTATATTTACAAGGGAAAATGAAGCATTGTATTTTATTTTCTGAAAATAGAAGCAGTGTAAAGTGTTTTCATAGACATATTTTTAATTGCGTTAAAACTTTTAATAAAAAAAGACATTACACACTTAATAATGCAGCGAAGCACGATGCACAAAGTGCAGCAGTCGTTAACAGCTTGAAAGCAAGACCTTCTAGTCATGTTCGTTATTGCTTAACGAAGTTGTTTTTATTTTGAGAACATAAATGTAATGTTGTGAGTCAGGAAATATTCTAATCCCCTCCTGTAGTAGTAATATTACTGTAACCGAATCATGAATGAAAATTAGTGACAGAAACGCACATCTAATCCCTACGCACCTACACAGTCTGAGGTAGTAATGTAGGAGTACTACATATATAAATGAAGGGTTACTTACAAGAACCAACCTTGTTCAAATTCGATATTTTTCAGAAGGCCCCAAAAAATTCATCACGTAGACGCGAGTAGTAATTAATTAATGATTTTTCACGCTTTTTATCTTCAATTTTTATTTTATGAAAGCAACAGAAAAAATAAAAACAAAAAATAATATATATATATATATATATATATATATATATAATTTTTACTACTGGTGAAATAATAATAATAATAATAATAATAGTAAATATAATAATTTTAAGAAAAATTAACTTGTAGAGCAAGAACATTTGTTACTCAAGACTGTAAGGTGGTAATTTAGAGAAGAGAAAAGTCGACTTAACCTGCTTATATATCACGCATAGAAAAAAAATTATTTGGCGACTTAGGATAAAAAAGATGTTTTTTTTTTCAAGTGGTCGTCGATCATGGGCTGTTTTGACAAGAAGTCCCTTGTAGGAAGACGAGCGGTGGAGCATTCTCAAACCAATCTTATTACAGTCGCTGAGAGTTCGGCATCGTGGAAAATACCTAGAAAGTAGTTTTTTTTTATTTCCATTTCAGATGTAGCTATTTAATCCATAATAAATATGTATATAATGCTAGGAGAATTCAGAATCAGTTTGATTATTTACACTTCCGTTGAGAAAAGTCAAAGAAGAGTTACTTATCAGGGATTATATGCAATTTTATCTGAATATCTACTGTGATCTTTTGCTAGACGTAACAATATGTAGTGTGTAAAAATGCATAATGTTAAAACTATTTCTTTTAAAACGGCGAGAAGTAAATAGCGTTATAGTTAAATCCTTTTATTGAGTTAGTATATTTAAAAAAACAATTTTCTCAAAAATGTAATTCTAATGGTTTTTTCTTCTCTGAGGTGGTAGATTAAATATTGTAGAGATAGCTCCATCATGATTGTGAATTATTTGAAAGGAAATCCATCATCAGCACTCCAGATCATACATAAATACAGCAGATTCCTAGTTTCACTATTACAGGGTAAGGCAAAATGGCGCCTGGTAATCAACAAGAAAATGGGGCCTAGTGAAACTATTTATGAGCCAGATTCAAGTCATTTGACCATTGATCATGGTGTGGACACTTTGCAACATGTATGGATGATTATTTGTTTTCTGAAAGATGCTTGTGCTTTATATCGATTTCCTCGGGACTAGCTAGGAGAGGAAATCAAAATATTATTCTAGCTGGACCAAAACATGCACTAGACCCTATATTTGCTGGTTTTTGCTAATACAAACTTGAAGAAACTTAAAGTAAATTGTTCATTAATAAAACACCACGAGAATGGAAACGATCTATAAAATAATACTTTTCACAGATTGCTCCTCTTGCGGGAAATCGTTTTTCCTATCATTAAAAATAATATAGTGATCCACTTTCTTATTCTCGTTTACTTGCGTAGAGAATTAATACAGAAGTGATAAAATTGGTATATTTGCCTATTTCTTTGAATACTACACTATTGCTTTGATAGAGTAGTTCAAACATTACGTTATCTCTCAGCACATTATCAATCGAGAATTTCAACAATATACATTTATTCAAATATATTTTTGATAAATTATATTGTAATCTATGTGGATTGTAATCTAAGTGCAGCTGAATGAAGTAATAAGTTAGTTATAACAAGCGTCAGACAAAACGATCTAGGAATCATATTTCACTATTCAAACGATTTCCTATGTCTCCACATATCGACAAGCCCTTTCTGGGCCGTAACATTCATTAGAACTACCAACGACCTCTGACACTTTCGTTTGAATTTGGGGAATGCAATTTGAGTGACGAGGCCACCCAGAACGCATATTAACCAGCAATTACCAAGAGAATACGTCAAATATTCGATCGGCACCGCGAGCATACTACGTGGGAGCTGGGGATTCACCATCACGAATTGATTGGAGCGACTCTCTTATCACGCATGCGTCAACTTCCCAGCTGACTGCACTTAACCGACACACCACTTGTTCATGCCAATATTTTACGCCAAAATATGAATTTCCATCGCTTGTGACATTTGAGTATACATAAAGTTATATTTACGAGGCAAAAGAAAACAAAGTATCATCTTGTTTTGCCCTCTTGAATACTGGTAAACTAGACAAAAAAATGATCAAAATTAGGTCTTGCAACTCGTAACAATTATTTACTTATTCATTTATTTGCATTATTTATTTCATTATATTTTAATATTTGCGTTTGCAAGTTCAAAATACTTCGAAAGAAATAACATTCAGAAACAATAAAAATGATGATTTACAAAATATCGAACAATTCTCGACTCTTAAATTAAAGAACAGTGTATAATAAATAAAAAGCAAGAGAAGTAAATTCAACAAACCTGCATTTCAAGTAGTAGGTCCCTTACGTCAACAACAAAAATACCTAGTTTGCGAAAGACAACAAAGCTGACAGTATAATAAAAATGGTCAGCAGAATAGTTTACTTCTTATTAACGTGTAGCTAGTTTATTCAAATTCCTAAAAAGTACGATAAATAATTATAGAAAATTAAGTAGACTAAGTTTGTGAAGACAATTCTCTTGGATGAAATGAGATGAATAGAAGTGATACATCGAGAACTGAATACATGAAATTGAAATTCAACAAGATCAATTCTACAAGATTTTGTTACGCGAAGAGTAGAGCTCTATAAAGACAGATATTTGAAGCCTCCATTTTCGGTTTCTCGACCTTACTTTGTAAGAAATGAAATTATTGTCATTCAACGCTGGAAAAGGCGAATTTTCTAGGGAAAAGCTCTTATTCCTGAGCTCTGGTAACGAAAAAACTGGATAAATCTTGATACCGAAAAATCGAAAAGCAGCAAAATGTCTGTCTGTACGTTCGTCTAACGGTTCGTCTGTGAACATTGCTAGCGGCTGAAACGTTCAGCCGATTTTCTCCAAAATTTATATTTCTAGATCGATTTAAAGGAAGCCGAGGCCCGCCGAGTTTGAAACGGATATTTTGATTTTTGGGGTTGGGAATTTACATCAAGCCTTAAAACTTTTTTTCCAAATTTTCTCAAAAATGGCTCCGATTTTTTGTTAAACTTTGTCCTCGGTTAGCGTAAAGCACTTAAGAGAATGGTGCATGTCACATTTCTGTTGAAATCCCAGATTTTTCGAAAATATGAGTAGTTTTCGCGATGATGCCACTTCTAGCAGTGCAGCGATTTCTTTCACTGCTCTCCTTCAATTCCCCGTCCCCGACAGAGACTTTTCCTTCCAAGTACGACCACTTTGATACGTTCCTCGCAGAGATTTAGCTCGCAAACCCACTTTAATCATATGCTCACAATTTCTCTACTAGGTGAATTACTCTGTGGTTGGTTTAGAGGCAAAGAGCAACGCTTACATATAACTCGTGTTGAAGATACTGCCACCATCGAAACTCGAACCCTAAGTCTTCTCGGTTAAAGGAAACGCAATGTTTAATTTGTTTAGAACGATAACTAATCTGTTATATTTGTTTTGCAATTAATTTAATGAGATTTTAAAAACAAGACACTATTATGGGAACAACAGTAAGAACTCTTTCACACTGTTCGCATGCCTGACGTGACAGTGCGGAATGCCTATCGCATTATTCGGGCCACTAGTCACTCTCTAGAGACTGTCGCGTATCTAACTGTATGCGAGTAAACAGCGCTTAAGTGACTTTTAATAGGAGAGGGAAGTAACGACAATTAAATCGACCTTTAGGATAAAAATATGTAAGGTTTTAACGATAATAGGATCTTCATAAAAACGTTTCAGACCGGAGCTCGTGCAAGCATTAGTCTAACTTGCGGTTAAGTAAACAGAACGAGAAGGATAAAAAAGCAACCTTTTAGGGGTTGAAATTGAGAGTAAAATTTCGCGCACGAGTTTTAACATCGCAACCGTAAAGTTAATTCGGGGCGGCCGGAAAGTACCAGCGCGAGTCCTGAAATTCCCCCTCTTCGTAAACGGCGCAAATTACGTGTGTCGTTTGCTATAAAAACTTCGTAAACGCGAACTTGCGTATGCACTAAGTATGCGGAGAGAGTATTGAGCGTTTCCTTCCAGAAACTGCTTATGTAACACGGACGTACGTTTTTTATTCAATTGTTTCTGATATGAGGTAAACTGTGACGAATATTTTTTCATGCTTTGTGCAAATGCTTTTATTGAAACAATATACAAATAGAGTAAATATAAATAATACATTGATAATAAATGAAATATAAATAGAATAAATACAAATAAAAGAGTTCTCAATCCGAACAGACCATAAGCCAACCGTGACGATTTATGACGAAAAATGTAAAAAATGGAAATATATACCTATATATATATATATATATATATATATATATATATATATATATATATATATATAGCTGAAGTACTTGGCATAGTCTTTATATTACAAGCATATATTAAACAGGAAACGGAATGAACTATAACCCCACCCAAAACATCGTCCTGACTCCATATTCTCCGACTTTGTCACGACCCACCTTTCCCTGTGTCACATTCTCTCATATGTGAATCCCCCGATAATATCCCATCCTGACCAGAACATTCCCCGTTTTGCAATAATTTGCCCTTCCCTGAAATACTCAATTCTACCACACCCGATCACACCGTCCTGCCCTGCCTTTGCTACCACTATCCTTGCAACAGTAAAACATCGATGCATTGTGGTTTGCATACCCCCAACATGCTTTCAATAACAAACTCCTATTCCATTCCTTCAGAGGGATACATTTTGAAAAATACTTTCTTAGTGATTGCATATATCTTAATTTGATCTCTTCGCGATGAGGTTGTAATGGGTTACCTAACCATCGCCCATACCTAAGGATGGAAGTGGGAACAGAATGGGAGAGGAAATACTGCGTCGCGGCCCACGGACCTTTGTTTAAGGACGTCCGTTGATTGGTTGACCGGACATTCGCTTGGAAAAAAGAGGAGGAAAGTAAAGCAGGAAGTATCTTGAATTATCATCCAGTAATGTCTTCATTCGATTCAGGTTTTTAGATGATGTAGAAAATTCTCGAGAGACGTGATTCAACCTTAAGATCCTTCAGACTGAGAAGCTTCAATCGTAAACTAGTGACTATATGTGCGCACACTAGGCAAATCTTAAGCTATTAGTTCTGAATTTGTTCTCTGTTTGAAACACATGTTTGTAATATCTTTAATGTTACTGCGTTTAATGTTACTAAAATGAAGATAATTTATGATTTGACGGCTTTTATAACAAATACTTGACGGATAATGATTACATTAGATGCATACATTACTGTATGAGAGGTTCATATACATTAGAATTATATGAATATCATTTAATCGGTTCAAAAACATACTTTTGTCACCAATACTACATAAACAAATCTGCAATTTGCTTGCCATAAGTACCCTATTACTCGGGAGCGAAAATTCTAGTTTTGAAATGTTGTTATCAGAGCTTTGTCAGTGTCTTTATTTATCGTTTTATTGTACTATTAAAAAATTGGGATTGGGAATCTGGAGCTCAAAAACAATGTGCACCATTTAAACATTTGCCCCATACGTCACATATAGCTTTTACTATATTTGACATTAAATAATATATTATTAAAAATGCGTATCAAATGGATTTTTACTTTTCAAGACTGTTATGAGCGAATTATTTGTAAGAAAATGCATTTCAAAGTTAACTATGACAATTTAAGAAAGAAATTGCTCTTCGAGTTGCATGCAACTACTTTATTGGCAAATTACAACGATTCCTCGGCCTTTTTTTAAAACGATCCCTGTTGTAAAAGTTTGCAGAAATTAGGGGAACAGTCGCTTGGCAAAGAGCTTGTGGGTCGTAGCTGCTGCAGAGACATTCCAGACGGTGTTAAGCGGTGCTTCAGCCGGGCGTGCGGAGCGGTGTCGTGCGACTAGTTGTGTGGACCGGTCGCCTCGAATAGTTGCGTGGAGCAGTCGTGACGGCCGGTCGCAGCAATCTCTTGCCGTGCCAGTCCGGGCGCGCTGCTGGCCGTTCCGACGAGTTGGCCGTCGGGTAATGGCACTGCCCACGAAGCTATCTGCGCTCCTCTTTTGTCGTAGCACTGCTCCTCCGCGTTTCCCCGCTCAGCGCTGAGCGGCGATGGCGGAAGACTGTAATGGCACCAAATGCAAGTCGCGCTGATCTCTACCTTTCTGTATTGCGACGAACAGAATAAAAATAGTAGTGAAATTCAAGATTTTTCTCAATCGACATCCCGTTTTCTGAAATAAGCGGATGGATTTAGGTCACACATAATTGCACATTATGAAAATATATTATATTTCGTATTACAGTATAAATGAGTCTTTGCCAATCAAAACAAATTTAAAGATGAACGAAAATTTTGTGACATAACAAAAAGCAATTAACAAAGCCAATTAATTTTGACGTTTAGTCCAAAATTGTCTTCCAGAAGCCATGTTGTATATGCCGTCATATGCTTCTTTTGGAGTCATATCACGTAGTATCTAAAAATGATATATGAAGATGAAAATGTGTTCATATTGCTCTCCATATCTGACAATTAAAGGATAAGTACCCGGAAGTTTAAAGAGTACAAAGCGGATACGAAGTACTTATCATAAAATACCACTACGTAAATTATTTCCGAATTGTGAATACCAACGTAAATGCAGACTCGTAGTCTGGCCAACATTTGGCTTAGCAGTTCCCTGTATTGAATACAGTGTACTTGAATTTCATTCTGTGATTAAACTTTTAAATAAAATGCAAACCTTCGCCCTCTCGTTCATTAATAATTCCATTCATTTTAAGGATTTGCCTATCAAAACTCCGAAGTACTCCACGCACTGGAATAGATTTTTCTTAAATTGTATACATCTAATATGTAAAAATCAATGTTTGTTTGTTCGCATTTTATGCAGAGCTGAACCGTTCATTCGGTGACGATACAACTTTGTCAGCTTCGTGCTTGCACTTGTGAGAAGGTTATAGGCATAGTACAATGGAAATGTGCGTATGTTTGTCGCACATAGACAAAATATGGAGGCGTTGTTGACGAAACTTTATGAGTTTATGACTCCCCCTGAACAGCTCTACGGAACCCGCTGCATCCTCAGCATTAAGGGCGCCTTTGCTGCCAATTCTGCCTCTACGGTTGTGAAATATCGGCCTGAATTATTACTTGAACATTATCTCGGAAAAGCAAATTAAATTTCTCCAAGACAGCGTTATAGTAAATGCATGCCCAAACTTGAGGGAGAACGTTTTAACTATAGAATACTTGACAACCATGTCCAAACCAAGACATAAAACAAACCCCTACTCGCATGAAAATAATTTATTAGAATTTTTGCAGAGGGACCTTAATATAATTTACAATATAAATGAAGAAATGTTTAATATTTAAGAGCCAATGGTACATTTGTTTAGCAATATATTACAATTATCTTCTATAAGATTGTTTTGAAGTATTTTCAATTTTTCAGGTATGGCAAGGGCATACATATTTTGAACATTATCTGAACTTGCGGTCATTACCGCGGGACGGATGGTCACGCCCATTTTTCAAAGAAAAAATTCAACATTCACAAAGTTTATGCCATTGGATAGTTGTTATATTTATCGACAGATACTAAAATAAGGTCTCAACTCTTGCACAGTCCATCTCCGCTCATTTTGCCCTGATGAAGGTTGCAGATTGGGGGCCGAAACGTAGGCATCAAGGCCCCTGAACAGCCAAATAGTTACTGGCTCCGGCCGCGGAAGCCTACGCTCTCACGATTGATTGATTGTTAGTGATTTCGGGCACGTCAACTACTATGATCCCGTAAGTGTAGTGTATGTTGTTTCATCGAGAGATGGCAGTGATCTTCCCCCGCTGGATGGCGAAATCCGGCGCCGATCTACCGTCGGTCAATTCGTGGAAAATACGTGTACTTTTCCTGAAATTTTCCGTGAAAATATGAGCGAGAATGTACGTGCTCTTTTAGTACCTCTATTTTAAATATGATTATACGCACTGGTTGCATCTTGCTGAGCTATACGTAAGTATAAGATGTACAAATTTTATGCTAACCGCTGAAATCACAGAAATCAAATGATTCTGTTAATTTGTTACAAGAAAATACTTTCAACATGAATTTCGTCGCTCTTCAATCGTGGGATGTAAGAGCAGAGATTCTTCACAAAATCATGCACAGTAGAAACGCAGGCGGCATTTTTTCAATAAAACCCATTTTTTTCGGTTGCATACAAAGGTTTAAAAGAAACTCTAAATATTTTTTAAAATGAAATACATGAATATACATTTATAAAATTCTTGCTTCCTTATAATTAATTCTTACTAAAACGGAAAACAAAATACTAAAAACATATTTATAACATTGATGTCCAAAGAATGCTTTTTTTAACACGTTAAAACAATGCAACTCAACTTTGAACTTGAATGTTAGTATAATGCACGAGATACACGTTTATAAAACACATCAACGTCATGCAATAAAATATCTTGCAGTATAGCACAATCATACGATCAGAGTATTTTTTACATAAAACATCGGTTTACGGTCGATAATTCATTTACCAAAACTAACTAAACCAAAATCGTCAACAATAATCAGAAATGTAACATCACTGAAACCGATAAGTATATACGATGTTTTACACGTAACCAAGTAATTAGTTTAAAGTTGGACACAAAGGATTTAACGCAACTAACAATAAGAATCGATGAGACCCGTGACAAAATATTTAAGATGAAGCAACGATATGGTAAAGATGATGATGAGGTTAGATACATTATTTTTTATTATCCAATGTCCTCATAGAGACAAGTCCTTCTCGATAAACGTAAATCATATTAGCAGATAAATATAATTTTATTATTATATTTTTTGATCTCTGGTGCAGAGTATCAGTAATGACGTGATAAAAAATGCATCGGGAATTCAGAACAAAGCATTCACGCTATTGAGAACGATACAGAAACTCACATTGATACAATCTCACCAATAACATGACTGTCTCTTCTTACTTTGTTACCCTAGGTAATTAAATAGAATACATATTAAATTGTAAAATGATAGCTTTGGATTCTGAAAGATACACCCAAAAATATTGAGATATACAAAATTTCTCTACATTAATATCTGGCAAAGATCTTAGCGTCCGGCTTGCTGGGTCAATGGGTCACGATATATTATAATCCTTATTACCTTTATAATGGATTATAGGATCCGCAGACTATACAGCGCAGCTGGGAATCTGAAATAGAATGATTCTATTCCTAGTTCATTACTGTTTGGATTGACTAAATGAAAGATCACTTTCTTTTCTAAAGAACAAAATTTAACAAAGTTTATTGTTACATTTTTAGCAAACAATTTAATGAATTTAATAAAATGATTTGATGTTATGCCTTTGATCAAGATATCTTTGAATTTACAATTTTATATCGCAGTTAACTTATCTATTCTTCGTTGATGTCCCTCGTAGACTTCTCAGTCGAAATATCTTGCGAGCTTGCCGTAGTCCAAAGTCCCAAGAAATCCTCTTCTGCCCCTGTGCAAGCTGGTCTCAAACTATCAAAATTATCAGTCCCGATTACGTCTTATGACATAGTCCCGAAATCTATTACTCGATTACCACTCCCGACAAAGTCCCAATTTATGCATCAATATTACTTCCACATGCAATATCTGCAATATCATTTACTGTCCTTAAAATTTCACGATCTGATAACCCGATTCTGACTATCTGTATTATACTCGTTCCCTCTCACGAACCTACGATCAGTTCAGAAACGCGATGCCGGTCAGAATGAAAACTTCCTGCATGATTCACCCCTCGAAGACTTCGTATTAAACTACCTTCATTTTTTTTCATAACATTTGACCGTCCTTCTCTCACCCAGCCAATCCATACGTTCGTTATATTTTGGTGTAGCTGACCTTTCGATCGTCTAAACTTCTTCGCCCAATCCCAAATTTTCTACTTTCGGCATCCAACCACCTCTTAATGCATTTACAAAAAACAAAAACTACATTGTTTATTCACGGTCGTTGCTAAGCCCTTGCTCTCGTGATATTTCGTAATGCATGTTCCACCATATAGTCTACAAATAAATGTTAGTTTATTTTCATGTGACATATCGGTATGTCACAATATACTGAAGGCATTTTCAATTCTTTCTCCTCCTTCTTCCCTTCTCTTCCTCTGGATTATTTAAGTCTTTCCTTCTCATTCCTGTCTCCTCTATGTCGTCTACATTTGTCCTCTTGACATTGCCGTCTGCGTCTCTTCCATTCGCGACCGTGCCAAGTCACGTCGCGTCGCGTCTGCCGACCACCCACGTGAACCCACGTTGGAAATAAGGTTTTCGAGAAATATCTTATACATGATTCACTGCAGACAATTTCACAGGTCAAGGCGCGCGAATCGAATCAGGTGGGTTTCGCTTCTCTCACCCTCCTCCTCCTCCTTCTCCTCCTCTTCTTCCTCCTCCTCCTCCTCCTCTCCCTCTCAATCGGGTAGGCCCCTGCGTCACGGTGCGGGCGACCGCAGCACGCTCTATCGGCAGGAACATTCATCACGGTCCTTATCTGGAATACCAGCACTTCCAGCGCGTGGACCGGCGTGGAGTAGGGACGTTTTGAATGGGCCGGCGCGTCATGCGTCCAGATGCAGCCGGACAGGATATTTTACTGATGCTGACAGAGATTGCAATTCCGCAGAGGTTGATTATCGCGCCGAGTACGATTTTCGATTTTGACGATGAGAGAACACAAGCTCTTTGATGTTGTAGTTGGACCTAAAGTTCCATTAGAATCTGATTTTTTACTTTCTAATTAAAATTCATGGAAACGTAAAATTAGCAAATATTCGCTTTATTTAGAAGTGAAAATTAGAACGTTTATTTTGTTTTTAAATGCCTTTCCATCTTCCACTTACATGGATTAGTTTGGAATCTCAATCGGTTCCTTTTAATAATTTTAATCGGTTTTTATAATTTTGTTCGATGTCAATGCGTGATGGCAATGAATGAAAAGCAGCTACGTAATAAATGTATTATCGGTGTCTGCTTTTAATATTTAAAATATTGTCGGAAGAATATGTTTATATGTTTAACTTAATATGCACAATAAGATGGTGGTATTGCTTTGATTGCCCATAATTCTCTGTGACCAATAGTAAAAAATTATATAGAATTGCTGATAATCATAACGTGTATTTGTGTACCATTGTTTGAGCTTCATAGGATGCATATTCCTCGGCATCGCAACGAGACAACGATATGATTGAGATGGCGAGCTTGTAGAATATTCCCACACTTATTTGCCAATCACCGAGATGTTAAAACTTTCTCGCCGCGACATTATACACCGTGTGTAACGCGAAGAAATCTCATGGAAAAAGTTGATTTTCCTAAATTTCAGTAAACCAGAAGTATACAAACGCATAATCAAAATAAACAAAATGGAACCTAATCAGGTTTGAAGAAGTTGCGTCACATTTTTAAACGCGAGTTTGATTGGTTTTGAGTCAAACTGATTCGTATTAAACCCCCCTCGACCCTTCGTATGGTTACAATAATATATATTTTCTATCCTCATCTTTTTTGTTTCTATTATCTCATGTATCTTTTTCTGTATAATTTCTCCTTCCATTTTCATATTTTCACTGTGCCTCATTAATCTCAGAACAAAATAACATTCTCCTCTTCCGGCGTCGCTTTCCTCCTCTTCCTTTGGATTGGCCTCACCATAACTATACACTGGGAGCGGTAGCTCAGTGCATCAACTGATGTCACTGTAGCGCCTCTGACCGGGAGGTCCTAGGTTCGAGTCGGATTTTCGACACTAGCTTTTCAGCTAGGTCGAATTCTGTCGCTGTCTGGAGGAGAATTCTAGCGGCCGGCTGCTCTGATCGGTAATTTTCCGTGGTTTCTCCGATCAACACCAGGTGAATGCCGGAGCAGTACCCTACCAAACGGGCCACGGACCGCGCGCGATCTTTCCTTCCTCTTCCATGTCCTATCTTCTTCCCTTACACACACACTTACACTAACATGCACTACACTACCACATATCCCGGGAGACCGGTCGGGAGCATAGAGCTTGTCCCGGATGGGGCGGTGCCTCGCTGGTGGGAGAGTCCTG
This sequence comes from Teleogryllus oceanicus, assembly GCA_964035755.1. NCBI lineage: Eukaryota > Metazoa > Arthropoda > Insecta > Orthoptera > Gryllidae > Teleogryllus > Teleogryllus oceanicus. Next base: position 183,661,968 of record CAXIVR010000003.1, read on the forward strand.
GTTAGGGGGAAACCCCACTAGGCGACGGCAGGTCGGCGCCGGATCTCGCCATCCAGCGGGGGAAGATCACCGCTACCTCCGAGGAAAAACATGCACTGCACTAACGAGGCTAATGACCGAAGCAGTTGACGCGCCCGGAAACACGAAAAAATCAATCAATCAACCATAACTACAGTATATGAAGTTGTGCCTTTTTCATTGTTAGAAAAAAACTTGTCGCAATGTAACTGAGTATAGTAGTCCTCACAAAGAACAAACATGTGTATACTTAACCTTCAGACAAAAACGTTTTTTTATTTTTAATTTTAATGAAAACCCACTAAACTAGTAAATCCTTGGTTTTGCGCGCTGCAATTGGTAAACTTATTAAAATCGGGAAAATTAAAAAAAGATAAAAATGTTATAAACATTCAAGGTCATTTTGGTTTAGAAACATGCCAAATTTTTTAAAAGGGAAATAATAATTCCTATGTTAATGAGGAGCTAAATGGGAAACGTTTAATTTAGAAAATCGGAGTTCTTTTCAGTCTCTTTCAAAGATGTCACAACACCACTATGCTCTTAATCGCTAAATACGATTCAGAGCTGTGCTGACATGCCTGTTTTGGCAAATATTAAAATGCAAAAAAGAGTGGTAACAAACTGTAGGTTTTTTCCTGTGCAGCGAGAGAAATGTGCCTAGGGATAAAAACATCTAAATGAGCGTGAGCCGGAAGAAGTGTAATTGTGCAAAACTGTGAAGTAACAGGAGCCCATTTCAACACCTAAGATGTAATTTACGTTGAACCGTCTGCACTGAGCCCCAGGCAAAGCTCGTGAGACTGGCAGTTTCTCGAAAACCGAGACCCTATTACCCAAGGGTCCGAAGCGCCGCAATGGGGAAAAATCTTAAATTGACACCTGTGTTCACCCTCTGTGGCCCTCTCCACTTACATCCTTTTTCGTGACCATTATGTTAGTCTCCTTTTTATCAATATGAATCCAGCCAATTTGTGTTTCTCTTTGACTACCCTTTGTCCCTCGACCCCTTTGACTGTCTCCTTTCCGCCTCTGTGGCCAGCTTCTTCGCCGAAATTCTGGGGTGTGGACGGGGTAAGAGCGAAGGCTTAGGCAAGGGCAAATGAGAGTTTGAAGTGCCGTTAAATTCCAAACATTTTAAATTGTTGAATATGGTAAATATTTTCATATTGATATTTTTATTGGGTTCTATATAGATACTTTCCTCTTCCAGTTAAATAAATGTAACCTAATTTAACGTTGGAAATTTCATATTCGCTCGCGCGCTCGTTCACACTAGCGTAATATACTTTTAATTTTACACCAAGAGGTCGTAACATTTAATATAATAAAACAATGGATTAAAATTACAGATAAAGATGATCCTAAACAAAAGAAATTTAATTTTCACAATACTCAATATTTAGTAACAAAAATATAAAGAACTGTGTAAAAAATAGCGATGGACACAGAAAATGAAAGAGGGAATCTTGCAATTGTTGTTAAACTGTTGAAGAATCATAGGATCTATTAGAAACTGTAGAGACGGAATAATTTTTATCGAGAAAACAAAAGGATTAAACTGTCAGTCATTTGGCGAGTAACATATTAAAGAAGATATCCTTTTCAATTACGGCTATCAATAGTGCCCGAAAGTAAAACATGACAGGCGATTTTCCGATAAATTTCACTCAACCCTTTTCCACAATCACTCGAAACCCATTTCCTGTTATGCGCCAACCTCACCCTCCATTGCACAAGAATCACCCGACGAACAAAAGCGCTTCTTTTGCCTTTGACCGCAGATACCGCTGCCCTCCAATGAGGTGACCTCACTGAGGGAGCGCGTCGCTGCCTTATTGTCGGCGCCCGGGGTTATGGGGCGCCCTCAAGTGACGCGGAGCGCTCGATCGCGACCTCCTGACGGCCACTGGCAGCAGCGCCACGCCCACCCGCCCCTCGGCCGCTCCGCGCGCCCACCCCCTCCCTGCCCCTTTGCCTCCCTGCCTCGCCCCTCCCGCTCGCGTGCTCACCCGCCCCTCTCCCACTCTCTCAAGCTCTCCTCCTGCTCGACGCCCAACAGTCCCTGCCACTACACCCCCTTTCCATTCCGCGCACCTAACCTCCCTCTGCAATTCCGCGGCCCCTCCTTTGCCTGTCTGCCTGTCCCCTCCCGCGCCCCCTCTGCCTGCCTGTTCATCTGCGACCACCCGCCCGACTGCCACTCCTTGCAAAACCCCCCCGCCCCTAAGGCTGCCTTCTCCCCGCCCCCCGCTCACGCCTCACCACCTACCCTCCTGCTGCCTCTGCCTGCCTGTGCACCCCATCGCCCTCCTGCTCAACCACCGTCCCGAGCCTCTGATACACCGTGCGCCCTCTCGCTGCCCCTCTGCTTGCTTCCCCCTCCAATCGACCCCCCCCGCCCCGCCACGCCCGCCCTGCCCCGCTGGCCCCGCCCCGCCCGCCCGGTCTCCTAGACACCCGCCCGCCCCACAGCTGGTTAGTTTGTTTTCTAGCCCACCCCCTTCTATCTATGCCAGCCCGCCGGCAAGCTCTTTTACTCCCCCGGTCATTCACGATTACGTTCACCCACCCGCCCAACCCACCACCTCCGTTTCCCGCCTCATCCCTCCATCAGCCTTCACACTCGCCCGACCCCCCGCCTACCCGATGCTACCAGCCCACTCGCCCGCATTTCTGCCAGGCCGTTCGCCCCGACTGCCCTGCGGCGTCTTTCAGGGCCACCCATAACCCGACCGTCCCCTTCGTCCTTCGGCGCCCTTTAGAGGCGCTCAAACGCAGGCACACATCCGCTCGGGAGAATGCGGGCGGGTGCGGGCGCGCACGATGGGAGGCGCCTGCAGGCCAGGCCGTCACCTGGCGCAGCACACATTTCTTTCTCTCCTCTTCGTAATGGAACCATTTCCCTCCTCCTCTTCCTCCTCATCTTTCTTTTTCTTCCTCTTCGTAAGACGAGTCATTCCAATTGGATATTGACCTGGCATCTGTGATGGGTGCCCTAACCACACATTTCTTTCTGTGTCTCTCTCTATCTCTTCTTCGTAATGAAACCATTTTCTTCCTCCTCTTCCTCCTCATCCTTCTCCTCCTCCTCCTCCTTCTTCTTCTTCTTCCTCCTAAGACGATTCATTCCAATTGGATATTGACCTGACATCCGTGAAGGGTGGCCTAACCACACATTTCATTCTGAGTCTCTCTCTCTTCTTCGTAATGAAACCATTTCCCTCCTCCTCTTCCTTCTCATCCTTCTTCTGCTCTTCTTCTTCTTCATCTTCTTCTTTTCTCTTCCTCTTCCTAAGACGATTCATTCCAATTGATATTGACTGGTATCCGTGATGGGTGGCCTAACCACACATTTCATTCTGAGTCTCTCTCTCTTCTTCGTAATGAAACCATTTCCCTCCTCCTCTTCCTACTCATCCTTCTCCTCCCCCCCTCCTCCTTCTTCTTCTTCTTCCTCCTAAGACGATTCATTCCAATTGGATATTGACCTGACATCCGTGAAGGGTGGCCTAACCACACATTTATTTCCGCGCCTTTCTCTCTCTTCGTAATGAAACCATTTCCTCCTCCTCTTCCTACTCATCCTCTCCTCCTCCTCCTTCTTCTTCTTCTTCCTCCTAAGACGATTCATTCCAATTGATATTGACCTGACATCCGTGAAGGTGGCTCAACCACACATTTCATTCTGGTTCTCTCTTCTTCGTAATGAAACCATTTCCCTCCTCCTCTTCCTACTCATCCTTCTCCTCCTCCTCCTCCTCCTTCTTCTTATTCTTCTTCCTAAGACGATTCATTCCAATTGGATATTGACCTGGTATCCGTGATGGGTGGCCTAACCACATTTCTTCTGGTCTCTTCTCTTCTTCGTAATGAAACTTCATCCTTCTTCTTCTTCCTCTTCCTAAGACGTTTCATTCCAATTGGATATTGACCTGGTGTCGGTATGTGCGCGTGTAGGGAATGATGGACAAGACTGGAATGTAACGAACGCGTGCGGTTCCTGGCCCGTTCTTTGGAGGTGCTTCTTCGATATCTGCCTTGCAGTGTTACACGGAATAGACCAATAGGAAAAGATGACATCTAGATTCCCATCCAGTAGTTCGGCATCGTATGACCTGCTGTGAAACAATACTACAAACCAAACCGCGTAACTGGAGCGAACAAATCGCCTTAGTCAAACAGAACATTCTAGTTTACGAATCTGCAATTGTAGACTCTCTGTTAACTGAGACACATAAGATCACCTTGTGTTTTACACAGGATGTAGTAAACCTCAAAGGCAAAAGTTCAGGAATGGCTATTTCATTCAATACGCACCCTCATACGAGAGACACTGCATTACAAAACACGTCTGCAATGCTTAATTACAGTGGTATACGGGGGAGTCTCTCATTATATAAAATTATAACAGTTTTTGTTGCAAGAGAACTTAATCATGATGCAAATAAAATTAATGTTGACCTGAACCACTACGAGGACCGACAAAATAATGTTACGTAGTCTCAAGACGTACACGTTTGTTAGTACTACCTTTTTCTGTAGTTTTCAGTATACTGGGGTTGTTTTCTGTGATTTTAAGTTTACTGTAAAGTACACAAAGGAAGAACTCATAACTCGCCATACTGATGTGGATTGACGGATGGCAACATTTTAGAAGGTTACATTGCCAGCTCCGCAAATCGCTAGACTTAAAAGATTTTGAAGGAACAAAATGCTGAAAATGCAAACACAACAGTAGAACAATTATCAAACACTGAAGGACATTGAAATTCTTTGATGTTCTTAATGCAATGCTTGATGACTGTACACATTGTGGCAGCCTGTGACATAGTAAGCACAACACTAGTTATTTTTAACGGTGTTCAGCACTCAATGAGAAGTCGAACCCAGGCCTGTATTTAGGCAGATGGAGATTACTTTGAACTTTTCTTGTAATACATGACCATAGCGCTTAAACTAGCAAGTCTGAAAAATCTGTAATTAAGAATTTAGTGCCCATGTGGAAAGAACTTAATTTTTCTGGTAATGAATACTTTCCTGGAAATATAACGTTGAGTTTTTTACACTTGCATTTTGTAATTATATTCTGCGCTGAATACATGAAGTGAATAGTTAACTAATTCTGAGTACATGAATTGCAATACTGAAATGACTCCAAAAATTAAATTTGGGATAAGTCTGTTTAAAGTTTTGCTTCCGGCTGCAATAGAGCTTAATACTAAAAATATTAGAAAGTAATTATTACTAAAATACTTCATAGACATGAAGTTCACAAAACGAATATCCTTTAAAGCCATGACGTTTTTTTAGTTTAGATTTCGAATTATAATAGAAATAGACTTACATTAGTGTCTGCAACCAAGCAATATTTGATGAGGCATACGAGCCATGAAAAAATCGCCTTTACTGAACCAAATGATTCATACCGAATAAGAATGTTGGAAAACGTTATTGCCTCTAGCAATTAACGTTTGAATACATTGGTGATGGCGTTGGGTAAGGCCATTTTTTGAAGATGTCACTCACAGTCCCTAAGAGCTTGGAACGCTATACGGGACCGTTGAGCAGAAAGATGATGTGAACCATCAGAATATAGACTTATTGTACCGAACATTGTCGGTACATTAAATACCCTGTTTTCAATTATTACTAAGTTCACGTTTTTGACAATTTCATTCATGATTCAATTATTTATGGTTAAAAGGTGGGGAAGAGTTTCCACAGATCAAGTAAACGTGCCCAGATTGAATTTCTCTCCCATACGTCACGTAGAGTTTTCACTGTTTTTTGGAAAAATTAAATCAATTCAATATAATTCAAATCATGTTTATTCTAACTTCTAGAGACGATAAATACATACCGTAAACAGATAGTGGTTCAATTTACTCCATGGTTTTCAAGCACTTTCTGTTGCAAAATCTTCATTTATATGGCGCAGTCTGGAGTAAATATGATATTTGACATTTCATATTTCGTAGGAAAAGGCAATGTGAAAATACTGTTTACACGAAATTAACTTTCTATGCCATAACTTATCAGTGAATTGACAATGACATTTGTTATTATTTCTTTGAACCTCTTGATGTATATGGGAACCTACCCCTCTGCATCACAAATGATGATCATCTCGATTTCGCCCAAATACACGACATTAATTACTCCTGAACGCATGTCAAAGTTCTCTATCTTCCATTTCATTGGCTTCTAATTTGAGTCATTCATTAATTTTTCATGGTAAAATAGGTTAATTAGACATGCTCCAAAAACATTCGAAGTGTAAATTATTCATTAAAAAATTAATGAATCGAATTTAATATAAAATGTAAATTTACATAATATACCATCAAAATACCAAATTAACATTAATATAACAACATTTTTGCAAGTAATAAAATGGATGTAGAGATTCAAAAAAATTTAATTTGTTTTCATGCAGTTCGTTGAACTCTTGAAAATGCCTAGTTTCTTTTATAATCCCTGTATGTTAAATGTAAAAATTATAATTTTTAGTTCCCTCTATTTCATTTTGCTTTTTATTAAATTTCTTTGTTACAAGAATCAATGTTTTACGAACTTGCAACACAATTGTCGTCGGAAAAAACTATAATCTTTCTCCCTGGAGGAATTTCGCAAACATCCTAATCGCAATCCTATCTCAATTCGAAAGTAGAATTACGAACTCATTTTTGTGAATCGTAATATTTGAAAGACAATAAAAAGACGTACTAATCTTGAAGCAGCAAATAGAGAAGATCCGAGACGAAAATCTTAGGCGAAAATTGGAAATTCCACTGGAGAAATATAATGGGTCTTAGATCCATGAATAAAACTTCAATGGCAATGAAACTATTTCAAGATTTAATTCTCATAGAGTGATTCTGGTATTTGTGTTATCAAGCTAAATTAGATTTTTTAAAACGTAAAATATGAACTAAATTTCACTATTTTTATATAAAGATAAATGAAAAATGTTTCCCACTTTCTTTTACAATGCTTGTCGGGGAGGCAGTGCTAATTTTCAAATTTATTATGAATTTTGTTTCGTTTATAAAATCGTAACTTTAATACGTACAGAATTATTGAATAACCGTTTAGCATATCACATAAGTATTATGTCACAACGACGTCATGATTCAATTCTACCCAAGTTCACCTTGTTTTTCACCAGCCTGCACGGCAGCTTACATATTCTTGCCAAAGTATACTCTATGTTTTTCGATGGTAAGATTAACGGAAAGTAATGCTGATATATCACCTTAATTTAGAACCCATGTCTATAGATTATATATTTTAGGTCTCTCCGAACCCTTCGTCCCTGCTCTGAGAGATTCAAAATGTTGTTCTAATGTTGAAAAGGGATTGACTAGCTGCAACACTATGAAACGCTATGCGTCTGATAATAACCTGTTGTATCCACATATTACGTGAGTGACTGTCCCTCACCGACCGTTTCTAAGAGACTTATTGCTCTTAACCGCTCTTTCAAGACTATCTCCATCAGCTTGAGCTTTCACAAGCAATCACCCACCCTCTTTATGTGTCATGTACCCTCTTATGGTCATCACTTTAATTACTTTGAAGTGCATACTACACTACCACATATTCCAGAAGACCGGTCGGGAGCTTAGACCTTGTCCCAGCTGGGGCAGTGCCCCGCTGGTGGGAGAGTCTTGGTTAGGGGGAAACCCCACTAGCCGACAATAGGTCGGCGCCGGATCTCGCCATCCAGCTGGGGAAGATCACCGCCATCTTCTGAGAAAAAACATACACTACACTAACGGGACTAATGACCACAGTAGTTGACGCGCCCGGAAACACGAAAAAATCAATCAATAAATCAATTGAAGTGCCTATGTGCACGTGAAAAATTAGCATGGAATTTGAGGTGATGATGAAATGATATGGATTAGAAACAGCTGTAATCGAAGAAAATATAATCGAAGAAAATGTAATCGAAGAAAATGTATATGAACTACTGATGTCATATGTGTGTCTAATGTGTATAATGTTTTATAAAATACTAATATCCATTACGTTAAATTTCTAAAGAAACAGGGTATATTGATTAGGAAAGTTAATTAATCGGAATATTAGTGCTGTAATCACCATATCTAATATTAAAATGTCAACAGAGCTGAATTTTTTAACCATGCTAAACAATTCTTAGAATCTTTAACCTTCCCGTTACTGGACCTCACTGAAGGTCAAAACGACCGAATGTGATGAACGCATAATAACCATCCACTGTGAAGGTCATTATTCATCACGAACCCTCTAAATGAAGTGCTCTCTTCTGCGTGCCTGTTGTGGAGCAGATGATCTTTTGAACTACATGAGGATAGTGACTGCGGATCAACCCTTAGCGTCCGAAAATAACCCATTTCGGCTCACAAGATTTACTATCTCTTAACGGCCGATTTCCAGAAGCTCACAGTAATTTAACCGCTCTTTCACTACGCGCTTCACAACCCATTCGCTAGACACTTTCCACAAGCCACCCTCCACCCTCATCTTCCCCTAGTGGTAACCACGCAAATCTCCCTCTGGGACGCATATGCGTACCCTTCAACAGACCTTATTGCTAGAAATTGGGAGATAAAAACGTGGCCTTTTTTCCCTCCTGCCTCAGCGGCGCGCGAAAAGGAGCGAGTGGGAGGGAGAGCGCTCTGGCGGCGGGAAGGGGAGACTGCGAATTATGAGGCGCAACCAAGTGCAAAAACGTGGCAGGCAAATGAAGCGGGCTTCGCGCCAGCGCGTCACTCTGAACCTTAACGAACGAGGCGTTTCGCCCGGAAAAGAACTGGAACGAAGGGGCGCCCGCAAAAAGGAAATCCTTCCGCGCCACGTAAAAGGGAGAAGAGAAGTCGCGGGAGAGGAAAAAAGAACAATTCGCTTAACAAATGTTTCCAGATTTGCTCTTCAGCAATTATTATTGCTTCCCGCGCCCAGTTTTTCTCTCTCCACGAGCTTCCCTGTCCACTGGCGCGCCTTGCTCAGCCGCTCCGATATCATGAATGAATTACCAGAGCGTCGCGACGCCACGCCTCGGAAGGTCGGCGGCGAAAGAGGCAAATCCCTTAAGTCGCTTTAAAATTAAATCTGCATATTGGAAATGAGCGACGGCGCCGGCGCTGCTCGGCGGAGAACGAATAAATTAACCATCCCGTTTTCGGAGCAATAGAACCTTGGGGTACGCCGTGCTTTTCAGAGGGTTTGCAAATGGGCAGCCATTGTGAGTTGATATTAAGTTTGAAGTGCGGGCATAACTCTAAGGAGCTTGGAGACAGTTGTAGATGTGACCGCTTCCGCTTTGAATGGTGCTTATCTCAAATACGCTGCAATTACTTTGTCTCGTGTTGCCGGGGAATACTAATTAGTTGTTGGGAATGAGCCGACATCATTAATGAGCCGTTTTTATCATTCACACCACGCTGTCATATAATATTCCGGTTCCCGGACTCTCGCAAACATCAACCGTGTTTGTAACGAGTCGCATTGATTTATAATTCTGTGTGAAACATCAAATGCCTCCAGTTTGCATGCAACTGCAATAGGTCTGTGTGAACCAGTTCGCAAAAATTCATTGCGGAGTAGAATATTCGAAATTGTTTCGTGTTCAAGTATAAAGCAAATGCTAAATGTTGAAAAATTTGCTGTCAATTACAACTGTTAAGCAATATTTCAATACGCGTACCTTGTAATTAATGTTTTGGAAATATGATTATCCGTCCCTCCGACCAATAAGTGCTACTCGTAACAGTGATATAATAAAAAAAGAAAATTTTGCATCATATTATCAATTTATATGTTGCAAGTGAATGAGGGTTTATGAAATACACAACATCTCACACAAATATTTGTCACAATTTGCTTTTCCGTTGCTCTTCAACACATGAAAAAAAAAATAGAAAAATTTGAAGAATAAAAACTCGGGTTATAGTTAAAGAATAAAAACTATTTCGCGTATTTAAAACACAACTTTAAATACATGTGGAAAATGAATGAAAAATTCTGTACATTTATTTAATGTTTATTCAACATTTTCTTTCACCTTCTGGTAGGGATACTGCTAAATGTACTACATAATGAGATATACCAAAATTTTCCTCTCTCTCTCTACATCTATATCTGCCAAAGATCTTAACGTCCGGCTTGCTGGGTCAATGGGTCACGATATAATTATAATCCTTATTACCTCTATAATGGATTATAGGATCCGACTATACAGCGCAGCTGGGAATCTGAAATGGAATGATTCTATTCCTAGTTCATTACTGTTTGGATTGACTAAATGAAAAATCACTTTCTTTTCTATAGAACAAAATTTAACAAAGTTTATTTTTACTTATTAATTTAAATTAGGCCTTTGATCATGATCTCTTTCAATTTACAATTTCACACCGCGGTTAACTTATCTTTTCTTCGTTGATGTCCCTCGTAGACTTCTCAGTCGAAATATCTTGCGATCTTGCCGTAGTCCAAAATTCCAACGAAATCCTCTTCTGCCCTATCAGCTGGTCTCAAACTATCAAAATTACCAGTCCCGATTACGTCCTATGACATAGTCCCGAACGATTACCACTCCGACAAAGTTCCAATTTATACTTCAATATTGCTTCCACATGAAAATATCTACGAACAGTTCAGAAGCGCGTTTCAGAGCAGAATGAAATCTTCCTGCATGATTCATCCCTCGAAGACTTTGTATTAAACTACCTTCATTTTTTTCATAACATTTGACCGTCTAAACTTCTCCGCCCAATCCCAAAGTTTCTACTTCGGCATCAACCCATCTCTTAATGCATTTAGAAAAACAAAACTACATTGTTTATTCACGGTCGTTGCTATGCTCTAGCTCTCGTGATATTTCGTAATGCATGTTCCACCATATTGTCTCCAAATAAATGTTAATTTATTTTAACGTGACATATCGGTATGTCACAGCTTCCCTCTCCAAGCGTCATTTGGTTTGCTACAACCTAACTAAATGACAAGACAAAAATTGAACACTTTCTTTTTGCTTCTTCACACTAAACGACATTAACACTTTACACTTTGCACTGCACTAGGTCTTGTTACTTGCTGCCTTAAAACTATTTACATTTTCCTTTCGAATGTGCCAACAATAACCATTTCATCAGGTATTCTAATAGCCGTATCTGCCTAATATTTGCTCCCCATTAACTTAATTGAATACACATACATTAAATTAAACTCCTACAAACTGACAAAATACACATAATAACAAACAATAACAAAGAAAAACTATTACACTAATATTTACAACTATTTACAAATCTCTGTTATGACCAGTATATTTAATCATGCGTGTCGTCCCTCATATACGGCTTCATGTTCCTGTAGTTATATTTTCCCATTTGCCGTCCATTTTCATCATTCAAAATCGCGGCATTCTTGCTTAATACTTTACAAATTCGATACGGTCCTTTATACAACGGAAAAATTTATAAAATAGCTTCTTATCCACTGACGACACTTGAGGTACTCTAACACTTCATCACCTCTTTATACTCGCCTCGAAAGCATTGTTTCTGCTTTAGCTCTCTTTTGGAGTCTGCCCCCCTCAAAGTGTCATAAATTATTCGCGTATCTCACATCATGGTGTAGTCAATTTGCCAGTACGACGCAGTAAAATCCAGTCCCGTGAATATCCGAGCTCCTTTACCTTCCACATCATTTCATCTAATTTCGGCGGTTTTCATGACGAGCGATGGTCTTGCTATTGAGTTTCCTAGCATCAACACAAAATCTGATCTTATTGTCTTTCTTACGAACTATCACTATTGGCTTACATACGATGTCATCGATTTTTATTATACCATCCTCAAGCATCGTGTTTATTTGTTTACGTACTTTGCTGTTATATACATGGGGATCGGATATTGTTTCAGTTTAAAAAGGTTCCTCATCCATCAATTCAATTTTAAATTGATATCCCTTACCGGCTCCTTGAACTTCAAAAATATCTCTATATTCATTGACTAACATTTCAATTGCTTCACTAGCATCTATTCCGTTTTCGTCGACCGCGCCCTCTGCTGCCGTGTGGATATGGTCCCTGGTCTCTTCAATTTGCTCCGCAATATCGCAAATACACATATTTTCGCCCTCCTGGTCTTTGATCCCTAAACAATGTTGTTGCCTTTGTCACTCGTAACAATACACTCCTGTTACCTATGTCGACCTTGGCGTCACATTTTAGGCCATCAATCCCAAAATAATTGGACGAATCAAATTCTTCACTACAATTGCCGGAAACTGAATTGTGATCCCTTGAACTTCCACTTCCACCCAAATTTGCCGACTTCTCGTTTCGATGCGCCTTCCATTAGCTGTCCGAATATCCAAACTCCTGGTGGGTAGCTCATCAATTTTATTTCCCTTTTTCTTTAACTGCTCATACAATTTTTCCGACACTGCACAAACATTGCACCTGTGTCAATTAAAATGTCTCAGGTATATTCCGAAATATCCTTTTAATGTTTCTAAGTCCCTCCGGTATTCGTTTTTCTAATTTACAATCCGAATTTACTAAGCCGATACTTCAATGCTATTCAACTCCTTAATGTCCGACATATATTTCCCAGATTCAGATTCTTGCACCATTTTAATGTTTCTAAGTCCCTCCGGTATTCGTTTTTCTAATTTACAATCCGAATTTACTAATTTAGATTCTCTGTTTTCAATTGTTTTTTCGCCATGTTGAAGCGACATTGCATTTAAATTATCTACACGCGATTCGACGATTGTCAACTTTTCGCATTGTTGGTCATGTAAATGTCCTAATGTCACAATGTTTTCCTGTGAATCATTAACTTGGGAATTAATTTTGTTGCCAGATTCTTTTAATTCCCTCTGCATTTGGTCGACTTGATTATTAAAAGACTCAATTTTACAATGAATAATGTTGAATTCAGCCGATGTATCCGCCCGTAATTGCACTATTTCCTTGTGTATTTCCTGACGAAAATTCTTCAATTCTAATGACATTTCCGATGTCATTCCTTCCAATTTAGCGTTATTTTTTTCAAATTCAATATTCATATCTGAAGTGATCCCCTCTAATTTATTATTCATATCTGAAGTGATTCCATCTAATTTAGATTATTATGTAAAGTTTTGCGTTCATTTCTGCTAACATCTTAAGAATTAAATTATTAGGTCCATATTTTCTAACGGTGCAGCCATTATTTCCTTTTCTTGTGGTTCAATCTCAATAATTTCACGCGAAATTTCTCCCCCGAGGTTAGTATTAGCAGACGCCATATCATCTACATTAACATTCTCCATACGCAATTTTTTTGCTCCTAGTATCCATTTTGAATTCTAATACAAATTAAAACTCTCTGTTAAATTATTTTAAATCACACCAATGAAATGGTCTTGGCCCTTTCTTATAACTAACAATTAATTTCAAATGTCAATCCATAAATTTCAGATTCCCTTTGGATCACTATATTATAATTTATAAGACTAATTTTATCCGTGTCACCAATTGTTATAAATTATAACAAATTATGCCCCACGTTGGGCGCCATTTTGAGATATACCAAAATTTTCCTCTCCCTCTCTACATCTATATCTGCCAAAGATCTTAACGTCCGGCTTGCTGGGTCAATGGGTCACGATATAATTATAATCCTTATTACCTCTATAATGGATTATAGGATCCGCCGACTATACAGCGCAGCTGGGAATCTGAAATGGAATGATTCTATTCCTAGTTCATTACTGTTTGGATTGACTAAATGAAAAATCACTTTCTTTCTATAGAACAAAATTTAACAAAGTTTATTTTTACTTTTTTTTTTATCAAACAATTTAATGAATTTAAATTAGGCCTTTGATCATGATCTCTTTCAATTTACAATTTCACACCGCGGTTAACTTATCTTTTCTTCGTTGATGTCCCTCGTAGACTTCTCAGTCGAAATATCTTGCGATCTTGCCGTAGTCCAAAATTCCAACGAAATCCTCTTCTGCCCTATCCAAGCTGGTCTCAAACTATCAAAATTACCAGTCCCGATTACGTCCTATGACATAGTCCCGAACTTGATTACCACTCCCGACAAAGTTCCAATTTATACTTCAATATTGCTTCCACATGAAAATATCTACGAACAGTTCAGAAGCGCGTTTCAGAGCAGAATGAAATCTTCCTGCATGATTCATCCCTCGAAGACTTTGTATTAAACTACCTTCATTTTTTTCATAACATTTGACCGTCTAAACTTCTCCGCCCAATCCCAAAGTTTCTACTTTCGGCATCAACCCATCTCTTAAAAGCATTTAGAAAAAACAAAAACTACATTGTTTATTCACGGTCGTTGCTATGCTCTAGCTCTCGTGATATTTCGTAATGCATGTTCCACCATATTGTCTCCAAATAAATGTTAATTTATTTTAACGTGACATATCGGTATGTCACAATAAGATAACATAAACTCATTTTAACTATTCTTTTGTTTTTTCTCCCAAAATTACGCAAATTTTCAGTACTTTTGTTGACTTGTCTATCAAGTCGTTAATATTTACATTATTGAATTTTTGGGTACAAGTGATTTAAATGAGGTTGTATAAACTTTATCTAAAACACAAATATTTTTCTGTGAAAACGAACTCAAAATTCCGCATTTTCAGAAACGCTGATAGGTCATTTTCTAAAAACGGCTCCTAATTCTTCAACGAAATGTTCCGTTATCACAAGGTTTCACTCTTCTGTAATATTCTTAAAGTACTATTTCGGTTCTTCCATTTAAAAACCGAAAAACTAAGAATTAAAAAAAATACTTCGGACAGCGATAGATGGCAGCTAGTAAGAGGATGGGGCGAGACCAAACAGCTAGCTTATACCAAATAAATTAGAAATAAAACTAGTACGAGAAAGTCTTTGCTATTCTGTAGCGCTATTTGTTTCTACCTTTTTTAACCCTCAAATGGCGACGTGGGGTCATTTTTGGCGTCAATGAATCTATTCCCTTTGAAATACAGTATCAAATGTTATCTGCGAAAGTTGGCAGCTTCTATACCTTCCCACCAGTTTGTAAGAGCCTCATTGCCGCAGCAATCGTTGTGTATTTCTGAATTGATTGTTAGACAAACTATTGTTTTTACAGTCTGGTGCCATTATTGACCCCACGTCACCATTAACGTCTTAGGTATGTCAGAATCGCTCATTATATTTTCAAAGTTTCCAATCAACATTTGGATCGTATATGATCGTATACATATGCAAGCATGATGCTAATAAGAGACGCCCAGTTGGTTCATCAGAATATGGATTTACCAAAGATACAACTCTTCTCTCCTATGTCACAAAGAAAGTGAAGGCCGTTATTTTATTATCTACAATTACATCGTTCAAAAGAACAGAATCAGGAAAATGAAATAATATATTTTTACAATATGAAAGAGGGAGTTAATTTCTTACACCAAAAATGCGTCAGAATCTTCGCACACAGAGGTGGCCATTTGATGGTGATACAACTTCTCGAATCATATGCTTAATTTATTTTTGATTAATTTTAGAATATACCAAAGGTGGTACATGGTTTTCTTGTCGTGATGCTCTACGAACCAAATTTGTATAACTTTTTTTCTATGTGTCTTTACACGGTAACAATCTCTTCACCAACTCAAGAACAGCCACTTCTTCTCTGACAATGCAGACAATCAATATTTTCAAACCTGACATGCGAGACCATTCTTGGTGCATCTTTACCTCATCTTCCGTTGCAAGTTTCGTGGCACTCATTTACGTTTAATTCCAGCACATAGATAGCACCCTCACATTAGCGAGGCATCTTTTGATAACGACAACTGCAATGAATGCGTACATTGGCCCAAAAAGATAAACATTGCAAACAAAAATTGCCTTCCTCATCAATGAGTAGAGTTTGTTTTAAATTACAAAGTATCTGGTTTTGAGAACACACATAATTCAAGAATAAGTGTTAAAGCTAATTTTGTTAAAATTAAATTTAATTAATATTTCCAATTTAAGTTTATAAACGTATCTAAAGGTAGATATAATTAAGTTTTTAAAATAAAATTTATATTTAATGGTCACTGAAAGTTCATTTGAGAGTTTCACCTTTACTGCGGTAATAGGTTCAAATAATTAAAATGAAACTTTAAGTAAATTAATGTCGTTCAAATTATCGTAAAAATAGCTCGAACATTTTATGAATACAAATCTCATTATATAATTTTAATACAAAATTTTCAGTTAGTGGTATTTCCAAACTAAACCGGAGTCAATGGAGATGGTCCGTATCCTATCCTTCCTTCACTTCACCACTGGCGAACAGTACAATGCGATAACCGCGAAACACGAAGTTGTGCATCAAATCGAATCGAATTGGCGACAACAGGGTCTTGCGCCCGGAGCGGCAGCAGCAAAAGCGAGACGCTCGGGACGACCGCGTCCGTAAGAGCCGCACAAAGACCCGTTCCCTGGGACGAGTCCGGGGGAAAAAGTCGCGTTCCTCTCCGGGAAATGAATCAAAGTTGCGCGCGCGAGGACACGGATCTCGGAATAGCTTTAAGATTGCGACGCTCCTTCGCTGCCCCTCTCTCGGAGCGTCCGTCTCCGGCAGCTTCCCTTTGAGCGAATTCCTTTCCCGTCCGCGCCCCTCCCGCCCCCGTGCCCAACTTGCCTGCCTATTGTCGCACCGCCCGGCGTGCCTCCGCCCGCTTGGCTCTCTTCGCTGCCGCTGGGGCCTCGTATCTCTCCGGCCGCTTCCCGACCATTCGTGTCTTCCCTTGTATAACAACGATGAGTACTTCTGCATCCGTTGACAGATATTACTCCACTACCACAGTTTCTTATAAGCAACGTAATTACGAAATAGCAAGAACAACAACAACAACAATAATAATATTAATGGTAATAATAATGATGATAATAATAAGAATGATAATAATAATACTAATAATAATAATACTAATACTAATAATAATAATACTAATAATAATAATAATAATAAAATCAGTTGATCATCACCGCCCTGACATCCTCATAATAGACAAAGAAAGAAAACAGCCTCTGTAATCGATGTTGCAATCCCTTTGAATCGCAACTTGCGGACGTCCGAAGCAGAAAAATTCAGGAAATATGAGAACTTGGCAACTGAATTAAAAAACATTCGGAAGTTACTTGAGATCTCCCATTTCCCCACGGTTATATCCGTTGAAGGAGTCGTCACCAGGAACTTTAAAAGAAATCTGGAGAATATAGATATCAAAAATATTTTTGATGATGTCCAGGAAACCACACGTCTTTAAACATGTCATATTGTCAGGAAATTCCTAAATGCGTGACATTCATGTAGATGAGGATGAATTTCTTCCTGCGCAGTCCCAGACTAGCCCTATAACATCAATTGGACAGGTGACAGATTTTCTTGCTAAAGCAGAGAAAGTGTGAATAATAATAATATTAACAACAACAACAATAATAATAATAATAATAATAATAATAATAATAATAATAATAATAACCTTATAACAACTGCAAACCAGAGCAAGTAATCAGTAAAGATCGAGTTCGAATTCTGTGGTATTGTGAAATCATCACTGACCGCATAGTGGAAGCATATTGGTCAGATATTGTTTTGTTTGATGAAATATCTAAAACAACATACATCACAGATGTTGCGGTTCCGATAGATGAAAGACTTCTAAGAATTATTATGGAGAAGAATAAGAAGTACTATCCACTGGCTGCTGAATTGTGCACAGTGGAAGTGCTTCCAATTGTGACAGCAAATAGATTGATCACGAAGGAATATCAAGAGACCGCAAAGAAATGAAAAGTAACTAAAAAGTATTTAAGAGCTATTTAGAAAGCTACGTTAAGAATAGAAAGCAAATATTTACTTTATATTTTTAAGCGTAAATCGACGGATAGAAAAAACAACACTATCTTTTCGTTCCACTTTACGTGCCTTGGGTAATTTTGAGAATCACGGCCTCATAAATATCCAGAGAAAAAAAAGTGCCAAGTTGCAATTATTGTAATACAATTTTTGTTTATAAATGTAAAACAAAACGAATACAACAAAATATCTAATATCAGATACAAATAAAGTAAAGCTAATGAATACCAATATTACACAAAGCTGTGGTTAACTTATAAAGGGAAGGGCCAGTGTCAAGGAAACGATGGCTTATACCCAATGGTTAGTCGTTCAGAGTTCTCTGATAGTAGAAACGCAATAAAAGCAAGCGAGAGATAAACGTTGCTAACTAATGCAACTAGATAGCTCCAAAAATGGTACTGTACAGTCTTACACTCAGTGACGAGACGATGGTTTCAGTTTTGGAGGGTACAATGATCCACAGTTCCGAACTGTTGCTACATTTACCTTGCTATTGTAGATTGATGCGCTTTTATTTATGTGAATTAATCTTCGCTTGTTCTGGTCATATTCGTTCAACCGCTTCTGCAACGACCCAGCGGATCATGTTTTATCTCTTGATACAAAAAAAATTATTTCTCAACGAAAAAAAATCTTATTAATCCATCATCAATTCTACAATCACAAAAAATGAACTGTTACACTTACTTTTCCCATTTAATAAATAGAAAATAAGTCTTTATTCAGCTTTTCTTCCATGTGTTCATATTCCTAGTTACTCAAATGTTTTCATTGTTGTAATATTTTATAGAATATTCTGCATAGCATTATCTCATAATACAGATCTTCGAGTAATAGAAAATTTAATTGTTCTCCTTTTTCATTTAAAAGATCATCACTCAACAAATCCTCTCAATAATACGGTTTATTGTCGTCACTTCTGGAACATGGTAATCACTTTTTGGAAAATCCAGCTTTCCCTTACAGCCAGGCCTCCCTTCATCACCTAGAAATCTTATTTTAGTATTAGTCGATGTAGATATATTTTATAAAATTGAAAACATAAGTAAATATTGAACAAGTTCTAAGAAAATAAAAAGACGTTGCAGTCTGTGTTACCGTGGAAAGAATTGCATGTACAGAAGCTGTTGAAAATGTATATGCCCTTGACATGCCTCAAAACCTGAAAATGATATGATATGCGTGATGATACGATAAACTTGTAGAAAATCATTGAAATCTATTGATAAATACATGCAATATTATGTAGTTCTTAAGGGCACAAAATTTTCCTTCATTTATAGGGCAATTTATTGTGGGTCAGACATTGATTCTCCTCAGTCATGCTCTCCGAGTAGCGTAATACGTAGCATTGGCGTAGTCTACTCTAGAGCATTAAAAA
Source organism: Teleogryllus oceanicus (assembly GCA_964035755.1). Lineage (NCBI taxonomy): Eukaryota > Metazoa > Arthropoda > Insecta > Orthoptera > Gryllidae > Teleogryllus > Teleogryllus oceanicus. The sequence goes on from CAXIVR010000003.1 coordinate 183,681,273, forward strand.
CGGTTTATCTTTCATTGAAGAATATAATTTACTACTACTTTGCTGCTCAGAAACTAGATCCAATAAATAAGAGCAATAATTTGTGTCTCATTTACTGAAAATTATACTATATTATAGATGTGTTAACATTTCTCACGACCTTCTACTTTACTATTTGAATTATTTTCCTTCACTTTCACTTTTTCAATGCTGCTTATTAATGCCATGCTTTAAATAAAACACTAACAACATAGATATGGTTTGTTTTCCGTATAATCCAAAGGCAAAAATATTACGGAGTATTCGTCTCCAAAACTGTTTTTAAACATGTTTGTTTTCCAATTTGAGGTTATCATAGCAAAATTGTCGCATCAAATTTATTTTAGTAGCATATACGTGCGAGAACTCTCGCATCATGAACACCACCCTCTTTTCTCCATTTTGATATTAAGTCTGTAATGTATCTTTTCCTTCAAGACCCTCGTATCGGTCCATCATTTGTCATATATGTCACTTTGTAATTGATAATATTACAATACATCCTTGTCAACACAAACTAGTCTTATTTAACGTTATTACCGAGCAGGGAGAACAACTGTAATGCAATCACGTAGAATAATTAATAAATGTAATTCAGAACATCAATAACTGTAATTCAATCACGTAGAATATCAAGTAATTTGTTTAATTTCTCATACAGTTGCAGATTATACAGGCTCTGAACAGGTAGGGTAGAGTCGAGAAGCGTCGAACGAGCAAAAATGTAATACAATGTTCTAGATCTCATCCTGTGTGAGGAACGTTTTCTTGATACCTTTGGCCTTAGTTTTTAAGGACATATAAAACGCTATGTTTAGAAGTTATTTAACGATATAGATTAAAAACTGAGCATTGCGGGTTGCATTTGATACGATATTTAGATACTTTTTTTTAAAAACAAATCCTTCATATATTTAAAGTCAAAGTGCAATTCGTCACGTTATGTAAAATTATCTTTCTGTAGAGTCTTGATTTATAACGATTGGTTGGCTGCGAGAGCCGCAAACGGTATGTGTACTACTGAAATAATATAGGAGACGATGTTTCTTCCGACATTTCGGTCTGAGTAAGGACCAGTACTTGTCCAAACCTTATCCACCACCCAGATCCTTCTATCCCCTTCACCTTTCTCCCACCGTTTCCCTTCCCACGGGCTATCTCTTTCCGTCCTCCTCTTAACAGCGTACAACACTTCACGGCGTTTCCTTCTTCTTCGTCCCTTCCCGTTCATCCTCCACAGCCTCTTGACCTCGCCTCCGCAAGCCGACCTCCCGTGGCGCCCCGTCCCCACCCACTCCACAAGGTCGTCCTCTGGAGGGAGCACCGTCTCGGATAAACAGTAAAAGGACGGCGGGCGTTGTACTTGCAAATTGAACGACATGTAATCACGAGAAGTCGCCTTCTTTCTACGCCAAGTGGAGACGGGCCCCGTCCTCCCTCCCACACTCTCGTTCTCCTCAGCGGAGCAGTTGGGCGGTGCCCTTCCCGAAATGGCACTCACGCCCTTACAGCTCAGGGGTCGGAATGCGTACTGAGGGCCGAACAAACAGATCCACACATTAAACCCAAGACAACAAGTAGTGCTAAAACATCACGTTCTTTCTCCCCCGTACTTTCACGCAAAATTACAGGAAAACTACTCGTTTTTTTTGAAAATTTGTACATGACCTTATTTCAAAGTCTATCTTTAAGGAACAGATTTCACTTAAGGAAAAAAATCTCTCTTCATAATTGTATCTGTAGGAAGACGCCAAAAACATTTTGAAAGTTTGCAATTTTCGAAAAATCAAGTTTTTTAACGAACATGAGGCCTCTTAAACGTTGTTCATACTATCCAACAACAAAATTTATTCAAAAAGGAGAGAGCCATTTAGTTTAAAAATTTGGAACATGTCCCATGGGTTTCATGTACCCCCAAAACTGCAACATCGGTTTGAAATTCAAGGGGACGGACGTCAGCTAGATGGATTGGGGAGTTACAATTATGGAGAAAATCGGCTGAAAGGTTTCACCGCTAGCATTGTTCACAAACGGACAGAGAGATGCATTTTGGCGTCATTCGATTTTTCGGTATTAACCCAGAAAACATGGATTCTGGCTACACCACGTGATAGTGGATTTTTTTCTAAATTTAGCAACTGGATTTATGCGCTTTTTACTTATCAGGTCCCTGCAATAAAAGTTTTTCTGCCAAAAATTCGCCGTTTTTTCGGCCAGCATTGCATAACTTTCTCTCTAGTTCGTAGGGAGGAAGTAAGAATTGTGAAAAATCTAAATATATGGCTGATTATGATTGTTTCTGTATTTTGTCACGTGCCATATGCTTGATTAATGAACAGGAAAAACGCAAGTAAACTTGATAACTAGATAATTGATTGTGAAGAAAACACTTCTTCTAGTTATTGTATAATATTGTGTTTTAATTTGAGAAATAGTTATAGGGAGTTGTATTTTGTTTATTTGGTACTCCAATTAATCAGCACATACGATTTTGTTTGTCGGAAATGTAGTTTTCTGAATGAAGTATTCATAATATTGTACACATAATATTATGGACACAATTGTACATCAAAAATATTAAATTGAAAAATATAAATTTTGTCTTTCAACATTTAATAATATATAAGTTAATGTATATATAAAATCCTTGTATTAAATTACAACTCAAACAATTATGACGATTAATAATGTTAATATTGGCTTGAGGTGAGACGACAATTCTTTAATTCATTTTTAAAAACCTTTCTTCCTACTTATCGCCTTCTTGCGCTGTTATATAAAACCACTATTCCTCTAACAAACCCCTCAATTACGCTTCTACTACTTGATACACGACTTCTTAAACTATTGTCAAAATTCCCCAAAGGTTCCAAAATAAGGAACTTAAAAAAATACTAAGGCTCCCTACTGTGCTCTTTCCTAAACACCCTAATTCATCGTAAATACACAATTTTTCGCTAATTTCAAACCATAATGCACAATTAGGAATAAAATGCATATACCCTTGCATTAGGAAGAAATTACCTTCTGAGGCAGTAACCTAATAGTAATAATTTCCCCCAAACCAAGTTTACTACTAAAACAACTTAAATAGAAGCAAGTATGTGCATAATATATCATGGCACAAGTAGGACTTAATTGGACGGTGATGTGCACTTAAATACTACGTGAAATGATATTTTTTGGTTCTTTTAGTTTACAACATCCTTGTAAAGCCCTTGAGATAAGCAGTCTGGAGAAAAAATAAAATTGAACAAAAATCTTTCTAAAAAATTATCAGATTTGTTTCTGGTCAGACCCGCTTGTTAAATAATCGAAATCTATGAGAATATGCAGCAATTTTATTTTCCTGGGCGTGCGAGGATTTTAGATAGAAACGTTCACACTCCTGGAGTCCTCTGCGACCTCGCAACGTGATCGGATTCTCCGAGCGAAGTGGCTCAGGATGGAGAGCGCCGACTTTGCGTTCAGGACACTCGAATTCAATCCCCGTGCCAGCCATCCTGTCCGGGGTTTTCGTGGTTTCGCGTTAACTACGTGAAGTCACAAATGATAAGCGCGCTGACTGTGCGTTCAGGACACTCGGATTCAATCCCCGTGCCAGCCATCCTGTCCGGTTTTCGTGGTTTCGCGTTAACTACGTGAAGTTCAAATGTTAAGCGCGCTGACTTTGCGTTCAGGACACTCGGATTCAATCCCCGTGCCAGCCATCCTGTCCGGGTTTTCGTGGTTTCGCGTTAACTAGGTGAAGTCACAAATGTTAAGCGCGCTGACTTTGCGTTCAGGACACTCGGATTCAATCCCCGTGCCAACCATCCTGTCCGAGGTTTTCGTGGTTTCGCGTTAACTACGTGAAGTCGCAAATGTTAAGCGCGCTGACTTTGCGTTCAGGACACTCGGATTCAATCCCCGTGCCAGCCATCCTGTTCGGGGTTTTTGTGGTTTCGAGTTAACTACGTAACTAATTATTGTCAATTCCCTCGGCCTTCAGCCGCCATCCTGATTGAGGTTTTCTGGGTTTACTCAATCGCTTAAGGCGTATGCCGGGATGGTCCCTAGTTTTGCATCCCAGATATAAATGTAAAATATGCCCTCCTCCATCTTCTTCATAGTATAAGAAATAATGTAAATATTTCATGTGGTTAGGCGGAAGAGCAGGCCTAATGGCCTGAGTCTCGCCACTAATAAAGACAATTTTATTATTATTATTATTATTATTATTATTATTATTATTAACTACGTGAAGTCACAAATGTTAAGCGCGCTGACTTTGCGTTCAGGACACTCGAATTCAATCCCCTTGCCAGCCATCCTGTCCGGAATTTTCGTGGTTTCGCGTTAACGACGTGAAGTCGCAAATGTTAAGCAAATTCGAGACATTTCGGGTTCCTGGTTGGGTGACCGACGAGGAACCCCGAGATCTAACAGCATCGAGGCCAATTGCCCTTTATGGGACATATAATGGCTAAATACAAATAGAAATACAAAGTTGATCGGATTCAAGAAGCTCTGCTGGCGCACGACTGTGTTCCACATACTGAAGACACATCAGCATTTAGGATTCGCGCACCATTGACGCGGAGACTACAAAACATTGGCAGCAACTGCAATTTTTTTGCCTTTTGAATCACTAGAATAATGGAAGCGGAAAGCAACGGAACCTACATTGGAATAAGGGCATGCAGTCGATGTGAATTGCCAACAAATTTGGAGAAGACCCCATCGTGTACAATATATGACTGTTATGTGAATTTGGTGCTTTCTGAAATATGAAAAATACTCGTAAATGTTTACCATGATATTTTACATTTTTTGTTCATTTTATACGGAACATTTCTACAGATTTTTTACTCAGTAAATTGATTTATCCAGTCTGCTGGAGTTTTAAACGAATGTATACCATTAACATTCTCACCACACCAAATGTTCATTAAGTACAAACATACGCTGATACTAACTACTTGAGTATTAAAAAAATGGATTTCAAGCAGATACATACATTGATGTAATTGGATTTCAATAGGAGAGAAATTCGCGAAACACATATGAGTGGAGCTGAAAATAGGAATGCAATCAGTATATTGTGCAATATAGTTAGATTACTTGTGATACCTTAACCACTTGTCGGCGGACACTGGCGTATCCAGACAAACGTCAATTAAGCACGTTTGGAATGGAAGGAAAATAATCAAATTTCCTGTTAGCTGATACAAACCCCGATTTAATCTATGTTTCAATAATTCTACCTCAGGGTGACAACCAATGTGGATCTATTTTGATTAGTACCTCATCGTTTCTATCCGAATCGTGCATGTGGGAAGTTTTTTTTTTTTTTAATTTATTTTTTTCTGTAGGTAAATACATAGGTAGTTATTACAACTTTACTTATGTAATTTTTATTACTTACTGACTAACTTACTCTAAGCTTACATACTATACAAAGGGGAGGTTGCCCACTATGGGTCCTCTAATCTGGTTCTATGTCAGCGAATTTGATTTGGAAGATATGGAAAGGGTATTTATTTTGAATTCTGGTTTTATGGGTTGGATTTTTTGCGAGTCTGAATGCGATGAGTGCTGGAATTTGGTGTATGTTATGATAAAAGTTTGTAGCAAGGTATGTGATGTGATGATCTAATGGTACAATGTTGAATTCCTTATGTAGTTGATTATTTGTGATGAACCATGGGCGTTAGTTATGGTTCTCAGGAATTGGTTTTGAATTACTTTTTGGAATTTTTTTGGGGTTAACCGGGGGAAGTGATTAAAGGTCTTAGTATGGTTTTGTATATTGCTATGGCGGTATTTTGTTGTAGTGAACTGTGTCTGTTTATTATTGATTTTAGCTGATGTAGTTTTGCCTTGGCTTGCATTGTCTTTGTTTCAATATGATCGCGCCAATTTAATTTTGAGTCGAGGTATAGTCCTAGGTATTTAATTGGTTTGTTGGGAGGGTACCATTCTATTGGGATGTTGTTAATTGTTAGCGGGGAGGGGAGTATATGGTCTAAGTGAGAATATTTTTGCTGCTGTTTTGGTGGGATTTAGCTGAATTTTGTATTTCGCGGCCCAGCTATCAAGTGTGTGTAGGTATAATTGTGTTTTTGCTCTTAGGTCTGCTAGTGAGTTACCAGAGATGTATAATGCCGTGTCGTCCGCGAATTGTGCCAAATGGATTTTTTTTGATTTGGGAATGTCGGCTACATACAGGTTAAACAATGTTGGTGATAAGGGGGATCCTTGAGGTAATCCTGCTTTGATGCAACGGGGGTTAGAAAGGTGGCTGTTGACATTGACAGAGAAGGTTCTATTACTTAAAAATGTGTTAATGATTGTGTGTAGATAATAAGGTGTGCCAATTTGGGTGAGTTTATAGCTGAGAGCTTGGTGCCATGTACGATCAAATGCCTGTGCTACATCTAAAAAGAGTGATATGGTATAGTGTTTTGATTGGAAGGCTGAGTATATGTGTTCTGATAGTCTTAATAGTTGATGCTGCGTAGATATTTTCTCTGTGAAACCAACTGTACCTTGGGGATTGAGTTGGTTGCTTTTAGGTGATTTTAAGTCTATGTAAAATAATTTTTCAAACATGAATGGGGGAAATAGCCAGTTCTAAAGCAAAGCTATTTTTTCTGTTGCTTTCTTTTTTGGTTTGGCTATGGGAATTACTATAGCATGTTTCCATGAATGGGGGAAATAGCCAGTTCTAAAGCAAGAGTTAAATATATTATTTAAGTAGGCTATTGCAGATCCGGGTAGGTTTTTTATTGCCATGTTAGTGATGTTGTCATGTCCTGGTGCTTTTTTATTGGGGAGGTTTCTAATAATTTTTTTAATTTCGGTGGGAGAAGAGTAATGAATATTATGGTGTGGGCCGCATGGGTATGTTTGCTACTTTCAATGATTTTGTTATGTTCAGGGTGGAAGTTGGTGTTATTAACTGCGAATGTTGTTTCGAAATATTTGGCCAGTTCTTCTGCTTTGTGTATTGACGTGAGCGCTTTTCCGGTGGGTGTATTTAGTAGGGGAATTTGGTTTTTCTTCTTTAGAATTTTCCTTGTGAATTGCCATATAGAGTTATTACTGCTGCTTAATTGGTTAATAAAATTGTGGAATTGCTGATTATTGTGAGCTTTATAAGATTTCTTTGTTTAGTCTATACCATAGTCTTTTCGTTTTATTTTTAATTTTTATTGCATATATTATGCCGGGAGGAAGTTTATTATGATTTCTTTGTGTTATGTTGTCAGTAGTGGGAGATTGTGCTTCTAATATAGATCTTTTGACAAGGTCCGTTAATGTTGTTACGGACTGATCTATTTCAAGGGGACTGTTTAGGATTTTTATTCTGGGTATTGATTGTTTGATTAACTCTACGAACTTTTTCCAGTTTATTTTAAGTGTATTTGGTGGTGGTCTTGGGGCGTGTTGTGGTGTTAGTTGCTGTGATGAGACAAGAACAGGTATGTGATCAGAATCTAATTCAAATATTACTGATGTGAAAAAGTTATTGTTGGTATTGGTTATTCCAATGTCTAGTATATCAGGTTTGCATGTTCGATCTAGTGGAAAAAACGTTGGTTCACTGGGGGATATTATTTTAAGATTGTGATTGTTTATTATTTGTGTTAATATTTTACCGTCCTGATTTTTATTTTGGCATCCCCAGTTTGGGTGTTTGGCGTTGATATCTCCTAAGAGTATAACGTTTTCTGTTGGGTTGAATAAATTTTGTATGTTAGTGTTGGCTAGTTTGGTAGTTGGTGGTTTGTAAGCAGTTATTACTTTCCATACGTTATTGTTAAAGATAACTTCTATTGCAACGGTTTCCAATCCCGGTGTGTTTGGAAGTATTGTTAAATTATGTTGGTAGTTAGATTTTACTGCTATGAGAACACCACCACCTTTTGTTTCTTGTCTGTCTGTCCTGTATATTGTGTAATTAGGAATAATTAGATTGTTGTTTTTGTTTAAGTGTGTTTCGGTAATACTGGCTATGTCGACCTTATAGTGATGTAAAAATGAATTAGTTCAGTTTTTTATTTGTGATAGAGTTCGCGTTCCAGTTTAGTAAGACTATTTTATTATTATTGTTATTATTGATTTTATTGTAATCATTATTGTGATTAATAATATTATTATTACTATTATTTGCCATGGCTGTTGTTTAAATAATCAGCCACCGAGCGTTGAATCGTACTGATGATTGAAGGTATTAATGAATTTATGAAATTGATGATACAAGTTGTGATGGAATTGATGATTGTGGAAAGAATGGGATTGTTTGATTGAGGATCAGGTATGCGAGACCTGTGATTATTTCCGTTCAGGGTGTTTTGTCGAGGTGGTGAAAGAGGAGGATTTGAGTCGGAGATATGAGTGTAATTTTCTGGTGGATTGGTGTGCAGTAGACCCGGGAAGTGAATTTGTGATTGATTGGGAGGGGGGGAGGAGACGAGGGGTTACCAGTATTTCTATTAATTTTGTTTATGGCCTTACTTTTTCTGTCTGTTACTTCCTTGTAGTAACTACAAGTTGAGTTTCTTACATCGGCCTTGTGCCTACCGAGACAGTTCGCACATACGGGATTTTCATTTTTCTTTTGACACTGCACTGAATAGTGGTTCCCGGCACAAAAAGCACACTTGATTGGGTAGTTACAGTTATTTTTTGTATGTCCGTAGTCCAAACACCGTTGACATTGAATGGGACCGTTGTGTTTTTTCCTTTTTTCTGTGATCACTCGATGGTTGCATATTTGGTTTATTTGTAGTATAGTTTCAGGTGTTTCTGTGCCGTCGAATTCGGCTGCGACCACTGGTATAGGATAACCTTCTTTTTGTAGTCTTGTGATGTTTAACACTGAAGGGTGACGCTGTTTTAGGTCTGCAAAAATGTCCTGTTCTAATATAGATTGATGGAGGTTTTGAACACAACGGAAAATTTTTTGTTGGCGGGGTCCTTGTATGAGTGGAATTTCCGTTGTGTGTGTATAAGGTATTTTATTATTTTCCGAAAGTCTGTAGGGTTTTTTGCACTAATCTTTATCTTATTGTACTTTACATCTGTTACGAAATTGTTGGTAACATTGGTTCTGAGTTCTATTATAAAGTGATTGAGGTTACTTATTTCTGCTACATAGATGGGAGGAATTTTTTCTATTGAAATTTGCTGTTCACCCGAAGTAACCTTTGTATATTCAAAACGTCTTTCCTCGAGATGTTGGCCTAATCTTTCAAGTTCAGTAAATCTGTTTCCGATTGGAACTCCGTAACTGTACTCTACATCATTAGTAGGATTTACACTGTTTGCACTGGGATCGGAATTGAATCTTTTGGGATCTTGAGAGATTATGTTGTCACTGACTAACCTCTTTTTTGTGTTGCTTCCGTGTAGAATTGGGGGTTGCTGCGCGCTGTGCCCTTGTAGCGTTGGGTTGATGGCCGCCTCGCTGTCCTCGTTCCGTTGCTGGTTCGAGGCTGGGTCGACGGTTTGATCCATTTTTTCTTCTTCTGATGATGAAGTATTTTGATGCGCAGAATTCACGTCGCTGATGATTTCATCGGCGAAATCAGAATTGATGAGGGTTTGTAAGGCCTGGTTTATTGCCCGGCCGGTTGATGGGTCGACGTCGTACGCCATTCACTACACTGCTCGCACTCAACGGACTACTTTGGTCGCACTGGACGGACACGTCTGTTCACGACCGCTGCTGAGCGAGAACTGACATGTGGGAAGTGAAGCGATACAGTGTGATATTTTGAGGCAATGAAGCCGTTATTAGTGACAACGAAAATGCACGCGATAAGCTTCATCCAGTCAGGGTCAAAGTCAATGTAATTACACATGCTCGCAGACAGGAAAGTGTTTCGCAGTTAAAGTCATTTATTTTTTATGCAATTTTGTAAAATGGTCCGCTGCTCGAAAAACCTTGTTATATTCCGTTGGTCATAAACCGCCACAATCTTTCAATTTTCGCCTCTTGTGTAGCGATCTGCAATGCGTGGTTGGCGTGTTGATAATGCCTCGTTTATTTTAAGACTGCAGGACATGATGTTTTGTTGAAATACAAGCCAGCAGTTTTATGTTACGCGTTAGTATTTATTTGTAATTTATGTGGGAACACGCCTGGTCTAGCTATTGTGTGGAACCGCAACATTTTTGGCGTGCGTTGTACATGACATGTTAGTATTTTTGATTGGAAAAGGAACAGTTTTACATTACTTGGTTATTCTCCAACTCTTGTATACAAAAAATATATTAACAAATAATCCATATAGTTTGCATTATAACTATTTAGGAAGGCCTGATTTTTTCCAAACGTAATGTGATTGTGATACGCATAAAGGGGATGCACGACATGAAGCAAATAGTCTAAACAGTTGCCGATTATTAATGTGCAAAACAATCATAAATAGTAATAGGTTCTATAAAGATGGATTTTGAAATAAGGTCATATATAATTTTTCGAAAATTTGAGTACGTTTCGAGTAATTTTGCGTGAAATGTCGGCAATTTTTAATTTTGTTAAACAATTTTTTCTCACAAACGACACCAACAATTTTGATTAAATTATGATCTTCAATAGTGTATAGGACACGTAAGACAATGGGGCAGGTCACATGTTCATTGAAAGTTCTGATTTTTCAAAATTATGGAATTTCAACATTTTTTCGGTATCTTCCTTACAACTACAATTATGAAGATACATTTTTTTTCTTCATCAAATGTGTTCATCAAAAACCAATCTTCAAATAATGTGACCTTTAATTTTTTGTAAATGATTTTTTTCGCGAAATTTTGTGTCAAACCTAGGCAATTTTATTTTCTTTAAACCAATTTTTTTCTTAAAAAAATCACACTTTTTTGGATTAAATTGAAGTTAGCTCCACTAGTTTAAAGAGTGATTTCAGTAAAGCATTTCCTTTTTCGCACGGGGAGTTGAGTGTGGAGGCAGCAGCAGTGGTGGCGGTTCCTTATTGAAAACCTTTTACTATCATGCAAGTTTTCAATTTGCAATGCATTAAGTGTTGAATCGAAATGAATTTTCTCTTTTGAGCCAAATGGATCTTCCTAGGTCAGTTTGTAATCGCACCACTTTGATTATTCACCCAATTACATAGGAGGCACCTTTATGGCATGGGAATTTATTGATATTTTCTATAAAACCCCCAACATTTTATCAGTGATGAAATGTTTACGGTTTCTATTATTTCTATTGACACGGCACAAATTTTATGTAATTCGTCCTTATTATCATAAGGAACATTACTCTGATAGGTTGCGAATTGATCGTGTTTCTGAAGTAATGATATTCATTACTTTACATTTTCTACATGAATCTCAACGTTTTTCTGAAAACTTATTTTGACAGTTCCAATTTATCTGCAATTTACATTGTTACGATAATTGCAACACCTAGCAATCCTATCAGACGAGTATCGAGTGTCAGATGTCGAGCGTCCATTGTCGAGTACTGAGTGTTGGGTGTCAAGGGTGGGGCGCAGTGTGTATACTGCGGAGCCGAAATGTCCAAATTGCCATTCCGATTACTACGATTAACCAAACGTCTTACACACACGTACCACATGGGGCATCTTAGCAGGCTGCTGTTTGATCGCAGGCCGTCCGTCAGCGCTGCAATCACGCGCTCGCCCAATCGCCTGCGGCGGGAGCGGGGGCGGAGGAGGGGGCGGGGCCAGGTCTGTTGGTGGCACCTCAACCGCAGGCCGCTCCCTGGTGGAGTCGCTCATGCCGCCGCCGGAGGCGCCACCGTCTCCTGGGCGTTGGGCCGCCTGATTGCGACAGTCGCGTTCGCGAGGCGACAATTGCAGTAACGACCACACACACGTACAGCGGTATCGCCGGCTGCTCAGTTTCACGTTCCCAGTCCCTAGGAGAACATTAAAATATCTCCCCACGTCCAAACCTTCCTGACTGTAAGAACATTTTACTGTAATTTTCTCAAAAATAAAAATGTTTTTCCGCACATCTTGGTGCATTTCTAAATTCTATGACCGTCCTAGCAACTTCTCACCAAAATCTGTGCTGTTACGGGGAGTTCAATGGAAATGCAGATTTGCCGCAGAAATTTTGAACGTCTGTGACCCGTATGTGGTTCACGGATGTAGCAAAACCATCGAGTGCTTTGTCTTGTGAACCACGTATGGATCACAGGACAGTGAACGTCTTAATCGAGTAGTTCTGAAAGGTTAGTCGACAACATGCAACGTGCCACGTAATTACAAGGGCGTGCCTCGAAAATAATGTAGAAAAAATAAATATAATAAAGGAAATTTGATCACCAGCAGCAAATACAGTGTAATAAATACTTTAGTAACATTATTTATTAACACTGAAACTCTACTAAGTCATGATATAAAAGTTACTTATGACATCAGCATCATTATTGATATTAGCAGATGATTTTCTCCCCCCATACGTCACATAATTTTTGACTGTTTTTGACCAAATAAACAAATAAAAATATAGAAGTAATTATGAGGCGTTGTTTTGTCATTTACGTTTATTTCAGCATAAAGCTTTTTCGGTCGCATTGCGGCGATTGTGTGGCGGTTGTGGGACCCGGTAAAGACCAAACATGCCGAAATAAACATATAAGACCAACAACGCCTTCTATTTGGTTATTTCATTATCAGTATGTCAATTAAACATACCCTTTCAATAGATTTGTTGTTATTTAATGAGAAATGTAGAATTGTTTACTTTTGTACAATAATGCAATACGGAGAAAAGTTGTAGATAATTACAGCCGTAATTCTTCATCCAGGGGAGAAAGTCCGCTCGCGGTTTTCATTTTGAATGTGCCGAACATTTTCATAAAATATAATTTTTACCTTATTAAATAATTTTATCCTATAATTGTAAGAAAACTTCTCAAACTTATTTGCTTTATGAAATGATTGAGAACGGTTATGATTAAGTAATAACTTATTTTCTTCCAGAGATTATTAGAGTATTACTTTAATAATATTTAAGAAGAGTAAAACCTCCTCCAAATGGCATTTTTAGTGACACATTTGGAAGCGTTTTTAAGAAAATGGTATTTAAACGTTACAGTAAATTCGAAGTTTGAAGCTCTTTCTCACATAAAATTATTGAGTTTTCGAAAAACTTCATTTTAGGTCATTTGAGGTACTTCCAGTCATATATGCAATTATGTGTATAAATTGCTGGAAATGAGCATGTTAACGGTGTGACACGTTACAATTACAATTACAAAAACAATTACACTTTTTGAAAAACCAAATGAATGGAGCAAAATTAATTTTATGGCTTCTTAAACAGTGCTATTTGCACTATCCGTACGAAAAGTTTGAAGAAAAAAATGGAGCGGTTTTTGAGAAAATGGCGTTTGAGCATTTACGAAAATGTAGAATTTTGATCTCATTTTCACAAAAAAAACTCTTGAGTTTTCGAGAAACTTTATTTGATATTTGACTTTATTTAAAGCACATGTACTTATAAGTACAATAATGTGAAGCAATTGTCGTTTGTGTAAATATTAACGATGTGAGACACAAGTAAAAAAATACACTTTTGTAATTAAAAAAAAAACAAAAATTAGAGCATTATGGCGTTTATATAATCTTTTTGAGTGCATTATCACTATATCTACTAAACTTTTAAAGAAAAAATATAAAGCCGTTTTTGAGAAAATATTGTTTTTGTAATTTCCTAAAAATGCCTATATTGCAGGCAATGTTGCTCGAAAACTCATATGACCTTATTTAAAGAACTCACTTTGAACAATCAATTTCATTTGAATAAAAAATCTATCTTTAATTTTATAGTTCTAGAAAGACACTGGAAATAATTAAAACTTTTGAAATTTTCAAAAATTCACAGTTAAAATCGTAAAATTCGTGAAAATTGAACCTACACCACCTGAAGTGTATTTTCATAAATTCTTAGAAGAAATTTAAAGAAAAAATTTGGAGCCGTGTTTTGAGAAACTTTAGATAATGACCGGGGGGTTCATGTAAAAAAAGTTAAATGTGTTTTTCAAAATTTCAAAGATTGAAATACAGCCAGATGAACAGAATGACAGACTGACGAACTGACGGACGCACGGAAGGATGTTTTGAAAAAAAGTTTTTCGATGTCAGGGAGCCCCAAAACGTGTACTTTCGCGGAAATCTCGAAATCGATTTTCCACAGCATTACATAACTTTCTCTATACTATGTATATTACTCCGTATATATATTATATTTTTTAACGGCCAATAGCTGCTCATTTATTACTTTCTCGTATACGTAAGTATAGGAGAAATATTCACTTGCACTGATTCTAATTGGGTGTACTCCATGGAAACACTTTCAGTACATTATAACAACTTATATCTAGATGAGACTGAGATATTGTAACGGATTTCACTCTGCTCTTCATGGGAGAATTTACACTTCTTACTGTCCGATCTGCTATCGGCGTTTGGGTCACTTTCTTGCGGATTTTGCGAGGTAGTAGAACCACAAGTACATATTCCACTTTGTTGGTTCTTGCGAGGTAACTGTTGCTCCTGGTTTGAGATATTAGCGAGAATTGGTCATGAGGTTGTTAAGGAACTACCATTGCCTGTGGCTGAGTTTGTCCTTGCTGTAGGAGTTGCAGCTGATATAGTTGCTGCTGTTGTTCGAGTTGTTGTTGACGAGATATCATGTTAATATCTGTTTGAGTGTTCACATTATCATATTCACTATCGACTTTAAAGTGTCCATAGCACTTCGAATAAGTTGCCCCGGTAAGGAGCCTTAGTTTGCCGACATTCACAAAAACTCGGCACTTAACTGACGCAAGAAAGCCACAAAAACAATGTTTTTTAAAATAAACGTATCCCGAAGCGGGCTCCGTATCACACGATCACCGCCTGAACGCTTATCGTGATATGCCACTACTGAGGTGAAGGTAAGCGCTACCCACAGCGGAACGTGCGTGCACTACAACTGCTGGGCCGAGACCAGAACTATTTTCTTAATGCAGTCACAGACTGACAGTCGTGTTCGTCTGTTCTTCACTGCAGTGTCAAATAGGGTGTAAAGATCGTCCATTTCCAACAATTAGTATTAGATAATTTTTGTGCAAATTAAAGTAAGCACAGAGAAACTTATTTAAAATATATTTGTTAATATATGTTTGTTGTTATATTTATTTATTAAATAAGAGAAAAACGAATAAATAACATTAATAATTTCTGACGTTTCCTCGTTGAGCATTTCTTAGTACCTTAACTCTATTAGGTATCGATTCAATCAACTTATTACAGGTTTATATAACTATAATTAAACCAAACAGATGATATTATTCTTTTCTTGTTAACAGTAATGCTCTTCTTCTTTCTAGGGTGTTTATCCAGTCGACAGCCGGTTACCCTTTGCGTCCCGATGGGACGCATATTCGACCATACACTAGACACCAACACACTTGCAGGCTCCTTTGATCTGGGGTCAGCAGAACGCGAGGCCCTCCGCGACAACACATACATACAAAGACAAGGGACAAATAACCATGCCCAAGGCGGGACTCGAACCCGCGACCCTTCGGACCAAAGCGCTGAATCGGTACTCGCTCTTAGCCACCTCGGCCATCCAGGTCGGCCAACAGTAATGCTCACAGGATGTATTTTGGTATCGAGTAGTTTTACTAAACGACCTTCTCCGCTCCTTACAGGCCGATTTTAAAGACGTTCCACGTCAAAATAGCTGCGATGCCTTTTACGGGCTCGCCGTGTTTGGTCTCGGGCGCTGGGAGGGCAGGTGCGCGGGCGGCGGCGAGGGCTGCGCTGCGGAGGCCGTTTGCGCCGGGGACGGACGGCGCACGGGGAGCCACCTGGACTTTTACGGCGGCCTCGAATCACGCGAGGGCCGCCCCGCGCCGCTTACACATTCAGAGCGCGCCGGCGGCGGAGAGGGCGACAAGGGAAAAGGGCGGCGGTGAGGGAGATGGCCGGGCCGTGGAGGTGGAGGGGGAAATAGTGGGGGCAGTGAGAAATTGAGAAGTGAGGAGGGCGTGGTGGAGGGGGAGCTGTGTGGCGTGCCGGCGGCGGAGAGGGCGACAAGGGAAAAGGGCGGCGGTGAGGGAGCTGGCCGGGCCGTGAAGGTGGAGGGGAAAATGGTGGGGTCGGTGGGAGGTTGAGGGGTGAGGGGGCGTGGTGGAGGGGGAGCTGTGGGCGCAGGCTGCGGAGAGGGGGGAAGCTGTGTGGCGCGCAGGCTGCGGAGAGGGCAGAGAAAGGAAAAAATCAACGGACGAGGGGTGGGGGCTGGACAGGTGGGGAAATGTGGGGCGGAGAAATTGGAGGGAGGAGGGCGGGGGGGGAGGGCTGGGGGGGGGGGGGAGGAGTTATCACAGAGTGGGGAAATTTATTTGGCGGGAAGGATTGGTACGATTGCGGGAGAAGTGAGGGCTACTGGAATGGGCAGGGTTGCGAAAGAGTGGAAAGGGCAAGGGGAGTTTGGAGAACGTGGCATTGAACTGGAGGTGGAGGAGGGGGGGAAGGAGCAAGTGGGGAATGGGCGAAGCGAGGCTACGAAGACGAGGGCGGTAGGAATAACAGGGAAGGATAGAATGTGCGAGGAGAGGTGAGCTAGGGATGATGATGCCTATGGCGAGAGCTACGAAGACGAGGGCGCTGGAATACCAGGGAAGGATAGAATGTGCGAGGAGAGGTGAGAAGGATGATGAGACGCTATGGCGAGGGCTACGAAGACGAGGGGGTGGGAATAACAGGGAGGGATAGAATGGCGAGAGAGGTGAGAGGGAATAGGGAGGAGCGGTAGGGAAGTGCTACGAAGCGAGGTGGGAGTGCCAGAAGGCGGAGGCATGACGGAGGATGAGGCACACATTCCGGGGGCGGCCGAGGTGGTGTCAGTTCGGGAAAGAGTAGGAAATATTGGAGCAGCAAGAGCAGAGGTGGTGGCAGGACCAGTAGTGGGAGCGGCGGCGGCAGAGAAGGGATGGCAGTCGAGAGGGCGGTGGAGGGGAAGAAACTCTGCAGACATCAAGAGAATGCATTGGGGCCGTACGAGGTCGATGGAAGTCCAGGTGACAGCCCGGGTGCAGTGTCTACACGCCTACACCCACCGAAAACGAATCCTGCGAATTGGAAATGTTATTGCCCTGTGAGGTTTTTAATTTTTCATACGACGGGTTTATTGAACAATTTATTTTGTAGAATGGGCGCAAGCTCTACTAGAGATATATTTTTCTATGTTTTTTATTTAAAACATCCAGGAAAGACTTTGTGATAACCTATTTTTATACAGACCAACTTCTATTGTAATGGTATTATTTAAAACTCTATTTATTTTCGTGAATGTTTCGCAGGGATGGAGTATTAAAGATGTTTTGTTCTGTATGCCAACGCATTGAACTAATCTGAAACATTTTTGTTTCACTTTTTATGTAGTTCCTTGTAATGATATTGTCCCTGAGTATAATTGGCCACAAGAAAAATATGTATGAATTAAACGCTCTCTAACTACATGTTAGAGGGATAGGAGTGTCGCGACATAAAAATGGTGTATCGAGTCGGAAACACTCTTTGATTATACTGCGTGTGGGTTAAACTGTAAATATATGAACGTCCTTTCCAGAAGCAAATTTACTTGTTTCTGGCGACAACTCTAATAAAAAATACTTTACTGTAATACACACATTAAAAATCAGAAATCAGTATAGAGTATTAACGGAAAATTGTAAGTGTTATTCTGAAATCATTAAAAAACGAAGTATTTCATTTTGCGTATATAAATACTTACTATGAACTTGACACTTATTTTCATCTGACACTTCAGCCATCGCCTCTGTTTTCAAAATACAACCCAATCCGTTTTGTGCTCTCTATAGGCTCAATGACGACCTTTTACTAATTCCAGTAGATTCAGAGGAGTGATAGGGTTGTGTATGAGATATCGTAATTTATGAGGTTTATTTTTGTAACGACGAACCGTTTCAAGAAAGAGTCACTCGTTAGGAAACTTTCAAACCAAAGCTCTTTACCAAGAGTTATCTCTTAAGATACATTTTACTGTCCAAATACCGGGAAAATCTCATTTCACTTCTGGAAACCAGATATTATACATTTGTATTATATTGAAATGTCGCCAGACGAACAATGTTTTATTTTATTTTATTAGAATATTTTTATTCTTGATTTATATTTTCTTGGAAGAAACCCCAAACAAGCGTTAAAATGTTGTAATCAAATTAAATGGAACATTCTCTCTTCATCTTGTACTTCAACACACAAGGTATTAAAAGTCACAAATAATATTATGAAAAATAAAAAAGCAGAGATTATGTTTAAAGAAATAATAAAATTTTCTAATTCATAATAGTTGCAACCATCTCCATCTAATGATCCTTCTGTCACATGCAACAAGAATATAACATATGAGACTGGTGTCTTTTTATTTTCTCTTCTCTTGGTTGTAGAATATCACTCTAGATTGCTAATTTAGATGGTTTTCCTTATAATCATCCTGATGTAAAGGATGAAAAAGGTGAGAAATTAAACCAAAATAATAGAACCGTGAATTAACAGAAATGAAAATTTTGGCAATATGTAACCGTAGATTACGAACGGACTGTAAATATAGATTTTCCTGTGGCAATTTACAAAAGACGTGAGAATGCCTCACATGTATTTTAAACTACATTATGCGGCAGTTATTCAATTTGCCCAATTTGTAAATAATGCGTAATAGGATAATTATAATAAATGGGTTCACTATTTTTATAAAAAGATACATGATGGTGGTGGTGAATAGTCGATGGTTCAAATACAAATTGAAGGGGTGCCAGAATGAAAATTCAAATTGTGGTTTGGAAAATATATTAATGTTCTGGTGCCTGAAGCATATTTATTTCGTACTCCTGAGCTATTTTGAACAAAAACTCATTTCAGTCTCTCTACTCGCATCATAAATGCCTTCCAAGTAATTTTTACGGCGATTATAATTTTAAATTATAATTATATTACCAGTTCATTTCTCGTATGGAGGTAACATACAAGGCTATTAGATTTTGAAGGGGATTATAACATTATCACCTACTACGATTCATTATTAAGTCCAATGCCGGACACTGTAAGAAGATATTTGAACAAAGCATGAAAGAAAAGAAGAATGAAATAAATTTTCAGCACATGAAAATACTTTTAAAACCGTTTACGGGTCGGCGACGCCACATTCAATTACTAGTAATACTAGTAATTCTAGGAATTAATAATGGTAATGCTAAATTGTATAAACCGAGTTTTAAGCCATTAATACCTAAACGCAATTATTAATATAAGAAACTGAATGTTTGCAGCAAACTCATATTGTCCCTCTCTTTAAATTAGAGTTACGTAGTTTAAACACTCATTGTTTTTCCATTTGCTGCTTGAACACAAACGGCGATTTCAAAAGTATACCTTTCCTTGTATTCGAGATTTCACGCAAAACTCTTACGGCACTACTCCGAAACTTCTAGCCTTTAGCCTAAAATTCCCGCGTCATATTTGCTAAGATACCTGGGAAAAGCACCAGGGGCACCGCACCAGCCAGGACAATGCTTTTAGCTCCCGACATATATGGTAATATCGTGCATACAAGTGCACGTGTGTGGGTGTAAGGGCAGAGGATAGGACACGCAAGAGGAAGGAAAGATATCGCACGGTCCGTTGCCCGTTTGTTAGGGTATTGCTCCTGGTGCTGATCGAAGAAACTACGGAACCCAACAGAGCAGCCGGTCATTAGAGGCCTCATCCACAAAGCGACTAAACTCGACGTAGCTATCTCGATAATTTCCTACCACCTTCAACCAGTGTTCGATTGATTCATTGATTGATTGTTAGCGATTTCGGGCGCATCAACTACTCAGGTCATTAGTCCCGTGTAGTGCATGTTATTTCATCGTGAGATGGCGGTGATCTTCCCCCACTGGATGGCGAGATGCGGCGCCGACATACTGTCGACTAGCGGTGTTTTCTCCAACCAGGTATTTCCCACGAGCAGGCCGCCGCCCCAGCTGGGACACGTTCTAAGTTCCCGACGGGTCTCCCGGCATGTGTGGTGGTGTAGTGCATATTAGTGTCAGTGTGTGTAAGGGGAGAGGATAGGACAAGGAAGAGGAAGGAAATATCGCGCGCGGTACGTGGCCCGTTTGGTAGGGTACTGCTCCGGCATTCGCCTGGTGTAGATCGGAGAAACCACGGAAAACCACCGATCAGAGCAGCTGGCCGCTAGAATTCTCCTCCAGACAGCGACTGAATTCGACTTTACTGAAAAGCTAGTGTCGCAAATCCTGCCGCCGTGGGGAGTGGGAACCTAGGACCTACCGGTCAGAGGCGCTGTAGTGAAATCAGTTGATGCACTGAGCCACCGACTACCTCGCATAAGGGTTACCGTGATTACGAAGGCGGTTCCCTCAGGTAGAGGCCCACTCGTTGCACTTCGAGCCGGCTGATAGCAAAGGCCAGTGTTCGACGTAATTTCCCCGCATCCCGCTTCATCGCCTTTAACCGCGCGGAATCCAGGGCACGCGCAACGCACGGGCGGGAGGAGATTTCGCGGTGGGAAGGGGGCGGGGCGGCCGCCGGGGACTTGGTGCCTTCGGAGCGCGAACCCGGGCCCGCTGGGTCGTAAACCCTTCGCTGGCGCCACCTGTGGAAGCTCGAACCCCGCCCCCCACACTCCGCCACGCCACACCGCGGCACGCCGGCCACTGTAGCCTTTAGGAAATTGTGGCTGTGCCGGGCGCTGTCGCAAATTATATCCGAAAGAAAGAAGACTCGCTAGCTCAATAAGGTGTGATTTTATAGACAGCGTGATTTAAAGACTGTGTGATTTATGTAAAGTGTGATGTATAGTGTGATTTTAAGACTTTAACTTCATGAATAATTGGCAGATTTGTTGTCTCTTTGTTCACCGCAGTACGAATCGAGTAGTGTTTTGAAATTAATGGCTTCATTTCTGATTTGAAGAGCTTATTTCCAAAGTAATGAATCTTACAAAATATACAATTTTTTCAGACAGAAAAGTTATTTAATCGCAGCCTTACGATTTAAGATACAACTGAAAGGTTCTCGAATACAGTTTAACATAACAGAAACGAAAGTTTGATCACAATATTTGGCAATATGATGGAGAAACTCATATGAATATATCGTCTCCTAAAACTAGAAAAGTATCAGAAATAGATATGTCATTTTGGAGACAAGTTCTTCAGTTTTCTGAGGAATTGTGGGGAACGATGATGTATCTGAATGAATGAATGGATGATTTTGGTCTCTTCTAGACACCTTCTGTGAACGCCTATATAATCGTCGTATCTAGGAACGTCCATCCTCCGCTTGAGTCGTTACTCCATGTTCCAGTGCTTAGTTACTAACCCCGTCTTTCCAACCTTCGCCAAGGTGTGCATCGTAATCTGTGACAGTTTAAAATTACTTGAAGACACTGTGTTATTGAAGAAATTATATAGTAGAGAAAATCTAAACGCAGATCTGAAATAGGGTACAAGGAGTAGTAAATCTCACATATTTTGGTTTATCCTTTTTCTTAGTTAACTAATGAACATAGTTAACTTTTATCATTGAGGATAACTGTTAAGCATACTTACCTTCAAGACAATATTAGAATAACCTTGTGCAATTTTGAATACTATTAATTTTAATTCATATTAAGTAGATGATATTAACTAGACTACACTGAAGAATCACAATCAAATGTTCAAAATATGCATGCAATTTCTTTATCTTAAAATCGTACATAAATATCTGATAAAAGTCGTATATTTTATCTTATAAAAATTGCAAGAATGTGAATATTGCATCATGGAATTATGGAACACTTTTCTTTTCAAGCAAAAAAACAAACAAGACTTATATTCACAATACATCACGTTTAAAACATGCATATTCATAAATGATGTATTCTAAAGCAATTATAAAAAATATCACAAAATTAAATCATAAGACTGGGGAACTCATCTCGTTTGTAACAGAAACAAACGAGTGTTTGCGACGTTTCTTTTTGTTCGGAGAGCCCGTTTGTTATGAAAGGCATCACAAATAATAAGCAGCCGTAATACCATTTGGCTCATAAAAACAACGAGGGGGCTTTTCTTTCCTTTGTGCATATATTTCAGGGTATTTTCGCCGTCGCATCTAACGCGCTCTTGTGACAGTCCCAGACTCACTCGCCCGGACACCTCTTTCATCTCCGTCACCAGGCGAACTGCGCTGCTCGGGCTGAATTGGTTTACGCGAAAAAAAAATTAGAAGAAAGTAAGGAAAGTTATTGCCTTAAACGACACACTATACAATACGTTTGCTTTGCCATAATAATCTTATCTTAAATTATTAAATTTCAAGTTTGTTGCTAGGGCTTTAAAACAATGATAAAAAGAATCTTGTAGTACTGGTAGCAGAAATGTGTACGTTGTTATTGGGTTTAAATATTCCTGTTTCAGTATTAGCTCTTACATGCCCCGCGTGGGGTGGGAATCGTGGAGTGGTATCGGTAAACCGAACACCGTTTATTCGAGCGGATATCAAATACCCCTGACGTTGCAATAAAGCTGTTTTCGAAAACTTACTTTAATTTTCTTATTCATTTACAATGTTCTTATACAAAAAATAACGCTTGCAATTGCATATTTCTTTATATTTATTTATTTATTTATAATTTATTTATTTATTTATTTAATTATTTATTTATTTATTATAATGTCGTTTTACTGTATTGTAACCGTCACGTATCTACCTAACTATTTCGTAGTACGCCGAATTACAGAAGTAAATCTGTTATTTACTTGTTTTGTGACGTGTGATTACACCGTCACACAAACCTGGGAAGACCTCAAATTATGGATAATTCCCTATCGGTGGTGGGTTCGTCTTTGCTAACTAATATTCATTTAACAAACAAACACAATTTCATAGTTTTAAAGAACAAGTAACATATATTCTTTCCAATATGATCCTTCGTACACTCACGTTCACATATTCTCCTACGTGATTACTTTTCTTTTTGATTACACAATGGTAGCTAACTCCCTACCTAAACTGCAGTTTTCTGCAGAATAATAGTGACTCTGATCTACATTTACACGAAACAAACAGTAAATACATATGCACACTTCTCAAAACAAATTATCTCTTAATGAAACCCACAATTCACAATTTAAATAACCATCCTGTAAAAAAAATACATACAAACAATATACCAAAATTCACTAATACCTTTTCAATCTTAAATAATACTACACTCAATATTTACACTTAATATTCAGCTTCTGCGTGACCTCGCAGTGCAAAATTCTGTTTTACAAAGTTTCTTAACTGTTCATGAAATAACGTTTTACCAGAAACAATTTAACAGCTTTCATTCATGTTCAAAACATTTTTTACATAGACAATTCCTCTTAAATGATTTAAAATAACATCAAGTCAATTATGTATGAACTTAGATAAAGAATTATACACAAGGACGACTTTTATCAATAAACATAAACATTATTTAGATCTGATTTCTCTTACGACTGCAAAAATAAATTTACTGGTTATCAAGACTAATATTTAGTAAAACTTGTCCGATCAATGTCTGTTACTGAGGGAAGCTCATATTACAACGTTTTAATTTGTGCAATCATAATTCTATCTTGAAAGTTTTCCAAGCTGCAATTTAGTAAATATTCTTTCTGCTTTTCCGTGACTCACGACCGGCGAATTCTCCAAGCTGGTCCCGCGCTGAGTAGACGGCTGTCGAGCGACGTTCACGCCCCAAGGTCGTCGTTGTCCTGCGACGGTTCGTGCGCTGCCTACCGCGATGGAATCGGAGTATTTCTGTACGCCTTCTCCTCGTTGTACAGCCCAGTTAAACCACAGCTTTTACGAAGGTGATGGTCGCGTTAGAATGCGAGTCCAAAACTTCAAATTATAACTTTGTTTTAGTGAAAGTTGAGCCAGTTGTTGAATAAACTATGCTTTTCGGAATTATCAAAATTCTCAAATAGAATTTTCGAAATGAAATCCCATAAATAAAAATGAAATAGAATAAAAGTAGAATAAGTAACTGCTCAAAACTAAAACTGAAAAAGCTGTAACAAAGAAACAGAAACACGTCCTATGTTACAAAAAATCTCTTCTATATTCCAGCAACGAGAATGTAGCAACGTGGTTTTATAAATTCATTTTAGTCCACTACCACTGTTATTCTTCCATTCGTTGCATTACTTGTTTAATATTCCTATCGAATTTTACGTAATCTTGACATATCACAGTGATTAATCCCATGAAAAATACTTAGACAATTACCTTTTAATAAAGCTTTATTTCTGGTATTTTCCACGTGTCCCTCGTCGGTTGTGTGGTGGAATAGTACCCATCTAATCACTTCAACGTCTCGATCCGGAAAGAAAGACAATCTCGTCCGAGTCAAGCCTCATGCCACATTCGCATTTCTACAAAAGTTCTGATTGGCTAGGGCGAAAGTACGTTCAGAAATTTGTTTCTAGGTAACGCCATCTCTTCGCTACTCTAGGAACTATTTGTAGGGCAAGATGTCGGGTATTGTCACTTCAATATTTCTTTTGTCATGAGTGTAGCCGATGACAAGCGGTTACAGTATTTGTATAAAACCCATGCCATGCGATAAAGCTTAACATTAGAAACTAGAGGCATATTATACATTTATGCGCCAAAATTGTTACAATTCGAAATAATACATTTTGATAGAAAAAATACCGTATTTTAGAAAAGAGCCCGTGCTGCTGTTTTTCCCTGGGATCGGCAGCCAATTTGGGCGCCGTCGTGTTGCGCACGCGCGTCGCGCCCCCGCTCGTTCGTCTTGGCCGCCGCGAGGGCCCTGGGGCACGCCAGGCGATCGCCCTCCTCCGACGCCGCGCTTTTTGCGCCCTCGGCGAGAAACGCGCGGGGGGCGGGGGAGGCTGACGCTGTTTGCAATCCGCCTCTGCGTTCGTCATCGTTTCACTGAGCTCACACAGCAAACTGAGTCACGTGCTATTTATAAAATGATGTTTTTTTTTAATTGGTTATTTAAGGTCGCATCAACATCTTAGGTCATTAGCGACCACTATTGCTGTTAACGGTATGGTAAATATGAGGATGAAACGATATGGTGATGATAAGGGGTGGAAGGACGAACACAAATACAACCATGCCCGAGGCGGGACTCGGACCCGCGACCCTTCGGTCCGAGATCGCTATGACACTACTGCCTTAGCGATCTCGGCCCCCGGGCCGGCAAAATGATGGTTGTTAACACATAAATAACGAAATTAATTGAAATTTTGAGCCTAACCGCAAATAGGACCATTATAAGTTCTCTTTGGCATAAATGAAGAGCTAAGATTGTGCATTTCACACGTTCCGCGTACAAGATAGTAAAGGTTTGCTCTAGAATCCTGCGAACATCGTTACAGAAAGAAAAGGCAATATTTCTAAGAGTAACATTTTCAAGCTACTTCGTGGCTAGCAGAGCGCAACAGCCATCGCCAAGTTTTTTTTAAAAAAATTATTTCTTGTTCGACAATAGTGTCTTTCATGGGTTTTAAAAATACGTAAGAATATTATATGACAATTTTGGATTGGCCATTCATAAGATAAGTGAGGTTTAAACTCTGACATAATTATTGATTTAATGTTATTGCTAATTAAGAAGAGAATGGAACATGATTATGTTAAGGAGCCGAGGGTATAATGATTTACGGGGGTTTGAATTTGTCTTTGGGAAATCTTGGCTTTATGTGTGGGTGGACCGCATTTTTTCCAAGTTTAAGAACTCAGGTGATTCCTAAGACACTAGCACGCATTGTTCAAATCAACAATCGGAACAGCTGTGGCGGATCGCATGCCATTTGAGGCGGGAGACATTCACACATACCTCGACTTTCTTACTGTTTATTGACGTTCGTTCTTTATAGAAACTCCTTGGTGGCAAGTTCTTTCTCCATGATATAACACCCCCCCTCGCCTGGAGGTGCTCCCAGGGTCAACCTCGACTCGACCTCTTTACCTGGCGCCGTTATGGCGGATTAGCTGGCCCGGCTACACCCACTGCAAACCTAAAATGATCAAGCGGGAGCATGCATGGCGTGGGCATTGGCATGCAGTAGTCAGTGAAAGACATAGGCTCAGTTTAACCTTAATTTAATAATCACTTAATTCAGTTCTGGTGAAGCCAGATGAACAAACAGACAGAAAAGAAACTTAACCTAACTTAAACCTAAATATTTACTGCCGGCGTTCATTCGCCCCTCAACCACCTCACAATCGTCCGGCGCGAGCGCGGTCATTGTTCCCGCCGCTCGCAGGGCGGCGAAAGGCACGCTCGGCTGCCGTCCAGGCACGCTGCGCGCCCGGAAAGGGCGAAGTTGGCGGGCGGGTATCGATGACCCGGAGCGGCGGCGGCGCGGCGGTGCCGCCGGCGTCGGGTAGGCAAGGCGCCTGGGAGCGGATGCGGCGGTGGCGGACGGCGGTGCAGGCGATCTCTAGCCGGCACGGCCCGCTAGCGTTCGGATGAACGCCTGGGCGGATGCGGCGGCGGTGGCGGCGATGGCGGTCAAGCCACGGTCACAGGCCGTCCACCTGTCGATGGCCCGTCCGGGGTAGAACCTGATCGGCCGAGCTCTCGCGGTGTGCGGCGCGGCCTGGCCCAACTCACGGCCTCTATTAATAAAGCTAGGCGGCGCTCGGCTCTTAAACTGACTGTGACCCGCTGATGGCTGTGGCCCTGGTCAGCGCGGCAAAGCACACATCCGAGGCGGATGATACGTGCACGCACGTGAACGCGGCCAGAGCCTAACTGCACGACTCTCAAGTGAGGGCGTCTGCCCGCTACGACGGCGCGATCCGGAGGTCCCAGAGGTCTGGTCGCTCCCGCTGCTCGATCCAGAAGAAACTTTTTAAGATGCCTCGAGAACTCCTCGGCTCCCGGGGGCCACGTGACCATGCCCGCGGGATGTCCGCCCTCATTGGCTTCCGACATCACGCGGCACGGGCGCCCAATCGTGGTTGCACCTGCTTTTCCGTTGCAAATTTCAAGGTGGCGCCTTCTCAGGAAATCACCTACGTCACGATTTCCTGGGAGACGCCGCTGCTTCGCTCGTCGTCTAGGAAAATCCCGCTCTGCGTCACCGCATACCTGACGCTGGGTGCAGGACAAAGGAGTGTCCTCTTCCACCCGCGTCGGCAGCGCCAACTAACGGTGTTTGTGCCCGAATCCTGCGAGCTTTCAGCGAGCTCCCGCTGCATGTTAGCACAGGCGTCGTGAAAAATATTATGATAAAATATTATTTATTGCGTCGCGGAACCCAGATGGGCGACTGTCCCATTACAATGAGATAGCACGTATCTTGGCAAAACAGCAGATGGAAATAAAGAACGCATGCGCGCATCTAGAAGAAATGTGATTGAGATCTCCCATGACAGGTGACTTATATTTTTATTGAAATATTTAATGTTGAAAATCAGATTATACCGCCGACGTGTCTCGATAGTATAACAGTGTCAATTTTAAAAATTCTTTATTGCCACAACTATGAAAAGTGGATTTAGAAAATCGCCATCGATAAAAAATTCGAGCTTTCCCATCTCTCAGTATAACACGTAGCATTTTGACACCTGAACAAATATCTTTGGAATTTTTCTTTGTATATTACGACTAATAATAATATGTTCCTGGTTATTTTATTGCCGTATTAATAATTAAATAATAATAGTAAACGAGATGAACTTCAGGAAAATAATGAGAGAGTAGTGTATGAGATGGCGCACAAACTACAGAAAGCGTGGAAGGTCACCTATCGCGCTCATATGAAACCAGATGACAACCAAACGTTTCCTTGCATATTGGCACACATTTTCTTCTAAAACGTAGAATATGAACTGACGTCGTGAATCAAATAATTTATGTAAAATTTCTCACTGAACATTTTGTAAAATCATTTTGAAATTCTTCATTTTATTATGAGGATTTGCCGTCCGTGTTCTTTGTCATTTATTTGTCATCTGTTAAGTACTTTGTCGTGAATAAAACAGTAACTGTGCATTACATGTCCCATATGCTTTAGCCTGTGGCAAAACCAGATAAACATGGAGTATAATCCTTTGATCATTTGGACTCAACTGTACAAATGGCCAGGAGATTTATTCGCAATCGCATTGGACTTATACTCTCCCATTATTATTGTAATTTTATAATCGTATTACCTGATAATTATATCACCTGCTTAAGATGACCTTTCAGGAATAATCCATTAATATTGCGAAATTTAACGGAATATTTTGGTAATATCAGAGAATTGGATATAAAATAAAACTTTCCATTAAGCATTTTGATATGTTTAAAGGGAAAATCGAAAGAGTTATTTCATCTAGGTATTCATAAGGTAATGTTGACTGATGCAAATCACTCGAGTGTGACTGAAATATTTTTCTAGAAATACATATTGTTTATATAATGAATGTGCGAACATTTCATTATTCATAAATCTTTTTGTGCGATTGAATCAGAACATCTCATCTCATCCACGACAAATAATGGTGAATAGCATTAGTGCGAGTGATTTATCTACATATACTCAACGTTACATTGCTTTCTTGTTAATTAAAATTTGAAAATGTCCATATAGTTATGATTTATATACCACTATTAATATTCCAGCAATTCTACGGCAATAACTTAAGATATATACATTGCTTCCATTTACGTTTATCTGATCTATTGTTACTTGCTACATTCTCATCTTACAATTATTGAAAGGCATATGCTTACTTGCTTTTTTTTTGTAGGATATCCTTTAAAGGAGGTCATTTTCATTAAAACATCCATTTCTGTTTGTTTCCTATTTAGTATTTTCGAACTCACAATTTGTTCAATCTTACAATTGATGTCCACATGAACAAGTGCGTAATTTCAGTCTCTCCCACCAGGGTCAATATCAGCGCACTCTCACCAGCAGTCACTATGAGCGCGAGTGAACGAAGTAGTCGAGTCTCATGTTGCTTGGCTGGGTTGTTTTCCGTTAGTGACGTACCCGGCGCTGGGAGTCGAGTGGGAGGCGGGTTTTCGAAGGCAACGAAACAGGTTGGTGTGTCGTTAGATGCCTGCATATTGTAGATTGTCTCAAATATTGCAAGTGTAACTCTTTCGACGAGCAAACGCAAGTAATTTCTGATTATCTTAAGGTTGTCGATTCACCTTAACTTTAGAGTTTTGTCGAATCAGGTTGCATGAGAAAGTTACGTTCAGATTTCAAAATAGAAAAGCCATTTCTCGTCGTCAAATTCTATTTAATGCATTTTGTCATTTCAGGCTTTCAGTTGCTGGTTGTGTCTCTGTTCCAGATTACATCCACAAAATTTCCCGTTAATTAACAATAGTTAATTTTGTGCACTGCCGCATTTGTTGTTTTTGCATTATTACGTATGAACACTATTCAGACATTTCGTTACTATGCTAATATTGACTGTAAATAATTCAAATATATAAATATGACATTATTTATTCTCCTAAATATTGACGATGCTGGTAAGAGACAGCATGATATTAATCAATGTACAATAAAATTGGTTGTCTATGCTGATCTGCAGATAAAGCAAAACCTTTATAACATTAGTAGTAACTAAAAACTAAAAGAACTGAATATCATGCATAAATTAGTGATGTATGTATTTCTGGAGTTATGTGTAGGTAATATCTAATCAACAAGCACTGTTGCGTAACAAATGGGTTCTCATCTGTGATCACGAATACTGCTTCGTGCCTCGATCAATCCACTACAAAAGATTACGTTGAAACATTAAAGTAAGTATGCCACCTCGACGCTCAATCACTATTTAAAATTATTATTACTATATAAGAAGAATTCATAAGAAGTAGGAATAGAATATGATTATTTCAAAGAAATGTGAGAACCACTAAGGATTTGGTTCAGTTTGAAGTGAATAATATTTAGAATTCACTTCACATTGATTGTCAATTGCCAGTATTACACTGCGTCATTCTTATCTCAACTGTTCAATTACATTTAACTCAATTTACTAAGAGTCCAATTCTTCACTTATTCACTTGTGCAATGACAGGCATGATAAAATAGAAATGGAATAGAAAGGTTTCACTTTTTTCAATTTCTGGCACTAAAACAAATTGATACATAACCGAAATGACACTATTTGTCAACAGGCCGACTATTTCGCACTACGCCAGGGTCTTAAATTCTTGGAAGCTTTTCATCTGAGTCAGACAATGACAAAGACGGCGAGTTTCCAGGCGAATGGTCTCCCAGCCCCAATTGGGCGCGTCTGCGGCGACGGCGAGGCAGCACTTTTCTCATCTCGCAGTTCACAACGACCCTGTCACCCGCGCCTCTCGCAGGCTCCCACACTTCCACCAATCCCGCGGCCGTTGGCGCTTATTCGCCCGCCCGCGGCGCCACCGCCGGAAGGAAAGGCTGCGGCGGCGCCCTGCGGAACCTCCGCCCCACCCCCGCCCCCGCTCTCAGCCCCAAACCCCGTCTCCGCATTGCCGGAAGGAAAGTCTGCGGCGGCCCCGCCGGCGGTGGCGGTTTTGGAGGTCACGGTAGCGGTGGCGAGCATGCTGCGGGTGTGGTGATTGTGGTGGTGGTTGTGGTGGTGGTGGTTGTGGTGGTGGTGGTGGTGGTTGTGGTGGTTGTGGTGGTGGTTGTGGTGGTGGTTGTGGTGTTGTGGTGGTGGTTGTGGTGGTGGTGGTTGTGGTGGTGGTGGTTGGTGGTGGTGGTGGTGGTGGTTGTGGTGGTGGTGGTGGTGGTTGTGGTGGTGGCGGTGGCAGGGGTGGTGGTGGAGGCGGAGGCGGTAACGGTGGCGCTAACGGTGGTGGTGGGGATGGTGGTGGTGGTGGTGGTGGTGGTGGGGATAGTGGTGGTGGTGGTGGGGGGGCGGTGGCGGAGGCGGAGGCGGAGGCGGTGGCGGGACGGCGGTGGTGTTGGCGGTGGCGGTGGTTTTGGCGGTGGCGGGGGGCGGTGGCGGTGGCGGGGCGGGGCGGTGGCGGGGCGGTGGCGGTTGGGGGAGCGGTTTCCACGGGCATTGGAGGGAATAAGCGGCCGAGATGGCAGCGGCGGCGGGGGCGGAAGCAGCGAGGGGCGCGGGGGAGCGAGGGAAGGGGGGGTAGCGCAAAGGCGGGGGGCCCCCGGGCCCGCGCGAACCCGGCGCGAGCGGGGAGGCGAGCGGGGGGGGGGGGGGGGGGTTATTGTGTCCATGAGACGTAATGGAGAAGTGAAGGAGGGGGATACGAAGAATGAAGGGCGGGACAAAGAATCCCCGTAAGATGAGAAGTGTTGGAAGAGGGGAAAGGTGGGAAAGAACAAGTGGAAAAGTATGAAGAGATGTGTACCGGGTCTGAAAAAAATGTAAAATGAGAGGGACGTGGAGGTGAAGTCGGAGAAGTTTAGATCGATGGAGAAAGCAGGAAGGAGAGGAAACTCAGTGGACGGAGAAAGCAGGAAAGTGTGGGCAGGGTGGTAAGTATCAAAGTGAGGAGAGCATAGTTAAGGGTGTGGAGGTAAGGCTGGGGATATTGATTGATTGATTGATTTTTTCGTGTTTCCGTGCGCGTCAATTGCTTCGGTCATTAGTCCCGTTAGTGTAGTGCATGTTTTTTCTCGGGAGATGGCGGTGATCTTCCCCCGCTGGATGGCGAGATCCGGCGCCGACCTACCGTCGGCTAGTGGGGTTTCCCCCTAACCAGGACTCTCCCACCAACGAAGCACCACCCCAGTCGGGACAAGCTCTGAGCTCCCGACCGGTCTCCCGGAGTATGTGGTAGTGTAGTGCATGGTAGTGTGTGTGTATAAGGGGGAGAGGATAGGACGAGGAAGAGGAAGGACAGATCGCGCGCGGTCCGTGGCGCGTTTGGTAGGGTACTGCTCCGGCATTCGCCTGGTGTTGATCGGAGAAAACGCGGAAAACTACCGATCAGAGCAGCCGGCCGCTAGAATTCTCCTCCAGACAGCGACTGAATTCGACCTAGCTGAAAAGCTAGTGTCGAACATCCTGCCGCCGTCAGGGCTCGAACCTAGGACCTTCCGGTCAGAGGCGCTGCAGTGAAAGGCCGAGGATAAGTGAAGTGAGAGAAGGTAAGATAAGGATAAGGATAACGATTGCAGGGAGGAAGGGGTGAAGAGCGAAGGGCAAGTGGAACAGACGTGGGGAGCAGTTAAGGAGAATGGATATGTTGTGAAGGTATTTGCAAAGCCACAACGAAGGAGAATATTTTAATTAAAAACGTGGAATAAAACGATTGAGCAAGCGAGAGGGACTGGGATGAAACTTTGTAGGACTTTTTTGTGCATAAAGGAAAGGCGAGTCTGTGGGCACGAGTTGAAAACTGGAGCGTCGATTGAGGAAGAGAAAAGGGGCGAATTCACACCGAGGAAAGGGGACAGAGAAATATGTACGTGGAAGCAAAACGTTGTGAAGCATATTGTAGTAAAGCTATAGGTGTGCTTGAATAGGAAAACAGTGCGAGAGGAAGGACTGTGCGAAGGCAGTGCAAGTCAAAGGTGGAAAATAATGTATGAAGTGGATGAGAAAATGCATTGGAATGTTGAGGAAGGTGGGAGAGGTCTGATCCAGGAGAAAGGTATTGTTAAAATATGATGGGGGAGGATTTCGAGGCGGAGTAGACATGGGGCAGAGGTAAAGTCATGGTAGTGGTGGGTTCATTGGCGTGAATAGGGACTTAAGCGGAGTGAGGGTCGGGCGGGCCAGAGGCGGGTGGCGAGGTTGTGGCGGAGATGGAGACGGAGGGGTAAGTTGGTGTGATGGTGAGGGGCTGAATAGGTGACGGAAACATGGTGAGGTTGGAGTCTGAATGGGAGGTGCAAGCGGATCGAGGGTTGAGAGGAAGTTGAGGAGTGGAATGGAGCGGATGTTGAGCCGAAGAGTGCACAATTTTGGGCGTTGTTCCTTCGGAGGGGGCGGGGGGAGGAAAGGCAGAGTCTGTGAAACGTGCGGCGGGGTTCGGAGGCAGGAGTAGCGGGCGTGCGGGCAGGGCAGGGAGCGGTTGCGGGGCGGGGATGGCGGGGGGGGGGCGGGGAATGAGGCGATAGCGAGGGCGAGGCTTAGCGTGGAGTGGTGCGGCCGGGGAGCGGCGGGGGTGTGGGAGGGGAGCGGCGGGGGCGTGGGATGGTAACGGCGGGGGCGTGGGAGGGGAGCGGTGAGGGTGTGGGAGGGGAGGGATGGGGGCGTGGGGGGCGAGCGGTGAGGGCGTGGAAGGGGAGCGGTATGGGCGTGGGAGGGGAGCTGCGAGGGCGTGGGAGGGGAGCGGTAGGGGCGTGGGAGGGGAGCTATGGGGGCGTGGGAGGCTAGCGCTGAGGGCGTGGTGGGGAAAGATGGGATGGCCGGGGCGAGACGGGGATTGCGGGGCGTGGCGGGGAAAGAGCGGCGGGGGCGGGGGGGGGGGGGAGCGGATGGGCGTGGGAGGCTGCGGGGGCGTGGGAGGGGAGCTGCGGGGGCGTGGGAGGGGAGCTGCGGGGGCGTGGGAGGGGAGGGCGGGGGGGGGGCCGGGGGGGGGGCGGCGTGGACGTGCCGGCGCACACCGAGCGCCTGGGCTGATGTACGCTTTCAGTCGGGCTTATTGATACTGCCCCGGAGGGCGGCCGCCGGCCCCCTCCGCCCGCGCCCTCCCAGAGGCCCCGCCATGCGATGGCTGCGCCGCCGCTCCCGGCTCAACCCCGCAGACAGCGGGGCGAATATCCGCACGGAGCCAACTTGTACAAGATACCATCAAACATATTTACGGGAGGGAGAGCGAATATGAACTGATTTGGAAAACGATATCAAAGATCATCCTCCTAAAGGCAGAAAACGCCTTGTCGCTGCCGCCGTGACAATCTATTCTCTGCAGTCTTCTTCATCTCTGAATAGTTTAAAAACTGTATACTTATTGTTAAAAATTTTAAGTGATACGCACTGAGCTAAAAATCTGAATATACGTAAGAAAGTTGAGTTGAATCTTTTCCCCCTCATGGGGTTCAATATTTGAATTGACGGTAAATATAAAACATTTCTTCAAAAATATTTTTTTTTTAATTTTCTATAATCCACACAGGAGTAGTTTTATTTTGATTTATAATCAGTTCCTGCGCTTTATTATAAGACAGAAGTTACTGTGGCTTTCAATGTGGCCTAACATATTCCGTGGGTTTGTTAGCTTAAATTGTGGACTGTCTTCGCTATTATTCAAACGTTGTACAAAGTCGCAATATCTTGTTCAAATAAGTCCTATATCTCTGCAAATAAGTCCACTATCTTCATTTACAGGCATTGATCTGATCAATGGCCAGGAATGTGGATATGAATATCTCTGTGTATGTTATTCATAGGCAGTTCAAAATGAATTTCTTGGGCAAGAACAAGTATGGTTTGTGGTTGTAATGTCGAATGATAAAGTGTGAAGACAGTCGAACCTCTACAACTCTTACATTGAGATTTCAAAATCTTTGATATGTTGCATTGCAATGAATATTGTGGGTATTGTAAATTAAATTCATTTTATGTTGTCATAACAAAAAATATTTGATTTACGAATAGTTTATTTATTTATTTAATTATTTATTTATTTATTTATTTATTTATTTATTTATTTACGTCAAAAAGAGTTAAAAACTGCGTATGACGTGCTATGGGGAAAAGTGTTTTCATTTGATAGGTCATTAACGTTCGATCTGATGCCTGGATTCAACCACTGTAACTCATATTTAAGAGTAACGTTCGCAACTTGAATTATTTCGAATTATATTATTCATAATTCATACATATGTTACATGATTTTATATGTTCCGTATGCACAATTTCAGTTAGTTGAAATATTTTCATACTTGAAATTTATTCTTTCCTCTTCAAAATTCCACTGATCGTTGAATATGAATAATGACCCACATTTTTCCGGATCTCAATACGATGACAGGGCAGACTGCTCTATTTCAACGGATATTCTGTCCCCATTTCTCTTTCTGTGCTGCATCGGTGATCTCGAAATCCTGCATTATTTGTTTTCACTAAATATTGCCAATCACCCACATTTAACTGCATGAAATGATCCCCGCAAACGCTTGCTCCCAAACGTTACTTATTCGGCAATATTTTGATTTGATATTCGCCGTATTTAAAAAAAAGTCTTTAAAATTCATATTTTGTATTAAGGTATTATTAAGACATTTTATGTGTAATTAGATCAAATTAAAAATACCATCTTTGGATGATAAGCGTGTTATGTAGAAATTGGAAATTCCGAGTACTATATTAATAAAGGAAAATTTAAGTTGATCCTAAAGTAGAACGGAACTTCATAGGAAATAACACGATGGTGAGGACGAACATGCTGCACGTTTTGCCAACCTACCAAATATATTTTTTTCATTGACCGTCCGATTTCATATAACTGATTATTTTTGGGCTTTCCTCTTTCTTCTATTACACGTAGGGCGAGTCGGTTTTGTTCATATATTATTAGACATTTACAGCACCGATGTCATCCATTTGTTTCAAATGTATTAAAAATATTAATACCGATTTATGACTTAAGTAACTCGAGTAGAAATTTATTGCTACATTCCTCAAACTTGTCTTCGCGTATTTTTTTCATCTCGCACAGTTCTGCCCAATACTATAACATAACATTCTCTACCATGTATTTTTGAATGTTAATTATTTTTCCTTTATTATCTCTACTTAAGAATAATAATAGTTTTGGTACGCGTAACAGCAGAGAGAGACTTTTAAGTTTATCTATCACGCAGGCCACGAATTTTCATTGGTAGTAAA
The DNA here is from genome assembly GCA_964035755.1 of Teleogryllus oceanicus. Lineage (NCBI taxonomy): Eukaryota > Metazoa > Arthropoda > Insecta > Orthoptera > Gryllidae > Teleogryllus > Teleogryllus oceanicus. Next base: position 183,717,122 of record CAXIVR010000003.1, read on the forward strand.
AATACAAGATCTCCATACACGGACTTCCAATAATGGTTAATATCCATGGAAGACTCAAAATATTCCATGGAGCAACGGGAATCATATACAAGGTTTTAAAGGCCTCAAAAATGCATACATATAAAATTATTCAGAACTGTAACATATCAAATAGGATTTTAACGTAGCTGTAGCAGAAAATGACTTTTCTAAAACATGAGAAGATAAATGACTGCATTTAAGTTATATTATATGTTTACTTAATTATTTTTGACATATTCCATATTCCCTCTGTAGCAGCGTATTTTTACGAAATGGAATTAAAAAAGAACATATTGAACTTTAAGGGATAATGAATGAGTGGATAGCATAAAATGTCTGACAGTATTTTATTTAATTTGGTGCACTTTTACGTTATGAACGTCAATACATTTTACCATTAAGTTGCAAAATGATAATATTTGACACAGAAATATTTTTGTATATAACTAATTTAGAAAACTGTTGTATTTGCAGGATTGCAAGGTAATATAAACAGTCAATGTTTTATAACCATTTACTTTCACCCAATAATAAATACACAGAACAACATCACAAATATGTACAATGCTTCTTAACGGCCTTCTTGCCTTGCCGAGCCTTATCGCCTGCAGGGCGATAATAGTTGTTAGGTGATGGTGGCCGCAGTAGCCTCTAGTCTCCGAAGTACCGCGCGGCGGTGACGCCGCGATTAGAAGGGTAGCGAGAGGCGGCAGGGCCACCGAGGTCGGCGTTGATCGCCTGGCTGATACGCCCGACTTGAGCGCCTGAGTCCGTGTAGCGCGCCAGTACGCCTCATAGGCGTATAGCGAGGGCGGCAGTAGCCCCGAGGTGGTGCGTCGCCGGCGGATACGTCACGGCAGGTGACGGTAGCAAGCGCCAGGGCAGCCTGCAGTTCTCGTGTAGCGCGCTGCAGAGTACGCCTCGATAAGGCGTATAGCGAGGGCGGCAGTAGCCCCCGAGGTCGGTGCAGGTCGCCCGGCGGATACGTCACGGCCTGTGACTGTAGCAAGCGCCGGGGCAGCCTGAGTCTCCTTGTAGTGCGCCGCAGGTTACGCCTCCATAGGGCGTGTAGCAAGTGCGGCGGTGGTAGCTTATGCTAAGCGGTAACTGAACGGAGCGCCTGCTCCCGGCCAAGCCTTATACCTCCCCGCCTGGTGAAGGAGAGGGGAGGGCTGCGCCCCTCCACTAGCGGTGCGGCGGAGCGTAACTCCGTCTCGTTCTCTGATTGGGGGGATACCACAAAAACATTGCTTTTTAGAAATTAATTCGTACGCCAATAGAGTAGAGTGATTCAATCTTTTAATTACCGCGCTACATAATCTTTTATCGTTGACTCTTAGCGATATATTTCTACGTGAAAACTACCCAAATACAACCTGTATACCTTTACTAGCACAACAGGCTCTGATGAGGCCAGCGGGACCGAGATATAAGTACATTTACAACATAAAATGTTTATATGTTTTAAATGGAACCGATTTCAAAGACCAATATACATAACGAATAAAACGCATTAAAAAGATAGGCACGCACGACTTGCATTTCGTGACCCATTCGTGCGTGCGTTGACTACTTTCCAAACGTTGTTCGTTAAAACACAGCAGAGCTTTAGTACAGCAGGCTAAAAGGATTTTCCAAGTCTCGCCGGCGTAACGGTTTAATTTTTTCGAAATTAGATGTACTGCGTGTGGCAATACGATGTGCGAGCCCGCAAGCTAAACGAAGCGGCGTGGAGGCGATTCCACCCCCATGCCCCCCCGCCCCACCCCCGCCCCGCCCCCGTCCCGCCCCCGCCCCCACCCCGCCCCCGCCTCCACCCCCTCCCCCGCCCCACGAAGCGGCGGCGCCATTTTCTCCCCTTTGTTTAACCCCTTTTGCTTTATGAGCCTCTTTCTTGCTCGCCGCCCTCCATTTCTACCACCGACTCTCTCTTTCACTTTCCCTGTTTTCATTTTTGTGAGCATACGAATGCCGCGACCATTATCTATGAGACGTCTTCGTCGTTTGTTTAATCCTTTTTGCTGTATGAGCTGAACATGTTTGTTTCAATTCTGGGTTCCTCTATTCACTCTGAGTATCTCTTTATCAAACCTATCTTTTGTCAGTCTGTTACCAATGCTCTGAACATTACCTATTAGACTTTTTCGTCGTTCATTTAACGCTTGTATGTCCTGAACATGCATATTTGTCTATATACATATGTCTTTCCCAAACATAGCATTAGGATTAGTCACTATTTAATGTCCGTAGCCTTCCTTGCTATTCTCATGTTTTTTTCAGCTTTCTCTTCCGTTCTTCTCTCTCTCTCTCTCTCTCTCTCTCTCTCTCTCTCTCAACTAGGTTTGTATCCCATCCCTATTGAGCCGCCATCTGTACCCTCCGCCTCTCCTCTCAGACCTCTGAGTGTTTATCGCGGTTTTGGCTCTGTCTCTCTTGCAATCACACGAGGCCAATTGTTCCCGCATTCTCTCGTTATTGCCACTCCAATGGTTCCCTGGGGTGTTCGGTTCCTCTACCAGCGCCGTCCTCACCACCCCCGCACTACCGCCAGCGTGATTCCGCATTTTCGGCACACGACTCCGTTGCACCCCTGCCGTGCCCCCGACTCCGTCCTCGCTCGCTCTCACGTCCCGCCCCGCCCTCGCCCCCCCTCGCCCCCGCCCTCGCCCCCCCTCGCCCCCGCCCTCGCCCCCCCCCCTGGCCCCCCCCCTCGCCACCGCCTTCACCTGGCCCCGCGACACCCCTCCCCCTCGTCGCTCTCCTCCCCCAACGCCCCCTGGCTCCGGCCTCGCCTCCACCCTCGCCCGTTTCCACGTCCCCGCCCTCACCCCCGACGCACCCCCCCCCCCAGGTCCCAACTCAGACAACCCAGTTGTCACCCAACACATGCATTCCCTGCCCAGTTCTCGTCTAGACAAGCCATTCCCTATCTCAGCCCGGACGTCGGCTCGCCCCTACCACTACCCCAAACCGTGCCGCTTCCACACTCCCTCCCCGCAGTACTCAGCTTCGCACGTCCCCCTCCATCCAGCCGAACTCACCCTTTCGCGCCCATTTCCCATGCGGGCGCCCTCGCAATGCGCTCGTGATTTATTTACTCGCGCTGTCGCGGTGGGCGGACACGAGCGGCTGTCGCGACCTTTGCGCCACGCGTCGCTCCGCTGCCCGAACCAGTCGCCCGCCGCGAGCGCTCGCCTTCACGCACGCGCCCGCCCGCGCACGGAACATGCCGCCACTGCGCCAACGGTGACGTTTGTATAAACGCACTTGGTGCAGAACGACACAAAACGAAATGTCTTTCACCCCGCTTTTTGTTACGGCTTCAAAAAGTGAAGATGATATTACAATATTCATTTACATAAATATTAGAGAAAGTGAGGCTTGGGGGAACGAATGAAATGTTTTACGTACGAGGCGTTACTAGGATTAGAGTCCGCAATTTTGAAAAGAGTTAGTGGAAGATCTTTCGTATGAGTTGCGTTCATTACTTTTTGTTACGAATTAACAGAAACTAAACATCCTACTTTGATCATTTGCAAGGTAACCATGACATAATTTTGTTTACTCGTAGTGATTAAAAATTATTGTTTGACAAATAAGCATTCTTTATCGTTTAGAAATTGGGATGCAAATACGGAATTCGACCGATAATATTTAATAAATGCCGAAGAATTACTCCAAATTACAAATCATGTTCTCTTTGAAATCCGAGAACAATGCAAAAAGTAGCATAACACTGTACAACAGAGATTTTCATTTGCAATAATCACAAATGTAACGCCTATTTTTGTAAGCGGTGTAGTCTACATGTGACCACATCCCGCACATTTCACACACAATGCATTGTTACCCTCATTGTTTGCTGAAAACTTTCCAGAGCAGACAGGCACTCTAGATTTTGATTGCAAAGTCTAGTCCTTTATGAAATGCTGGAATCTGTGGAACACCAATTAATTCCATATTTGCGACACCTCCATCTTGACACAAGGAACTTCAAACCAGACAGAACGCATTTGGAAACAACAATAAATACATTAGTTATTAACTAATGATAATGTTTACGCTCCAAACTAAAATGTATTCCACATTCATAAAGATAGTAATTTGTGTATTACACAATAGTTTGTACTTAACGACAAAAATTTCATACATCTCACAAAGAGTAAAATTTCCACCTCTAGTAAATCATGGCTTTCTGCAATAGATAGAGTTGGATTGACAAAATACATAATGATGCACCGTTACGGGTGTTTCCCGTCACAGAATATTACCTGTGAAGTCAGATCATGCGGTATTCAACTTTTTAGCCCCTATTTCACGTTTATAACTCTTCTTTTGTATGTTAGTTTTGCTCAATTTATAAGATGCCATTCACCTAAACACCGTTTGTGAGGCTGTTGGGTAGGCAATTTATCATCTTACCGGAGGGCATTTAACCTAGTTAAGAAGAACAATTTAGAATTTCTTTGATAATAAGACGTACACTGCAAAGCACGTTCCAGAAGCGACGTCCAAGGTCTTTAAAATTTGTTTCTCGCTTCCTGCAAGGGCCTGGAGTTACTTTTTTACGCCGTAATCAACAAAATAATTTTTTGATCATTTATTTCATTTTGGAGGTTTTGCTCTTAAGGGCATTCCTGTTCGACAGAGTGCTGAGGGGCGAAATCTATTTACAAAATACTGAGTTCTCCTTATCTCTGCAATTTAATCTCACAAGTATAAGCCTGCCTGTTTGTTAACCAACTATAAATATTTAAAAAACCTGGTGTAATCGCAATGTAAATCACGTACAGTATCGGACTTTTAATGATGTAACACGAAGTTGAGTTCCAGCACGAAGCTTGTTTAACTTTCAAAACAAAGATGGGAAATTTGAGGATTTTTCACGGATTCTACTAGTAACATTTATTATTTTTTCACACTTGCACGAAAAGTATGCAATCGACTCCCGTTAAAATGAACATCTGAGGGACTTCTTTAACCATTTGGTTCACCGTGTCAGATGTTCGATTTAACAAAATAACATTGTTTCTACAGCATGATTGATGAACTTTATTTTACAAGTTTAAATATCCCTGCAAATTATGTGTCTTCATTTATCACAAAAAATGACTTGCACAGTTGGAACGCAATCTTCATTTGTAGCTCTTTATCATAACCCTTACTTTCTAACAATGACTTTGGTTCACTTTAACCGAAAGTTTACAATATGCAGAGTCAACAGTTCTTTGTTGAACATATGCTGTTTCAGGTGTAAAATGCTCTCTCATTCCATATCTAATGAAGTCGGTGACAAATTTCCAAGTAGATGACGTGAGGTCAAATGCATGTAAACAAACGAATTCTGATTTGCTTGTAATTTCACACAAATGATTAGAGTAAATGAAATAAATGTACAGTTGCCAGTGTCTGCCCTTGGAGTAAATATCGTCATTATGAACGAGCGCAAATGTAAACCAAAATATGCCAATGCAAAAAGAGAATACGCGGAATAAACAAGAAGTTTTTCGATAACTTCTTGTTTATACATTGTTATCACATATGCAGCAAAGTTCATTCAAAGTTGGTGTCTAATATCAAATAAAAAATATAAGCTCTCCGTAGCACAAGTTGAGAGCTACGACCATAAATTTTAAACACACGGAGCTCAAGATAGTGAAATTTTCCTTCAAAAATCCGCGAACCTCACTGCAGAGACTAAAATAATGTATCTATGAAATTATAACATTTTCAAACTATTTTGCATCCTGGAACTGTAACCAATTCCAATTAAGACGCCTTAAGTTGGCATTGTTTAAATCGGCAGGCGAACCAACTAATGGCCAAGCACGTCGCACACGAAGCAGAAGATATTTTCGCTAGTTCGACGCTCTCAACAGCTATTGACACTAAGTGCTTTATGGAAATTCCTTGGTAAGTATTTTACTCTGTGAGCGTGAGCTTGGGAGGGAAGTAAGCGCATGCTAAGATACGGAGGAAACGTGAAAATAACGCCAAACCAGGTGACGCATAAAATCTTTCTTTATATAGTTTTGGAAATCAGATTCTAACGTCGACGTTTATATATTTATTTATTTATTTATTTATTTATTTATTTATTTATTTATTTATTTATTTATTTATTTATTTATTTATTTATTTATTTATTTATTTATTTATTTATTTATTTATTTATTTATTTATTTATTTATTTATTTATTTATTTATTTATTTATTTATTTATTTATTTATTTATTTATTTATTTATTTATTTATTTATTTATTTATTTATTTATTTATTTATTTATTTATTTATTTATTTATTTATTTATTTAACGTAAAAAAAGCAGTTAAAACCTGCGTATGACGTGCTATGGGGAAAAGTGAATTGTGTGCACATTTTCAAAATTCTATGATACCTGCACTAAGTCATATACTACTTAAAGTTTGAAGGAAAAAAAGCTCCCATGTAATAAAATCTATTTTCAAGGATAAAAAGGCAATAAATTTTGGATCTTATCCATGTTGTCCTTCGGAATAATACTTCCTGCCGTGACAACATGGAAACGATAATTAAATGATTGTATTTCCCACTGAATTCTAGAAGACGTGCACTGAAAATGAAGTTACATTTATGTCCACAAGCAAAACAAGGGGCCATCTCAGCATTTGCTCAATGGATCAGGCAAACTGGACGAAAAACCTGATCGAGATGGTTTTCTATGGTGATCTAAGATGGTTTGGTGGTCTAATTGTTCCATTTACAGAGACCAAAACATTTGATGCTCTTTAGAATGGCCGGTGACCTAAACATAAGGAGCTCTCTTAGAGAATGTTGAATGAAGTATTTCGATGCCTTAACAATATTATCGGGATAATGTTAGGTCAGAATGTCTCAACTACTCATATTTAACAAAAAGTTGAATTTGATATAATTTCTCTCTTAAGTGGTAATGCCGATCTCAAACCTTACCACTATATTCTTGCGTTAATTTGACTATACTTGTTAGGTTGCAACTGATAACGCCGAGCTATGCATGATTAGAGTCTCTCGTTGTGATAACATTGTTGTGTAATTTTTTATTTATTGTTGTAAATTTGTTAAGAAGACCTCAGAGACCTAAATTACTGTAAACGTAAGTATATTTTACGTACTACCTTTGGGATGTTCTTTTTCAGAGTAAGATGTTTTCTCCTGTGTTTCAAATATTTTGTTCCTAGAAAACAACCAAGGTTATGTTATTTTATTTTTTATTTACTTTAGTTAAAAACGTCAAAAAAGAAGCAGCTTATAAGTAGTTTTAAATATTCATATTCAGATATATGCGATATTCAAATAAAACTATCTCGCCAAAGTTAGCTGATGGTCCAGAACTAAATTGCTTGGAGTGTTCCAAGACGTTGTGGAATGAATGTGGAACAAATTGTGATTACTATCTGTTGTGACTATACTACGTATAAAATATGATCTACCGTAAATATGATGACACTCTCATGCAACACAAAATACATTATGTGCTTATTATGTTTTCCTACACGTCAACTATAATTTTAGAACATTAATTACAGTATTAAACAATTTAAAGAGCTTATTAGCTCAGGGGAAAATTATATTATTCTAAAAACATTTCACGCTAAATGTAAATACTCGTATGTAAAAATGTAAATGTAATCTGATAATCGCGGTGGTTTGTATAACATCGCTGAAAATATTAAAAGTGTTGCGCGGAATATATTTATTATGTGTCAGTATTCGGCCTGAAAAGAAAAACCTTAGTGAATTAATATTTGCGTGTGCTTTGCACATTTCTAGAAAATGTCTCAGAGATTAAATCAAAACCGATAATGTTATTGTATTTGTATTGAACATGACATCAAAATTGTCAGAAATGTGGAAGAATAAACCGATTTTGAAAGACCTCATTACACTCTACTACACTGACATCCTTCCACCAAAATTCCAAAAGGAAATGGGAGTACAATTATGGTTACTCAATATATTACTGAATATATTGTTAACAATTTTGTGAAAGCATTTCGCATCGCAAAAGAAGATTGTTTAAGATGTGTTGGTAAAAAATGCCTGCTTGGTACTTGCTTCAAATGTAGTTGATAGTCCTGCAAAATTGCCATTTGTTTTCATTACTCCGTATAAAACACAATCGTCAGCAACTAATAGTACTTTCGGATGCATGATATTTGGGAGCTCATTTACAAACGCAAGGACCTCTTACAATTCCTTATGGATCACCTGACGTAACGTCGACGATATTCTTACACTGTTGTCCTACTCGAACTGTTTCCTGTCGCAAAGGAACTCTTGAATCCATGCCACTACACGAGTGTCATGACATGACATCAAAAGTTTCTCAGTAAGTGGGTTATCCGGATCTACGTCCAACAATTTTGCAAAATGAACATTACTCTTTCACCCATGTCAACTGCATCAGCTGACTCCTGAAAGAGAGAAATTTAGGGGTGATTTAAGACGATAACCTTTCCCAATAAACATGTTGAGGTAAATTTCATTCAACTAAGTTACCTGCACGTGCCTCTTTGTCCCGAGATGTGTTGCTCTTTCGCAGGTCATGTTCTCAGACAGTCAACATATTTCGTATTCACGCCAAACACCGAAACATGAAGTGTTGCCCTCCAACCACGGTAAAATTACTCATGTATAACTTTGTTATATGAAATATCCCACCTCTCGTTCGCAGGCAAAATGTGATAATCTTGAATCTTCCTACGTTCCTACGAATCTTCTACTACGTCCTCCGAAGTTGGTAGCTATTATTCTGAGACATTCTCTATAATAGAATGTTCAAGCACTGGTAAATTATCACAGAGGGAAAATGGATGATAGGGATTAAGATAATACGGAATTTTACTCAGGCTTTCATTTTAATTAGTATTTAATGATTTAATGGAAAAAGAGTACTGGCACGAGGGAAGTTACGCGCTAATACCTTAATGACACCTCGGTCTCTGAAGCGGGACAGCCAAACATTCCTGGGTACGACCAGCTTTTAATAGACCGTAGATCAAGGGGCGAGTTTTCAAATTTTGATTTTCCAAGTATTTCAACAGTCTGCGTTTCAAGTATTTTGACGGTGTGTTTCTGGTTGTTACTTGTTACAGTGACAATGGAAGAAACTCGATTACATGACTGACGACAATAGTGCGAGATAAAGTGTCACTGGTTTCACCCTGTGGAAGAGGTGAGCTGTGCCCGCGACTAAAGCGTGAGTATTTTTTGTTAAGAAATTCTGTAAGTTAAGTATTTATAAAAAAGTAGTTTAGCTTCTCTTTTCTAGATAGTTAAGTTATAGATCTGCTTTCGAACATCCCCTTGCCAGTTTCTTAATCCCTAATTTAGTCTTCCGGCGACTAATCTTGTTTTGCAGTCTTCTTTGTTCTTCCAGAAATCAGGAGGTAATTTCCACTTCTCGATTATCTTTCTGATCTGGTCGTTCCACTTTGGTCTTGGTCTTCCTCGTTTTCTCCATTCTCTTGGTTGCCATTCTAATGATCTTTTGGGGAGTCTTTTCTCGACCATTCGCTATTCCTCTGTAATTTTCACACATGACTTTCCTTCCTTTCATATATATTCGTGTTATATAAACCATTTTCCAGTCTTCTGGTATATCGTCTTTATTCATAAACATATTAATTAGCTTCGTCAACATCTGCACTAGCTTTGGTGTACCATTCTTGATCAATTCGCTTGGGATTTGCTTCGGACTTTGCTTGGGACCCTCAGCCTTACCGCCTTTCATTTCTTTGATACCTCTCTTAACCCTCTCTTCGATTACTGTAATTTCACTGGCCGGAGGTATTTTTTGCCTTTCTGTAGTTCCAAGAAAATCTGATCTTCTTTCATTTAATAGTTCAAGATAAACTATTACAATTATCTATGCCTCTTTAATATAGTCCTTTAGATCACCATTAATTCAGATCAGAAGTGCCTGGTTATATTAATATTTCAACATTATGGTGTAACTTAACCTAAGCAACTTACATGTACCAGGTTTTATTTTTTTTCTCATTGTGTTTGGTTTAAAAAAAATTTAAATTGTTTTATACTGTAATATTATGTAAAATTATAACTGATTGCTGTGTTGACCTTTCAGACACTGAAGAGGTCCTCAAAGTTGAGGCCGAAACGTCTGCTCTAAATATATTTTACTGACTGGATTGATCGTCTTTTTTCTTATAATATTAACTTTTTGTATGCCGAGAAATATATGTTTATTTTATTTTATTCAAAGAGTGTTTTGTTTTCAAATTTTCTGATAAAAATGTGCTTACAAAGTAAAATATAAAATGGATGACAATGGATGTAAAAAAATACACAGAAAATAACATTGTGCATACTACGTAATAAAGAAACGATGAACAATATGTGACGTGACAAAGAAACAATGAAATTTTTTGGCGGACGTGGTGCTCACTGTTATGTTCGGAATAATACACGCTTTAAACAAACACAGATTTATTAACAACACAGAAAGTACATCAGGTACACTTCCAGAATCCAAAGAATGTACCAAAAACAACAGCCAAAATCGAAAACCAAGAGTCCAGGAGATGTACCAAAAACTAGCAGAGTTCAACCGATAAATATCACAGAAAAAAACAATAATCTTGCCGGGCCAACGATCACTTTAACACGGTACAAATCTCCTTGCTCAACTTCACTCAATAACCAAACACTAGCGCTCTGCTCTCTGGCTGGCGGCTGCCCGCCGCTGGTCTCCGGCCTTGGTTGGGGGTTTTCGCGCCTCCGATCGCCGCTGAGCGCTGCCCCCTAGGCGCGCTCTTCAAAAGTTGCTACACAGCCGCGACACTCACCCTTTGACATATACTAAGACATGAGTAGACTCGACCTAAGAGTATTTTATTTATTTATTAGCTACCCGTTCGGCTGAAGTCTTTCGAGGATTTTAAGTTAACATACATGGAAAACATATTAAGTTGTTGGGATATATTTAGGAGAAGCTGTCCCTTTCAGTTGTAAATTCAATTTTCATCGTTCCGTAATTTGAAGGCGTGCGCCAGATTGTGGGGCGTTGGATCAGTGTGGGTGGTGGTAGATGAGAGTGGAAGTCTGCATTGCTATAGAGGGCGAAAGAGATCTCTCGGGAAGCGAGATCGGATGCGAAATGGGAGGTTTGCATTTTTCCCAGATGGAAGATAGCGGTGCCAGAACATGATGGAAGGAAAAAGTACAATTTTTCAGATGTATTGCTTATGTATTCGGATACTGAAGAGATGAAGAGTTCCTTATGAATTTGGAAGTTGGTTATATTGGCGTTACCACCCCTGGCGAGAGAAGAAGGCAACCAGTGCGAGTTGGCCTGGCCTGTCCTCGCGTGGCCGTCACGCCCGAGCAAGCGAGTAGGGACTCGCCACCGCCCCTACTCCGCAGCTAGTCGGCGGGCCAATAGCCCTAGCAGGCTATAAGAAGGATCCGACTCGACGCCAGGGCAGATAGCGAGCGGCAGTGTTAGTGATTGTATTCTGGCGAGTGACTTGGTGAGAGAAGTGTAAAAACCTGCTACGACGACAACTTGTGCTACTGACGTGAAACTCTCTTGTGGATATTCGACGACACGGCTGATTTTCGGACTTCTTCTGGACTACAACCACACGGCTTCGGTTTTGGTACATTCTTCTTGTGATTCGGCACTTCAGCAATTGTACCTGGTCTTGAATAAAAATCATTTTTAAGAATTATTGTCTTTGATTGGCTACTACAGTTATAAACCATAGGTCCCTAAGAGTATGACTTAAAATGTATTTTTTCTTGTTTATTCTATTGTTTGAAGTTTTTGTAAATTGGTTGGTGCTGTATTTCGCCAAGCCGATCATAAATCATGGTACGAGTTTTGAGAGTAGAGTCGATTTATGTCTCTACTCTGCGTACTGGTAACTAAATGTTGGCGCGCTGGTAATTATATGTTCTAGAAAACAATCCCTGAGAAAATAACTGAATGTTAACAATAAGGGAAATGCGAAGGTGCTCCTTGAAAGAAGTCTGATTCATGAACATAAGTGTTAACTGTCGGAGTTTGAATGCGATTTGTCAAAGCTAGGCAAACGGTCGCGCTTTATAATTTTTGCTTACTTGCTACAGTAATTTTATTAAATATAATGAGGGTTGTAATTTATTATGTTTGAAGAAAATTAAAATAAAGTTTTTATATTTAATGATAATGCATGTTATGTGTGTAGTTTGTTCCATCTAACCTGTAGGTTACTACGATACCTGTTGGGGGTAATTCAATCGATGATCCCTAACATTCTCAATAATAGGCCCAGTAAGGCCATGTACCGATTCCCTACATACTACATCATACTGGTTATTATATTGTAATGACGGACAACAGTCTTAAGTTGGCGCTGATAATATTTATGATGGAGAGCTGGATAAGCGAAATACATTTAAAGATTAAGTGCTAAATGGATATTTGCATGCCAGAAACCATGATATTTTTCAAACAACAAGTCGTTTCCCATTTTAATTGAGTAAATTGAATTTGCATTGAATTGCATTTTTATTTTGCGCGGAAATGTTTATTGTTACGAAACCTGTTTCTTTTCGAGTTTACCAGAAAATCTTTTCCCATATAAACTTTTTTTTTCTAGGTGACCTTACTCTTTCCGTTCTTCATAGATAAACATTTGAACATTACTTTTCCACCTAACCTTTTCACCCTTCCTTTGTTTCCTCTTGCATTTTATTCTCATTCGCACATTTTTCATTCAGAATTTTTATGTTACATCACTTGCGATGCCCCGTCGTTGTCACACATTTACCGTTTCGGACAAAAGAACAGTGATGTATTCTTCGCTCCAGTGAATAATGGTTCCAACGCCGTATTTTCGTGAGACCAAAACGGTTTCACTCAGGATAATTCGCTATGTAAATTCTACGTGTTGTGTTGTTTCCCAGCATTAGTGAGTATGTATGGACGTGGCCTTTTAAAAGCACATGCTGTTTCAACTTTAATACATGTAAACGTGGATTAAATGTTCGTTATGTTGTTTGTTTTACGTATTTAAGCAGATTTACTCATTCGGATTCCAACGACCGCTATGTGGCTTGGGGCAGAATCCTTCGATCCATTGCGACGGCCAAAGGACGCGCAATTTGTGACGAAACTCTGATACGCGCTGCGTTAAAAAAATTGGAATGTGGCACACGGAAAACTTTTCAAGGAGTGAATGAAAAGAGTTTTTAATTATATATATCTTTCTTTTAACATGAAAGTACATGAGATAATTGTTGCAACAAGGAATTATATATTTGATTTTTAAAGTTGTATAACCGCAATTGTATTGTGATTATACAACCACCAGTTGTGTAACACAACCATTGTTAGAACACTTTTGTGGCGATCGGCAATCATTCGAGCTTTTTGAACAAATAAGTACTTCGGGGCTTGAGCCCCTCCATGTACAAGCTGATGCTGGCCGGAACGCTACTCGCGCCACAAATTTGGTATTGAATATAGTATTTGAATATACATTTTTGTAATACTTAATCAATTTTGCTTAAGGTAATCCGATTTGAAAGTTCTTGTTGTGTTGGTTTTCATTATTACTATTTACATTATTACTGTTTTAGGTAATCTTGGAAACGTTTATGGTGAAATAGTCAGATTGGTGGGTAGTATTCGTACAAATGTAAATAAAAATAAATACTAGTTGTTAGAAGCAAGATGTAGAAGCAATAAGGACAATGACTATACACACAGACGTCAGGAATTTTATAAATAAACTCTCATACTGGCATTATAGAGCTTTTGTGCAATATTTACCACATTTTGTCTCGTTGACATGTATTTTTTCAAAACATTGTTGTGGATATTATAGTTTTTTGATCAACTGAAGAATTATATAGATGTGAATTCCAACATATTTTATATACTCTAATGCTTCCCAATAATTCAAATAATTACAATGTAATAGTATCATTAGTGAAACAAAATAATATAACATTTAATTTGGTATTATTATTACGTTCACAGTTTTTTGCGAGGTCAATTGTGTCATAGAATGTAAATTAGACACATTTTTTTCATTAAGACGTTCTATAATAAACATCATGCCCAGACGGCTAGCAGAATAATACCTCAGAGATTGCTTCTCCAATAAAGTTTTACATTCATTTTTCACATTCTTAAAAAAAAACAACAACAATTTGTCACTGTCTTCGTAGAAAACAAATCGATAGATTGCTGAACAAGATACATAATATTTACCCAGTCAAATCCATCTTGTTTTTAAGCTCTCAAGCCTCGATACATCAACCTCTCGAGATCCTTAAGGGCGTCCCCTCCCGACGACAGTTAAGTACTAAATCGAAGCGGTAGAAATGCGCGGAGTAGCTTACTCCATCCTTTTTCCCTGGCGGTACAAATTACGGCCAATCAGTCAGGGCGGCGATGGGTTTTTCCTCTTGGAAGTGGCCGGGGCCCGATACGCCAAGCCCGTGGCGGGTGGGTGCGCGGGGGGGGTATTGATGTCTGCGGATGAAAAATGTCGTGGGGGAGGGGCAGCAGGGGTACGGGAGGGTGGTGGGGGAGGGGGAGGAGCTCGAGCCGCTAATTCCCACGACACCCCGCTGTCAGCGCCGCCTGCGCCGCTCCCCCGCCTGGCTCCGCCCCGCCCCGCCTGTTAAGTGTTAGGCGGCTTAATAAAGAAATATGGGAGCCGGCTGGGCTTCGACAGCCGGGCCGTGTGCCACGCCAGCCCTTTCTTTAACCCTCTGCTCCGCTTCCGGCTCCGCCCCTCCGCGTCTACTGCGGCGTTCAGTGTTTCGCAACTCTCCAGCTTCCTTCGCCTCTCTCGCTTTGTTCTGGGAAATGTCTTTTCTTTCCTCCTCCTTCTACTCTTTTCGTTCTACAAACTCTTTTTTCAATGCTAATTCTCCTTTTCCAAAATTCCTCTCGTCCTCCTTCTTAATCCTGATTAGTCTTTATGTCTTACTCCTATTTTGCCACTTTTTTACCATTCTGTTCCTTCCCATCTTTCTGTTATTCCTTCACCTCTTCCGTCTGCACTCACATTTCCTTCCTTTGATTCTGAACCTTCCCTTCCTCATTTTCCTTCAGTGCACTCTTTCGACTCAGAATTAGTTCTCACTTTTTCTGTATCCTCATCACAGAATACATATCTATTCTGTGTCCTTATAACTTACTTGTTTCCGCTCCACACTACTTCTTTCTTCTTTGTTCATGAGCTATCATTCGGATTATTTCTACCACATGTTCTTTATTGTTTCTTATTTTAGTTTTTGTCACTTTGTTCTCTAGTGTCTCATATTTTCTTATGGATGTACTCGTATGTAATCGATTTTTATGGGGAATTGCAGCCTTATTACCATTCAATTTCTTCTTTATCTTTGCTCTGAGTGAGTGAACTTTTCCCATTCTTTCTATTTGTACTCATTCTAATTGTCAAATTTATTTTTCTTGATAGCATGTCTTATTCTCGTTATATCTGCTTCCCATAATAATTTATTTTTATTATCTTCAAGTCATTATGTACGGCTCTTGTTTTTATTTTGATGACTTATCTTTTAAATAACTTGATGTAATGCAAAAAGATGTTCGGATCTCTTAGAAGTCATCAACGTCAAATTGAAAATCTCCTTAAGTAATCTCGCCATTGGTATCCGATGTAATGCGATTGCCACCAAAAAGTATGCAAAGACCACCAATTAATCTTAGCACGTATGTGTGTTAACGTTAATAGCACGTATTTGTGGCATAAAAAAGTTTGTGCGATGGATAATTTGTTCAAAATTATTTCAGATTAGTAGCTGTCCTAGGCTGTTCGGGGAATGCCGAATCGAAGTCTGATGACTGTAATGATTCGCGATCATTAAAAAAAACAACTCAGTATTCCAGAGAGTAAAAACTTTCAGTAAAATGTGATCATTTGTATTCAAGGAGACAGAAGACGGCAGCGCCGCGCACGAGCATTTCTTCTAAATTAATCAAATGCGCGAAAGAAAATTAACATTAACACCCAGTAAAGCATACTATTTGGAATTATTAGAAAAAGGAATCATTAAAATTGGGCAAGCGGTTCACGAGATTTCGAAATAACTGTTATCATACATCTTCAGTCAAAAGGCATGGGCATGGAGGCCATTGTTACTATAGTAAAGTAAATGGCAAATGTGATTTTTAGCGAATATCAGGAAAACGCTTGAAGGAATCGAACTGGAACTTTGGCGAACGACAGAACAAAAATTATGAATAATTTCGAAAGTTATTACAATTTTGGGAAACGCCTAGGACACGAGTTATAATTAAAAGTATGATTGAAACGAACGTAAAACAAGTGACGCATCGTATTGACGTCACGACGTGAATAAACTAAAATGATGAATTTGACAAAACAAGACATTGAAAAGAAGAGCCAAGATAGTAATAATTAGCAGAAAAATAATAGACAATATTAGAAACCGGTAGCGAGGCAAAAAAAAATAATAAACGGGAATTTAAGAAATATTATGTGATCTTATTTGTGGAAACGGGCGAGCGATCGGCGGTTGTTCAAGAAAATCTATATAGAGGGCAGGCAATAATGCTACAGAGAGACGTAGACAGACACGCAGACAGATAGAGAGGCAGATGCTGTGACGAGAAGGAGTAAAAGTTCATTGTTGTGCGAGTTTGTAAAATATTTTGAAACAATTTTGTTTACATTTTTTTATGTGGACAAAATCAAGGTAGTGATAAAGTGAGTGAATTCGGGATTAGGAACAATAACCTATGAATAGACGCAACGCGAAGACTGACTTTAGTTACGCGATTGCAGTGTTAGGCAACGGATGCGGACATCTTGTGTTACAATTTTTATAACACGGAGTGTATCAGATCTCGGACAGTGATCAAAATATAAATAGAACAGTTTTACTTAATTCATGTAAGTCAACAATATTTCTGCACCGCGGGAATTTTAAAGTTTGTATTTCTTCGATATTCGTGAAATCGAGAATATTCTTTCGCCGGGAGAACTTTAATATGGTGGAAACGTCGTGTGTACTGGAGAACGCTTCGCAGTGTGTGTTCAGTAATGGAATTTGATGGAAAACATGGTTTGGAGCAAATTGAAGTTGCAGCGCATTATTGCGGTACACGGGGAGCGTACCAGTCGATAGACGGCATGCGTGACGTGCGCCGCGTGTTGCAACATTGGCCATCATCAAGGAAAGTGACATATGTACATTTGTTTGTTCATTTTTTTATTTATCTGCATGCATCTGTCGAAGACCAAATTGTGTCTCTAATTATAAGATGATAAGTTTAAAATTTCTTACGACAGAATGCGCATTCAGTGTGGATGAGTAGTCGGATTGTACTATAATTTTCAGTGTGGACGATTGTTATTTATTTGTAGGGTTTTTTAATACTGAGTGTATTGTTCATTGTTTGCGTTATATTTTTGTGTGCCGTCAGAGGGCCTTGTTTTCCTCCATGTGTGTGATGTGTTGACATATTCAAAGAAAACACGTAAAAGAGAAAGTAAATAAATAAATAAATAATGATGATCATATCCAGGTTCATCAATAGCCTCTATCTAATGTGTTGTAATTATAGTATTTAGATGCCGACCCATGCACATGCACATACGCACATCGTTTGTAGTCCTGTATAGGGCAATCACGCAGTCAGGCCCAGGGAAATTTCAAGAATTGTACAAATTTCGCTAGTTGACGGGCAAATATAAAACTAAGGTAGGTTTGAAGAGAGGTATTATTATATTGGCAGCTCAACATAAAGCAGGTAGTAGAAGAGATTAGGAGAATAGAGTAGAGAGAGGTACATTACATGACATAACCGTTGCTTTGAGATTGTACTCCTAGAATTTATTGACTCAAAAAGCTTTGAGCTACAGGATCTTTACAAACATATGTCCGAGAAGCAAACCTTAAAAAATATCTTTGAAAAGAAGTAGAGAGAAAATATCGCTGGTGTGAAATTTGAAGTCAATCAATACGTAACATAAAAAACACTATTATTTAAAATGAAGATTTCTGCTTTATTCGAAGTGCTTTATGATGTTCCCTCAGCAGAAATCTAATTGATTTAAACATGCTCAAATAGAAAGTCCATTATAAAGAAAATAATTTTCATCATTATACAGTTTACGAGTTACGTGTCAACGAGCAAAATGAATTTCTTCGGTATTTGAACGTGTTCATTGAAGCTACCAACGAGCTAATCCAGTATTGAAATAACGAAAATTATTTGGTGGGTGGAAATACAAACAATGGGAGCGTAATGGAGACGTAATCATGTTTAACATTCCTTGAAGCGCCGCTAGATTCTCCGAAGCAGTCCATCTGAAAACCAACTTGGAAATCTTCTCGGTTACAACGAACGGCGAAGTCAAGTGCTATTGCGAAAAGCGTCTTCGCACAACACAAATAGTTGCCGAGAAGTTACCCTCCCAAGTTGGGAGAGAAATAAAAGCAAATCCCTCGGCGTCGTTTTGATAATTGAGTCGTGCCGGCAGCGAAGGCAGCGCCCTCATTAAGAAACGGCGATAATTATTGCGGCGGAAAACGAAAGCTCTCCGAACGGCGCTGTGTCGCTATCTCGCTCTAGAACTTGGAAGCTCTGTCCCTCTGCAGCGTTGCTGGTCCACGGATCCGCTAGATGGAAAGGTGAGAAAACAGATGAAATATATTTTTTGTGATCAGATTGGATCAATTGCATTGTGTGGCAGTAAGCAAAATAACTCCAAGACAAAACAACAAACAAGACAATTCATTGATATTATTCATTTCCATTGTTATTTTATTTTTAAGGCACTCTAATATAAATGCAGACAAACCAGTTACTTATATGAGGTGCGTCTTTGACCAAAGGTGTAACCGGGAGCGGTAGCTCCTCTGACCGGGAGATAGTAGGTTCGAGTCCTTACGGCGGCAGGATTTTCGACACTAGCTTTTCAGCTAGGTCGAATTCAGACGCTGTCTGTAGGAGAATTCTAGCGGCCGGCTGCTCTGATCGTTAGTTTTCCGTGGTTTCTCCGATAAACACCAGGCGAATGCCGGAGTAGTAGCCTACCAAACGGGCCACGGACCGTGCGTCATCTGTCCTTCCTCGTCCTTCTCCTACCCTCAGCTCTTACACAAATTTACACTAACATGTACTAGTCTACCACATATTCCGGGAGACCGGTCGGGAGCTTAGAGCTTGTTCCGGCTGGTGCGGTGCCCTGCTGGTGGGAGAGTCCTGCTTAGAGGGAAAACCCACTAGCTGACGGTAGGTCAGCGCCTGACCTCGCCATCCAGCAGGGGAAGATCATAACCATCTCCTGAGGGAAAACATGCACCACACTTGCGGGACCAATGAGCAAAATTGTTGACGTGCCCGGAATCAGTAACCAACCAAACCCAACTCAAAGGTGTATTGTCAGGGTAACAAAACAGTTTTCCTAGCAAATATTTCGATGGGTCGGAATTGTTTAGTTTTGACGATTATACTCCATTTATACTTTAAGGAATACCGAAACTATTGTCCAAAAACGTGTTTTCCGAAACCCTCTCTTCAAGTGCAGGAGGTTCAAATTGATAACGCTTGGCTCCGTGAGGCATCGCTGCAGACGGCGTTCCAGAGAGCTCCCACGCTCGTTCAGGCAAGCAGTCGCCTGGCAGTGTCGACAGTTGGGCCCATATGCTCGCACACGCGTTTATGCGTCAAGCAATATTAGTCTTGTCTTTCTCGTTCACGGTCGTAATTAGCGACCAAACGTCGCACAATTCAAAGTTAACAACACTCAGTGCAATTCAGTTTACGTATTCAAACATTCCTTCACGTGAAAGGTGCATTAAACTCACAACAAAGAGTGGTTTCTTTCGTCATGCCGAGCAAACATCATTTTTCAAGCCTCTTCAGTTGGTGTAGATATGCAAAGTTACGCACCACAAAACAGGTAGTATATAGAAAATCTGATGGTGCACATTTGGAATCCGATAAAGTACAGTAAAACATTTCAACTAAACTTTCAATATTCCTGGCATCAAAAAGACATGTGGTTAACGGAGAGAATGGAAAATGCATGTCACACTATTGCATTTTATATTTAAGCTTTATTCTGTTCTCAATTCATGTTCATTATTTCAAATCCTAGTATGTGTCAGTGAGTGAAGTAATTATCACTAAAAACAAATTGTACATACCGCATCATTGTATGTAACAATAAATTCAACGAAACTGCTAGTGAAAGTTTGTTCATTAATCATCCTAAATTGCATTGCTGACTCTTATTTACAACCTCTCATTTTATTTCTTCCTGCATGATAATTGCAATCAAATTAGTTGGTCTGAATTTTCATATACCTATTTTGATCAGCTGCCATAAAACCAAAGAAGTAATCAGCAATTCAGGCAAAACAACGCGTATTACATCTAATGGATAATCGTTTCTTATGTGGATTACAATGCCTTTTAGATTTTCATCCTACTTGTATTGGTATCAACCGTCTGCGATCTATCAAACATCCTAAGGACTCGTAGGTTGCACTGACAAATATTATAATTTTATACTTGTATCATAGTCTCTTTTAAAGAGAGGAAGGCGATGAAGAAAGTGCAAAAGAGATAGCTAGAAATATACAGTGTTAGGGAGAGAAAGAAATGCAGAGGAAGAGAGCGCGAGAGGGATGAAATGAGGAACAATAAAGGGAGAGGATGAAAGGAAAGATAAAAATGGAATATCATACATTGAATACTTACTGGAGCTACTTTCCAAAACAACATCCACATTTTTATTTTAATGCTTCAATTTTAAACAACGATTTGCACACTTCCTTCCTCAAAAAGGTCATATAAGTCTTGAGAAGTTTCTGTCTTGTTCTTCAGGGTAAGAGAGAGCGAGAGAGAGTAAGAGAGAACAAGAGAAAGAGAGAGCGAGAGAGTACGAGAGAGCGAGAGAGTGAGAGAGAGCGAGAGTAAGAGAGAGCGAGAGAGAGAGAGAGAGCGAGAGAGAGAGAGAGCGAGAGAGAGAGAGAGAGAGAGAGAGTTAGGTGGCAGGACGAGAATGAGTGGGAAGGTGAAAGAAGATAATAAGGGTGAGTGGGAAGGGAGAGGTAATGGAGAAAGTAATAGAGGGTGAAGGTGATTTATTATCTTTTCTATTTATTTGGCCTTTTAAGTATTACAAATATACTTTCATAATACTGACTTGGTCACTTCTCTTCAATACACAATCAATTAAAATTATTAAGCTTATGTATGGCCATGAGAGAGTGAAATAGATGGAGGTTGAGAGGTAACAAAAGACGCGGAGAGAAATAATTAAAAATAAAAAACAAGAAAAATGTCAAGGCATCAGTATTTAAGGTGCTTTCAAAAATCGGCAATGGTTCAGTATTTTCCTCACATTCCAACAAACTCTCATGTTTAGAGCCTCGACAGCGAGGTGTATCGCTTGGAGCAATCCTCCGTCAGGTAGGCACGCACTCGGCAGCTGTTTTCGGGCTGTGCCGCTCCCGAGATTAACGCGCTGTCATTGTGCCATTCGGCGGGCACAGACATGAATATGGTCGGGCTGCAGTCGGCGCCCAAATTGCATTAGACCGCTGCAGGTAGAGCTTTGCACAACGCGCAGTACGTGGCGCGACCAGCACGTATTGTGTTTTTCAAACGCTGACGGATCCGCAGAGAAGTGGACACGTTTTCTCACCGCTCGCTTGCGCCGCTACTAGCGTCCGCGGCAAATAACGCAGTTACGAAGGAAAATGAAGTACGATGCGCGACTCTCGTTTTGTTATATTTTTTACATCCCTGTGCCGGTGAAAGGAATAAAATGTTCTTTGTGTGATACAGCAGGCTTGGTATTTTTGTTTTTCAGCGTTGCCCGGGTGCGTGGTGTACGTTGTATTTGATAAAGTGTTCCTTTAGTGGTACCTTTGGATCCATTTATTCACTGCAACAGTCTTAGAAAAAGTAATACATTACTATGATTATGACTGTTAAATGTAGCATTTTATTCCAAGATTTAACGACGAGATGCACGTATTACAGGTGTAACAATATGCCCATACTATTGAGTTTCAACATGTCTTCGACAGTGAATTTGAAGCGTCTTGAATTTGACTTCATATTGTTAGATGCTTTTCCTATAACAGTTTTAATGCATTTAAATACTTGTCTTTCCCTTCTAATTTACTGCTGAATTAATTGTTTCATAAATAAATGACTGCACTGGAGATTGGTTTTATAATAATAATAATAATAATAATAATAATAATAATAATAACAAGGTGACTCATTCAGTCCACTCTAGATCTGTATGGCCATCAATCCATAATAATAATAATAATAATAGTAATAATAATAATAATAATAATAATAATAATAACAATAAAAATTGTCGCTTTCACATAAATTATATAGAAAAAATACTGTAATGCTGCAGCGAAAAACTAATATTTTCGGCCGAAAAGTTCATATTGTTGGTTCCTGATGCAGAAAATAGGTTAATATTTTTATTCTTGCATGTAGTAATTAACCCACTAACACGTTGCAAAGTCAGAATGTACGTTGTGTAGGTCCTCGTTACCAAAAAATTGGTTTACAGCAAAAACGCCTGTCCGTGATCAACGCTAGCGGCTCATCCGTAGACTGGATTTTAACCAAAATTTATCTTTCACAATCAATCTGGCTGATACCGCGGATCCTTGAATTTGAAATCGATTTTTTAATTTTAGGGGTACGTTACATCAGAGACATTATCCATGTTTTCTCTAAAACGGCTCCCAATTTTTTAATTAATTTCTTAAGGGATAAAAGAATGTTACGCTAATAAAAATGGAGCAGATTCGATTTTAATGGAACACTACGAATTTTCGAAAAGTGCAAAAGTATGACTTTTTACAACTGCTACAACTCCAGTATTGAAGATGTTTCTTCTAAATGAAATGTGTTCTTAATAACTACATTTTGAATTGAGATCTTATACAATTTTTTCAAAATACGAGTAGTTTTCGTTCAACTTTGAGTGAAATTATGACAATTTTAAAAACAAGATTTTCTCCAAAAATATTCTATTTTTTTTCTTTAAATTTTTTATTAGGGTAGTGATAAATATACTGAATTAAAAGCACTAAAGTCATTTTGATGTGTTCTTTTGATTTTCAACTCACGACCGGCATTAATATATATAGATATTTGTTTTTCAAACTGGTGGGAAGTAGTTTAGTAGATGTTGTTCTTCCAAGCATTTCATCAACAGCTCCAACGCATTCCTCAGTGGTGATGTGCTAGTGAGCGAAGCAGCCTCTTTTTTTTTTTCGACTTCCACCTAGTTCCACCCTAGACTCTGTAGTTCTCTACACGGCCGTTGTAGCGAGCTGCAGAGCTATTCAACCGGAAACCTACCAACGGTTTACTTAACGCGCTACCCCTTCAACAGATGCAGACTAAAAGTTTGGAAGCACAATTTCTACTGGTCTACATTTTACGACCCCAGAAACCAATATCCGTATTTTCACAAAATAAAATACCTTGAAATAAAGTTGTACAGTATTGTATCGTCAATTGGGTAAAGTTGGAATTTTCCCTTGTCATATTATGTCAAATGTAAATCAAATACGGGGTACAAATAGTGCAATGAAACAGCCTTTTCTATCTACTTCAAATTTTTAAGAGCAGGTTTGGATATTCCTTTTTGGGTCACGGACGATCTTTATATGAAGGCCCTCATCATATGTTTCACTCTATTATTCAGTTCTGGTTTTTATTTAGGGCCAGAAATAATCTAAATTTTATATTTGCTCAGAAAGTGATGTTAAATAATATTTGTTAAAATCCATATCGGAGGCTACTTATAGTTTTCAAGAAAATTGTATGTAGTACTTGAATGTGAAATTTGGAAATCAGTAGTAAAGAGCTGCACACTAATATTTTATATTATTTGCATGAAATGAGTAGAAACAAATGTGTATCGAGAGCCATAACTGACCACAATTTTAATTAAAAACAAAAATATCAGTTACAACAATCACAAGCTTAACCCATTTGCGGTCAACAAAAACAACAACATGGGTTTCTCTGCGCGTCAAAGAGAACGGAACACACATTTATTGTATACAATGCAGAGAAAATGGTTTATTTTTATTTACGTTTTCATGAAAACAATATAGAAAATACTTGATTATGTTAACATTTACGTATTCGTATTTAAGCAGCAAAACAATTTCTATTTTTTAAAGCAACATAGCTCGTATTAATGTTTCATTACATGTATTTTTTTCAAACCACGAGTTTAGAATTTATTCATTTGAGAGTATGAAAATAGTTAATTTTAATTATAGAGAATGTGACTTTCTATCTAATATTTTTATATTTGGTGTTCCTCATAATAAACATTCTTTGACATAAATTCAATATCAGTAGCTCTTCCTACGTTATTTTGATATTTTTTGTCACAAACGTCACTATAAAACGTTTCTTATTCCTGGGAAGCTCTACTGGCTGACGACAGTTGTTTTGTTACTACATGAGTCATCCACTCATGGTCAACACTGTTTTACATACTTCTTTGATTAGACAAATATCTTTTCATTTAAAATTTCGTGTAAAATGTGAATATATTTTATAGTTGTCATTTCCTGAACAACAGCAATGTGAAGATCTAAACCATGTGTCCATCATGTACTAAACGTTTCATTAGAGTCCGAATGAGTACAAATGAGAACATTAACTCTTCGTTTCCAGAAATGTGATATATTTCTTTTCTTGTTAACAGTACAGATAGTTTCCTATACCTTCGAGCACTTATACCTTGATTTTGTAAGAAAAGTGATTATTTTAGATACTTTTTCTAATTTGTCGTCACAAATCGAAGTATCATTTGTTTTTGGGCCCGCTTTGTTTAATTCCTGTGGATTCATGTCTATCTTTGTCTATAGGGTGTGACATAATGGAGACGCGTACAATTTTAGCAACATATATATTTTGAGTACTTGAAATCTACTTGCTGTTTGTTTAAACTCATTTAATTTCGTCGAAATGAACATTCGAAGCATCAACTAGAGCTACGCTATTATTCGCTGCTCCAACTCTATTACGGCAGCCCAGATTGAGCAAGATGGGCGTCATGAGAGAGGAAGGATGATTGCACCACATTTCTCAGTGATGGGCCATCGAGTGATCACATCAATGTCCTTAATATCTCCTTTCTGTCTGCTCCGTGCTTAATCCGGACCTGTTTAAGAGTGCATTTAAGCTTTCTTTTATAAACAACAATATTTAAAGATGAAATGTATGCAGTACATGCGAAGTATTCACGTTATACTGCAATTGAGATTTTTACGCATAAATACGAGTACAGATCGGAAAGTAACGCATAATAACTTTTCTGTCTAAAACTGTAATTGGTATCAAAACACAAACAATCACCAACATCTTTAACCTACTTTTCTACATAGTTGTCAAGTTTGTCAACATTTCTGTCAGTGTGCTACCAGTTTCAATATGCCCTGTCCGTAGAAGCCCGTTTGGTTGCAGTATTGCCCTCTTGGAAGAATGCTGCGCGACGAACCCTGATATTTGTACGGTCCACTCGACGTCCCCATACACGCCACGCATGTCCCTGAATCTCACGTGAATTTCACTAGGAGTATGCCCTTTGGCTGTCAAATTTTGCGCTACACTTTTCTACTTCTCGCAAGTTGACGACAGTAACATGCGCGCCATATTTGTCTTCGTAGTTCAGGCTACAGTCGCTACAGCTGCACATGAAAACAAAATATTCTTTATAGGGCTATCTTCAAACTATCTTGTCGTGCAATTATCACTATTTCCGGTTGCCAGAAGAGAAAAATAGCGTTGTGCGTTTTTAAATAAAAAACCTTCTTGACACTCAAATATCCGTTAGCTCTACGCCGAAAAGGTGTGAATTCCATAGCACCCTTTCATAAAAAATATTCACACATAAAAATGCTCAATAATACTATTCTATGTGAACACTTTTAGAACAATTTTGTACTATTTTATAGGTACAGAAATTGCTTCCAGAAAATGTCAGAATACAGAAAGTGTGCCCCCTAAAAAAATTGAAAATAATCTCCAGTTGCACAGGTTAATAAGTTTTTATCGCTCTGAGAATTTGTTTTTCTAATTATTCATAATTGCTTGACCATAAGTTATTTCAAAGGTTTTTATGAAGAATCTAAATTATTTTTAATTTTTTTTATTTAGCGAATTTAATTTAATTCTGTGGAAAATCTGTATAATATTTCCTTTTAATTTTTAATTTTATTAATTTTTTTAGTTTATTACACATAATGTTTTGTTGGAAAGCTTGTATTGCAATATCTATGTTGTTTGTGTTTACTAAATAAGTACGTTAAGTATTAAGTTGTAAAATTTGATATTATAATAATTTCCAATATGTTATGGACATTTTATCAAATATTCTTCTGTACTATTCTATTTTAAAGTGACTTATCTTACTCGGGTGTGTTAATATATCATTGATTCGGACTATTAATTGATAACAAACAAACAAATCAATTAACATCAGTGCCTCGATCCTCTGCAAGGAGGATATGTCCTTTCAAACAACCAGTTCACAGAATGTTGCTAGTATTGCTTCCATTGGCACGCCTCAAGATAATACTTGTATACAACAGAATGCCGAAATTCAAAGTTCGTTAATGGTTACTGAAGATATTGTTGGACATCAAAATAACCAACATATACAATCTGCAAATGAAAGCTCAAAATTCCTGGTGTATATTATCAAAATAACTATGGGCTTTACAGAACATCAGCAACATTAGATTCTTCATTACCTATGCCTCAAGACCAAACAATTAATTTATCTCATTCATCAACTCATGTACTTCAACAAGGTGAATTTACAGAATTACTTCCAGTTAACTCGATCCCTCACAATCTCCCATCAGCAACTACTTTGTCAAATTGTCAAGCCAAAAGTGAGTCCAGAACACGGAAAAGAGAAGGTTCTTCATTACTTCAACAACCAGGTAAAAGAACTTTTAATTACAACACGACTACAACAGGAATTCCACTTCAAAATAAATATGGACTATTAGCAGATCTACAGGACACTAACGAAGAACGTCCAACAGTTTCAATTCCGCCAATAATTGTTTCCAATGTTTACAACTTCAGTGATTTTATTCAAGATATAAAAGTAATGTTGAAAATGATTTCACAACAAAACTATGAAAAATAACGTCAAAATTAACTTTCAATCAATTGAAGATTTTAGAAAATATAAACATTTTGTGATACAAACAATATTCAATATTACTCTTATCGTGACCCTACTATTAAAACAATCACAGTTTTATTCAGAAATATACCTATTACTTACTCAAATGAAAGTATTTTCAATGAATTATTGAAACTTAACTATCCAGTGCAAAAGGTATACAGATTATTTAACAAACAACGTGAACCTATAGAAATTTGCTCAATTGAACTTACTAAAAGTCCAGAAGCTTCTAAAATCTTCAAATTAGAAAAATTTTCCATAGTGTCATAAAAGTTCAAGCAAAAGTATCAAATAACCAACCGATTCAATGTAAGAGATGCCAAAAATTCAATCATACACAAGCCAATTGTAGATTAATCCCACGTTGTGTAAGGTGTACTGAAAACCACCATTATTCGAACTGTCCTCTTCCAAAATCAACCCTCCTATTTGTTGTAATTGCCTCGGAAATCACACTGCTAATTACAAAGGTTGTCCAGTATATAAAGATTTACTGAAACCAAATCAAACTAATAATTCAAATTCTCATATGTTAATAAATCAAAATTTGAATTTTGTTCCTCCAAAATTAAATGCACAAAATTTTCCAGACTTGCCGCAAACTCAAATCTTTCAACGTAACAATCCTATTCAAAAATTCCTTCAAATTCAAATACTCCTACACCTCCAATTTATAATCACAAATCACACAAATTCTCTTATTCCGATATATTAAAACAAAACCCTTCTACTTCAAAATACACCGATTTAATTTCCAGCATAATTCAACAAATTATTTCTACACTTATCCCACAAATTCAAACTTTATTACAAAACCTCTTAGTCCCACTTTTAAATGGCCATTAGTAACAACAGAAATCTAAATATAACACTACTAAACTGGAACTCTAATGGACTAAAACGACAACAAAATATTTTTAATCACTTTCTATCATACCATAATATTGACATAGCATGTATTTCTGAGACTCATCTAACCCTAAAGAAAAGATGTATTTAAAAGGTTATAAAATTTATAGAAATGATAGAATCTCTGATCATGCTTCTGGGAGTAGCAATAATAATTAAGAATTCTATTGTTCATCAACAAACAATTTTTCCTACATCTGACATTTTAGAATGTATAGCAGTAGAAATTAACATAAATAATACCGTTTACTCTTTATATTCCATTTATAAACCACCAAACAAACCATTTCCTACTCAAATTTACAACTTCATTTTACAATCTTCTAATCCAATTATTCTCATGGAGACTTCAACAGCAAAAACACTTCTTGAGGTTGCAACTCAACAAATCCCAGGGTATTCGTCTACAACAATATATAATACAAAATAATTTAGACATTCATGCTCCTTTGAACCAACCTATTATAATAATTACAAGAAACGTCAATTTACAATTCTTTCAATCTCCACTTCCTGAATTAGATTCTGACCATCTCCCTGTTAAAATATGTTTTAATTCTTCACTATTAAAAATTAATTATCCACTTCATAACATGCGAATAAACTGGAATACATATCGTTCATATATAGAATCAAATTTTAACTTCCCAAAAAACTTAGATAATACTCAAAAAATTGATGTAGAAATCGAAACGTTTACTAAAACAATTCTAGATGCATA
Source organism: Teleogryllus oceanicus (assembly GCA_964035755.1). Taxonomy (NCBI): domain Eukaryota; kingdom Metazoa; phylum Arthropoda; class Insecta; order Orthoptera; family Gryllidae; genus Teleogryllus; species Teleogryllus oceanicus. Next base: position 183,746,031 of record CAXIVR010000003.1, read on the forward strand.
TAAATATTCTAGTACATACATTAAACCGTACATACATACTCGATCTCTCCCTATAAATATCTTAAATCTTATCAAATCCAAACATAACCTAAGACGATTCTGGCAACAAACTCGTCGCCCTGACATTAAAAGAAAAATAAAAAATTCAAATTACACGTTATCAAATTACGTATAGACCAATATGAATTAGACAAATTTCAAAATTACATTGCACAAATACATCCTAATAGCAGACCACAATGGTCAACAATTAAAAAATTAACAAAATCTTATTCCCCTATACCAATATTAAATAACGAAGTTGAATCTTTCATCTCTTCTCCACTTTATTCAGTCCCCTCAAAAATAAAATTTATTTCTCCTGTAGAAGTTCAAAAAATAACAAGAAAATTGAATATTCACAAAACATCAGGCTATGATTCTATTACAAACAAAATGATAAAAGAACTTAATTTACAAATTTTATCGAAGCTAACAAATATATTCAATTCAATGCTTCGTATTTCTTATTTTCCACAATCATGGAAATTAGCCTACGTTATCCCCATATGTAAACCAGGCAAGGATCCTCATCTTCCCTTAAACTACAGACCTATTAGTCTCTTATCTTCATTATCAAAAATTTTTGAAAACTATTACACTCTCGTCTTTTATCCTACATTAACTTAATACAAGCCATTCCAAATTACCAATTTGGTTTTCGTTCTCATTATTCGACTTCTCACCAATTACTACGTGTTTCTGAATTAATAGCCCAAAACTTTCATCAAAAGAAACATACAATTGGAGTTTTCCTGGATATTGCCCAAGCATTTGACAAAGTTTGGCATTCAGGATTATTGTATAAATTACATTCATTAGGAATTCCCATATATTTATTCAAAATAATAAAAAGCTATTTATATAATCGTAATTTTTGTGTCAAAATTAACACATCTTATTTTACGCTTTGCAGACCTACTAAGGGTTCCAAGGTTCTTTTTAATATATATATGTCAGATATTCCACACCTTCCTTTTACCACCATAGCGCTGTATGCCGATGACACTCACTTTTTTCGTAAAAATTTAAAACCAAAATTAAATGGACTCAACAATGGAGAATAATAATTAATCCATCTAAAACACAAACAAAAATTTTCACGCTTTGCAGACCTACTAATCCCCCCAGTCTCAAAATAAATAATATACATATACCCTGGATAGAAAACCATATTCCAATTAAATATTTAGGACTCTACTTCGATCGTCGATTAACTTGGAAAACACATATTCAAAATATTGCAAATAAAACTTACCAAAAAATATCAAAATTATACCCATTAACTAATAAATTTTCAAAATTACAAATAGATTGTGGTATATCAATATTCAAGGCAATAATAAGACCATCACTTACATATGCATGCCCAATTTGGTGTAATGCATCTGCGTCAAACATGAAGAAAATACAAACTATACAAAATAAATTTTACGGAGAATTCTAAAGGCTGAATGGTTCATCTCCAATAAACAAATACACAAAGAATTACAAATAGAACAAATTAAAACATTCATCACTAACCAATCTTCCAAATTCTTCAACTCTTTAAAAGATTATCCTGTTCATCAACATTTCGATCTGGGAAAAAATTATCACTTTAAACGAATTCGTTCCCGCTTCCCCAAAGATATTTTTCACCCCCCATAAATATTTGTCTAATTTATTACTCAATAACACCTTCTTAAAATTAAAATTTATTTAAAATTAATAATCAAAAAATTATTAAATTTAATTATAAAAAGAACAGGAAATAAATATATTAAAAAAAAAAATATGTTATGTTTTTACAAATGAAAATTTGTAACGGTCGTTTTCTCGCACATTAAAAAAGCGTTAAAAATCTGAACTTTACATTATACGGAATAATTAAAACGGCTTCTATTTGAAGATGGCGAAAATCCTCAATCACATATCATTTTAATGTCTTCAAAACTCATTCACGCCAAATTTTGAAGAAAATCGAATATCGAGCTTGGTTATTATCGCGTAACAAAATTTATTTGCAAACAAACAAAATGACAAACTTTTTAAATAATACAGAATCTTCATCCGCTTGGTTAATAACGAAAACAGAAGGTCAAACAATTTATACTGTGGTAAAACACCAATACACGTCTATAGAGTTATGCAGTGTGTTCCATTGACGAATTTATTAGCCACTAGTTAAGACATTGGAACAAATGAATCGTTTTGTGCCTAATTTTACGATCTCCTCCGAAACGTGTACGAGCTTTCATCATTCAGAGGACGTCTACTCGGCGATGTTCACAGCATAACGATCCGGTAGCCATTTAGAGTAATTCCCTCATCCATTGACCGGATTAGCTACCCATAATAATTTCCATACATTCGCCCGGAGCGTGGACGCTGGGCGGCCCCCCTTCGCAAGCCGCTCGTCACCACAACGCACTATTGCTCGTATAACTTCCCACAATCGATGCCCGCATGCGCACTTCCAGAGTGAATGAGCGCCTGCATATTAGTCATGGAGCGAGCACTTCATTTAGATGAACCGTTGATTCAGCTCAATGAAATGAATCGCCCAGAGCAATTCATTAGCTCCTAAGCTAAGCTTCCAGAGAGCTGCGATAATATTTCAAGCGCTGGAGGAACAAAAGGCGACTGTGACTGAAAAGACAAAGGACGTTAAGAATTGTGCACATCGTCGGATGCTGAAAGCCGCTATTACGGTTTATTAGCGTGTGTTGCGTCAAAACACAACTGTTCGCAGAGTTATCACTAAAGGTTTTAAAAGCAAATGAAAATTAAAAAGTCAATGAATTGCTTGTTAGTAAATTTTGCCATCTATAATTAGCCACCGGGAACGGTAGCCCAGTGCATCAACTGATGTCACTGCAACGCCTCTGGCCGGGAGATCCTAGGTGCCAGTTCTGACGGCGGCAGGATTTTCGACACTAGCTTTTCAGCTAGTTCGAATTCAGTCGCTGCCTGGAGGAGAATTCTAGCGGCCGGCTGCTCTGATCGGTAGTTTTCCGTGGTTTCTCCGAACAACACCAGGCGAATGCCCGAGCAGTACCCTACGAAACGGGCCACGGACCGCGCGCGATCTGTCCTCCCTCTTCCCTGTCCTATCCTTTCCCCTTTCACACACACACACTAACATGCAGTACACTACCACATATTCCGGAAGACCGGTCGGGAGCTTAGAGCTTGTTCCGACTGGAGCGGTTCCCCGCTGGTGGGAGAGTCCTGGTTAGGGGGAAACCCCACTAGCCGACGGTAGGTCGGCGCCGGATCTCGCCATCCAGCTGGGGAAGACCACCGCTATCTACCTAAAAACAAATACGCACTACACGAACGGGACTAATGACCAGAGCAGTTGACGCACCCGGAAACACGAGAAAACCAAGCCAAACTATAATTAGCCATCTCATGCTGTTAGTAAATCTTAAAAACGTTCCAGCAGTTGTTGTTTTTGCCAGTAATATTTGAATAAAGTACATTTGAAATTATAATACAATTTTCATTTTTCTGCATTTATCTGGGTCTATTCACATTTCTATAAATTATCAGCCTCTCTCTAGTAAAACATACTTCTTCAGAAAATCAGTTTGATTACTAATAAAAACCGTTTGACAAGCAGGAAAAGTTTCAGAAGGGTTTGTGGGACAATTCCTAGATGTACAGTCCGATTAGTATTTCTAAGAGGTTAACAGCTATCGAGTTAAGAGATGAAGGACCTCCGTTATTCTATTGAAAGCTTTAATTTCTGATGATGACTCAATACAGTTGCCAGAGCGTATTGAACATATCACTGCTGTATTGCGTGAATAAGGTCATCCTGCGCACCACCTCTGTTGGAGGCTTTTGAATCCTCCTGGCGTGTTTTGTGCAGTTCGGTTGGTAGTCCGTTTCTATGGAGGATGTTGAGGAAGGCTGGTTTTCAAGTCCGTGGTTAAACTCCGATTTAAACACGGTAGCATTTCAAGGTCACGAACTGGAAAGAGAAAGGGGCATTGACATCCAATTAGGGGCTCTCGTACCAAACATTAAGTCGTTACCAAGCTCCAATTTATATGACAGTGTCTCCCTCCCCGACCAGCTCGTGACCATCAAGTGCCACTGTATTTAATCTCGTGTATATAAGAATTGCTTCAACAAGCGTCTTCAATTTGTAGTAAGAAGGCTTGAAAAGAAACAACCTCCATCTAGAATTCATATTCAGATACTGGCGTCGATACATATTGCTGGAGAGTCCATACATGAATCTGGGAAAGATAGAAATTCTTACCAGTATAGTTTTGACTTTCCAGATAAACACAAGTGTCTGGAGGAACCCTGAAGATACAACTGTCATTGACAACTTCCGCCGGTTCCTGATTTTCTTCACGAGTACGCGCATATTTTCTAACTTCTTGTGAACCTCTACCGGGTAAGGATTTCTTCAAATGGTAATAAGCTTGAGATGCTGTAAACTCAAACGAGCTAAACGGAACGGGACTCTCCTGTGGGGTAGGTTAAACCCGAAACACACTTGTAAAATTGATCGTATCCAGAATGTATTTGATGACGTAGTGAGTCACGTGAGTCATGCCCAGAGGGAGTGAGGCAGGAGCGACATCGACAGAGTGAATGAGTTGATTCCGGGAACTGTTCCAATTCCGATGAGTTGATTCCGTTAACTGTTTGGCCCATTAGTCCCGTTCGTGCACTGTATTTTATATTGTGGGAAGTGGTGGTGTTCCTGTGAACCAACATGAATCTTGTGGGTGCGCTGGAACCTGATATCCGGCATTAATCTTGTGGGTGTTCCCTCTCCAGGTTTCTCCGCTAGCGATATTCCGCCAGCCCCACAACAAGCTCTACGAATGACCTTCCAATACGTGTAGTGCATATACGTGTGTGTAATGGAAGGAGAAGGAGGAGACAAGGATGACGAAAAGAAGATTGCTCGAGCTCTATGGTGCGAATCTGCTCTAGCATTCACCCAACACTGATCAAAGATACCAACCGAAATTACCGATCAGAGCAATTGACTGCTACAATTCGCCTCCAGACAGTAATTGATTTGTTTCTCGAAAAATAAGTTCGTGTGGAAAATCCCATATGATCGGCACTAAAACCCCAGGACCTACATTCCTCAACAATGTCGCAAATGTAACAATGTATCCACTGAGCCATCGCGAGCGGTGGGAGCGTCGTCGAGATGAACATCGACTGGCTCGACGTCGGCGGCGGAGGCTTCGTCGCTACCAGAGCGTCGGCGTCGGCGTCGGCGGCGTGTCGCTTAATGTGGTTACAGCGAGACGCGGAGGGAGGCGGGGGCGGCGGTGTCGGCGCCTGCATACGAAAGTGCCTCCGGCGCCGCGACGCCCGGCGCCGCCGCCGCCGCCGCCGAACGCGCGAACGCTGACGCCCTACAAACACGCGTTCGTGCTCGGCGCGGGTTAAAGGCATAGGCAGTCGTACACGGAGAGAGCTCCAGGGACAAGACGGGACGAGATGCACACGAACACGGAGAACGGCATGTATTCACGAGACCCACGTAGACTGACTGATCGTTATGAAAGACGTGTGTGGGTAAGATGAGAGGGGATGTAGGGTAGTGGTGGTATGTATTTGGTAGTTTGGGTCGATTAACCGACTTTGTCAGGTAGCTAACGGTGCCCCTCATGCCTGGGCGTCGTTTAATTCCCATGCATGATGGGAAAGAGAGACATGTGGAGAACATGAGGAATTTCCTTTCCGAGAGTAGCAAACGCCGCCTGCCTGACGTCCTCGTCACACAGCTACAGAAACTGAGACGATTTGAAAGAAAGTAATACAACTATTTTTGCCTTCGGGATCGTACCGCGGGAAGCATGCTCCCCAGTTTGGGGGTAAAAGATCGATTGATTTTTTCGTGTTTCCGGGCGCGTCAACTGCTTTGGTCATTAGGCCCGTTAGTGTAGTGCATGTTCTTTTTCTCGGGAGATGGCGGTGATCTTCCCCCACTGGATGGCGAGATCAGGCGCCGACCTACCGTTGGCTAGTGGGGTTTCCCCCTAACCAGGACTCTCCCACCAGTGGGGCACCGCCCCAGCCGAGACAAGCTCTAAGCTCCCGACCGGTCCCCCGGAATATGTGATAGTGTGGTGCATGTTGGTGTAAGTGTGGGTGTAAGAGGAGAGGATAGGACAGGACAAGGAAGAGGAAGGACAGATCGCGCGCGGTCAGTGGTCCGTTTGGTAGGGTACTACTCCGGAATTCGCCAGGTGTCGATCGGAGAAACCACAGAAAACTACCGATCAGAGCAGCCGGCCGCTAGAATTCTCCTCCAGACAGCGACACCTAGCTCAAAAGCTAGTGTCGAAATTCCTGCCACCGTCAGGACTCGAACCTAGGACCTTCCAGTCAGAGGCGCTGCAGTGACATCAGTTGATGCACTGAGCTACCACTACTGGTGGGGTAAAAGAGATATGTGATGAGAGATGAGAGTGTTGTGGCGGAGACTGGGATGACAATGAGTACAGATGCGGGGACTGCAATGGCGGAGAGTAAATGCAGCATAGTGGATGGTAATTAATCGGTTACAAGTATACTATTACATAGCATACAGGACAAATTAACAAGAGCATAACATTGTTGAACAGTTGCCTCCGAAAGTGACTTTGGACGGGGAATGGTTGCATATTAAAGACAGAGGAAGATACACACACAGTAAATTTGGTTGGACTTCGAGAACTGCGCGCAGATGAATATGAAAATACCATGCAGAATTTACGGATGATGAGAAAGGTACACTTATTGATATGAAATGGAAATATATGGTTAACAGTTGAACATAAAGGCAAAGAAATGTGCAAATGGGTATCTAATAAAAACAAATAAAACGATTTGAAGCAACATATTGAAAAACGTACCATAGAATCAAAACGTATTGGTTAAGAGTAAGTAGACTCAAAAAATCAGAATAACATGACTCACATTTTAAACTTATTAAAATGAAAAATATTTTAGAAAGTGTGCTCTAATTAAGAATATGATTTGATTTAAAACGTTCATTACTTATGAATGAATATTACTATGGTATGAAGCACAAAGTGTGTTGCTTAACAAATCCACACAAAATTGTTTCCCAAAAAGTAGCACCCACAGTGTTGAAGAACAATAAATAAAATGATATCGTATAACTGCAGTATGTTAAATGTTTCAACAACACCAGTTTTCAAGAATGCTGCAGTAACGTGTTTTACAATATATACAGCTACATACTGCAAATATATATTAACGTACTAAGAATATAAAAAAACGTTTCATCATGAAATCCAATCCGGGAGGATGAAGTTCGCACGGGCCACCGTCGGGACTCGAACCTAGGACCCCCCCGGTCAGAGGCACTGCAGTGACATCAGTTGATGCACTGAGCAACCGCTCCCGATAAAAGTAGTCCGACAAAACACTATAACTTTCATGGAAAATTGCATTAAATTCGAATCAACTTTTCTAAAGTTTAGTCTGAACAAACAGAGAGAGAGAGAGAGGAGAGAGAGAGAGAGAGAGAGAGAGAGCGAGCAAGAGAGAGAGACAAAAATAGAAAAAACAATTGATTTTGTTTGTATATTATCTAAACGTACAATTCATAAAATGGCAGCTATTTTGAAATCACAGACATAAAATCTAATTTTATTTATGCAGATAGATGAGTAAACAATCATGAAGAAGTAGCACAAATCTTAGTGAAAAGAGGGAATGAGAATTAAAGAGTAGGAAAAGATAAATTGACCGATTATCCTGCTGAATTGTTCTGGAGACTGAATTTACGGATAATGTAAGGAGAGGAAGACGGATGTAAGAATTATATCCTCGTTGAGACACAAATTAAATATAAAGTTTAGTAGTTATGAAAAGGATCGAAAAAAGGACTGCGAAAATACGAATAAAAATATAAAGTATTAAGACAATCATCTTAATACACATCTATGAACATAGTTCGTAAGTTGCGCGAGTACCATTAAAAGCTGTTGCACGAATAGGCAGGAAACAGATTACAGATATATTGACAGAAGTTCGGGATGCACTTAGTTCAATATCTGTCTGCACATAAAACGGCAATGATTACGTGAAGTAAACCGATCAATGTGGAAGGAATTTACAGGGTTAACCGGTAAACGCATATTAGTTACATGAGAAGGAAGGCATATAGAAGGGACAGGCAGCCGGGGAAAACTGATAAATGTCTGTGTTAAAAGGGACTACTCTGAACAAACAATAACCATCATACAATCCCTATGTGCCTTCTCAGTGCAAGCGTACGGGAATTAAAGGTGATGGAAAAGGATGAGATGGATTAAAGGTAGACAATCTAATAACCTAACAGATAGACAGTGGTATAATGGCGGTGAATGTTCGAGGGTTCGTATTGTCGTGCATGTGTGCTTGGCACACTGTGTATTTGCAGATGACACAGGGGTAGACCAATCAATACATACATCACGTATGTGATAACGCAGAATTGGAAACATTAATTAAATACGACTTTAACAGATAAGCTAATGAGTAGGAATATAAAATAACCTTATATATTGATGTATACACAGAGAAAGTGCCATCTGAAAATACTGAAAAATAATAATAAGTATAATAAAATAAGTATAAAATACTTATTTCTATTAATGAATTTCCTATTTTTTATAAAATGTTTATTTCTTATATGTTTTCAGAGAAAATAGATTATACAGAACACAATCTCAATTATGTTCTAATGAAATGTGTTTTATTACTTTGATTAACTTTCCTTGTAGGTTGAACATTTAAATTCTCTAAAAGCATGAAAATATTCCATATTTCAATATTTTCTTTTTTTTGTCATTCTAATTCTTCGAAACCTATTTTTTAATTTCTCTGCGTTTTTTCCTCACACTTTCACAGGCATACACGCTTTTTAATTATTTTAGTGTAATCTGCTATATTTTTTAATGAACTTAATGGTATTATTAATAACCTAATTTGAAATATGATTGCCCTTCCAATCAGTGATATCTATTTAGGAATTTTGAAACCTTTCCGAAATTAAGATTTCATTTATTATCACAAATATAACTAGGATAACAACAAATAGATGGGTAATATACAAAAAGCCACGTGTCGCAAAACGACAAGGGGTATCGATAATTTCTCATGCACGAATAGTATTTAGTATAACTATTTTAAGAATAAATACGTTAATTAAACCAAAAGATTAAAGCAAACACATATACCCAAAAGTTGGATATTGTGCAATTAAGATGCAAGTAAATGTTAAAAAGAATTGATATAATTGCCTCGAAGCATCATTAAATTTAAGACATCTACATATTAAATGAATTCTTCAGTGAATCATTAACTCTCATTATTATTATTATTATTATTATTATTATTATTATTATTATTATTATTATTATTATTATAGTTGATAATCAGGAGATAAAAGTATTCTAATTAGATATCTATCTACATTACTAATTCTTAAAGCGTGCAGAAATTGAAAGAAAACGATGAAGCTTCTGAAGAAGTGAATGGTTTTGTAAAATACCTAGAACCTCCTGATAAATCCAAAAATAGTTTCGATTTGTACTGAAAAAGGCAACTATTTGATTCTGTTATTCCGCATACTCTAATAATATATATCATATATCGATTGAATTCTCATACACAATGCATCACTTCTTATGCACAGTGTATTATTAGAATTACGGAATGTTATTAATTCTTGACTTTCAAAAGTGGATCTACACGCGACTCAGACTCGACGCGACTCTTACGTATTATTGCCGAATGATGTTTGTTCATCTGGAAGTCAGATTTTAATGCTACACTATATACAGTTAATTCCCAGTTATAAGTGTATGTCCACCTTCAAGCATTTGGCACAATTGTTGATCGAAAACGTAGTTCACCTAAACACTAGAAATTGCTTTAATGCTTATACTGTTTGTGTATTTGTTTAATTGTTTGTTTGACAGATAATTGTGCGATATGCATTCATACAGAGTATATTTATTTTAATATTGAAAGAAAAACATTTACACGAAGTGTAAATGGTACTGCCTAGAAAATTCTGTGTTTGCAGTCCGACAGCGGGGATTGGTTAAAGTATGAATTAGTTATTTCGTACCACTAGACGCTCAGCACCTGAGTGAAATAGCCTGTATAATACTGGATAACTGGAATGACTAACGTTTGAAAGATTTAATAACCTTCTAAAAATCATATTCGAGATTATTAACAATATGTTTCACTTAAATATTTTTGAAATATTGTGTATATTGTAGAATAATGCACGTGGATAATGAAACATTAAATGAAATTGCATATAGTAGTATCATATCCTGATTAGGTGAAATTTTTCTTCTGTCTATAGTTTGAAGATCGTGCGGTTCCTGGTTCACTTCCCAACACCGAGGTCTACTCAGGCGACAATTGCGGCACTCATGGCTGACTAAACTGCCTATCGCCTTGCACGCCTCAACAGATGGTGCCGTCTCAACAGATTAATGGATCGCAAAACGAGGTTGCGCAACCATATTGTTACCCATCAGGTAGACATTACATAACTCTGCAATTATGTATAGCGGGGATTTTTAATGAATAATTGAAACTTCAATATATTTTAAAAATGTAAAAGTAAACACTGCTCTGCAGCAACATTGAGGCATTGTTTATTGAGGAAACTGCTTTGAAATTTGATTTCACATGCGCATAGGAAAATGGTTATTTCATATTTGTTTTCTTTTCCTACCTTGAACATTATTTTGTATTTATTTACTTTGACACTTAACTATTAGAAAATTTGCATTTTCAGAAACAATACATTGAGCTTTTAATATCATCAATTTTCTGGTTCAATGAATGTAATCTCAATCAGGTTTCTCGACCAGCTTCCCTTGATCCATTGAACAAATGTTGAGATGGCAACTTCACTGCAAATGCAGGTCCACGACGCGCATGATTTTTTTAAATCCTCTTTTATCTAGTTGCACGAGGAAAGGGAGTACGCGGTTTGGGTTTTTGTCAAGCAATGCTATCAAATAAATTAGTTTGCCAATGCAAATACGCTTCCTGTTACTTAGGAAATTAAATTTTTTAGTTTACAAATGTCGCCACTCATGCTTTTTGGCACATTCGTTCATAATGTTAAAATACATTCAAGTATGTATTTTAAATGAGGGGGTCGGGATTCTGGAGCTCAAGAAAATGTGGGTTACACTCCTCTCCCATATGTAACACACAGGTTTACTGATTTTTAGTATAAAGAAATTAAAAATTAAATAAAAATAGAGTTTGTGTCGATGGAACAGGAATTCGCTATTCCTCTCTAGAGTTTGAACAGTAATACATATTTCACCTTGTGAGGTATTTTACGAATGGTTTTGATCTTTCGAATGGCATTGCGCACTTGAAATTAATTAATAACTGCTATAAAAAGCAGTAACTTTTCAATATAAAAAAGATACAATGTGGGTTGGCTACGTTTTTTGCGAGTCCTTTCGCTTAGTACTGGCTTAACACCGGTAACACACAATTAGAAATATGCACACTTGTTCGCGAATGTCAATATACTTCATATTGATAAGAATACCCTAAAATTTTTAGCAATGATAGCAATTAAGCATTCTTAGCAAGTATAGAACAAACAATTTATTTTATTTACGTTTCGAAAAAAATATTTTCCCTCAAAAGTGAAAGTGTTACTATTTTAATAAACATCATACGAGCGTATACAATCGTGCACTAATTACACTCCTGATCGCAATTGTATTGAAGTATCTTTCGAAGAGAGAGGGCTTTTTTATTTGGTGCTTCATCATATTGTTACACATTCGTCAAATAAGTGTCCTTACACTAACATGCACTACACTACCACATATTCCGGGAGACCGGTCGGGAGCTTAGAGCTAGTCCCGACTGGGGCGGTGCCCCGCTGGTGGGAGAGTCCTGGTGAGGGGGAAACCCCACTAGCCGACGGTAGGTCGGTGCCGGATCTCGACATCCAGCGGGGGAAGATCACCGCCATCTCTCGAGAAAAAACATGCACTACACTAACGGGACTAATGACCGAAGCCGTTGACGCGCCCGGAAGCACGAAAAAATCAATCAATCAATCAATCAAATAAGTGTATTGTCCATTTGGAAATATTACATAGTTTTTGGTCATAATCAGAATTATTATCCATATCCATGCAAAGAGAAGATAATGCATTAATTCAAACTCCTGGATCTTACGACTCTTGGGAGCGGCGTGCCCTGAGCGCCACCTACTGTCTCACGAGACAGAAGACGCCGCACGCGCGCACCCCCCTCTGCCCCCCCCTCCAGCCACATCTGCTCCGCTTGCGGTCGCATCTGAAAGCAGCCCACCCGCTTCATTTTTCATGCGAAGCGAGGCAATAGAATAGGCAGAGGGCACGAACGCTTCGGCACACCTATAACTTATGATTCCAGACTCCGAAATGCCCGGAAACGTAAATGTTTTGTTTACATACGAAACGGTGATGTAAATCAGGTTATTTATTTATTCGCCTCTTCCGGTTGACGTTGAGACATTGGGCGCTCCGGAAAAAGAAACAGGATGGGGGTGGAAGGCGGTTGGTTGACCTGGGGTTCTTTGGTGGAGAAAGTTACTGCCTGCACGCGGCTACAGGTCGGTCACATGTGTCTACAGTTTTGGCGTCGCGAAGTGAACGCTGTTCGGGAGTACGTAGTGCTTCAGAAACTCTTTTCAGACGGCACATGAATTGATTAATTAATGAATTATTGACCTGTCAACTGCTAAGGGAATTAGTCCCCTGAAAAGTAGTGCGTGTTTTATCTCGGGAGATGGCGCTGATTTCGCTCGCTGGATGGTCAGATTCGTCGCTTGATTGATTGATTGATTTTTTCGTGTTTCCGGGCGCGTCAACTGCTTTAGTCATTAGTCCCGTTAGTGTTGTGCATGTTTTCCCCCGGGAGATGGCGGTGATCTACCCCCGCTGGATGGCGAGATCCGGCGCCGACGTACCGTCGGCTAGTGGGGTTTCCCCCTAACCAGGACTCTCCCACCAGCGGGATTCCGCCCCAGCTAGGACACGTTCTAAGCTTTCGACCGGTCTCCCGGCATGTATGGTGGTGTAGTGCATGTCAGTGTAAGTGTGTGTGTGAGAGGAGAGGATAGGACAAGGAAGAGGAAGGACAGATCGCGCACGGTTCGTGGCCCATTTGGTAGGGTACTGCTCCGGCATTCGCCTGGTGTTGATCGGAGAAACTACGGAAAACTACTGATCAGAGCGGCCGTCCGCTAGAATTCTCCTCCATACAGCGACTGAATTCGATCAAGCTGAAAAGCTAGTGTCGCAAATCCTGCCGCCGTGGGGAGTGTAACCTAGGACCTCCCGGTCAGGGGCACTGCAGTGACATCAGTTGGTGCACTGAGCTACCACTTCCGGTAGCCGCGAAAGCGTACGCCTGCATTGGGGTTATCATTACGTTGTCCCAAACCCTTGAATTGACCGCTGCTGACGTCGATCCGGGAACACTAATCGTTACTACCGAATCAGAAACTGTCAGAGACCAAACGCGTGCAGAGTATAAACTTTCACAATGAGCTCCACGAGCCACAAGCAAAGACTACTAGCATTAATCACACTCCAAGATATCTCACATTTGCGAAAGAAAATAAAGAAAAACATAAATATATAAACCTTTGTTTAATCCTGTACCTTCTAATTTTCTACTGTCCAATAAAAATGCATTACTACACTAGCTTTCGGGATTTATGCAGGTATAGATTTAACATATGAAATATACTCAATCTTTCCTAAAAAAGTATCAATATATTTAACAATGTTTACAGGTTTACCTTGACAGTAAGTATTCCTTTATGATGAATTCCACTCTATAATACCCACCTCCTTCACTCTTACGTCTCTCAATCTGATTTAACATGGGTCTTGGCTTTCAGAGAGTGAGTTGCGTCACCTGGCCACAAGTCTTTGACTACTCCTGTGGCCAGACGTTTACTGCGTTTATGGAGCACAGTCTCTTAGGGTGCCCTAAACCTTCAAAAACTGGAAGTACTGAAAAATAAATTCTTAAGAAATGTTTTAGAAGCTCTATAGTTTATCAGAAATGATCCAATTCTTAAAGAATTATCAAAAGAACTTCTGAAAACTTGGATTTTAAAACTTTCTTCCAATTTCTACTCTTCTCTTTCATCTTGCCCAGACACTCCTTTGTACACTCAAGGTAAATCAGTTAATCTTTTTCCACGAATAAAATCAAGATATTCTAAAGACCTAATACCTCCTCCTTAATTAGCTTTAAAGCAGGTTCCAACATTTCTAAATTCAATATTTATGTTTTTAATCCAAATATTGTATGTATTTTTCTGAAGAACCCTTCCTGGGTATGCTTAGTTTTAGTTAATGCTTAATTTAATTTTCATGTATGATGAAATGTAGTTCAAAACTATTTGTATATACTATATGACATAAAAACCCTTGAATGACATAATAAAGTCTAACAATAATAATAAAAACTATTTAAAAAAAGGTGCCCTAAGCCTCAATATTGCTGACGCACATTTGCATCAGAGTTTAGTTTTTAGAATTTCACGCTGATTGTCAATAGTGAGGTCTCAACTTCCAGTTATCTTTATTCGAGGCGACGCTGACCTGATTCTCGCCTTCTTGTTCCGGGTTATTTGAAAGTAGGAATTTCGAAAAGAATCGATTCCAGTTCCTCGGATGAGTGACCAGTCACATTGCGTACTCTCAGTCAGTGAAGCTGTTCTTTATGTTAATACGAATGCTTTGTTTGTCGAATAAAACAAAACAAAAATTTTGGAGAAATATAACAAGTCAAAAAGTTTGCAGTAGACTAAATCTACATTTTTTCTCTCCAAACAACAAGAAAACATATCGAAAAATTGATGAAAAACTAAACACAATTCTCCAACCCTTTTTATAATTATCGAAATTAATTAAGTGCAAATAAATATTTAGAAGCACAATAATAATATTAAAATGCTTTACAGAATTTTTAAATAATATAGATAAGATTTATTTTAATGATAGAGGCATATTTAGTACTTGCTTCTATAAAAACGACGGACAACACAAATTAAAGGTGTACATAAAACGAAAACATCAAGCTTATTTTCAAACATTTTAATTGCAACATGAAAAACATTTCCCATTATGCGTTAATTTTAATGGTCTTACTCCACGCTTTCTTTTAAAGAAGGAATGTTCACAAGTGTGCAGTCGGCGTACCGAATGGAAGCGTGAGTCATATGCACGTGGAAGCGAATTTCAGGCGATGTACACACAGGGACAGCCGAAAGGGCAACTATTTGCATCGGTAACGTGCTTTCGTCTTGTTGCACACGTACCACATCCAGTGTCACAGCAATTGGAAGGTAATGATGCCATTGTACATAGTCCTAACGGTCATTAATGTGTAAAATACGGGCATCGTTTCCGAGCCCATTGATGCCGGTGTATTAAAATGGAACTGCAATGGTGAGGGAAGTGATATTCCGCAAACGGGGAACTTGGATGCGTTAGATCGTCATTTACTCTCAAATGCAAAATTGGAAATTATATGTCCGGAAACGCACTTACAACTAAAAGAGAGAGGCGATGAAAGCTCGGACAAGAATATCAACTGAATTGGTTCGACTCGTGGCCTCATGTTGCAAACAATTTCAGGTAAAATATTGTAAGCTTTCTCTTGCATTTTAAAACCAGAAGTTTGTTGAGTGATTTTTGAAACTCTTACAATATATTTCTGGTATAGAAAAACACAGCAAAAACATTTGTATTCGTAAAATAATCATTGGGAAAAGAATATGTTAATGGATTCTCCAATAATGTCTTCATTGTTTGTCACAATTCAGAGCACTGCTTGCCAAACTTCTGGAAGCAGATTTGGAAATACTTGTTTTCCGGTTCCCATTTCCAAGAATATTTTACTTTATGTATTATTTTTTTTAAATATCTAGCATATTGAAACTAAGGTAACTAGTTTAGATGAACGTTAAAATGTTTGTATTACTACGAGTATGTCACAGATCGTCTCTGCACCTCATACACAGAGTAATATGTGAAATTCCTATTACCCGAGGAATATATTATAGAAGACAGGTGTAGTTGAAATTCAGGTAATGGCGTTATTAAAGTGAAGAGATTTGAGTCGCAAATATATTGTAGGGAAATTGAGTATGCGTTTCTACTCACGTTATCAAGAATAACGGAGATTAAATACCCCAAAATGGACAATGCAGCATAAAGTAGTTAATGTCCCGCATGAATACATTCAAGCGTTGAATGTATTGAGATATGCATGAAATTGTAAGCAAACAAAGGAAATAGCTTACCGATGTAATAAAGATGTCGATTAAGATCAATGAACATTAAATTTTACATTTTATTGAATAAAGAAGGGAAATATAGACGATGTAAAACACATTTTATCACTAAATTAAAGTATTATAATGAAGTATTCAAAGGAATAACTAAAGCGCGTATATTGACATGTGCGCAGAGTTGAAATTATCACAACACAACATGGCATCACATACGTGAGTAGTTGTAGTCATTTTTAAATTAAACTACATTTTACAGGTAGAGTTAGATCGATTAATACCGGAAAATTATTTAATGGTAACCTGTAAATAATGTACTATATTTAACAACTATTTTCTAGTAATATTACACTTAATAAAGGAATATTGAAATTAACCACTTAAATGCTTAAGATGTATGATACGGAGATGGCTTGAATGCCGTAGCCAGTTGAAAAAAGTTAAAAAGAAACAAAGAATATACAAAGTGTACTGTAACTTCATTTTCTGTGCACGTCTTCTAGAATTTCTTTGGGAAATATAGTTATTCAAATTATCGTTTCCATGTTGTTGCAGCAGGAAGTATTATTCCTTGACGAAGGACATCAGGGATAAGAGCCTAAAATGTATTGCTTATTTATCCTTGAAAATAGATTTTATTACATGAGAGCTCATTTTTTATTTTTTTATTTTTATTTTTTTAATTTTCGAAATTTACGTAGTATATGACTCAGTGTAGGGATCACAGAATTTCGAAAATGTGCACAGAATTCACTTCTCCCCATAGTACGTCATACGCAGTTTCAAATGTTTTTTGACGTAAAATAAATAAATACTATTAATGGCACATAACTACACAAACTGTAAGTAGTTCTCCTTGCTACCTCGCTAAGCGTTAAGTATTAAAAGTTACTACGTCTGAAGAGTTCCGCGAATAATAAATTCAACACAAACGCTTATATGATAAAAACATCAAACAGTTATGTGTTTACAACTTAAAATAAGAACAATAAATAATCGTAAAAGAAAACATTCAGCCTTGAATTAAAAAGTACATCGTATCTACACCTTTACAAACTGCCAGTGGGCGAAGATGATCACCCTTCAGTTGCTAAAAGGTCTCGATTGAAGGGCACTAGGGCTTTGTAACTTCAAAGGAAGCCGTCCTTGTTTGTGTTGCAAGTTTTGCATGCTTAAATGCTTTCAGTGGATTTGTTATTGATCTCTGAAACAATAGAATACCAAATTTGTGGCGCGAGTAGCGTTCCGACCAGCATCTGCTTGCACATGGAGGGGCTCAAGCCCCGAAGTACTTATTTGTTCAAAAAGCTCGAATGATTGCCGATCGCCACAAAAGTGTTCTAACAATGGTTGTGTTACACAACTAGTGGTTGTATAATCACAATACAATTGCGGTTATGCAACTTTAAAAATCAAATATATAATTCCTTGTTGCAACAATTATCTCATGTACTTTCATGTTAAAAGAAAGAAAATATGTAATTTTACATTCTAAAATATCTTTAAATGGAATGCAAAACTGTACGGATGCCAATTTTAAGAAATCTACGAGGCAAACATAAAAATACAAGGAATAATGCATTAACTTTGTCGGTAAAACTTCTCACGTAACTGTTAAAAACACTGAATATCAGAAGATACTTTTGTGTTTTATTTTGTGTTAGTTCAACACTATTTTCACCATCACTCTCAAAAGTGCGAGTACTCAACTTTAACTTACTCCTTTATTTTCTCTCGAAGATTTTCGCTTTCTGAAAGAGGCTTTCTCTGTAAAGATGGGGGCGGATCTTTTCGCCCTTCACTCAAGAGGCAGCAAAGACTGCCTGCGGTTGCGTCTCCCATGAAGATGCGACGATCAAAAGGCTTTAAGTTCGTATTAAAGTATGACGCTGAGGAAGACAAAGTAGGTTGTGAAGGGAGGAGATCGCCCAAGGCAAAGCACCTTTTAACATATTCTTGATGTTTAAACAAGAACAACAGTGTCTAACAAGCTGTGGTGTAAGGTAATATTTTGCTTTAAAAAGTGAAACTTAAGGCATCTGCGGAATATCATGTGCCCTTAATGTGACTTACAAATCTGAAGATTTACTATAACGGCATTTTTGCACAGCAAATTGATGTTTTGTAAATGTACCTGTAAAAGTCGCAGAACGTGTCCATAAACATGTCGCTTAAAATAGGAAATTTGGTATAATATGCTTTCGTTGTTCTGTAATTGTTCATGCAATTTCAAGACAATGGACATTCTGAAAATAATGACTGTCAAGTAGATTGTTCAATTTTAGAACAATATAGTTATTAAAAGAAATCCGAAAAGACAAATTATTTCTGAGAAATCTACAATACATAATGCATAAGAATTAGTACGAAAACAATATTCTTTCTGTTACTTTTAATCGCATTTTCTACACGTTTTTACTATGCTTTTACTGCAATAAATAACCTTTCAAAATTTAGTAACGAATATTTAAAAACTAGTGGTATTTCAACAGCACGTAATTTCTCTCATTAGTAACGGTTAGGTAATATTCCATAAGAAAATATTCGCCCCCGAGTAACACAAACTTGAACGCTAGATAATTATTGCACCTACAATTAATAGATAAGTTCCTCTAACACAATTTACAGTCATAATGTAGGTTTTGTGAGTCCTTGATACCGAAAAATTGGCTAACGGCAAAACGTCTGTCCGAGTGTCAATCCATTCATCTGCGAACACGACTAGTGCGCACACCGTGGAGAGCATTTGTACCAAAATTGACATTCCTCAATCGATCTGGCTGATGTCATGGTCCCTTGAATTTGAAGTGGATACTTTGGTTTTGGGCGAATACTTTACATGAAGACTCAATATATTTTCACAATTTTCTAAGAAAAGACTCCAGGTTTTTAATTTTTTCTCCGATAGAGGAATGAATGCTTTCAAAATGGCGAAGTTGCGGTTTTCGATGAACTCTCTGAAGTTTTGACAATTGCAAAATACTAAAAATTTTTCGGCGTGTTCCTATATCTACAATTTAGTAGATAGAGATGTTTTCTACAATACAAAGAATTTTTCAAAGATAGTTCTTTAAACCTCAAAATTCAAAGATTTTTTTGGAAACACAAATTGTTTTCTCTACATAAAATTGTTTTGCGTGAAATAAAGCCAATTGTAATAAAACGTTTTTCCCACAAATAGATTCAAATATTTCCTTTTTTTTTCCGGATAGTGCCAAGTACGCTTATAAAAACGGTACAGAAGTCTCTGAACACATTGAACTCTTTGAATTTTCTGAAATTGCAAAAGTTACAAATAATACGAGAAAGAATGCTGTTTGATTGTTAGTGATTCCGGGCGCGCCAACTAGGTCATTACTCCAGTAAGTGAAGTGCATGTTTTTCGTCGGGAGGTGGCCGTTATCTTCCCCCGCTGGATGGCGAGATCCCGCGCCGACTTACCACCGACTAGTGGGTTTTCCCCAACCAGGTATCTCGTTGGAATGATTGAAGGCGTTGTCATTGTCAACAATAGTATACTATTGTTGACAATGACAACGCCTTCAATCATTCCAATTATGTAAATGTCAACTACACCTCACCACTGAATCAATATACAGGTATCTCGTACCAGCGGGGCACCGCCCTAACCGGAAGATGTTCTAAGTCCCCGACCGGCCTCCCCGCATGTGTGGTAGTGTTGTGCACGCTAGTGTAAGCGTGTGTATAAGGGGGAGAGGATAGGATAAGGAAGAGGTAAGAAAGATCGCGCACGATCCGTGGCGTGGCTCGTTTGTTAGGGTACTGCTCCGGCATTCGCCTGGTATTAATCGGAGCAACCACGGAAAACTACCGATCAGAGCAGCCGGCCACTAGAACTCTTCTCCAGACAGCGACTGAAATCGACCTAACTGAAAAGCTAGTGTCGAAATTCCTGCCACCATCGGGACACGAACCTAGGCCCTCCCGGTCAGAGGCACTGCAGTAACATCAGTTGATGCACGGAGCCACCGCTCCCGATGAATAAATATGAATCATTTTACACCTTCTTAAACGCATTTAGCGATCGTCTCTTCACTTCATCTGTTGTGCCAAACTCTGACTACCACATCTTTGGACTGGCTCGGCTTTGAATGGTGGCTTTGGAAGGAGCCGCAACTCGCGCTGGCCAATGCTCTTTCGCCAGACCTGCGCGCAATTCGCCGCTTATCCACGCCGGTCGGCTCGGAAGCGGCCTTCCGCGGGGCGGCAGGCTTCGGGCCGCCCGCCGCCGCCCTAATCAAGTTAGCAATAACAAGACGGCGAAGGCGCTGGAGGTGGGCGGTGAGGTGGTGGTGGTGACGGAATCGCACAGTGGTCTGAAACGGGTGGTGCGACGCGCATGGGAAGAAGATACCTAATCCATGGCTATCGCAAAACCTGAATATAAATACTTTTATAATTTTTGCTATTCAACTACAAATTTCACACTAGAGTCACTCATTCATTTTTACATTGCAACAAGGTTTACAGCCAGATCTATACGATGCTATTAATTTTGGGAACAATCGTAAGTACGGGGAAGGTACCAGAGTTGTTTACAGACGAACAAACAGGCAGGTAGACGGTTGAAAAAATATACTGGGAGGGGAGACGAACAAACTGACGGATTGATGTGCTGACGGACGGTCGCGTGGTTTGATGTTTTTGAAAGAAAAATACTTTCACGATGCAAGAATCTCAAACCTTAATTTCCACCATAATTCCGAAATAAATTTTTTTTCGGAATTACGTTACAAATTACATGAACAAAGTATTCTAAATTAGCATTTAACTAAAAATAAAATAATCTGGATGTAATTACCACAAGGAACTAACTTTTTTAAAGTGATGTAATGTTTTTAGTCCTCATGTTACATTAGGTTAATAGTGCCAATATGCAATTTTTAACAAAATGTACTTTTAAAGAACATCATTTCACTCTGTATTTCAAGTTGTAAGGCATCCCTTAAAATTTCAGAAAAAATTATTTTTTCCTCGCAGAGACTACTTTTAAGAAAAAAAATAACCAAAGACATTAACAATGAAATTAGAGACACGGAAAACAACATTCTGTTACTTTCTATGAGAGCACGAAAACAGATTTAAACCGCTCTTCTGTAAAACTCAATTTAATTCAATATTACTCTATGTATCCCAAGTTTTGAATTAGACATTTTAATGTGCCAATTATCGTTGCAGGAAATTCATTTTAATGAGGATTTAATTGTAGTGTCGAGCATAAGGAATGCAATTGGCAACAATCGAGACTCATATTTTAATCACTGTTCTAGGTGTCATATGCTATGAATAAGTAGAGTGCTATAAGAACTGTGTGCGTTGTCACTTCCTCATTGATGGGAAAGGATTCAATATCCAGAGCTCCAGCTAAGTGCAGGTGTATATTGAGGTGCATTTGATTTACATTTTTCCGAAGAAATTTCTCTGGTCTTTAAATATCCACCAATCAACAGTTAATAAAATGAAATTTAGCGACAAAACGATATTAAAATTAAAACTTCTCAATTGAAAATTCATTAATTACAAATACCTCAATTTAGACCTTTATCTCTGGTGCGAAATAATATTCCGATGGCGTAATTCTGGCAGAATGTCTTGAAAATTCCCATGCGCACTTTCTAGACCACTGTGTGGAGATGGGGGTAATGGTGGCCCGTCCGTCCGCCGCGCCATCTACAGTCGAAGGGACGAAGGGGAGGAGGCGGCCAGTCCTTCGTCTCCATTGAGGGACGTCGCCCAGTAATTGCCCGCACGATGCAGAGGCTGCAATCAGAGGCCGGGTAATGAAGCCGTGGTCCCCAGGACGGTAAATACCGGGCCCTCGTCAAACCGTTAAGTGAAATGCTAACTAGATCTGCAACTCCTAACCTGGCTGGAAAGCTACGCGAAACGTTCTTCGGACGACACAGAGAGGAATGGCGGAGGAATAGAGAAGTACCGTGAAGGAGAAGAGAGGTAAAGCGAAATAGTACTAACATTCGCTCGACGGCACAAGAAAAACTCACTCATCCATTTGTTCTTCTAATGGAATTTTGAAAAAAAAAAAAAAAAAAACCATAATTAATAAGTTACCGCTGGCAATGATGCATTTTGTATAAAAGAAGTAAGCAGTAATCAGTGTGTGAAGAAAAGACAAACACGTGAAACATTTTCCTAATGTAATACATATATTTCTTGAGATCGTAAATAAATCAAAAAAAATGTTGTTGGTTTTATATTGAATTAATTATAATGCTTTCACATTTAGTAACACTCTCTTTGAATGTGTATGATTCATGACGAAGAATCACTATTTGAAAACAGGTATTGAAATCTGAGTAAGTTGAGAGTTTTATTTGAGTTTTTGAAGAGTTAAATAGGTCAAATTTTGTTTAATTATATCATACATCTCCTGCTGGCAAACAAAGATGCTAGTATGTGTTTCCAACTCCAACAAAATTGATACTCTATTTGATAAAGAAATATGTGTGGAACGATACCATGGGGAGTGAAAATGTAATAATAAATATCATTTTAAATAAATGATTCATAAAAGTTTTTCGGACCAATCCGAATTTAGTCTGTACTTGAAAAAAAATTGTTGATCACATGAGAAAATTAATACAGTTTGTTTCAAGAAGACAAAAGGTACCTTTTTATTGATTTAATTTTTAATTACATACAATTACGTTACTAACATTAGCAATAAAATATAATAATATTTCTGCAGAACGATCTACATGGTGAACGACAACATTCTTAATTGCGATATATTCTTACAAAAACGAGAACATATCAGTGTATAGAATACAACCTATCAAAGACATTAATAAAATGATTTAGAAAAAGTCTTATCTCTGGTCTCAAAAATTATTTTACAGCAAATTAATTATACGAGAAGACCAGAAACAAACTTTAAATTTCATAAAAAAAATCACAGACTTCAATGAAATTATAAAAATTAATAATATTGATTCTAAAATCCTGTCCTAATTCATTTGTTGTGTATAAAATTTAAAATAAAATAGCTTATAAAGGGTATTCACACATCAATAGGACTCCCTACCTATTGTATGCGAAAATTCTTCTCAAAAGCAAAATACGCATATGCAAAAGAGCTTGCACAATCTCAACAACTGCTCGGTCCGCAACACATGGAACAAGACGTTTCAAACGGCTTAATGCAAGGATCTAGAACTTTCCTGATCTCAACTCCCACCACTCGGGGCAGGCACCACTTCCAACGAGGGTGGCGTCCAAACTTCCCAACTTCGGAATTGCAGGAGAAAGCGACGGCGGCGGCGGCGGCGGCGGCAGTGGCGCCAACTGTGCCAACAGATGGCGCCGCCCCGCGCCATCAATTATGCATGTCCGAATGGAGTTTAAAACGTCCATTTGCGCGACCCGTTCCTGTCGCCAAACGCCGGCTCAGCGGCGTGTAAAAAAACGCGCGGTCGTTTCAACAGGTACAACGCCATTGACAACGGTCTGAATGGATAAGCTTCGTCATCGGGTGAGGCTGAAGGTTTTAAGAAGAGTCGCACGGGATGAATGCGAATTTGATGTGTAGTATATTCCTAATTGTCAGAGGTCAGCCGGTCGTTTCAAATATTGTTTTGTAAACTCCAGGGACATAAAAGGAATTTATATGTGAAATGTAAATTAACTAATTTCAAGCACTTCGTGATCAATAACGCGTTGCGTAATTTATTATCAGACACCACAACTCGGACCGTACAGTGTGACATCTTCATGCTGGCGATTCTGAGAGTCTTTCGAGATCTCGGAGTATCACAATTCGGGAGCCAATCAGAGAGAAAACGGGTAGACGAGTCATCACGAGAAAACTCTTGGGAATGAGGGTGTTTCATAAAGGGGAACTCAACTATGGTTGTACCTACCTGCCGCCTTCAACGCGGTGTAATGCCAAAAAAGATGAGCCCTTGGAAAACGTATAACAAGCTGATCAGCGTTTTATATTGCTGTATTAGGAGTTCGTCTAATTTTTGTAAGTATATTGATTAAAATATAACACTTAATTTCTCTTTAAGACGTATACAAATTCACACAAGGGAGCAAGGAGGAGGAAGGTAACGTTGTTACAAAATCTTCCAGTCAGTTCTCTTAAAGAAGTTAGATTTCAAAGATGTCGGTTTTGAGAGGATTTCTTATCGTTAAAAGGGAGTGGTAGACCGCACCATTTCTTGAAACCTTGAGTATATTATTTGTCTTGGTTCTTAGTTTTCTCATTTTGAATGGTTACTATATTGTTTTGAATAGTTTTATAATAAAACATTTTACGTATGTACCAGAACGTTTTATGTCTCGTATTCCAATCAGATGTATTTGAATGAAACCCAATTTGTAAAATATGAAAGGTAAGCATTTGTAAAACTTTATTACATCCATATATTTTTCTCTTGTTTGTTAAATACCGTTAAAATGCTCTCAAAAAGAAATCGTGTCGAAAATAAAAGAAAAATGGAGCCTATTTTGCCTTAACCTTTGCCCAGTTGATATTTGGTTTGGGTTTGCGAAACGCATTCAATAGCTGCTCTCATGAAACAAGTGAAATCCACAAAGCTCCTTCTGCCTTTTTCGTTGCGTCATAAATGCGTATAAAGACTCATAGATTGAAACATTATGACAAACATAACTAGTGGCACTAAACAAAAACACATACTTTCTCACCTTTGGTAATGGATATGCACTACTCACCGATTGAAATAATTATGACAAACATAACTAATGGCCTCACCTCTGAATCAATGTCTCAAGCGTCATTTTTTGTAAAACACATAGCAAATGGTCGAACATTTGGTGAAGTAAATATTTTCAAGCAAATATAACCACAAATTTGTCAATTACAACTACTTTTCATACCGCTAAATCATGTCACAACAGTGAGAAGTAATTCACAGAAATTTGCGAGTCACGACGCGGAATGTCATTGTTGCATTCCAATGTAATATTCCCCGAAGAATAGCAAATTTTATATCATCAGATTTTGAATAATTTCTAAAAAATAATTTGTAAACTTTAAACAAAAGTTCAAATGTAAGAAACGAATAAAGAAATATGAAATAATATACACATTCTAACTTACGTAGCCGATTGCCTCAAAACGATTCTAAAATTACATTCACAAAGTGCAGGAGTTTTGGAGCGAGCAACCTAGTTTGATGCCAAATTACACAAAATATATTCATATTTTCCAAAAATTCAACATCACCTTATTTGAAGATCTCTTTTCGATGGACGTATTTCATTAAGAAAAATTATTGTATCTTCACAATTGTAGTTGTGTTGTGTGAATTTTATTCAAATATATGTGATTGAGATTCGAGACATTATGGAAGTAGAAGCCGAAAACGTTTTAATTTGTTAAAATTTTCGAAAAATCAAAGTTTCATCGAACATGAAACCTGCACTATTGTTTTAAACGTCCTTGACACTATCCAATAACAAAGTTTAATAAAAAAGTTCCTCGGGGTTCGTGTAAAGTACATTCCAAAATTAAAATATCGGTTTCAAATTCAAGGGGCCGTGACCGTGGGGCCTGGCGAAGCCGTGATCGGGGAATATCGATTTTGGAGAAAATTGGCTGAACGGCTTAGCCACTAGCGTTGTCCACAGACAAACGAACAGAAGTTTTGACGTCAATTGATTTTTCAGTATCAAGAAACCAAAAAACATGAATTTACGTGTTAGAGGATTCATCACGTTTTAGAGGACTTTTTTTTCTAAATTTGGCATCTAGATTTATCCATTTATTCGTTACCAGGTCCCTGTAATAAGAGTTTTCCTGCCGAAAATTTGCCGTTCTTTCCCCGCAGCATTACATTATTTTTCCTCTATCGCAGTGGCGGTAACATGCATTTTAAATATTGAATATTCCTCCTATACAATTATTTTAAGTAGAGAATAAATACTAGTCTCTATGCTGGTTCAATTCATATACGTCTTGGTCTCTCAGAAAATTAAAAAAAAAAATTCTTTAGGGTGATAGGTTAGATCGTTTAAATAGGTAAGCAGGTGATAAAATATGTAGGGAGATAGAGTGGAAGGATGAGCTGGGAAGATGAGTGGGAGACAGAATTTACAATTGGGAAAGAATAGTGAGCTCTGAATGAACATTGTCAAAAACAGCGTGGTTGGCTATCAGATTAGAATTGCCAATGAAAAACATGCTATATGCCCTCAATTCACTATAATAATTTTGTTAAATTTTACTAGAGTAAAATCACGGCGACACCAAAAACGTGCACAATTGTTTCCTTCTCGTATTGGCAGTAAGAAGCAAATCTCTACAGGTAGAACGAGCTCCGTGTGCACGAGATTCGAAACTCCACGAGAATTGCTGTCGAGCCAGACTCGTGTGAAACCCTCAAAGCACCGTTCGTCTTCTCCGCCGGGCCGCACATGCGTCCGAGGGACTTCCCCTCCGCTCACGTGACCCGCGCCTTTCGCATTCAGCGCGCACGACCGCTTCGCCGCTGTTTCGCGCCGCGCCGCGCCACCGTCGCCGGCCCCCCTGGGAATCCCCGGACCGCCAAACGTATAAAAGATGCACAAAACGTGCCGCATACGTATGGCTTTTGGATATTGGCCAGCGTGCCAATGTAAAAACTTTAAATGATTTTTCTTTCTACTTTTTATTGTCTTTTTCTTTCTGCTGCCACGGCGCGCCCTCTTTTTTTTCTGCTTGCCTCTTTTTCTTCTTGCCTCGTGTTTCTCTCCCCCCCACGTGTCCTCTCCTTCCCGCGGGATTTCTCAAAAGATAATTGGGTCGGTATTGCAGCGCGCTCTTGAGCGAGAAAACTTCAAAAAGACGGCGGGAACGAACGAAAAAAATGAACGAGCAGATTTGCATATTGCGTCGGGAGACAGGTCGCAAAGACGTTGTTACTAATGAAAATAAAGTGTTTCACGGGGAATGCCCGACCAAGCACGTCGCGTGTTAATTCTTAAAAAGTTGGGGCGGTGGCTTCATTTTTAGGGGACGTTATATAAAAATCAGTTAATATTTACAGGAAGATAAGTCTCATTTCCTGCGCCTTTTCTCCTTGCTTCCACCATGAAACCCCATGCTGGTCTCGGAGGGATAGGAAGACATTACTTTCGTGTATCTCTACATATAAATGTGCCGTGCTTACGGCGTGTGCACGCTAAGCTGGCCGCGTATATCCAGGGAGTTTTAAAGGGGAGCGGGTGGTAGAAAAGTGGCAAAGGGAAGCGGAGGGAAGCGAGTGTATTATCGTATCTCTCGCGGGGGGGTCCATAGCATCTGAACGCAGGAGCTTCGCTGGACAGGCGCCTGGGCAGACGGCCAAGAAGCCTCAACGACTCGTAGGCTGGGAGACACCAATACAAAATAATGATGTATGATAGGCACTGACATGATGTTTCAACCAATGCATTTGCGATGATGGAAGGGAAGGTTTGTAAATCAGCAGATCCTAGATTAGACCCTTACAGCCCAAACGGTGGTGGATAGTTATGACAGAATTTTCTATTACGTGCAGTTTCTGTGGAGACAAGACACGAATGAATGTTGCTGTTTAGATAATATTAAAAGATTAACTTCCAAGCACTAGGACATTCCAGTAATTCCTTTCACTATTCTGCAGCTATTCGGCTATCCAGTCTACGCGGAAGGGCAGGTAATATGCCCTGAGCCTCTCCATTAATATTCGCATACCAATGCCAATCCGGTGTACGAAGAACTCTAATGGGGGTATCATGCTAGACTCCCGAATAAATCGCAATGTAAAAAAAGGAACATTAAGGAGACATGTGGCGAACATTACGTATTACCATATTGAGCTTACATGGCCTGGCTGAGCCTTTTTTTTGGTCAGCTGAAGAAACTGAGACGATTTCCATTAGAAAGATACAGCTACATTTTATCCGGCCAGGATTCGAACTTGGGGCCACCATATTAAAATCTAGCACGCTGTCCATGAACAATCCAAAAGGATATTTTTATAATTGTTATTAATATAGTTATTATTAGTTTAGTTCTTATTCCTATTATCAACCCAACCTAAATAGATATCTCGAACGGCACCTCTGAACGAAGAACTGTTGTGAAGGTTTGCTCTTACCGGCAATTTCTTCCCATTTTTCTATTATTCTTAAGAGGAAGCTGGATCTGTAGTACATAAAACAAACTACGGTTAACTCGTTTGCATCTTTTTTATCTATTCCTCGCGTTAATCTTTAGATTTAGCTGCAATGCTGATAAACAGTCTTTAAATGGTTCAGTCCCCATAATCTTGAAATATACCATTACTAATGATCCGCACCAAGTTTGAAAATATGTTTTTTTACTTGTCATATTTGATTATACTCTTTGTAAAGTCCAACTGCCGTTCTGTTGCCTAAGATATACACATTATTGTGAAAAATCGATATATTTTCGTTAGTACGTGGGAAATAAAGAGTCGCTGAAATTGTAAGTATATATTTGTTGAGAATGGCGTATTTCATTCCTATTACAATTAAATGATAGTCCGTCACGCATACACTCACACACACACACATACACACATACACACACACACACACACACACACACACACCAAAATACTGGTGTACTAAATAAAACATCGCTTCAAAATAGAGACGTTTTGCCACTACTGCAGAGTATTTGCGACGTCACATCTCTACGATGTCAATTCAAATTGCATACTTTTGATCAAAATGAAACAACATTAATCCAGAATTAAATTAGAGAATCAAAGTAGTTTTTTAAACATATTCAACAAAATAGGTTGGAAAAAGATGACACCTACATGATGTGCTCTCATTTTGCTCTTCCAAATGTTACCGTCTACCGCCCCAAATACAAGTACTCTCGTAGTGGGGCCGTGGTAGTTATATCGAGGTGATTCGTACTTTTTTTGCTCGCTCCCGGTCTATCCAGCGCAAACAGCCCTCAAGAGGCGCTCGATGTTGGGGGAGATTGGGCAAGATTCGTCGAGGCTCATGGATGCCACTGGATAAGCGTTACAGCGTGTTTTACTGGATATTAACGGCGAAAACATGGACGTAAAGAAGTAAAGATAAGGCACATGGGAGCAAGACTATGTAGCGCAGATGGTGGGGAAATGTCGTTGTGAGTCATTCCGGAGACGTTGTAAAGGAAATGTTCTACTTTTTAGTATGTTCTCAAGTACTTGTTACTTCTTATCAACTAAGAAGCTGTATTAATTATTTGATGGAAGTATTGGAGTAAATAGGATCCATATTCAATAATGTTTCAAAAGAGAATACTTTTGGGAAAATATTCGTGTTTAGTTTGAATATAAGTATGACTTATTGTTATTGGTAGAAATGAGAAATTACCTTATTTTTTCTGAAAATTGAGTTCCAGTATGCCAAATAAAGAGTAACAAATTATTCGTATTGATGGTTCGTAACTACATGATTGAGTTAACGCATTTTATCGCTTTTATTAATGAGCTGTATTTGAGCTTCTCCTTCGTTTTACTATCTTGAAAATAGTACGCAAATACGAAAATAATTTTGTAAAATACAACGCTTTCCTGACACGTGGTAAACTGACAGTGCGAAAAGATAGATTGACGACGCCATACATGACACAAACTGTATGCGAGGCACCACGATGCAACCTAGATTCATATGATGTTTCATCTCTCTGTTTGAGTAAGTCTGTTGAGAAGAAAATGCTAACGAGGCAGCGTCAGAGTTTTAAATGAGACGTCCCTAGCCTTAGCGCCGGCTGGTCCCAGCGCGGTACGTAGCCATGTATGTACAGACTCAAAGGCAGGGCATACGTCGGGTGTCCCGGGTGCACATAGAGCGAGTGTATTACCGGCTGGGTCACGGGGCGGCGGGCGCGACAAAGGTCATCGGGCAGTTTCGCTTCGACCCTTCGCACCGACTGCCGTGCCACTGCAGAAGCCGTCATTCCCGCTCGGCCCTCGCCGCTCCTACTACGCAAGGATTAATAGAAATAGCAAAATATTGTTTTAACCAATGCGACACTTGTTTGATAAAACAAATTTTTTGGTGTAATATTCTCCGTTAACCAGATGAAGTGCCACCGGGAGCGGTAGCTCAGTGCATCAATTGATGTCGCTGCAGCGTCTCTCTGACCAGGAGTTCCTAGGTTCGAGTCCAGGCGGCAGGGTTTTCGACACTAGCTTCTCAGCTAGGTCGAATTCAGTCGCTGGATGGAGGAGAAGTCTAGCGGTCGGTTGCTCTGATCGATAGTTTTCCATGGTTTCTCCGATCAACGCTAGTAGTACCCTAACAGGAGGAGAAGTCTAGCGGCCGGCTGCTCTGATCGGTAGTTTTCCGTGGTTTCTCCGATCAACACCAGGCGAATGCCGGAGCAGTATCCTAACAAACGGGCCACGGACCACGTGCGATCTGTCCTTCCTCTTTCTTGTTCTATCCGCTCCCCTTACACACACATTTACACAATCATGCACTACACTACCACACATTCCGGGAAAACGGTCGGAAGCTTAGAGCTTGTTCGGCTGGGGCGGTGCCTCGCTGGTGGGAGAGTCCAGGTTAGGGGCAAACCTCACCAGCCGATGGTAGGTCGCTGCTGGATCTCGCCATCCAGTGGGGGAAGATACCACCATCTCCCGAGAAAAAATGCACTACACTAACGGGACTAATGACCAAAGCAGTTGACGCGCTCGGAAACACGAAAAAATAAATTAGATGAAGTGCCGTAAAGTCATTAAGAAATTCTACACTAAATAAAGACATTTTCCCAACCACATCCGGGGTAAACTCATGAATGCATATGAAAAGGTACTGTGTGCTTCTTCGTGCATGTGTCTGCCTATTCGCGGTTCTTATCCGAAGTTTCCTCTGGCACCCTCTCAGAGTTCTTTCCATTTTACCATCCCTTCGCCTACTCTGTACAGCTTGAGACTTCCGCCTCCCCCTCCCCCTTCCCCTTTCCGTGTTGGGCACGGAGAGACCAACACCTTAATTCGCTGCGGAGTTGCTTGAACGCAAAATCTTCACCAAAGCCATTTTCGTAGGGTCAACACCTGTATGAACAATATTGAAATAAAATTTAAGAAATGAAAGAAATTTTAATTTAAAACAATCGCAATTTACACGTTTTATTACAGATTACATTTAATTTAATTATGTTAATTATAATTATGAAAAATTTAAAAAATTCGTAAAATTAAGCGTTTATTTAAAGTTTTTTATTTTGATTAAATGATATTGGAGGCAAAATAGTATAAATACAAAAAACGATTAGATAAAATAATAACTGTTAGTTACTGTAAATAGACTATTCAATATCATATCCAGTTTAAAAAAATGTATTCCTTTACCCTTTAGTGTACTGTATATAAATATTTGCTGTAAATAAATATTATGTATATCAATATTCGGTGGATGGTTTTGATTCTTCCTTGTATAGTGTGCAGAACTTGTATGCTTTTGTTTTTAATACGATACGTAACTTGCTTGTATTGTGCCTCAGCTGGCGTATCTTGGTCAACATTTTTGCTGTGATGCACAAACCTATAAACTCCCTCTGGGCGCACTGTACCCTGCAGCTGGCTCAACAAAAATCCCGATGAAAAGAATATGAAAGCTGAAAATGATATTAAGAACAAGGGAATCGTTACCGCGCCACTCCCACAAAAAAGAGACATCGGCACCGTTCGACCGCGCTGGCGGTCCGCGCGCGAGAGAAAGCCGGGGAAGAGCGAGGGGGAAGGAAGGCGCGGGCGCGGGAGACGGCGAGAGGCCCTCGACGGCCGTTAGCGGAATAAACCTCTTCACAGCACCAGAGGCGGAGGCGAAGGCGGAGGCGGAGGCAGAGGCAGAGGCAGAGGCGGAGGCGGAGGCGGAGGCGGAGGCGGGGAAGGCGGAGGCAGAGGCGGAGGCAGAGGCGGAGGCAGAGGCGGAGGCAGAGGCGGAGGCAGAGGCGGAGGCAGAGGCGGAGGCAGAGGCGGAGGCAGAGGCGAGCAGAGGCAGGAGGCGGAGGCAGAGGCGGAGGCAGAGGCGGAGGCAGAGGAGGAGGCGGAGGCAGAGGCAGAGGCGAGGGGAGGCAGAGGCGAGGCGAGAGGCGAGGAGGCAGAGGCAGGAGGCGAGCAGAGGCGGAGGCAGAGGCGGGGAGGCAGAGGCGGAGGCAGAGGCGGAGGCAGAGGCGGAGGCAGAGGGAGGCAGGAGGCGGAGGCAGAGGCGGAGGCAGAGGGAGGCAGAGGCGGAGGAGAGGGGAGGCGAGCGGAGGCGGAGGCAGAGGCGGAGGCAGAGGCGGAGGCAGAGCGGAGGCAGAGGCGGAGGCAGAGGCGGAGGCAGAGGCGAGGCAGGGAGGCAGAGGCGGAGGCAGAGGCGGAGGCAGAGGCGGAGGCGGAGGCAGAGGCAGAGGCGGAGGCAGAGGCGGAGGCAGAGGCGGAGGCAGAGGCGAGGAGGCAGAGGCGGAGGCAGAGGCGGAGGCAGAGCGGAGGGCAGAGGCGGAGGCAGAGGCGGAGAGCGGAGGCAGAGGCGGAGGCAGAGGCGGAGGCAGAGGCGGAGGCAGAGGCGGAGGCAGAGGCGGAGGCAGAGGCGGAGGGAGAGGCGGGAGAGCGGAGCGAGGCGGAGGCAGAGGCGGGAGGCAGAGGCGGAGGCAGGAGGCGGAGGCAGAGGCGGAGGCAGAGGCGGAGGCAGAGGCGGAGGCGAGGCGGAGGCAGAGGCGGAGGCAGAGGCGGAGGCGAGGCGGAGGCGGAGGCAGAGGCGGAGGCAGAGGCGGAGGCAGAGGCGGAGGCAGAGGCGGAGCGGGGCGGAGCGGGGCGGAGCGGGGCGGAGCGGGGCGGAGCGGGGCGGAGCGGAGGCAGAGCTGATAGAGCTGGAAGCGCCACGGCCGCTGTGTGAAGAGGCACCGCGACCGACCGGGAAGCGAAGCAAGGCGGCTGCGGGGCGGGGCGAGCCTCGGCAAAGCGGCAACGCAGGGACGGGGAGGGTCGCGGCGGCCGCTGGGGGGCGGGAGGGCGGGGCAGATGCGCAGCTGGCCACGACGTCCCCTCCGTCTCTGTCCGGCGGCGACGTTTTATTGCGCAAAAAACTTATATTGTTTTGCTTTACTTCGTTAGCCGAGCGCTCGCGCGCGCCCTCTAGGTATTTATCAGGATTTAATTTCGGAAACTTGTTCGATGCCGCCGCGCGCAGCCTCTTGCGAAGAACTTTGGCGCCCGCGAAGACCGCGCGCCTTTAATCCGTAATTACACCCTCCGCCCCTCCTCGCTCTGAAGGCGTAACTTACCCTGGATTTCTGTTCCGCAGAAGCGGCCTATAGCATACGTGATTCGCTTAAGATTTCTATCTCCTCTTAGGCAATGCGGAAGTAAATAACGGAATGTGATCTTGGAATGTTCTTTATAAGAGAGCGCAAGAGCAAGAAAACGATTTCAAGTGATATCTCGAAAGCCCAGCTCTAAAATACTCTGCAGAAGAATGATTTTATGATACATAATTAATTAATTTAAAATATACGAGGGAAAATTATTTTTGTTGACAATACTACATACCACGAGGCAAAAATAGATGTGTAGCATTCCATAATTTTTTTAATTGCGTGACGAAGAAAAGCTCAGGCAAATGCATGTAGTTAGGGTGATCAGAATATGTCATGTTTGCCACGTGTCGTTCTTACTCCCAAGTATGGGAGTTTAACTAAGCCCAGGCTTAAAGGTCACCGTTAGCTGGCCAGCGAAGTCGGATTATCGACCCAAATACCTCCTATATACTACACCAACGGCATAGGTTTGTACATCCTGGGATCGAAGAAAGTTCAAAGATATCCAATGATGATCAAAGGGTTGATTGAGGGTATATTGTCAAATGAACCGGCGGCGAATGATAGGTATAATCAAGATCCCATTGATTACAAAAAAATAATAATAAACAACTTGAAAATTGATTGTTGTGCAAAATACATATATAATACTAAATTATGAATTTGCTCTTATTCTTTCCTATCCGTCATTACTTCCTAGGTTTGATTGATTGATGTTTCCGGGCGCGTCAACTGCTTTGGTAATTGGTCCCGTAAGTGTAGTGCATTTTATCGGGAGATGGCGCTGATCTTCCCCCGCTGAATGATTGATTTTTTCGTGTTTTCGGGCGCGTCAACTACTTTGGTCACTGGTCCCGTTAGAGTAGTGCATGTTTCTCTCGGCAGATGGTGATTTCCTCCTGCTGGATAGCGAGATTCGGCGCCGACCTATCGTCGGCTAGTGGGGTTTTCCTCTAACCAGGACTCTCCCACTAGCAAGGCACAGCCCCAGCCGGGACAAGCTCTAACCTCCCGACCGGTCTCCCGAAATATGTGCTGGTGTAATGCATGTTAGGGTAAGTATGTGTGTAAAGGGAGAAGATAGGAGAAGGAAGAGGACGGAAAAACCGCGCGCGGTCCGTGGCCCGTTCGTTACGGTACTGCTCCGGCATTCGCCTGGTGTCGAAGAAACTACGGGAAAATACCGATCTGAGCATTTGGCCGGTAGAATTCCTCTCCAGACAGCGACTGAATTCAACGTAGCTGAAAAGCTAGTGTCGAAAATCCTGCCGCCGTCCAGACTCGAACCTAGGACCTTCCGGTCAGAGGCGCTGCAGTGACGTCAGTTGGTGCACTGAGCTACCGCTCCCGGTACTTTCTAGGATTAGGGCGTAGACTGGCTGATGTAATCCGTGCAGGGCACCGTTCTCCCGTAGTTCGGTTCCGTTCGCAAGGACCCCCCTGACGGATATTGACAAAGTATACAAGAAAGCACACTCCATGCTTATTTTCTCTATTTCAACATCCATATTCTTGAGTCAATTATATATAAAACTCTAAATTTCACGTTTGTCGCATATAGGGTCTCATTTTGACTTCCTGAACGGGGCATCCAAGATCCTTCGCAATTGTTTAAGATGTTTACAATATTCAACGAATTTATGTATTCACATCGATATTGTCTCGCGGAAGAATATACTCCCTCCGATACAACATGTTGAAACAATTGAACAACAATGGAGATTAGAAACGCAAATACTCAGAAACGGAGGAGTCTTTTATTATTGAAAATCTCTGTATTTACCAAAATATTGAACTTCAAAATGTTTATGTTTAAAAATTTTATATGCAATTCTTTGTCTTTAAAAATTATAAGAAATATACCGTGTATGTTATTATAGGAAATAACGTAAGGGGATGATGTAATAATTCATTTAAAATTAGTCGATGAAAGAGAAATGTTGGAAATTCTTAGGTTGGACAGTAGTGTGTAGGCTGGAAATCCACATAGAGTTTGTACGTTCGATTGAAAGTCATATTGAACCACTGACACATTTCAATGGTGATGGTGCTAAGCATACAATTTTTTGCTCATAATCAATTTATCATCATAATCATTTCTCAGTAACACAAATGAATATGTGAACTGACATATGAATATTACCGGAGACCACAAAATATCTTTATATCATTGTACTTGTTTTCTATTAACGCCAATTTTCTTTCTTGAATCGGACTAATGGAAATGGGGAGTAACATAAAAATGTTTAAGAAATTTCGTAAAATTTTTTGAATTACGTTTTATTAAGTCTGACATATTAGTTTTGCAACATAGTTAAATAGTAAATAAATGAAGTTGATTTCATATCTTCATAACCTTCATTGAAATAAATGGCATGTCTCTAACAGAACAAATACTAATAATCTCTAACTTGTTTCATACCTACTCAAGTGATGCAGTTACAGAACAATACAAACAGTATGCATTTTAGAAATTATATTGTTGGCATTTTTAAATTAACGTGAACTTAAAAGAACTGAGAGTTAACATTCCAGTCATATTTTATAATTAAGAAAAGTTCCAAAATGAAATTATGGAATTCATTCATTCAATTCTTTCTTCATTGCTAACGATTGTAGTATCCAAATCTAAGGAGAGGGACACAATATTTGTTATTTCGTTTCCCCAGAAAACCAACGTGAAAAACTTTGAAGCGCTTCTTTCACTTTGGTGAACAAATTCATCGATTCGCAGAACAAGGCAAACAAATTTCATAACTATTCCGTAATACCCGAGAAAATGCTTGTTTTGTGTGTTGCGAACATGCATTGATGACTAACATTGAATCACATCGAATGCATGTTTCGCATTGCGATAACAAGAACACACCCAAAATTGATTCAACCCGTGAGATTTAACGTGATGTTTGCAATACATGACTTCTGTACATTGGGGCTTCCGTGCTGCCACTGTTGCATTAATTCATTAGACGAGGGGTTTTGTAACGAATCAGTTTCAATGGAAGACGCAATTCGATTATCAAATCCAAAGCTCAGCAATATTTTCAGAGATTCTCGTTAGGAGAAAGGGGAAAGGGGGTCAGTTTCCGCTCACGGTACATTTTTAACTACAAGGATTTTAAAATGCTGTAAAAAGTGTAAATATAGATACATTAATATAAAATTTTGCTATTGTTTTGAAATATGTGCATCACATTTATAATAATAATAATAAATAATAATAATAATAATAATAATAATATACAACTCTTTAAAAAGTAATTTCTTCTCGAAATGTTATGATTGAATTAGTTTTATTTACCCGCCCTCAAAATCAGGTTATAACTTATACCTATGAGAAAACATGACGTGGTGATCGTGAGAACGTATTCTTCATTTTGTGGACGGCAAGCTGGCATGTCGTTGCCTATGCATGTTTCATGAACTAAATACAAACCCGTGTGATACTGCGGAGGTTTCTTTCCTATGCAGCGCTTTAAAAAAGTAGGTCGCCTTTAGATTTATGCAACGCAGCCCTGCCAGACAGAACGGAGGACGCAGATGTTACCTTAAAAAACATGAAACGCGAGGAAATCTTAAGGATTCCCTATTTCGTTTTAAACATTTTTATTGGATTGACAGTCATGTAATCTTAGAATATTCTACTCTAAACGTTAAAACATAAAGAAAATACACATTTCTAAGTCAAATTAGATATTTCTCCAATTAATTATTCTCATTTTTTAATGTGAAAAGAAAAATAGTTTGAAAGTAAACATTTTTCATTTTCTGAATGAAAAAAAATCATTGCTAAAAAACTCTAATGATTACGGTGTTCTAAAATATTGCTAGAGAAATCGGGAATGAACGTGTCATAGGTATCATAACATTTCACAAATTCTAAATTCTTACAAGATCTGAACGTTTGGAGTAAAACTATTTTCAGAGCTTTGTATCTAATAATCTAGAAATTTAATACTCAGTTTCTTTATACTAATTCTGACATACTATTAAGAATATCAACTGATGTCATTGCAGCGCCTCTGACAGGGATGTTCTAGGTTCGAGTTCTGATGGTGTCAGCATTTTTGACACTTGCAGGGTCGAATTCAGTCGCTGTCTGGAGGAGAATACTAGCGGCCGGCTGCTCTGATCGGTAGTGTTCTGTGGTTTCTCCAGTCAATGCCGGACGAATGCCGGAGCAGTACCTACCAAACGGGCCACGGACTGCGCGCGATCTGCCCTTCCTCTTCTTTGTCCTATCCTCTCCCCTAAAACACACTTACACTAACATGCACTACACTACCACATATTCCGGGAGACAGGTCGGGAGCTTAGAGCTTGTCCCGGCTGGGGCGGTGCCCCGCTGGTGGAAGATACCTTGTTGCAGAAAAACTCTGCAGCAGACAGGTAGGTCGGTGCCGACAGCCATCGCCGAGGAAAAAAATGCACTACACTTAAATACTAATGACCATAGCAGTTAACGTACCCGGAGTACCAATCAATCAATTTAACACGTTGTGCAGTCAGAACCCATGTTTTGTGAGTTCTTGATACCGAAAAATCAATTGAAGGCATAATTTTTGTCTGTTCTTTCGTCCGTTTGCCCGCCTGTCTCTGTTTTTGGTTAAAGCTAGCGCCTAAAATGTACAGACGATTTTCTCCAAAATTGGTATTTCTCAATTGTTCAAAAAGGACTTAAGGTCCAAAGTGTTTGAAAGGGACATTTTGATCTTGAGAAATACACCGAATGAAGTCTCAACAACATATTAAAATTTTTGTGAAAACTTGCTCCAAATATCTATCTACATAATGATTTAAGATAAATTATTAGAAAGATAGTGTTTATGACACCATTTTGTTTATAAAATTAATAAAATCGAAGACACTTTGTTTTTAAATTTTCTTTAATTAAAAAAAAATAAGGCAGCACTGCTCACGTAAGCTACAACGGAAAGTAATCTCTGAGTTGAGTTTACCACAGCGCTGGAATAGCGCGAGGTCAGTAGTATCTGACGGCCTGCTCCCGAAGCAGGGAGTCAGCGTGTCCTGCAGGGCCGGCGCGGTGTCGCCCGCCTGGAGGGCGAATACTTGAGTGCGAGCATCTCATCCGGGGCGCAGTAATTTGAATGCGGCCGCGCCGAGAGAACCTGCGACAGCAGGTCGACCCCAGTCAGCGCGTCTGCCGGGGCTGCCCTCCGAGGACAGGTCGTTTTATTGCATGGCCTTCGTCGCATATTGTGAGCAGCTTGCCCGCAAAGCACGAGCGCATAGCGGATTCCAGCTTTTTGTCAGGCTTCTATTAAAAATCTAATGTTTTTTTTAAAGAAAAAATATAGAGAAGTATTTTTGGTTCAATTGAACTTACAAATGTTATTTGAAGATTATAATATAATGTGAAGCTGGACAAATTAATTAAAACCAAAATATTGTTAACCATTTTGGATCTTTAAGATCTAGCTGGTTCGAGAAAGTCTATGGAATGAATGATGATAGATTGGTGACGACAGCCCTAGGATGGAACCTTATAGCAACCAAAGTAAAGGAAAGGTCGAAAATTAGGAGAAAGAATGTTATGATAAATGACCTTATAGAGAATTATGTTAAAAAACTGGTGAGCTAAAGGGAACAACAGAAAATAATGGAAGGTTTTATTTTAACAGCATTTAATAAATAAGCGAATAATATTGTTCAACCTAACTAAGGAGAATAAATGTAACAAAACTTATTTCTTTCTAAATACTTCTTGGGTTCCTAAGTATTTCGTCTTGCTACCTGCTTTTCACTAGATACCAGCCGCAGTTCACGAATCTACTCCTGAAGCCACGGGATCGGCAACTGAAAGTAGAAAACGACTTTTGGGAATCCAGGATAACGAGTCTTAATTTGATAGAGCTTGGTTGTGCTTAGCGTTTAATTTCGTGTGGATACACTGTTAAATTTTTGTAAATATTGTTTCTTTGAGAATGTCAATTTAATGTTTTTTTCAAGATCTTTAAGATTAATATTAGTTGAAGTATGATAAAATTTTGACGATCGATTTACAAAATCCAAAGTACTCTTTTCGAGATGTTTTAGAACCAATTGAAGAATAAACGCTTTCAGATAACTCCAAGTCAGCATCTGCAAAAAATTCAAACAAACAATCTGCAAATTTTTCAAACAAAGTGTTGATCAACGAAGTATTTGGGTATAAAATGTGTTTAAAATGTTGCACAGACTCAATTTATCTTTGATCGCGGAAATCAAAGACCAGAACGTTGTTACGAACATGGACATACTTGGCGAAGTGTCAAGTGCGCCCTAAACTACTACAAATTATAAGCCGTCTTTTTATTCTCTCATTTGCGTAGTCGTTCTCCATGTTCTAGTCGTAAGTCGTAGCAAATGATTGCCGTCACAAGGAGCACGATGACATAACAATTTATTTTTTCTTACGACTTTTTCCTGCTGAAGATAATGTTTCTCCACTATCTTTCCATAACAAGGCGCACTTCAAATAATACATTACACTCAGCGACTCTTATGCTGAGTGCAGATAGAGGCAGTAGAATCAGGGACTCCTAAAGACCATGCAATTTCCATGAAGTACTTACGAACTGGATCTCTCACTTCGTCAGACTTACCTGTAACAAAAGAAATATACAAATGTAAGATTTGTGGGAAAATGAATTAATCTATGTAGTTAATAAAAAATATGCATGTTTGTAATTAATGCAATTATTAACAAATAAAAATTGTAAGTTTGAGTTCAATTTACAGAATGGCTATCATGCAAAACAGATACATTATTATTTAACCTTCCCAAGCTGTCCTCTCTATTCGACAAAATCGATAACATTTAATATCATAAAGAACAATTGTCTTCTTTTCAAAGTCGGTCTCCCGGTCAGAGGCGCTGCAGTGACATTTATTTATTTATTTATTTATTTTACGTCAAAAAATCAGTTAAAAACTACGTATGACGTGCCATGGGGAAAAGTGAATTGTGTGTACAGACATCGGTTGATGTTACTTAGCTACCGCTCCCAGTGATAGTTTTCCTTGGTTTCTCTAATGAATAGCAGATCAATGCCAAAGAAAAATCGTAACAAAAGGTCCACGAACTGACCACGATCTTGCCGACTTCATCCTAGCCTCTCCTCCTTCCTTACATACATCATACATCATCATTACAACATCGACATTACATCCGACAAATGTGATAGTGTAGTGCATGTAAGAGTTTACATGCACTACACTATCACATTAGTCGCATGATCAACTGACACTTAGAGCTTGTCCCAAAAGAGACGCTACCCTGCCGGGGAGTTACTTGGAGGAAAAAAAGATCAAGAGCTGGCTTGGACACTAGCGGACATAACTTTCCAACAGACACGTTCATCACCACCGTCCAGGATATAAAATGCACAACCAATGCCAAAATTTAGCAACTGGAGAACTAAATAATCAATCATTTGAAGAGTAACGTTAACATAGTTGCCTCTGGTGACACCGTTGGCAACGGTGGTACAATGAAATTTATTTTCACAAAATTTTCTTGCCACAAGAGAGTAGTAATGAATGCTGCCATGAGAATTACAACATGGGATACGATTTGAGAAGCGTTAGAAAAATAAATTAAATTACTCTTATTGTTGTGTCTATTAATATTGTAATCAATATATCAGGAGTGGGAATGCTGAATGTATACTGAATATACATTGATGTAATATGCTAAATAATGAAATTTTTCATTAGGTTACGTCTGATAAAATATTTACCTTCGGGATTTGCAGACTTATGATAGTACAGTTACAAATATGATTGCATATATTGAGTATTGAGTCCTCAAAGTAAAAAAAAAAAACAATTGTAATCTGCCCTGTATATTGAATTTATGGAAAACTACAAGAAGAGTAAAAAATAATAAATTGATGTGATCAATAATTGGCCCTTTTCATTATGAAATGGTGTTTGATGTTCATTAATTAATTAGTTTATAATTCATGGTTTGTTAGTAATTTAATTATTGATATTCTAATTGTATTATTCATGGTGGCTGCACAGAGATATAATTATAAATTATAATGTGCTCTTTTTCCATTCAGTTCGTGGAAATATTGCATATGAACACAACAAGGAAAAATGCCAGTATTGCATGTTACATAACAAGCTACCTCATACATTTTTATATAAACAAGTATGTTCAATTTCAGTGAAAATTATTGCAAACAGAAATGACACGTAGGTAAATAAAACAAACTAAATTCCAAAAACACGAAAACGACAAACTTTTAAAAACCAACAAACGACAATTATTTGACATCTAATATTGTTAAAGCATCCCTTTGATAGAATAACTACGCTTGCTCGTATAGATAGAACGCATACTCGTATACTTTAGCAACATAATAACAGGTTGGAGATAAAAGTTGTGAAAAGAGTACTTAGTATCTCAAGGCCCTCTTCTTTCTCCCATTCTATATATTGTTTTCGTTTCAGATGTCCTTTATTCTATCAACTCAGAAATTGCATTTTTTGCAGACTACACTTCACTTTACACTTTTCATAAAAACTTTTCTTGTCCAAATAACCTCCAAGACGATTTAAACGCGCTCTTAGTTTTAAAAGTGGAATATGAAAATAAATCCCCGAAATATCAAACTAAAATATTGTCATTAAAAAGCCTAAATACAATTTAGCCTTTGAGGCTAAATTTTAAAGATATAAAATGACCCCCTTCTACAATATCAATAAAATATTTAGCTCAACCAGATTCTAGAATTAAAACTCGTTTCTCCTAACACCTATTGCAACCTTTGGTAGCTCAATTTACTAAATCTGTCTACTTCTTTCTAAGTCTTCTGTAGGTTTTCATTCACTGCATCATCTGAAAATTACAACACTTAAAGGTTCCTCCCTGGAATTGCCTTGTGATTTGTTAAAGAAAATGTAGTTCTTAACATTAATTTGTCTAACGATGTGTACAGTATTGAAACTGTGTTTTACATGAAAACATTTGACAGGGCTTCTGGTCGAACAAAGAGGGATAAATATTAAAGAAAAACATAAGAATGACTCCTGCAATAATGGCTCTGTACGCATGGACGCGACAACAATAGACAGCACTATGCACCCAAAATTAATG
The DNA here is from genome assembly GCA_964035755.1 of Teleogryllus oceanicus. NCBI lineage: Eukaryota > Metazoa > Arthropoda > Insecta > Orthoptera > Gryllidae > Teleogryllus > Teleogryllus oceanicus. The sequence goes on from CAXIVR010000003.1 coordinate 183,788,790, forward strand.
TGGGCTTTAAAAGGTTAGTAACATTCGCCTTTTAAGTCAAATTTTTAAATTATTTATTATTTTCACTCTAAAATAATATTAAGAAAAATTTGTGATTAAAGAGTTTCTTGTTAATATCCAACTTATAATATATTTTTCAAAAATCAACTCACAAATAAATTAAGTTTTGTGCAGCTATTCAACATGATACGTGATTGATTGGGTTACAATCCGAAAACTTCAGCTACAATTAGAGTGCTTAAAATTCTACACCGCGCGTTTTTCTTACTCGGCCATGTTATCCAGAATGGTGTTACCACTCCGAATCAATTTATTTCGCGAGTAGTCCACCTAAATAATTAATTGCTCCACAACTGCGACAACAGTTAATTAAAATCGTGATACGAGAGAAGATTTCCAAGAAAGCGCCCAGGCCTCGGTTGAAAAAAATAAGCATCGTCTTGCTGGAAACGCTCCTCCAATTTTGCCGGTTGTTGTCCCAAGTTTCCATTCTCTTTATCTTTATATATCTCCTTCGCCTCCTCAGTCGAGTGGCAAATTGTGCCCCCTTCGCCTCGCCCCAAAGCCATTGTTCGCTCAAGTGGCGAGCTGACAAGGAATCTGCGCTGAAGCCGTTTATACACTGTCAGCTGAGGAAGAGCAGGAGGGAGTAGCTGCAGCGGCGACGGCATCGGTAGAAGTGGGCGTGGCAGCGGAAGTGACATTCTTGGTGGTAGCGGAGGGGGGAGTGCGGGCGGGGGGGGGCGTGGGAGAGTTGGTTGGGAGTGTGTCGAAGTCGATGTGTGTTGGAGTCGGTGTCCGAGTCGGTGTCGGAGTCGATATCAGAGTCGGAGCGGTGTTGGAGTCGGCGTTGGGTGTCGGTGTCGGTGTCGGAGTCGGAGTCGGTGTCGGAGTCGGAGTCGGAGTCGGAGTCGGAGTCGGTGTCGGAGTCGGTGTCGTGCGGTGTGGGGGAGTCGGAGCGGAGTCGGTGTCGGAGTCGGAGTCGGAGTCGGAGTTGGTGACGGAATCGGTGCGGAGTCCGAATCGTTGACAGAGTCGGTGTGCATGTCGGAGTCGGGTAGGGCTCGGTGTCAGAGTCGGTGTCGATAGAGGTGTTGGTGATGGTGACGACGGTAGCGGGACCAGGTTGACGATGACGGCGGCAGGGGGCGCATACGGAAGGGATAACAGGGGTGGGTCGGGGAATGTAGGAGAAGGAAGGAGGCGGTGGCGGGGGCTGCTGGGTGAGTGGTGTTGGGGCGCCGAGGACGATGGGACGCGTCCGGTCCGGAGGGAAAGGAAACACCCAGATCAGCTCCCGCGACGTCGCCGGCTGTTTGTGTATTCGCTTCACGTCCCGAGGCATCTCGCCAGACAGGGGACGTAACAGGGACGGAACCCGCCGCCTCCCGCGTCGATTTATTCCTCAATCCGACTGGGATCGACTCTCACAGCCTCTGCGAGAGATGCTTACAAATTACGCGTTCGTTACTCTTTTCGATTGCAGGCTCGCGGCGAGATCTTCCGAGTTACTTGTATTTGCCGAAAGAAGCAATAAAGAAGGAAAACAAGTTCCCCGTCGATATTTTGTTGTCCTCGAAAATAAAAGTATTTGTCGTTCTTGCACGATGTACACTCGTTGTATAAAAAAGACGAACCTGGAAAGAAATGCCCGTTGGAATGATATTTTTAACTTTTACTAGGAAAACATCCTCATCGACGTCTTACTTACATATTGCTCTCACACATTTTTTTTCATGAATGCTCGCGTTGATGTGATGATGCATGTATAATTTCTTATATCCAGAAATTTGTCATTTCAAGCTCTTGGAATATGTGCTGTGCATGCTGTATATCTGTTGATGGCTGAATGTGCGTCATGTTTTATTCTCTTTGTGGGACAGAAATAAAGATTGAGTGGGCGAAGAGAAGGTTTGAACAGCCAGAAGACTGTGATGCTAATGAAAAAAATGTTCCTTCGGGCTCTCTGGATTCGCACCTTCCTTTTTTTGCAATATATCCCATACAGCCGTTGTCGTAGAATTGGATACAAGTTCAGAAAGTTTCTTCAATAGTTATGAAAGGAATTTAAACAATGTTTATGACTGCGTAAGTGGCGAGTTTCATTGAAGCTCCCCTTTTGCCAGAGATCGACTTTTCGCAAAGTTTGCAATATATATATATATATATATATATATATATATATAAATAAATATTTTCCTCCTTCACTTTTTCTTATCTGTTAACATTTTGAAGGTCTATTGAAACGATTAATATTATTGGTCGCATGCAATATTATAAAATTACCAAGCAAAGTGAGGGTCTTTTGCAATCGACCGTTTGGCTATTCGTCTAAAGATTGTGAAACCCTTATGAACAACAAAAGATAATTGAGAGGAAAAAACGATATTATATTCATAAAAAAATGTGGATACGAAGTGGTCTTCTTCACCAAATTCGTTCTTTGATTTGCAGGTCTTTCCATGACAATATTAAATACCGTAAACGTGAGCAAACTGTGCGAGAGAGGATTTTTCGTGCGTCACCTGAGGCGGGTGACAGTGGGGGTAGGGGGAGCCAGGCAGGGCAGGGCAGGGGGCGAGAGGGGTAATCCATTGGCGGCAACATCAAGCCAATTGAGCGGGTGCCTCGGGGGTTTATAAAACATCAATGGATAGGGCGCCCCGCGACTCTTGACACTCAGCCACTCCATCACTGCCCGCCCGCGCGCGCGCGATGGGGAGACCGGGGCGGGCGGGCGGGGCGGTGCGAGGCGGGGCGAGGCGAGGCGGGGCGAGGCGGGGCGAGGCGGGCGGGGCGGAGCGAGGCGGGGCGAGGCGGGGAGGCGGGGCGAGGCGGGGCGAGGCGAAGCGAGGCGGGGCGAGGCCGGACGAGGCCGGGCGAGGCGGGGCGAGGCGAGGCGGGGCGAGACGGAGGCGGGGGGAGAGAGAGGGGGGGGAGGAGAGAGAGGAAAGGGGGGGGGGGCGAGGCGGGCGAGGCGGGGAAACAAATGCATACACACAGAGAAAGAAAGAGAGAGAAGGAGAGAGAGAGGGAGAGAGAGGGAGAGAGAGAGGAGAGAGAAGAGAGAGGAAGAGAGAGGAAGAGAGAGGGAGAGAGATGGAAAGAGAGGGAGAGAGAGACGGAGAGAGAGGGGGGGGACGGAGAGATAGAGACAGATAGAGTGTCAGAGAGAGACAGAGAGTGAATGGGGAGGGGAATTGACCAAATATCTGGTCTGGAGAGAGGCGTGCCGTGTTTTATCCCACACCAGTGTACAAAATGCTCCACGGTAAGGACCAATGTAATAGATGAACACTCGCCATGAGTTTTGGTCAGAAATCGGCGTACTCGCAGTACACACAGATTCTTTCGATCGAAGGGGATGAGAACGAAAAAATGATGGGGGATTCAATCGGCAAAACACTCAGGTTTGGAGCAACGGCAGGATGGGGCATGCAGGATCGCGCGTAGCAGTGGCGCGTTGTTTATGCTATTTCCGCCTACCGCCGTCTTCCGTCTACTTCCATCCGCCTGGAAGGGATCTAAGTACGCTATAGTTATCGGAGCACCGACTATCGAATTTACATCCAGACAAAGGCGTTGCACCCAGCTCTTTAGCTGGTGACTGATAACTAGGACCTCTCGATTTACAATGCTTCAATTAATGTCTACTTGCGTTCCGTGAAACAGAATATTTTATTTATTTGCAACACAGAACAAAATGTCAATTCCTGGCTTTTTTGGAGATGAGAAAAAAAAGTTTTTTTTCAGAAGAAAAAAAAACAAGTTATCAGTTTCACAATTACTCTCTAAATGAAAATTATCTCAGTGAATAGATTTTAATGACCAGCGGGCTTCTAATATCCCCTTTCCTCGAAGAAATTTCGTTTATAGAATATAAACTATCATTTTCTTTTTTATTAAATTAATCGCAAAGGTGAACAAGCCATAGTATGTCATCGCGGTATGTCTTATACATCGAATGGGAAAACTGATTGTGAAGAACATGCCTATAAATAAAATTGTACTTAGATAGAACTTACGATACTTTAACTGACAGCTTTATGAGCACGATTACTGTCGGGCAAACTATCCCGCAAGGTTTGCAAACGGTCTCTTGATCTATTCTGTCTACACACGAAAGTGCTCCATCTCGCACGCATGCACTATCAAACACTCGGACATGCCCACTCGTCCATAGATCCACGCACGGATTCTGCTGGAGAGAGAATAGATTCCACTCCGAAGCAAGCATACACGGGCACAGACGAATAGGAGAACACCAGAGCCTTTGTAACACAATACACTACACACACAATGCACGTAATAAAATACTGAAATAACTTTTGTGAGCAAAACTTAACGAAGTCTTAACATTACTTTAAGCAGAGACAAAATTCGCTACATACTCATGCATTAATCCAACATGCATGTAACAGAAAGAGTGGATCAATACTTTTTTTTTCATTTTATGCCCTATAATCATTACAGGGCAACAGTATTATCATGCATGCATTTACAAGGCACGTCAAGAACAAACATCTTAAATTTGCAAATAAAACTCTAAACCTACCAATATGTGCAATAATTATTTATAAGACATATTTTATATGTTTCATTAAACAATGACTTCTCTATAGAAAAAACCCAAAAACAAGATATTCGGTACCCATCTTGGGTTTGCAGAGAAACGAAACTAGTAAAAAAAAATTTTCTAACATTTTCTTTACATCATTGGGTAGTTGTAAAGGAACAATAGTTTCCGAAACTATAATTTAATAAATATAAAACTCACTCCTAATACAAATTACAGCATTGGGAAAAAACTTTTTTGTAATCATATACGCACACGAGGAAGATGTGATGAATGTGAACTAACAGTTTCCCAATTTTCTATGGCTTATTTCACAAGATTTTAAATTTTTTCTAGCCCTATATGTAGTTTACTCATTAATCACTGAAAATCTCTTAAACATAAATATAAATAAAACGGAGAGAAAAGTTCTGTTCGATAGGTACGATAAAAAAGCAATTAACACACAGCTCACCTTACATTTTAAACCTGATCATGAGGTCAATATCCAATGTTTCTCAGCACACAAAAGTTTGTTTTGAGAATGCAGGTTATCATCAGGTTTTTTCTACCGGTGCCAGCTTCGCTGCACATACTTAAAATTCTTTTGCAGATAAAGCTGTGAGAGACGAATAATCATTAGTAAGATCTCTTTGACACGTATGCGAACTTTAGAAGTAGACTAACAGTTCCAAAAAAACTAATAGTGATGCTATAGAGAAATACTTTAATTGTTTTTGCAACGTTGAAACACTTTATTGGGATTATCATTAAATGTAAACCCGTAATACTTTTCCAAACAATAATACTCTGTATATCGCTTTATCTCAGAGAGTACTTTGTAAGTTCTGATTATTCACTGTGCGGGTTTCGGAAAGGGAGAAGAAAATAATCTTACATAAATCTCTAACACCAAGTAATATATTTCTGGGTTGCTATCGAGAAATTTAATTATATATGAAACACACTACACAAATTATATTCGAATAGACACATAACACATAGTTCTCACGACCTCCAGAACATGTAAATAAGATTTCCTTTATGCTGTAAGAGGAATACGCAAGCTTAACACTAATATTCAAGAGTATTTAAGTAAAAAACGATTGTGTTTTAATATTTCACAAGGTTAACTTTAGTGTTCTTTAAGTTGTCTCATTAATAGGTATAAAGATACACATTTTGCTCCCATATTAATTCCTCGTGGAATTTTTATCTTGGGACAATAATGTGCAGTGAATGTACTAAAAATTAAATCGAATGGTTGCAGGAGATGGCCATTGATTGATTGACTGTTACTTATTCCGAGCGCGTCGACTAATGAAGTGATTAGTCCCGTAAGTGTAGTGCATGCTTTTCATCGGAAAGTGGCTGTGTTCTTCCCCCACTGGATGGCAAGATCTCATGCCGACCTTCCGTCGACTAGAGGGGTTCCCTCCACCAGGTATGTCCCGCTAGCAGGACAAGCTCAAAGTCCCAGACCGGTCTCCCGGCATGGTCGGGAGTGTAGAGCATGTTAGCATGTTAGTGTGTTTGAATAAGGGGTAAGGATAGGACAAGAAAGAGGTAGGAAAGATCGCGCGCAGTCCGTGGTCCATTTGTTAGGGTACTGCAGCCGGCTGCTAGAATTCTCCTCCAGACAGCGACTGAATTCGACCTAGCTGACAAGCGAAAAACCTGCCGTCGCACACTGGTTGAAGCGGGCCTAAAACCTGGCCATAATTGCAAATGTCAGTGGATTTGCGTAAAAATTGGTATCATGGGGTTTTTGAGGTCGCTGAATTAAAATATCATTACGAAATTTCAAAATTCAAAATCGCGTATCGACTCATTTAAAAACAAAGAAAAATGCATATAAAAATATACATATGGGGCTCTGAAGGTAATTGATTTCAAATGTCATAATGAAATTTCAAAATTCAAAATGGCGGCTTCAAAATGGCTAAGCAGGCATTGAGGCATTGCATTGACATCAGTTGATGCACTGAGACACATCTCCCGGTCCATTGAGGTTGTAGCATTTCAAGAGATGCTTTCCGGCGCGACTTGCATGTCAGGGAGGAACACCGCCACCTCTCGAGATATTACATACACTACACTTAGATAACTAATATCATTACAGTAGTACATTACAAATTACGAATATCATCCAGGGCGTGGAAATAAAATAATCCATAAATCAGTAGATTATTGGGCTGTCATTCCTCAAATAAATCTTCCAAATCATCTCCATTTTCATCTGATAGAACTCCAGAATTTATGGCACCATCAATAAATCTTCAACGTTTGATATATTATATAAGCAATAAGAACAAGAATTTCATCCAGAGTTGATGTCAAAGCGAAAATATGCAGTACTCTGTTCAGACATTTGCTGCTAACGAATCTGCCTAGCGTGCCTGTACGGGCGCGGTAAAATAAAACTTGTGAAGTACCACCAGTTCATAGAAAACAAGAAATGAAGTAAGAGCAGCGTAATTACGTTATTACGTAATAAATTTATTATACCAACTAGTGAAAAGATTCATTGAACAATCTAAATTACATTTAAAAATACTTTCACCTTCTCTAGCAAATGGCTATTCGCACAATAGCCTTAAAAGTAAGATCATTAGGAGAGCAAAACTTCCTTCTCCGAATTTTCAGTTGCAAACATTGACATTGGTTAAGAAGGAATTGAAAACAATATGAAGTTCTAACTATATCAATGCAACATTTTAATGTAAAAATGAGAACTACTTTAATATACGTTCACCAAACCCATAAGGGAAGGCTAGGCGTAGATGACTCGTAATTTCAAATAATTACTTGAAGTACTCATAGAACGGATATTAGAATTGGAAGGAAATATATACTTTGAACTACACTTGGAAATATATACGTAAATTACACACAATAGAGAATTAATAGCAAATATTTGAAATTTTAATATTTGAAACACACAATTCCAATTTACAGGGAACAGAAAACAACTCATCATAAATGGTCTAGTAGTTCTGAATTAGCTTCTCCTTGTCATCGTCCTGCACTGTTCTTAACTTCACAAAAAATTCTCAAGCTCTCAAAAATGTATCTTGTAGGTTATTATAGCTCATGTTTATTTTCCTTTCAAAGCAATGTCTCCTAGGACAACAAAGGGACGCGACGCTCGGTACACAACTCACGTAAGGAACGCAACGAAACCAACCATGCACTCAGACGAACACACTCCAGATTTCTGCAGTCTTTTCAAGAGCATGCGGCCTCCTCCACGGCGGCAATAAAAGTGTCTGCAGATATTGCGTCGCGCGCTGCTGGTGAGGTTGAGGGCTCATAAAGCACGCGGAGTGATTCACGCGCAAATGCAGACGGATCTGAAGAGCGCTAGCGTTCGGGGGCCCATATTGTGGGGTGATATTGAGCGAGGCCAGGCAGCAAGATACAGTCGCTAGGCGACGCAACCTCTCTAGGATGCGCCCGGAAACGCCCAGTTGCAGAAACATCATCTGCGAGCTCCGAGTTAAAAATAATGCTGGACATTAGATTAATTAACACACTACTGAATTTCCTACCTTAAATACATGTATAACGAACGTATAACGTATGTATAACGTATGTGTAACGTATGTGTAACGTAATAACTGAAAGGGTTACTGTCCACACTCAGGAATATTGGTGCAAAGTTTAGGTCTCAGGTTGAGTAGGGTATGTTGTATGGACTGTGAAGGATACTCTTTCTAAGCAACCAAGTCCCAGGAAGTTTCGTGGAGCAATTAGGAGGTGATAACGCACTCTTTAGCAGAGCTGCTTGAGCTTAGAAGGCGGCAGACTATAAGCGCAGGGGTCTGTCTTCTAACCGACACACGGACGCTGCGTGTAGCCCAGCACTGCGGGCCGAGCCGGGTGGGGGGCGGGGAGGGCAGACGGGTGGAGCCGCGTTGAGCAGACTCGCACTTTTCCGTGCTCGCCCGCCAGCCGGTCCCTGGGGAGCGCCCGACCGCAGCGGGTGATGTCGGTGGCGGATGGGATGGTGGCGGTATTCGACCGCAAGGCGAAAACGGCGAGATGGAGGGTACGGGAAGGCGGAGATGATTTTGTGAATGGTGCAGAGGGAAGGGGGGATGGAGAGTATCTGGAATTGGGAGAACAGACTAGGTATTGAGGTGAAGCGAGGGTTCTGATAATAGATGAGTTATTCGACAAAGGCGATGAGTTTCGCCAAGGTTACGTAGGGATGACGAAAAATCCATAGAGAGGGGCTGAAGGTAAATGTCGAAAGAATATAATGACCAAGATTAATGTGATGGTGGGGATGGAATATTGACACTCACAGGGAATTTTTTATTATTGAACATCATTTTATTATTGAACGTCATTTTATTATTGAACATCATTTTATTATTGAACGTCATTTTATTACTGAACATCAAGTAACTAGATATTAGTAAGAATATTAGGACGAGTGATAACGGAGAAACGATGGGATAAAATGCGGGATAAAAGGAAGAATGAGGAAATTAGGCATTATATCCTTTGACAATTCGTATATGGATTGGCCTTTGATCAAACACAACCTCCGCAACGACACGTGCATTCACCAGCCAATATGCCACGACACCTCTGTCGGTAAAATGACTGAATCTGAGTGAGACAGGAAATTCTATGATCAATGAGAGCTAAGATATGAGGGTTTTCACGCAGAGGCTCCAGAAAATGTTGGGTGCGAGTATTTGAATGGGCACAGACCGTGCGTTGCTGCGGTGGTGATATCTTCTGGCGGCGGCAGAGGAGACTCTGATGTGGTTGGACCGGGGGCAAGCCGAGGGCAATCCTCTCTGTAGGGCGGGGCAGGGGGAGAGCAGGCGCGATGGGGATGGGGAAGGGCTGGGAAGACACAGGGGAGAAGAAACAAGGGGGACGATAGGGCGGAGACAACAGGGCGATGACAGGGCGGGACCGAAAGGTTGAGAACGACAGGATACAAAAACGGCAGGGCGGGAACGGTGCGCAGAAAAGGGGAAAAAAAAGGGAAGTCAGGCCGAAAAGAGGCCGAGGGGGGGAAAAGGGCGGAAACGAACAGAGGTGGAGAGGGACGGGGGTGGAAAAACGTGGAGGCAGAGAGGAGCGGGAGCGGATAATGGATTGATTGTTACTGATTCCGGGCGGGTCAACTACTGAGGTTATTCGTACCGTAAGTGTAGTCCATGTTTTCATCGGGATATGGCAGTGATCTTCGTCCGCTGGTTGGCGAAATCCGGTCCTGACATACCGTCTACTGGCGGTTTTTCCCCAACAACGTATCTTCCACAAGCGGGCTCCCGATCAGCTACAACAATTTGACTGGTCTCCCGGTGTTGTGTGTGTGTGTGTGTGTACGTAAGAGGTGAGGATAGAACAAGGAAGAGGAAGGAAAGATCGAGCACGGTCCGTGGCCCGTTTGTTAGGGGGCTGCTCCGGCATTCGGCTAGTGTTGATCATAGAAACCACGGGAAACTACCGAACAGAAGAGCCGACCGCTAGAATTGTCCTCCAGACAGAGACTGAATTCAACCTAGCTGAAAAGCTAGTGTCGAAAATCCTGCCGCCATCAGGACTCGAACCTCCCGGTCAGAGGCACTGCAGTGTCCTCAGTTGATGCACTGGGCCACCTCTCGAGGTGTGGAGGTGGAGAGTAGCGAGGGCAGAGAGGAGTGGAGATGGAGAGAATCGGGAATGGAGAGGACTGGGATCGGGGGGGGGGGGGGGGGGGGGGTGGGCGGGGGGGCGGGGGGGGGGGGGGGGGGGGGAGCGGGGGGGGATGGGGACGGGCGGTGCGCGGGGCGCGTATGCCGGCAGCGCCCCCTGGGGAGGGATAAGCCGCCGGCAAAAGTTGCGCCGCCGCTGAGCGCATTGCGCCGTATGCACGCGACGGCCGAGCCGAGCCACACGTGGCGATGCGGTCGCCCTCGCCGGCGAGCGGAGATGGGCTCGGGGAGCAGTTCGCGTGATGAGAGGGAAGACTTTGCGCGCTATCGATTGCGGCCCGGCGCGTCCGCCCAGTCGAGGATGGTTGGCCTTTTTTTCATTTTCCCTTGAGCACGGCTTTTTTCCTTTTTTAAATAAAGCTGGGTCAGCCTAGGGGTTTAAAAAACACATCTTAACCAAATACCATTTAAAAAAAATAAAACTCAATAGAATAGTTCCCATACATCCACTCTACACTTATTAAACGTTTAAAGAATAAATAATTAAAATTCATACAGAGTAGTTGTAGAACGTGTGTTTTCTAGTGTCTGAGAATATTATTTTCAAACTTCTAAGGTACGGAATGAATTGAACATGATTACATTTTGCCAAAGAGTATGTAAAAAATCTCAGATATTGCAATGACGCATTCGAATTTGATGGATGATTATTAGGCATCTCATCTTGTTTTGGTGTTTGGTAGGTGCGGGAAATTTCTTTGACTACGTTAGAACATGTTCTTGCCCAGCATCAAACAAGATGGGAAACTTCACAGGTATAACTTTGTTAGACGCGATTTACCATCACATGCCGATTAGCAAACATTTAAATTTGTTCTCTACACGACCTAGAAATTTTAAAAAAGAATTTGAAGACATTCTGTGTAGCAGGTACGAAATAAATTAAAACAATATTGATCGTTTGAAAAACGGAACAAATAAGCGGAAACTTCATTATGTGAGTGTTTCAGTTCCGTACTGCTGCAACATTTACGGAATGTTATTTATTTTCATCTAGAAATTTAAGCATCTAAATACAAAAGAAACCTTTAAAAACTCCAATTAAACATTCTCTTTAAATGAAGCTGTAAGGAAAGGGAACAAACTTTTCTTCAAATTATCTAAAAAATTCCATTATCGGAAGTCGATTTAACCACACGTATCAAAAATAGCAATATACTGGACCACATATCGGGCCGATATATAGCATTATCGATATATCCAACGTTTTAAAAATGCTTCCCACCCTTCGAGCAAGTTGTCCTCGCCGCCGCGTGCCGTCCACTGGACCGCTCTCGCCCAGACACGACGTCGCGTTGGCCGGGGGTGCGGTCGGGGCGACCGCAGGGTGTAACCGCGCGATAACCGCTTCCGGCGCCGCCGCCCCGTGATATACGCTCCTAATAACGCGCGCTCAAACTGCGCCGCCCCATATACCTGGCTGACAGTCCTGCTTACGCGGCGCCGGCGCTTATCCTCAGGGTCAGGACTTCTAATCAACCGAGCAATTTCGATTTTTGGTGTCAACATGACCTGCTCTTGGGGCGGATACACGCTTGTTTGGCTAGAAAGGAAATTTATGACAGTGCAAGATGCAGTTGTCGGGGCTTAAGGAGGGTTTTAATACATGTAACTTGAAAAACGTGACGCAATGTGCATAAAAGTTTATTCTATAAATTACACATGTAAATAAAATGTAATAGGGAAATGAAATTTGATCTTTGTGGGGATAAATAATCTCACGTACCACGTTTCATCTCCATAAGGATGTCTTTTGAGGGACTTCTGCGATACGTTATCTTTGTTGCGAAACCGTCAAATAGAAAGCTCTCAATTTTTTAAATATTGTTCGAATATATTACATCAAATATTAAATAAATGTAATAAATCAATATCTTCATTGGTAGTGGTAATGTCCAGCATACTTTTAACAGACAGCTAATGTTCTATGGATTTTCGAAATAATGAGTATGGATTTATACTTAGTCTCCTATCATCTCTTATCAACATTAACTTTACACAAATATAGTGCACCAATTCTGCACACACTTAAAATAAGCAAAAAAAATACTTCTTAGATCTTCTAGAAATGTGTAATATTTTTCTTCGTTTGTTCAATTACGTTTGTGAATCATTGTAAAAATATTTAATTAATAATAAATAATTAAAAAAAAATTAAATTTATTTTTGAACTTCTTTAAATTGCATGTTATAAATATTTTGAGAAATTCTTTATTAAAGAACCATATCCCATACGTTTTAAAATACTGTTTATTTGTGACAAAGTTGAATTTCAAGAAGCCTCTTCGGACGAAGGTGAGAAACTGCACTATCTTAGGAATGACTAAATGGAAGCCACTTCCAGGAGATGTCGCTGAGTGTTCCAGATGCCACTACTCAATATGAGCAGCGCCCGGGCTCCCAAGGCGTGGGGGCGCAGGTGCCATGCGAAACGCGAGCCTTGAGGTGGCCGGGCTAAGAGCACGAGGTGAGGCTGGAGGCGCCACGGAGGCGGCCCAAGGCGGCGCCGCGGCGGGCGGCGGGCGGCGGGCGGCGGGCGGCGGGCGGCAAGCGATAGGTAGTTTATGGGCGGACGACCGTCGAGGCGAGGAACGGGGAGGGCGGGGCAGCGTGGGGCTCTGCAAGACCAGACACAGTCGAGAAGGAATGAAGGAGATCGAGACAAGGAAGGGCCAAGTCCAACGGGATGAAACGGAGAAGATTGGAGAAGTGAAGATAAAGGTGGGAGAGGATGTAGATGTAAAGGGAAGGTTGGGAAAGGGGAGGGACGAATAGGACAGATGTATGGTTAGGAGGAACTAGATGGGTTAGAGCAAAGAGTGTGATTTCGGAGAGGGAGAAAAAAATCATGGTTGGGCAGGACGGAGAGAAACGTGTCAGGGCAGGGTGACGAAGGGGAGAGGGTAGTCAGAATCAGACGGTGCAGGGCCGGACGCAACGATAACCCATTTTGGACGGAACGGGGCGTGGTGAAGCGGCGCGGGGGAGAGCAGGGCGCCTCTCGCCCACGCGGCCCGACGCGCACCTGGCGCCATCAGCGCATTAGGGCGACCGCGGCGGGCGCGAGCGGGGCGCCGCGGAAGCTTATCTGCGTCGCTAATGAACTGCAGCGCCCGCGCGGACGCTCCCCTCGCCACGCGCCTCGCGAAATTGGCGCCTGCGCCGCCCCCGCATTAGTCACTCTGCCCCCCCTCCACCCCCGCCCATCCCAGCCCGACCAGACCGTCCCGTTCCGTCTCGTTCTGGCCCGTCTCGTCCTCCCCCCCGTCCTGTCCGGTCTCGATCCGTCCCGTCCCGTCCGGCCCCTCCCCTCCTCCCCCCGTCCCATTCCTCCGTCGTTTCCTCCCACCCGTTAATGTTCCCATCTTGTTCCGTCTCTCCCCCCGCCTCTTACCCGTCCCTTCATGCGTCCCTGTCCCCAGCCCTTGCTCCGCCCCCTTCCAGTCCCGTCCATGCTGTGCCCCCGCCCCGACCCCTCCCGTCCCGTCCCACTACAGCCTCCTGCCCGCCGTTCCCCACTTTCATCCCCACAACCGCCGACCGCGCTGCTGCGACAGTCTGGAATGCTTCGTGCAACTGCGGGCTGTCCGCTCCCGAGCTCGCCCCGCCCCCCACCCTACCACTCAGGGCAGGCCACACCTTACGTCCCCAGCACACGGCAGTCGCCTTGCCTCTGGATTATGTTTTATGCAAGGATACGGACGGCCTCGGCATTCTCCTGTCCAGACCGCACTTCATCAATCACTAGGGGAATCTGACATTCCCTCGTGGGTTTCCAAGATTCACATACCGAAAATTGTAATTTATTATTGCAACCCACTTGGTCTTTTTCTAAGGATTTTTGATTTAGAGCACAGTGCAAGCCAACCCTACGCTGTGGATTCAAGTTAAGCGTTTAACACGGGGGTTTTCACCTCATTGGTATGGAGAGTTTGTTCTCAGATACCACAACGCATCCAACATTAATCTCTCAGAATCTTTTGTGCTCACCCCTCATATCTAATACACAGGAATAGCAAGCTAACACAAAGAGGGCAACGAACGTAAGTCTTTCACCCCACTTACGATCTCCTGTGAGTGTGTGGCATTATGGTCATAACGAGATCACGGACCCAACTTCCTCGAAAAATGATCATGACGTCTCCTCGTTGTCAATATTGTAATATTTGATTTTTTTATTCAACATTCGTGACAATATATGCAATTCATTCTTTGTAATTCAAATGCGGATAGTTGCATTATTAGCAAATTCGAAAACAACCTTATACGAATATCTCTTAAAATACCAAATGCAAAACAGGGTAAAAGTTTCTTTTTTTGAATGTAGTTGAACCATTTCACGGATAATGCTAGATACTAGAATAAATACTGTATTCATCACATAGGAAATATTGTTTATTGATAACTCTACAGCCCACTATATGACATTGATACTTTATAATGTATTAAATAGGATCTACACAGTAATATCGAAGTTTTTAAAATGAATTGTTATTGTGTGTTAAGCAAGCGTTAGAAATGACACGATATACATAAAAAATAAAATGGAAAGTTTAGTTAATTGTGTGAAATGAAAATCTGTTCCAAACAAAAAACTTGAACTTTTTCATTGAATAAAATGCAGATACTGCTATTACACGTGTGCCAGTTTTTGTCAAGAAATGTGTCTTACAGATATGTTCTACATCCACTGTTTCTTATTTCTTTAGCTTGTGTTTCCATCGGATGACAACGCAAAAATCTGACATTTTTAACTACTACGTTCAACTGCATGTTCACTATTATCTGAGTATAATTAACTCCATCAATTAATTTTCTTTAACAATGTACGCAATTCTCAATTTTATTTTTTTGTTGATATGAATTTTTATTGGATAGGTGTCATTGACAGGATATGACATTATAAAAGGTCGACCGAATTTTTAGCGTCCATATTATTATTACTATTATTATTATTATTATTATTATTATTATTATTATTATTTATTATTATTATTACTACTATTAATTGTAGTTAGTGTTATTTTCAGTATTTATTTCAGTATGAATAATAAATATCTATTACATTTACAATTCTGAAATTTTAAAGTTCGATTGACGGAGCCTAAATAAGAGCTGTCAGGCTTTCTCCCTTCAACAAACATCACGTGCACACGGAGCATCTCTTCATTGTACTTACTTAAGTTTTCGGTCTCTAACTCCGTCCACTGAGTGCCATACTTACGATGATGATGTTGCCCCCACGCCAACGGCTCTGACCTGGTGACGTCATCACCATTTGCGAGTTGTAGATGCGGGGAGGGCGAGGGGAGGGGAACAGAGGAGGGGGTGATTCTCCTGAGGCCATCAAGTGAAAATGGACCAGCCGAGGCCACTCAGATGTTTGCTCGCTCATCAACCTATTTGTTCGAATAAGGGCAGGTATTAAGGACCCACCCTTAGTACGTTCCCTCTAATCCAAAACACACAAGGTCAGAGTGTATGTGTTTTGGATTAGCGAGATAATGAGATGCAGGAAAGGGAAACTTTGCCCACCCATTTAGCACACTGTGGTAGATTAACAGTTTCCTTTTCTTGTTGAGAAAAGTACTAATAACAGTAGATTAACAGTTAATTGCGTTGAAGTTTACAACAATAAGAATATATTTAATTATTTCGTTACAACTAATATAGTATGTCTGTCTTGATATCTCAATATCCGACATTATTAATTTATATTTATCTTCAATGAATATTTAGCTCATGCTCTGGATTTTCAATGATAAAAAAGAATTCACTCAAACTTCAACCATTCTCAGCTGTCCATTAGTTAGAAAATACCAATATTTTCCCTTCAGTGTAATTAATGCAGAGTGCACATGTTTTCATTTCATTAGGCAAATGGATTTACTCTGTGAATGAGTGCATTGCATTCTTTTGTGATAAAAGGAACACTGGAAGTTTTAAAGCCATTAAATCGTTTCGGTGAAACTTCTCGTCTAGAAATTCATGAGAAAATATTGAGCAATTGAATGCCCCAAAAAAGTTTTAAAAAATTTCATCGACAACCAGAGGGAATTGATACAGAATCATAAGTCTGCGGTGAAATAAATTATGAACTTTCCATCGCGGATCTCAAATAAAAAATGTCGAACAATCTGAATTGTTAGACTTTTAGTATTTATGTTTTAATAATTGTTTACTTAATTTGTTATACGTTTTATAAATGTAATAATATTTCTAACTTTTCTAACGAACAGAAATAAATGTTTAAATTAAATTTCTTTTTAGTCCTCATTATTTATTTAATAGATTTAAAGGATGAATTAATAAATTTTACTTTTAAAACCGATAAAGAAACAATATAAACTCAATTTACAACAAGCAAAAATCACATAAACACTGTTTTCAAAACCCTTTTCAAGAACTACACAATCATTATTTTTTTAGTACAGGTTCCATGAAGAAAAATCTTCATCATCAACGTTGTTCTATTGAAATGATAATTTTTTTGCTTTTTTCGAAAGTACAGAGTTCGCTGAAAATGGGATCTACGGAATTTGTGAAAGTGAAAGTTGCTCTTTCCGAGAAAAAAATAAAAAAATGGAGTCTTTTTCCAAAAATCTTGTTTTAAATTGCATTTATTGCACGCACAATTTTGCGAAAACTACTCATTAAAAAAAATTCTACATGACTATATTTCAAGATTGGTCTTTGAACAACAGATTTATCAGACTTCATGTTTTTTTCTGAAGAGGAGGAAAGGAGTCAATTGAATACAGTACTCAAATTCAATATATAATAAATTAGGGTTCAATGGTAGACTTTCGTTGAAATAAGAGGAAATATCCATTAATTTGCTTTTCTTCGTGGCTTCCGTGAGCTCAAATTAGTCTGACCCTTTCTTACCAGTGTTAACTGGTAACACTCAACGCCCATCACGCGTTCCTCTGATTTATAAAGCAGCTAATACATGTCAGCACAAGGGAGGAGGTTCTCCCTTTCTGTCACATAGCGCCCATTAAAAAACGTTTGCTTTTCTCGCCGCACCAGCGCTGAGATATATAGGCGATTAATACACAAGAACTGCAAAGGCTGAGGGTTTCTCCTCGGAGCGACTTCCATTAATTGTGATCGTGTTCATGTAGCTCAAATGTACGTTAAAAATGATTCAAAATGAATTTCCTAATACTCTCGTTAACTTACTTGTCTAACAACATCCAGATAAAGAAAATAAGTGAGGAGAACTTTCTTCCCAGCCCTCTTCTGAGAAACTGCCACTAGATCACATTAAGAACAAACATCTCAATATTATTGTTGTGGGATGATGGCAAAAATATTCAACTTTGAAATTTTCGAAAATTCATTCGTAGCGGAGTTTTCCCGAACCAGGTATCTCCCACCAGAGGGGCACCGCCCCAGCCGGAAAACTCTAAGCTCCCGACCGGTCTCCTGGCATGTGGGGTAGTGTAGTGCATGTTAGTGTGTGTATGGGTGTTAGTGTGTGTTTGTGTTTGTGTGTGTGTTTGTGTGTGTGTGTTTGTGTGTGTGTGTTTGTGTGTGTGTGTTTGTGTGTGTGTGTTTGTGTGTGTGTGTGTTTGTGTGTGTGTGTGTTTGTGTGTGTGTTTGTGTGTATGTGTTTGTGGTATGTGTGTGTGGGTATGTGTGTGTTTGTGTGTATGTGTTTGTGGATATGTGTTTGTGGGTATGTGTTTGTGGGTATGTGTTTGTGTGTGCGTGAAAGGAGTGAGGAGAGGACAAGGAAAATGTAGGAAAGATCGCGCGCGATCCGTGGCCCTTTTGTGAGGGTACTCATCTGGTACTGATCGGAGAAACCACGGAAAATTACCGATCAGAGCAACCGGCCGCTAGAATTCTCCTACAGACAGCAACTGAATTCGACCTAGCTGACAAGCTACGTCACCACCTGCCACTGTCGGGACTCGAACCTAGGATCTCCCGGTCAGAAAGACTACAGTGACATCAGTTGATGTCCTGAGCCGTCTCTCCCGGTGAAAAGGACTTCGAAGGTATCCGGACTTGAGCATTCCACCAACGAAAAAATAATAGAGAGGACTGCCTAGCGAGACACTATTCTTCATAGTATTGATGATACAGTTGACATGGTGCGGATATATCATTGTAATGGGAGAGAATCGTATACTTAAGTAGGTGTTCTCTACCAGCCACATAGACAAAGAAAGAGGGGAATACCACGGAGATCTTGTTATCAGTGACTTGACAGGTCAATGACTGAGAGGAAAGTTAATCGGAAAGCTGCCTACGTCAGAACGCTGTTGAAGCTGAAATGCGAAATGCGGCAGAAGCCGTAGGACATCCGGTTAATGATGATGAACGTTTGTATGAAACTTTTAATTTTGTCTCTACGAATAATATTTACAAACAAGTTCCGTTAATTATCAATTATTTGTATTCAAGGAACTTACATGAGATTAATTGATGTAATTTGTTTTGGTTATTGCGATTAAAAAAATCGTAAACAAATTCTGCCTAAAAATATTTGGAAAGCTGAATGAATTTCTGGTGATTCTGAAGAATATTTGAATCATTTTTATACCAACACTAATAACACAAATTAATGTATTCATTATTATTATTATTATTATTATTATTATTATTATTATTATTATTATTATTATTATTATTATTATTATTATTTTTTCACTTTTGGTATGTTTAAATTTTTTTGTTGTTTGTTGTTGTTGTTATTATTATTATTATTATTATTCAAAAAATTTAAATGCTCATATTCTCATAAATTAAAACTTTATTGTTATATTTCTATATTCTTTTAGAGATTGCCTCTTTGTAACAAAGGAGGAAAAGACTATTATTCTTCATTCTTGTATAAGGAAATTATTACACCGACACATATTAACTGTTCAAGAAGAATATAACTAAGTTCCACCAAAGTAATTTAAGCAGTATTTTCCTGTTGATGTTGTCGCGAAAGGCAGTTCTTAAAAGAATGTCTGCTGTTAATTGTGGTGGTTTTTCCTGTTAGAAAATATAAAGAATAATAATGGACACATTAAAACCGTAATTCCCTAGTAAATGGCTTGTTGCTTCTCGCGAAGTAGAAAAACGACAAAGTTGGGAGACTAATAAATGAACGTCATAAATTTAAGGCTTATCTTCAGTTGACCGTAAACACATAGAATGGTTAGACTAGGGCAACAAACGAAAGATTACTTATAGGATTTATTGGATTATACATACATATTCTGCCCACTTTTGAAGGGAAGGATTCTTCACTTCGAAGAGATAAAGAACAGCTCTTTCACGACGTACTGTATACAAACTCAGAGGAGGTAATGGACAATGACCTAGAAAACTTCGACAACTCGAAATTTCACTTAGGCTTTGAAATTGCCCCGCGCGCTACATCGCGAAAAAGTGATATCCTTCGCCGTCAGCTCTCGATAGTTTAATGAGATTGTTTTCTACCCGTCCAAATGAATCTCTTGGGAAGTTCGCCATCAACTTGGCTATGCAGATTAGATTTACCCTGGAGATCTGCCGCGAGCGGAGTCGAGAGAGGGAATGAGATAGGGCCCGCGACAAAGGAACGGAGGGAGCGGAGAGAGAGAGTTGCGGGATGGTTCTAGATAAAGGACCCGCGGGGATGGTAAGTGAGCGCGAAGAACAGCTGAGGAACTGATGATGTCTGATGGGCAAGGTGATTCAGCGGAAGACTAAAGATGGTGGCGATATGAATGAATGCCTTATTTTACGTGGCGAGGCTCAGGTCTTCCGTCTAACCACGCAAATTTCGTTACGCTCCTTTCACCTACAAGGGATGAAATAAGGTATTACTTGGGCGACGAAACAGGCCATTTGAATTTACCTCAGAGCCTTCATTTTGGATCATGCAGTAAATCTACTAACAAGGGACAGCCGGCTTTACTTCCACTCCGAAGGCAGGCGTAAGAAGGATTTTTTCGCCCTTAAAAATCCACAGGTTCGATCGAATTTGAACCCGCGAACTTGGGTGTAACAGCCCGATACGCTAACCGTTACACCATCGCTGCCACACACGCGATATGGTAAACGCAGAAACCTAATGACTTGAAAAAATATATTAAATGGGGCAGACAAGCAACGCTTGAAGAGACATCTTGTAGCGTAATTTGTCCGGTGACCGCAGTTGTATTCCCCACATATATTGGAGTGAATTTGAGTGAATTTGAGTGAATCTGTGCGTAGAAAGAAAAATGACAATGAATGAATCCACGAATGGAAATGTTCCGTATGGGCTGGCCCCTTATTCTCGCCCCATCCTCTTGCCGCCAACTAAAGTAGTTTTTTTTACATTTTCTCAATTTTTCGCTTTCTTAATTGTAGAAGCGAAATATTACTTTAATAACATTAAAGAAGAGCGAAATCTCGAACCTAAATAGCAATTTTTATTGAAAAATTCGCAGACTTCTTTATGAAAATGGTGTTTAAGCGTTACTATAAATGCGAAGCTAGAAGTTCTTTTTCGCAGAAACGCTTTGAGTTTTCGAAAAACTTCATTTAAAGTCATTTGAGACACTTTAACTCACAAATGAAATAGCTGGAAATGTGCATAATAACGGCGCGCGAGATATTTTTAAAAATACATTTCTGTAATTTTGAGAAAAACAAAAAGTACAGCAAAATTATCTTTATGTTATATTAAACAGAGCAGTCGGCACTACACGATCGAAAAAAATTAAGGAAAAATGTTGAACCGTTTTTGAGAAAACGGCGTTTGAACATTTTCAAAAATACGGAATTTTGAGCTCATTTTAACAGATAACAGTTGAGTTTTCGAGAAACTGTATCGGACACTATTTAAAGCATATATACTTATAAATACAATAATGTAAGTAAATTACCACTATTGTAAATATTAACGACGTGAGAGACAAGTCAAATAACTACATGTTTGTATTTTTTGAAAGAAAAAAAAGGAATAGAGGGATATGGCTTTCATGTCATCTTATAGAGTGCATTTAGCACTAGTTCTACTAAAGGTTTAAAGGAAAAAATTGGAGTTTTTTTGGAGAAAATCTTGTTTTTATAATTCATGCTTCAACTACTATCGCCGGATAAGAGTGGACTGCTGCCACTAGAGCGCACTGTCGTCGGAAAAAATGGTCTACCCCATAACTGAAAATGATCTGAACGGAAGTTATGGTAATATTCGTTTACTATTGCCAAAAAGAGGACAATGAAAATCCTAAAATTGTTTTCGCTACACTTGCAACATTTATTTCGGTGTGAGTGATCCATCAGGGAGGCTCTTGGCCTCCCTGGAGACACAGTCTTTCCCTCCCTAATTAACCTACCTCAAATAGTACAAATGGTGCTACAAAACATATTATTACGCAATTTTAGAGTTACTACGAATTAATTCTTCACTCACTTCTGCCTTTTTCAGAATTTTTGACGGAATATCCACGATTTGTTTGCGTTCGGCTTACATTTTCTTTGCAATTTTCCATGTATATCATGTCAACATTCAATTGTTCGCTTTTTTGTTGCATCTTGTAGCGTTATTGCTTTTGTATGGTGATGTAGATTGATACTAATTGGTTCTGATCATGAATTTATTACGAACATTATGAAAATTATATAAATGAAGGGCAATATATGCAAGCTTGTCGCAAAATTGTATACGTTTCACGGGAGAAACGAGATATTTTTTGCTTGTGTTTTGATTATGACCCGCATCCTAACGACCTCAAATTGCAACGTTTAAACCTCTAGAAAAAAGCCTTTCTCACTGCCCTTGTAATGTAATGTAACGTTTTGGAAGATTAGAGACACGGGTGAAAAATGTAATAGTTACAATGACTCCATCGGTAGTTGTGATGATGGGATGTAGTAACTTTTGTAGTTGAAATATTCTTATGACTATATTTGTAGAGAATTAAATCAAAATGTTCGAAGCTTTTGTGTATAATATTACAACAGACTAATTGTAATATAAATAAAATATAAATTAATAATAATATTCAAAGTAACAGTAATAACGACAAAACAAAAGAAAATAAGACAATTCTATAAACAAGGAAGTTGATTAAACCTGAAATTCGTAAGAACAATTAGATACAAAGAAGTTTCTTTTGAACATACACAGGTAGTTCATGTTTTGTTTTTAATTGTAAAAATTAGTCAATAAAAGTTGTAGTATGTACTGCGTGTACTTAAGTAATAGAACAGTAAAAAAATTTAATTTGGATAAGGGACAATATTGACATCTTTTTTATGATATGAAGAATTTTCTTGCCGAAATAACTGCAGAGATTGATAATTTTGGCAATTTGATTTTTCCACGATTTCGTTGATTGGAACATGACTGCTTCAAAAATTACTACTTAATACTTATATAATAAACGTACTTTGCACTACTTAATTCAATTTACCATGAAATTTATAAATTTTTAATGTTGACAATATGTTAAAAATAGTGTTTTATTTATTATTATATTATCTAAAAAATTTTACATAAAAAAATTTTTTTAATTGTAATTATATTTCTTAACAAGAAATTTGATAAATTAAAATAATAGTTGTACAGTAACTTTTAAAGTAAATAGTTTATCCTACAAATTAATTTCTACCCTACAGGAGAACATATATATAAGCTTTTACATTACAAATACAAGTTTTTGCAAAGAACATCTATTAAAAAGGTAAAACTATTAATTGAAAATTAACTTAAAATTTTCACTTGCGACAGAATTACTCATACGCGAGTTCAGAGTAATTATTATTCGGTACGGTACCTTCATTTATATATTTCACATGAGATCACATACAATTGTCAGTTTCCAGTCACTTAAACATTCATTTCATATTATAATCATTGTCTACACTTTTGATTTAAAATATTTTCAATTGGGTCAATGACTCCATTTCTATCAGTTTTTTTGTCTACTTCCTCTGATCCATTGAGCAAATGCTAAGATGCCGTTTTGCTTTTTGAATTGAATTGAATTGAATTTGCCTTATTTTACGTGGCGAGACTCAGACCATGAGGCCTGCTCTTCCGTCTGACCACGCTTTTGAATATACATGTAATTTTAATATAAGCTTGTTAGTTGAATATAAAAGTAGTGTAGTAAATGTATGCACACTTTTTATGGAACTCTCGTTTCGCTAAATATGCTGTTAGGAGGATTACTATACGACTGTCAGAGCTGTTGGAGGGCATACGAACTGAATTTATTTGTAAGCATCAGTGATATTCAGCGCATTAAATAAATTTCTGTTGAGCCCGTTGTGTACAAGTTCCTGCATCGCCAGTTACGCCGCCGTTAAGATTTTTCACTGCCTGACTCGCCTAGCGGACCTGGCCGCTGCAGCGCCTCTGACCGGGAGGTCCTAGGTTCGAGTCCTGATGGCGGCAGGATTTTCGACTCTTGCTTTTCAGCTAGGTCGAATTCAGTCGCTGTTTGGAGGAGAATCCTAGCGGCCGGCTGCTCTGATCGGTAGTTTCCCGTGATTTCTCCGATCATCACCAGGCGAATGCGGTAGCAGTACCCTATCAAACGGACCACGGACCGCGCGCGATCTGTCCTTCCTCTTCCTTGTCCTATCCTCTCCCCTTACACACACACTTACACCAACATGCACTACACTACCCACATTCCGGGAGACCGGTCGGGAGCTTAGAGCTCGTCCCGACTGGGGCGGTGCCCCGCTGGTGGGAGAGTCCTGGTTAGGGGGAAACCCCACTAGCCGACGGTAGGTCGGCGCCGGATCTCGCCATCCAGTGGGGGAAAATCACCGCCATCTCCCGAGAAAAACATGCACTACACTAAACGGGACTAATGACCAAAGCAGTTGACGCGCCCGGAAACACGAAAAAATCAATGAATCAATAACGAGTCTCGCACTTTTTCCTTCCACTGCTCTCCGCTCCGCCCTCCGCAGCGCTCTCGCCTTCGATGCCCCAATTATCAAGTGGCGCGGCTTCGACTCGCTCGTCGCCACGGAAACAAAAGCGGAGTCGTCGTCGCTGCCGCCGCCGCCAGAGCCACCTCGTGGAGGGCTGGTTAAACACGGCCGCGCGGCGCGGCGGGGCCGATTTAATCAGCGCTGGGATCTCCCAGGCGCCGCCCTGCCAACCCCGGAGAGGGAGGTTGGCTTTTATTTTTCCGCGGGCGGGTGGGGCGGTGACGACTGCAGCAAGAAGTTGGGAGAGTGAGAAATAGCAAATCTTACTGAGATGGGAATTAAGTTTTAGGAAGAGATGAAATGTGAATATTACATGGGAGTGAGGATAAAAATATTTTTTTTCAAATGCCTATCTGTGAAGAAATGCCACGGAAATGTATGCAGACGTAGCATCACGAATGCAAAGTCATCATAGTCTTGAAATATCGTGTAACTTAAAGCCGACCGCACTAATAAAATTAAGAGCAGAAAAGAAAGTCAAAAATAAAAAATTAAACATTAGGTGAGATGTTGCTCTAAATTGGCTCTAACACACACTAACTCTTAACACACACCAGTATTTCGATATACCGTTCTTTATGAGAAGATGCAACACAAACTTGAAAATAATACGAATTGAAATGTAACCTTGAGTTTTTAGACAAAACCGGTTATTTTTCCATAAACTCAAAAAAAAAAACAGTAGTGATATTTCATTAGTACTCCAGATCAGTAAACAACAGCAACTTTTAAAAATCAGATTTATTTTTAAAAGTTGCTGTAATTGGTGCATGTATGTTTTGATGATTTGCATTCCTATGAAAATAACTAAGCTGAAAGTACTCAATCATTTTAATGTGAATAGTTTCATAGACAAAGGAATAAATATTAATTTTAAATGTAAACAATTTCCAATGGTATACTAAAAGTAATAGAAAACCTACAGTATAGTGTTGCATGTTTTACACACTAAATAAACTGTTAAAGTACAAATGAGGACTACAAATCAGCAGAATACACTCATACATGTGACTTCACCCCACTTTTTTGTCTTGTTGTTTGACGTGATGGAATCGAAAATTAAAACATGAAATACCTTCGCAAGTGCCACTATTAGTACTTATTATATCGCAATATTATTTACAAAACCGACAGAAATAATAATAAAAGCACACATTTATACGACATTCGTAATTTTATTGTTATTGCAAGGACATACAGGTTAGAATTCAATTAGGCGTGAGTGTTACGAGAATTCCGACGGTTTCACTCGTTGATTTATTGCTCAAAGCAAAATGTGCGCAATGCTGCCAACATAAATTACCGTTTGCACGCCTGCCTCGCATAGGCCTACTATATTGCTTCAACCGCCCCGCTCTCACCCTGTCTCCCAGCACTGGCTGCAGAGCGAATGGCGGGGAAGTGGTGGGGAGACGGCGGCAAGCTATGCAATTTCCGTGGCGTTTGTAATTCTAATTCGCTGCACCGCTGAGGGAACAAGGGAAAGGGAAGTGGACGGAATTCAGAGAGAAAAAAAACAACGTTAAACCGTTCTTGTGATTCCCCTGAATAAATGATATTGCGAACATCTAAGTCCTTATTTTTCATACTATTGTAGTTGCCCTTTTTGTGTGTTAAAACGTGGACATGAATCAGAGTATTGTGTTTAGACAAGGGTGTAATGTGTGTCGTTTGTAAATGTATGCTATTATTGGCTTGCACTGAATTCTGTCAAATTTTTGTGTTCCTAAGTTAGACATGAAACTTTGAAGATAGCATATATTAACTTTTTTTCCCATTATTGGTAACAAAACTCATCAATGGTTTCTCAAATCGCTACCACTGTTTTGGAACATATGATTATTTGTAATTATACTTTTCCCAATGTTGATTGAGTTTCACCCCTCAGAGCAAGAATGGTGGGCAAATAATTCGTTGTGTAAAAAACATTGAATATAACATGGAAATAATCATTAATTAGAATGTTGGTGATATAGATACCTTATTATTTCACAATAAATAAACAGAGGTTGTCTGGTATCAAATTTATATTTCGTCTTAAGATCTTTTCGATCGCGTAGCGATCATCGTCAGAGCTTGCAGCTGTTGGGCGGAAAACGAAGTTCTGCCCGAAGCAGAACTTCGTTTTCCGCCCAGCAGCTGCAAGCTCTGACGATGATCGCTACGCGATCGAAAAGATCTTAAGACGAAATATAAATTTGATACCAGACAACCTCTGTTTATTTATTGTGATGGAAATAATCATATTTGGTATTAACAAAGTACAAAATTAATATATAATGATTATAAACATGCATGATTATTGTTGATAAGCACACATTTATTACACTACAAAATAAATGAATAAACCCTTGAATAGTATGAGCTTTCTTTATCATGCATTCATTTATATTATTCATTCATATATATCATGCATTCATATTATTATTATTTTCTACCGCCACAAAAACGTGTATCAATTAGTGCAGGAAATACAGAACTAAAGAATCAGCAACACATATCATATTATCAACCTGCGATTATTTGAAATTATTCATATTATGTTGAAACTTAACCTTCTATAACAATCATTACTTATTCTAAACTTACAAAAATAGTTAAATAAAAAAATAAAACACTTAATCCAAAAGTGTATTAAATCACACACCAAACGATAAACTGTAGACAATTTTGCACTTTCGAGAAAATAATTATAGAAATATTGTCTATGTTTCACGCACATTTATGCAAAAATTAATATGATCGAAGAATTGAACATTACAAGAATTTTCCAAGATGAGATTCTATTAACGAAACATTTACATCTTTAATAGTGTAGTTGTAGAAAAACGCTGAACAATTTTTTAACTTCCGCAATTTTCACCCATTTAGGTAGTAGAACGAAATTAGAACTGTGGCACTTTTCGAGTCCTTTGCTATATCATATGAAAACAATAATTGGAGATATTTTCGAGAAAATTTTGAAACTTGTAAAGATGTCAAGTAAATAACCTGTAAAAAGAAAAATATCTTTCAAATTCATGGGGTCTCAACGTCGGTAAGATTGATCTGAGAATATCAATTTGGAGAAACCTGTTGGAACGATTTACACGTTAGCGTTGTTCCCAGAGGTTCCGACAAACAGACGTTTTTCCGTAAACCATTTTTTTGTATCAAAGTTCCACAAAACGCCGGAGTTTTGCCGAAGTATTACAGTTCTTTCTTCACATTATGTAAGTAGTATGTGAGAAAGTAAAAAGTATCATAAGGTAACAACAGGCGTTTCCACTATTGTGTTAAAAAAAACGTGATTTACGTGTATTACGATATTTAATCTTTAATTTGATTGCAAATGATTTTTTAGCAAATAAAAATCTTTCACTTCGGTTTTTGTGGCTATCAAAATATATAGTAATGTGGATCTTGAAGTCTTGAGCAATTAATGAAGAAAGAAATTAAATTTGGGAAAAGTTATTCGTAATTCCTCTTATTAGTGGATAATAAAATAATCTTCGGAAAGGATAGTGAATTTTTGGAGTTTGTGATAAAAAACTCTGACAAATAGTAAAAGTGGGACTTGGTTATGAGTACAAAGGAAACTTGGTGAATAGCTGCTGGATTGATTTGATTTTTTCGTGTTTCCGGACACGTCAACTGCTTTGGTCATTAGTCCCGTTAGTGTAGTGAATGTTTTTTCTCGGGATATGCGCGGTGATCTTTCCCCGCTGGATGGCGAGAACCGGCGTCGACCTACCGTCGGCTAGTGGGGTTTCCCCCTAACCAGGACTCTCCGGGCAAGTGTCGAAAATCCTGCCGCCATCAGGACTCGAACCTAGAACCTCCCGGTCAGAGGCGCTGCAGCGGAATGGCTGCTTGAGGCAACATAAATTTATTACATGTATGTATACCATGATGGAATTCATTCTAGAAACACATAATTCCGGAGCTTACAATTCCATGAAATGGAAGAAACTGAAAGGGTATTAGATTAAAACAACCAACAAACATACAATAATTCATTTTCCCTCATTTTTTTGGAAGTATAACATTTCCGAAAAAAAACAAAAGAATAATATTTTAGGCTCTTGTAACGACTGTAGTTACTTACTCTGGTTCAGAAATATGTGTATTGAAATATAACTATATTTTCTTAATTTAATTTATTAATTGATTTCTAATAGCTCCTTATTTACACATCAGTTTAATTCATCTGGGTTAGCTCAGTTTTTTTATTATAATACTCCACAATATTCTCTTTCACTTACATATCTAAGGGCTGCTGCAGTTATTTACACTTCATCGGGAGCCTGAAAATAACTGCTCCCAGGAGAAATCGGCTGGTAAAAATTTCTAATAATTGGGGAAAAAATTGTATTGGTAGGTACTTCCATAACACATTGAAATAACTACGAATAATTACACATGATTCAAAAATGTTACAGCAGCGTAGCAACATCTACTGTAGTTTACTCTTGATAGTTTATAATGATAATTTTCACATACAAATATTTATTTATACTTTAACTTTTAGAAAATCTTTCGTAATTAGAAGAATTAGTAATTTATACCTTCTCGTATGCACTCTTGACTTCCTGGTCCTGGGTTTGCGTGTAAATCATCTGTCTGGCTGCGGTTACATTCCCTCTGTGTTCTATTTTCTCACACTTACTGTTTTGGTAATTGCGTTATTATAAATATTGTCTATCGCGATTTTATATATCCAGTCTTATTTCGCGAATCTACTTTCCTTTAACACAACGTTAATTAATTCATTACTCACAACTACAAAAGCATTACGACGCCTACCACACGTCTGTTCTCGCTCCGAGTTTTTCACACAACTTATTTGTGTCGCAATTCTAATGTGTACTCACCCAAGGTACAACATCTTCTCGTCGCGATTCTACACCATCCGTCCCCTCTTCAGATCCAACTCCGTCTGATGATTTTCAATAGCTAATTTTCCTCCTCTCGATCAAGTACTTTCTCGATTGTTTCACTACCATATTAGACGCTATTTTGTTCTTCTTTCATTGTACTACATTACTTTCTTTTGTTCTTACCCAAGAATGCCTTATTATTGCATTATTTATTTTTAATTTAAATATTATATAGTAGTTAACGAAACGAGTGTATAAATAGGCGTATAATTGCAGGATGTGGTATGATTAAAGAAACGAGCGACGATAGGAGCGAGTTTTTTTATTTACCGCGAGTGCAATTATACGCATTTATACACGTGTTACGTTCAACATTTTTTCGTTTCCATTCAAAAATATTTTTATTTTGAATACTAAAAATATATATTTAGCATTCCATATTTACTTTGATGATGCCATTTTCATTCCAAGGAAGGCCTTGCCTGTGTATTTACGATCGCCATAGTAACTTAATGAATTTAGAAAGCATGGAGGATTACAATAATATTCCGGACGAAATATTAGAAGATGCTGAAAACGCAATAAATGCATTGCTCCCTACAAAAAGTAAAGATGTCTATGAAAAAGGATATAATCTATACAGGTCGTGGAAAATCGCTAAGGGAGTCACACATAGTAGTGAAGAAGTGTTATTAGCTTATTTTTCAGAAGGGGTAAATAAAATTGACTTCTATTTTTCACATTTGTAGTATTTTTACAACAAATGTTTTATATTTATTCATTTAAGTTACTAATGTTAATATTACGTGATTCTGTTTGTCAACTACTGTGAAACCAAGATAGAAACTACATAGAAGATTCCATCCAAAATAAAATACAAATTGCAAAGCGAATAGCTGTGGGATCAGATTTATCAGTCGCAGCAGTGCCCACTGCGTCAACAACTCACAGCGCTGTCCCTGGGCCGAGTCATATTGAAATTAGTGATGTAAATATTCACAAGTCTGGAGTAGTTTTTTCAAAATTAACTAATTGTACTTTGAATATTAATATATATATATATATATATATATATATATATATATATATATATATATTAGTAGTAAGTAAGCTTAGATGGGATCATAAATATTTGTTTTTCATGTTACACGGAACCTTTGAATTTCAATTTTTTGTTTATTTATTTGTGTTTCTGTAGAGACTTAATTAAACGATTTTGAGCCTTTTGTCGAGTTCTCATTGGTAGTTGCGTGGTTTTAATTGCACGCGTGCCATTAAAGTAGTGATAATAAACGATTTTTCATGTAATTAATGAGCATAATTCATGGAGAAAACGAAAAAAAAAAGTAAAAGACATTCATGTCCTGTTTATCTAAGCAACGTACATGCCCTCAACGTCACATTTGTTTCCCCCTGGTTATACAAATCTATCCTCGATTTCCCCCATTATAATTTAATTAATTGAAAATAAATATCTCTGAGAATTTATAACTCCTGTCAATATAAATTCGTATTCGAAACAATATCAATGTGAAAGCAATAAAAAAATGGAGAAAAGTCGTCAATCTACCGTAATGGACAGAGTGAGAGCCGACCTAATTTTTACTATCTACTAAAATTGACAAAGGCTCCTGGATAAGGTAGGGAACCGAGATCATTCAAAAGACAACTAATTATTTATCCCATGAAGGTCTGTATGCACAACATATTCTGAAACACAAATAGTTATATCAAATAAAGGAGTTTCAATAGTTTTTTAATAAAGCGACATGTCATGTCAAGTCAAATTACGGAACATTATTGTTTCTCGGAAATCTCATTTACCTGAACATTGCATATTCTCTTCAGGGTCGCAGCCTGAAAACTTGCCTTCAGCCAGCATGTATCGTATGATGTATATCTAGAAAGTACGGTCACAACAGCGGATATTCATTCATTAATATTGTCTTGATGTTTGTTGTCTCACCCTCCCTTCAGAAAATGGTGCACTAGTTATTTTCCTCCACAGTAATTGCGTTTATATACAGAAAGAACACGAAGCGATGAGACGCCAAAAGATCAAAATTGTGTTTATCGATAAATGAGCTGGGAAGTTAAGGTGATTGATTGTTATATATTATAATTATAATATTGCCAGAGACTCAACATCTCAATGTTTTAAGGCCAAGCGTTGCATCTGAAATCAAAAACCTTTTGTACGTAATGCATTTTGAACATATTTTAGAGGTGTTGAGTATATAGGCAAAATTTATTTATTTTGTTATAGAGATAAAATGTATTTGTGTTATAATGTTTTGCATGTTTTTTCCGGATTTTTTGCTAAAAGAAACGCTTATTTTTAAGTTAAAATTTTAATGCAAGGTCTCAATTTCCTTGATAAATGAACAACAGCCGGTTTAAAAACTCCAGACAGCTGTCAGCCAGGATCGGAGAAGTTATATTTTTTAAACAAGCTAAATGATAAAATGAGAAGAAAGACAACTTCTGGGTACGCGCGGTATACTGAACATTTCAACTCATAGTTTTGTTGCTAAAATACTATTAATATTTTTGAAAATAGTGTATTTCATCATTTAAAGATTTAGAATTGAAGATAAGTATTTTGAGGAGAAAACCTCTGGTTTTAATATTCAAGGTGTACAACACATTCTCAAAGAATTGCAATTTTACAATTTTACAAATTTCAGAGGTTTAAATGAAAATGGGGACTATATAATTTTTATAAACGTACTTTCTTCTCTTCAAGAAAACAATTCAACGAAACAAATTACAGCCATTGAAAGAAAATTTTGAAAATCTTTCAAAGGCGACGTATTACTTACCTCCAAAATGGCAATGCCTTAATGATCTTTAAAAAAGCACGGCTAAATTGTACTCCTGAAGCTTAAGTTCAAAAGCTTCTAATCTGTCAGAGGTATCGGTGATACATCCATCTCCATCCATAAATTCATAAAGAAATGCAGATTTTCAGGTAAAAAAATTAATGAATTTATTATATTCTTTTGTTAATGCAAAACATCTGGAAAAAAATGTAAATTGTTTTTAAGTCACCTCCTTTCTAGATGGCAAAAGGACGTGAATGCCTCTGCAAATGCATGATTTTGTAAGCAAACACTACATATATTACATTTTATTCTGAATATTTATACATTTTTAGGAATATTTTCATCAATATTTATGGGCTAAGAACTGGCTTAAACATCCCTGCCTATTAATAAAGAGGGTTTCGTGGTATAACGTATCGACCTGTGGTACCCAAAGTTGCGAGTTCACACCAGATCGAAGCCGTGGATTTTAAGAACGAAATGATCATTCGTATGCCTTCCTTCGGAGGAGAAGTAAAGCCAGCTGTGCATGTTGTAGATTAACTGCATGTGAAAGAACCTCAAGTCAAAAAGCAGTCTTTGAGCTAAATTAAAAATCATCTATTTCTTCTCCCGAGTAATACACAACGATCACTGGCGACACACAATGATCGCTGACCGCGCTCCGCTCCACTCTCACCCTCATCCTGGCTCCTCAGCCGCTTTCGTGGCAAGCCATTGTTGGTGAAGCCCATCATCCGCTTCCGCTCCGTGCGGCCCTCGGTCACAGTCGTCGCCTCCCACACGCGACTGCGGCTCTCAGTCACAACTCTTAGTCACAACTCTTAGTCACAACTCTTAGTCACAACTCTTAGTCACAACTCTTAGTCACAACTCTTAGTCACAACTCTTAGTCACAACTCTTAGTCACAACTCTTAGTCAAAACTCTTAGTCAAAACTCTTAGTCAAAACTCTTAGTCAAATCTTAGTCAACTCTTAGTCACAACTCTTAGTCACAACTCTTAGTCAACTCTTAGTCACAGCTCTTAGTCACAACTCTTAGTCACAACTCTTAGTCACACTCTTAGTCACAACTCTTAGTCACAACTCTTAGTCACAACTCTTAGTCACAACTCTTAGTCACAACTCTTAGTCACAACTCTTAGTCACAACTCTTAGTCACAACTCTTAGTCACAACTCTTAGTCACAACTCTTAGTCACAACTCTTAGTCACAACTCTTAGTCACAACTCTTAGTCACAGCTCTTAGTCACAGCTCTTAGTCACAACTCTTAGTCACAACTCTTAGTCACAACTCTTAGTCACAACTCTTAGTCACAACTCTTAGTCACAACTCTTAGTCACAACTCTTAGTCACAACTCTTAGTCAAAACTCTTAGTCAAAACTCTTAGTCAAAACTCTTAGTCAAAACTCTTAGTCAAAACTCTTAGTCAAAACTCTTAGTCAAAACTCTTAGTCAAAACTCTTAGTCAAAACTCTTAGTCACAAGCTCTTAGTCACAACTCTTAGTCACAACTCTTAGTCCAACTCTAGTCACAACTCTTAGTCACAACTCTTAGTCACAACTCTTAGTCACAACTCTTAGTCACAACTCTTAGTCACAACTCTTAGTCACAACTCTTAGTCACAACTCTTAGTCACAACTCTTAGTCACAACTCTTAGTCACAACTCTTAGTCACAACTCTCAGTCACAACTCTCAGTCACAACTCTCAGTCACAACTCTCAGTCACAACTCTCAGTCACAACTCTCAGTCACAACTCTCAGTCACAGCTCTCAGTCACAACTCTCAGTCACAACTCTCAGTCACAGCTCTCAGTCACAACTCTCAGTCACAACTCTCAGTCACAACTCTCAGTCACAACTCTCAGTCACAACTCTCAGTCACAACTCTCAGTCACAACTCTCAGTCACAACTCTCAGTCACAACTCTCAGTCACAACTCTCAGTCACAACTCTCAGTCACAACTCTCAGTCCACTCAGTCACAACTCTCAGTCACAACTCTCAGTCACAACTCTCAGTCACAACTCTCAGTCACAACTCTCAGTCACAACTCTCAGTCACAACTCTCAGTCACAACTCTCAGTCACAACTCTCAGTCACAACTCTCAGTCACAACTCTCAGTCACAACTCTCAGTCACAACTCTCAGTCACAACATGCAATGACGACTTCCCTTAAGCCTCGTACCCCGCCGTTTTATAGGGCCTCCTATCGTCATCCCTGGAGCCATTTGTGGGAAATGTGTGAGCGGTCTTTGAGCAAGCGTTGTTCGAATCATGACGACGCCATGGACAATGGTCGTCCAGGCATGAATCACCCACATTGTCACTGCGGTGACTCGAAAGCTAGATGACGCTAGGCGGCCAAGACACACAATTCCTGTGCCTCAGAAGGGCGGACCTTCAGTCTGGTGATATGTAAGCGGAGCGGATGCCCTATAAGACCATATGGATTGCGGCGTGACATTCTGTACTCATAAAAATGATCTTTCCTGGAGATAATTCACTGCATCATTTTGTTTCGTGAAGTAATGATCCCATTAGACTATTCTTCTTCCACCTAATGCACTCGACACACATGTGAATGGAAATAACATTCAACTGCACACAGCGCTATTATGAATCGTCTCATGCACTATAAAGCTGTTTACTTGATCTAGGTTTTCAAGCTATGAAGGACCGTTTTGAAAGGAAACAGGAATAATGGAGGTCACTGACTATTTTACGTACGTACTAACTTTAATCTGATCTATCTTTCAAAAATGAATGTGACTTTATTTCAATGCTGTGCATCGTATTTGGATGAACCGAAAGTTTGTTTAGTCTATAGCTCACAGGTGAGTAATACTGCTGACACAAACGGTTTGCAGATCATTGCACGTGCATGAACCTGTGTCGGGCCGTCGAACAGTGATACTTCGAAAACAGTCTCTTGAGTTTGATGAGTACGTCATTTATTACTGAAAGCAGGAAAAGGAGTATTATGCTCTCAGGATTTTGTTTTTCTCAACTGTGAATTGCTTCCGAATAGACATTTCACAGACTTCACAGTTGGTTAAATACATTCACGATAAACTTGAATCTTCCATAGTCTAGGCAAACAATACTTATCTTCGGTGAGTCATTTCAGGTGTGAACATCAACATAATCACCGATACACACAGAAAGCGTTTTGATCAATTTCTTAATTTTGTCGCAACCTCTTTTTTCGTCAGACGATATGATGGCAATTATTCTCACCTCACCTCGACCAATTACTTTTTCGCTTCCGTTTTTCTGAGCAGAGAGAAAGTTATGTAATGCTGCGCGAAAAAACGGCGAATTTTCGGCAGAGAAACTATTATTACAGAGTCCTGATTACGAAACAAATGGATAAATTCGGTTGCTAAATGTAGGAAAAAAATCTTCTAATACGTAGTGTAGCCAGAATCCATGTTTGGTGGGGTACTGATACTGAATAATTGAATGACGGCAAAACATCCGTCCGTCCTTCTGTCTGTCCTTCTGTCCGTCCTCCTGTCCGTCCTCCTGTCCGTCCTCCTGTCCGTCCTCCTGTCCGTCCTCCTGTCCGTCCTCCTGTCCGTCCTTCCTGTCTGTCCTTTCCCGTCGTCTCTCCTGTCTGTCCTCCTGTCTGTCCTCCTGTCTGTCCTCCTGTCGTCCTCCTGTCGTCTCTCCTGTCTGTCCTCCTGTCTGTCTCTCCTGTCGTCTCTCCTGTCGTCCTCCTGTCGTCCTCCTGTCGTCCTCCTGTCTGTCCTCCTGTCTGTCCTCCTGTCGTCCTCCTGTCCTCCTCTGTCCGTCCTCCTGTCTCGTCCTCCTGTCCGTCCTCCTGTCCGTCCTCCTGTCCGTCCTTCTCTCCGTCTTTCTGTCTGTCGTGTAATTTTACGTGAAAACACTACTGAGAATGTACATGCTGTTTTAGCACCTCTAGTTTTTTAAATTGTATTTCTTCATTTATATCCAAACAAACCAGTTTCTCTCCGATGAGACTCAGAAGTGTGCTTTGTGCTTCAATTACCCATACCGACAACTTTCTGGGTCATTATGGATGATATGAATAAAGATAATTTGTTGAAAAATTGGTGTGCAGTAACAAAGTGTCTCAGTCTCTTATTTGATCATTTTCTAATTGCTTATGAACTTAGAAAACGCATAATGGAGAATATTGAATGAAACATTGATTGATAATATTCAACTTAAGAATTTGAACTTTTTAACTTAGAAAACACATAATGAGGAATATTGAATTGAAACATTGATTGATAATATTCAACTGAAGAGTTTGAATTAAAAAGCTATTATTATAAATTAATCTATGTTTAGTAGTTTTCATTAACGTTTTTATAAAATCGCTCACTGAAATATTTTCTGTGGCCGGCAGGTAAACAACCTGGAGTGCTTGTGTTCCCCTCACAAAAAGAATCATCCTGTGTCTTCACCATGTGATAAAAGGGAATACTATTTTTTAATTTCGCGGTGGAGACGTGCTCTCCTAGCCTTGCCCCGGGTGCGCGGCAGGATGAGTGATACAATTTCCTCCGCGTTTGTAATTCTAATTGCGCCCCCCCAACTCCATCGCCCGCGAAACAACTCACAGCTACTTCCTGCGTTTAAAGTTCACGAGTGAGCATGAGCAAGTTGGAAGGCATAGCTGGCGCGAGACGTTTTTGAAAGCAGCTGGGAAACAGCGGTGGCTAGGGAATTGAGATGCTCCACCGTGTCCGTGGAGGAAACTTTCTTGTAGCGCAATTTCTTAGAAATCTTGGAGTCTTGTTCCTCGTTGCCTCACTCCGCTGCAAAATGGCAAAGCCAGTTGGTTGAGGAAGCTGTGAGGAAGGCGATAAATCTACTGGTCTGCGGAGTGCAGGGTAGGGCGTAATAAAACTTCATTATCTTACGATTAAAATACAGCTGTCAAAGTTCAGAGTTTTTTTATAGAACAGAATATAAAACTCACTTTTCGAAGTTCAGGATTCCTTACGTGAAAATCAACCGATAACCTTATTGATTTATTGCACTTTATGAGAATTTTAAACCACAAAATAAGTCGTATTTCAACGAATTTCAACATGGAATTTTACGTCTCAGCTTTCTCTCCCTACATATTTCACTGTATAAACACGGGCTGAGTTGAAAGATAAGAATTCATATTCACGAGAAACTGCGTTTTACGAGTTCTTCAAGAGTGTTTGGTATCCTGGTCCCCGAGCTACGTACAGTCGTTGACGTTCGTCTTAAGGATCTTCCTGTCATAAAAGTGACTTCTGCCAGCGCTCCTGAGAGTATTGTCTGTCATTCAGCTTGGGAACTAGAGCCTACACCGTGGCTATCTCCTTGCGTGTTTTTTACAGAAACGGTGGCGTTAAAAGCATCAACTCGGGACCATCAAATACTGGTGGAACGAATAATAAATTTTCTCCATTACGAATTCATCACATTCTAAAACGATTCACAATAATTCTTTGTACTCTTAAAACTCTTCGTATGTAATAATATTGACAATTAGCGTTTTTTTAAGTAGCGTAATTTTTTAACTCTACTATGTAAACAAATCTCATATCGTTCCCCTCACAAAAGGAAACATTCATCAGCGAAATTTGTTTTATAGAATTCAAGATACTGTGCTTCCCGTTGTCAACGAGACGTGGCGGTTCGCAAAACATCTGCACTCCCAAATATGTAATAAAAGGACCTACGTGATCTCAAATTTTAGATTACAGAGAAGTCTAACATTTGAAAGCAGGTTAACAGGGCTTGGTCAGAAAATTTTCACTAGTTGTTTGCCAACGTTTCGGAAACTTTTATTTCCATCCTCAGTGCTAATATAACAGAAAATGAAGACAACACTGTTCAAGAATAATGTTGTTCTGCTCATACGTTGTTTTTTGGTAACATTATTCTTGAACAGTGTTGTCTTCATTTTCTGTTATATTAGCCCTGAGGATGGAAATAAAAGTTTCCGAAACGTTGGCAAACAACTAGTGAAAATTTTCTGACCAAGCCTTGTTAACTTGCTTTCAAGTATTAATTTATGGTCGTTAAGTACTCTTCATAGAGAAGTCTAACTTGAGACCGTTGAGATCAAATCCAGAAATTCTTTTCTAGTTATTCACAATAGATGTGAAAAACGTGCTCTGTATTGCTGAATTATTATTGAGAATGTCTAATTATGCGCATTTTCATCAAATATTTTATATTTATGAGAAGAAAGTGCCATACATTATCTTTTCAGAAAATTCTCTTTCATTTGACACCTTCTATATTGAAACCGATCAACTAAGACAACAGCAAAGCGGTGAAACAATAAAATAGTTTAAGAATACTGCATCCGAAGTAAACCTCCTACAATGGAAATAGTTTCTTCAGGAACCAAGTACCGTGATCATATTTAGTACACTGTAGACTGCCGAGGATAAGTTGTAAAAACACATCAATTCTATTTCGTACTATTTGAGCACTGTAAATACTCTGTAAACTGTCTTCCTTAATGAAGTTGCTTGAACGTAGTTGTTTTTGTGACTTCCAGACAGCAGAAAACTGATGATGATGGCTAAGCCATCGAAAGTTGCTCTTATTGAAATAAATAGTTTTGTTGACAATAAAAAGGCCTTCAATCATTTCAATATGAAATAATGCAAATATTTAGTGTGGTTAGTCGGAAAAGCAGTCCTAATGACCCCGAATGCCCTGAACCTCACCACTAATAAAATACATTATTTTTACTATTCTTCTTCTTCTTCTTCTTCTTCTTCTTCTTCTTCTTATTATTATTATTATTATTATTATTTACTTTTTTGACTCGTGAATAGACCATCTTGGACCACGCAGGGCATGCACTTGCACGGGCTCAGTATCATTATTACATTGTAAGTCTTGCATGTAACTAATCAGGGGCATCAGCATTAGGCTGAATCTGATATTTAAACCCCAAGGTTGTTAGTCCTGGGGGTACGGAAGATGGAATGGTGATAATGAAGGCTGAATGGACGGCACACACAAACGAACACAAATATAACCATGTCCGGGGCAGGACTCGAACGCACGACTCTTTGGTCTGAGATCACTACCACATTACTGCTGTAGCAAAATCCGGCCACCGGCCGATATTATTATTATTATTATTATTATTATTATTATTATTATTATTATTGTTGTTGTTGTTGTTATTATTATTATCATTCTTATTATGATCATTGATTAATTTTTTCGTGTTTCCGGGCACGTCAACTCCTTTGGTCATTAGTCCCGTTAGTGTAGTGCATGTTTTCTCGGGTGATATTCCTCCGCTGGATGGCGAGATCCGGCACCGACCTACCGTCGGCTACTGGGATTTCCCCCTAACCAGGACTCTCCAACCAGCGGGGCACCGCCCCAGCCGGGACAAGCTCTAAGCTCCCGGCCGGTCTCCCGGAATATGTGATAGTGTAGTGCGTGTTAGTGTAAGTGTGTGTGTAAGGGTGTAAGGGAAGAAGATGGGACAAGGAAGAGGAAGGACAGATTGCACGCTGTCCGTGGCCCGTTTGGTAGGGTACTGCCCCGGCATTCGCTTGGTGTTGATCGAAGAAACCACGGAAAACTACCGATCACTGCAACCGGCCGCTAGAATTCTCCTCCAGGCAGCGATTGAATTCGACCTAGCTGAAAAGCTAGTGTCGAAAACCCTTTCTTCGTTAGGACTCATCATCAACACCATGATAATTATTATTATTATTATTATTATTATTATTATTATTATTATTATTATTATTATCATCATCATCATCATCATCATTATTATTATGATCATTGATTAATTTTTTCTTGTTTCCGGGCACGTCAACTCCTTTGGTCATTAGTCCCGTTAGTATAGTGCATGTTTTTTCTCGGGTGATATTCCTCCGCTGGATGGCGAGATCCGGCACCGACATACAGTCGGCTACTGGGGTTTCCCCCTAACCAGGACTCTCCAATCAGCGGGGCACCGCCCCAGCCGTGACAAGCTCTAAGCTCCCGACCGGTCTCCCGGAATATGTGATAGTGTAGTGCGTGTTAGTGTAAGTGTGTGTGTGTAAGGGTGTAAGGAAAGAAGATGGGACAAGGAAGAAGAAGGACAGATTGCACGCGGTCCGTGGCCCGTTTAGTAGGGTACTGCTCCGGCATTCGCCTGGTGTTGATCGAAGAAACCACGGAAAACTACCGATCAGTGCAACCGGCCGCTAGAATTCTCCTCCAGGCAGCGATTGAATTCGACCTAGCTGAAAAGCTAGTGTCGAAAACCCTCTCTTCGTCAGGACTCATCATCAACACCATGATTATTATTATTATTATTATTATTATTATTATTATTATTATTATTATTATTATTACTATTATTACCAAGAACATAGAAAGTAAAATTTGCAGAAACTGCCCTCCTTCCGTTGGCCCGCACCCACTGTGCGGCGTCGCCCGCGGCGCAGGGCGGCGCAGCGTAGAACAAGCGCGAAGCGAAGGGCGAAGCTGCGGGGGCCACATAAAAGCAAAATAAAACCCCGCGGGAAAATTACGGGGCCTGTGGCCGCTTCCGCAACATCGGAGCGAGCAGAGAGCAATAAAGCATGCGAAAACGGCGCCGGCGGCCGCCTTCTTCATCACTTTTGAACGAGCGCTTCAAGGCGCGCCATAATTGCCCAATGCAATTTTCAACAATGCCCGCACGCGCTGAGGAAAGTGATGGGGATGAAAATTGTGGACGGAATGTGCGACGCCATAAGGATATAGCAGATGTTGTTAAGAGATAATGATGACTAACATACGGACGGTGCCTGTAGTTCAGATGCACTCGCAGTTGATAACTTCTTGAGTTGGTTGTTACTGTAAAAACGTGTCTCAGGTATAATTAAAGATATAACTGAAGTAAAATGTATTAGAATAAAGAGAAATGAACGAATTTCTGTCTGTGATATTAGTATCTTTATAATTAGTTTGAGTTTAAGTGTTTTAGAAGAAAATAATGAGAAACGTATGATGTTTTCAGTCTTATTTGTCGATAATATATCTCTTTTGATCTGCTGCTAAGGTTTTAAATGTGTTTAATGTGAGGCGGTAATGTAAGGTTTTAATGTTAGGCGGTGTCCCAAGTAAAAGGCATGTGGATGGAAGAAGGGCGACGCTTTAAGGATATGATGAAGTTTAAGTAATTGTTAGAGATAATGATTATTTGGCACAGGATGATTAGCATCTGTACAGTTTTCAAGAACATATCGCCTTGTGTGCTAATTCACGATATAGGAGTCTGAACTCAATTATTCCTTCACTAACCTATCCCCATTTCCATCATTAATCCGGGAGGTGGCCTTATGGAATGACACCCCATAAGGATTTTTGCACCCTTATTCAGACACAATTGTCAGGTCGAGAAAGTCTGACAGAAGTGCAAATAGGCAATCAAGTCAAAGCTGGAATTGGTTGTGATCACAGGAAGAAGAATACCAATATAAAATATCTAATAACCGGTAGAAAAGAACAAAAATATTTAAACGAAAGTAGACTCGACATATTCGAACAACGAAAAAGAAAAAAATATTTCCGTTACTTATAATATTCTTTAAGATTGGAAGTGTTCGAAAATTCGAATGGTCCAGGGGAAGATGATCCCAGATGTGTGCAGTTTAGTTCGATTTATCACTTTGAACGCTTCATCATCGGTATTTCGTCCATGGCTTTTGATACTGCCACAACTTGGAAAATGATGTTTTAAGATGAACGTGATTAAAGTTTTTGCTGGGATTTCCAATGAGGTCTGAGGGGTTCTACGGTTCTAGTGCAGGTATGGCATATTTTTACTACTAGATGCATTCCGCTGAATCAAATAGGATCGGTCGCAAGATGGCAATTTTAGCGGCCCGTTGCTCTGATTAATAGCTTTCAGTAATTTTACGGCACATCACCAGAATATTGCCGGCGTAATACATTAACAAGCGAACATGGTTCTCTCACTATCTCTCCCTCTTTCTCTCTTTCCTCTCTCTCCTCTTATAAACACATTTCCACTTACATCCTCCACACTACGACTCTTGTCGTGAGAACAGACTAGACCTTAGAACCTCTCTCGGCGGTGGTGGTGCATCACTGGAGGAGATACATTGATGACGAAAACCTACAAGCTGTCAGGTAGATCAGCCTGGGATCTCACGTTCCCGTGATTGAGAAACACGACTATATTCAGGGCAAGACGCTCACAATACCGACAAAGTAATAATTTCAGTAGTTGGCCGCCCGTAATCAATCACTCACATCGCTCTTTAGAAGATATAAAAGAAGTTTTATCAATACAAAATGTAATAAAACATTATAGGATACATCGGAAGCGGTAGCTCAGTGCATCAACTGATGTCACTGCAGCGCCTCTGACCGGGAGATCCAAGGTTTGAGCCCTGACGGCGGCAGGATTTTCGACACTAGCTTTTCAGCTAGGTCGAATTCAGGCGCTGTCTGGAGGAGAATTCTAGCGGCCGGCTGCTCTGATCGGTAGTTTTCCGTGGTTTCTCCGCTCAACACCAGGCGAATGCCGGAGCAGTACCCTACCAAACGGGCCACGGACCGCGCGTGATCTGTCTTTTCTCTTCCTTGTCCTATCCTCACCTCTTACACACACACACACACACTTACACTAACATGCACCACACTACCGCATATTCCGAGAGACCGGTCGGGAGATTAGAGCTTGTCCCGGCTGGGGCGGTGCCCCACTGGTGGGAGAGTCCTGGTTAGGGGGAAACCCCACTAGCCGACGGTAGGTCGGCGCCGGATCTCGCCATCCAGCGGGGGAAGATCACCGCCATCTCCCGAGGAAAATGAACATGCACTACAGTAACAGGACTAATGACCGAAGCAGTTGACGCGCCCGGAAACACGAAAAAATCAAACAATCAACCATTATATGATAAAGCTAATAACTGAGAATCTTCTTCCCTTTCGAGTTTTGCCGGTATTTCAGGCTGTAGATGATACGAGTCGAGTAGCGAAATTGAGTAGCGGAGTTGGAAGTGCTTGCGCTGACGCACCTGGCCTCGTCGCCGTCTCTGGCTGACAGGGCTGTGACTGGGCGTGACGCAAGGGATCCGTAAAGCGATATTCTCGTCGCGACGGCGGCGGCGGCGGCGGCGACGGCGGAGGCGGCGGCGGAGGGGGCGACGGCGGAGGCGGAGGCGGCGGCGGAGGGGGCGGCGGCGGCGGCGGAGGCGGCGGCGGCGGCGGCGGCGGTGGAGGTGGTGGCGGCGGCGGCGGCGGAGGCGTCGGAGGCGGCGGCGGAGGCGGAGTCGGAGGCGGCAGCGGAGGGCGGCGGCGGCGGCGGAGGCGGCGGCGGCGGCGGCGGTGGAGGTGGTGGCGGCGGCGGCGGCGGAGGCGGCGTCGGAGGCGGAGGCGGCGGCGTCGGTGGCGGAGGCGGCGTCGGTGGCGGCGGCGGCGGCGGTGGCGGTGGCGGCGGCGGCGGGAGGCGGCGGCGGAGGCGGCGGCGGCGGCGGTGGAGGCGGTGGCCGACGGCGGCGGAGACGGCGGAGGCGGAGGCGGAGGCGGCGGAGGAGGCGGCGACGGAGGCGGCGGCGGAGGCGGCGGCGGCGGAGGAGGCGGCGGACGGAGGCGGCGGCGGAGGCGGCGGCGGCGGAGGAGGCGGCGACGGAGGCGGCGGCGGAGGCGGCGGCGGCGGAGGAGGCGGCGGCGGAGGCGGGGAGGCGGCGGCGGCGGAGGCGGCGGAGGCGGCGGAGGCGGCGGCGGCGGAGGAGGCGGAGGCGGCGGCGGAGGCGGCGGCGGCTGTATCAGCAAACGGCGGCGCCGGATGCTCATTTGGCAGGTGCTCAGCTGCGAAGGGGGGATTACGGGCTTACGTCTTCTTCAGAAGAGCTCGCAAGCTGCTTGGCTTGCGCTGTATCTAGGGAGGGCGGGACGGTCGTCCTGCGATGCGCTAGAGCAGGGGTGTCCAATTTGCAAGGCTTCAAGCGCCAAAACTAAAACTTTAATATATTTGCGCGACATATTTTCATTACTCGGGATATCCAAACGTAATCCCGTGTTATTGATCTCGACAGTTTCCCCGGCTGTTCTGAAACAGGGACGGGGAAGGAACCATGTATGATATCACGCTGTACCATGCATAACGCACTAAAACACACATGAGTTTGAATTTCTGAATTTCCTTGAAAAAGATTCGTTAAATCTAAGCTTAACCTATTTTTACACCGGGAGCCGTAGCTCAGTTCATCAACTGATGTCACTGCAGCGCCTCTGACCGGGAGGTTCTAGGTTCGAGTCCTGACGGCGGCAGGATTTTCGACACTAGCTTTTCAGCTAGGTCGAATTCAGTCGCTGCCTGGAGGAGAATTCCAGCGGCCGGCTGCTCTGATCGGTAGTTTTCCGTGGTTTGTCCGATCAACACCAGACGAATGCCGCAGCAGTACCCTACCAAACGGACCACGAACCTCGCGCGATTCTTCCTTCCTTTTCCTTGTCCTATCCTCTCCCTCTTACAAATACACTAACATGCATGACACTACCACATATTCCGGGAGACCGGTCGGGAGCTTAGAGCTTGTCCCGGCTGGGGCGGTACTCCGCTGGTGGGACAGACCTGGTTAGGGGGAAATCCCACTAGCCGACGGTAGGTTGGCGCCGCATATCGTCATCAAGCGCGGGAAGATCACTGCCATCTACCGAGAAAAAACACACACTGCACTAACGGGACTAATGACGAAAGCAGTTGACGCGCCCAGAAAGGCGAAAAAAACAAACCAAACCAACCTATTTTTACATTAAGAGATCGTTGGCCCCGACAAGGTGCGTGCTCTGGACGTAATATTCTCGCCCAGCATGACTGCAAGGGAGTTTCGCGTTGGTCTAATTCCCCTTTCGCGGGGGACAATAGATGGCACCGCGGGCCGCCGGCTGGACAGCCCTACCCCTAGAGGCAACATCCCGCGCTGGAGAATTGCGGTAGACCGAGAGCCATTCAAAGCTCTAGAATATTCCGAAATAATCGCAAACTGAATACTGAATAGTGGAGCCTAGTTCATTTCTCTTAAGATAATTTTG
The DNA here is from genome assembly GCA_964035755.1 of Teleogryllus oceanicus. Taxonomy (NCBI): domain Eukaryota; kingdom Metazoa; phylum Arthropoda; class Insecta; order Orthoptera; family Gryllidae; genus Teleogryllus; species Teleogryllus oceanicus. The sequence goes on from CAXIVR010000003.1 coordinate 183,833,730, forward strand.
AAAGGTAAGACAAATTTTCTTCTAGGTGTACAATTTCAATTTGAAAGAGAATATTTAGTCCGATTATCCAAGAATATGTTGATTAGACCAAGTCAAAAGTTTGCGGCTTGGGGCGGAAATAACAAATATTGAAATTTTAAAAAGATTCAGATTATTACATTGTTATGTTTGCACTATATCTCAGTTTTAATATAATAGTAAAGAGCAGCAGCAATAAAGCAGTAATCGAACTACAAATATAATCTTGTGCAACATTGCATTAAATTCAAAATATTAACAGCAATAGTTTTGGTTTAGTTTGGTTTGAGTTTTTCGTGTTTCCGGGCGCGTCAACTGCTTTGGTCATTAGTTCCATTAGTGTAGTGCATGCTTTTTCTCGGGAGATGGCGGTCATCGTCCCCCGCAGGATGGCAAGATCCGGCGCCCACCTACCGTCAGCTAGAGGGGTTTCCCCTAACCAGGACTCTCCCACCAGCGAGGCACCGCCCCAGCCGGGCAGGCTCTAAGCTCCCGACCGGTCTCCCGGAATATGAGGTAGTGTAGTGCATGTTAGTGTACGTGGGTGTGTAACGGGGAGAGGATAGAACAAGGAAGAGGAAGCACAGATCGCGCGCGGTTCCTGGCCCGTTTAGTAGTGTTCTGCCCCGGCATTCGCCTGGTGTTGATCGGAGAAACCACGGAAAGCTACCGATCAGAGCAGCCGGTCGCTAGAATTCTCCTCCAGACAGCGACTGAATTCGACCTAGCAGAAAAAATAGTGTCAAAAGTCCTGCCGCCGTCAGGACTCGAACCTTGGATCTCCCGGTCAGAGGCGCTGCAGTGACATCAGTTGACGCACTGAGCTACCACTCGCGGTAGCAACAGTTTTCACGATTAATGCAATAACATAAGTATACAGTGCAACATTTCTTCACATACCAAAAATATCATCAAGTTTATGTTCCAAAACGCAACACGTAAACAGAACCGTTTTTTCCCAGGCAACCTCTTCCTTGGAGCCTTTCTGTTCCGTGCTGACGCACCGATTATGATAATTTAGCTGCGATGGGGAGTATGAGAATAGGCGGATTAACACTGTCAAATATTTGCAGTGTTTTTGGTGAAATCGAAATACGTTAATTTTTGGGAAGATTTGTTTCCGAGTTCATGGATATCTAACAACACAAACTCTCACATGGTAGGATCCTGCGTAGTTGTTGTTCAATTTTTACGTGATTTGAAAATTAATAATATAAATTTTAATTCGTCGAGAATAATTTTAGCATTATTTATGCATTAAATTACTTCAAAAAAAGGAGGTTATACAATTCGTGCATTTGTTTGTTGTTTCTTCAGCCGGTATTTTTCAGCCATTAACTTTAGCAAATGAACCCCGATTTTATTGTCATCCCCTTTCTGTTAAAGCGTAGAATTTCCTTTGGAGCTATTCTAATTTAATTGTTTTTAAAATTATTACATGCATATAAAAATAACGTAATATGGTAATACTACATTTTCAAAATTATCTCACAGTGAACTCATGATTTTTCTTAAAATAGCTTATTCAAAAAGATCGAACTGATAAACGGCCAATTTTCATTTCAATTCGCAAGTTTTCGACAATTGCAAGTGTTCATCTCTTTTTAATCCAGCTATCACTAAAGATGTAAATGAGATATGTTTCTTCATTCAAACAATTAGCCAATATTAAAAGTTTAAATGATATCACAAGCAATTTATCGCAAGTTTTCATATACTACGTTTTCACGTACTCAAAAACAGCAAAAGAATCTTTGTTTTAACATTTTGTTCGGTTAGAAAACAATGCACTGAATGACTTGACGCAAGTATTTCTTGCATTAGAAATTTTAATTTTCAAAAATTACACAAATACTTAAAAGTTGACATTATTCGGATAAAGACTGACTTTGATAGAAGTGAAAATATTGTACATTTCTTTTGCACCCATGTCCCTGATAAGTCAAAAGTAAAAACTTGTCAGAAGCGACTACACACTTGAACTAAAAATAAATTTGAACATACCTTTAGTCTTTCAATTCGGCAATTACTATATTTATCAAAATACCCATGGAAAGTCCTTCCTGACTCGAAAGACTAAATGTCGATATGCGAGTCATATTTTTTAATATGTTTATATTGAGTGATTGGACCTCAAATCTAGAGAGTTAATATTTCTTATTAAAATTTAAAGATAAGTATAAATTAAAGGTGTTGATTTTCGTTCGTTTCTAATTTAACAGCCACGAAACTTTTTACGGTTTAGCCGCTTCTTCATAGTGAAGTTCTGGCCAAAAGAAGCAGATCTACATCCGTCTTGAGAGTGAAGCGGCTGGTCAAGGCCACACCTTTTCTTGCTACTGCGTGAGCGGCCTGAAGTTCGGTGGCCGTGTGAGCCGAGCGGTGGCGCGCCGCCCCGCGCTGCCTGACGCAGCAGGCGCCATCTGGCGCGAGGCCTCGCGGTTGGCGGGGCTGCGACTGGGCGGACGGGGGGGGGGCGGGGTCTTGCTCTGCGTAGGCAGCCGAGGCCGTGCGGCGTTGGGACGGCGGTGTGAGGACGCAGTGCTGGGAACAGGGTGCCGAGGAGAAGTTGGCCGGGAGGAAGGGGCATAGAGACAGGGAATGGCGGGGAAGTCGGAACGATGCGCGGGGTGCTGAGAGCTAGTTAGTTAATGCCTTATTTTACGTGGCGAGACTCGGGCCGTCAGGCCCGCTCTTCCGTCTAACCACGCAAATTTCGCTACGCTCCTCTCACCACCTAACGGAGAAAGGAGGTATTTATCTTGGGCGACGAAACAGGCGAATCTTAATTTTGCTCAGAGGCTTCTTGTAGGCTTGAGGATATTTTACGTGCAGTAAATCTACTACATGGGACAGCCGGATTTACTTCCCTTCCGAAGGAAGGCGTACGAAGGATTTTTTCGCCCTTAAAAATCCACGACTTCGATCGGGTTTGAACCCGCAAACTCGGGTACAACAATCCGGTACGCTGACTGTTATACCACCGAATCCACCGGAGCCGCGGGCGGGGGCTGTGAGGTGGACCGAGGGAAAGGAGAAGAGGGCGTAGAGAGGGGAAATGGCGGGGAAGTCGGAACGTTGCACGGGGAGCTGGGGAGGGGGGGGGGGGGGGCCCGGGACATCGGGGGCACGCGCCGAGAGGTGGGGGCGGGGTGAGCGCAGCGGCCGGAACAAGCGAGGGCGGCCGTGCGTGCGGCGCTGGGCCGGCGCCAGGGCATCCTCGACCCAGCGCGACCCCACGCGCCACCACACGGCGCCACACGGCCGCTCAAGTCACGCACGCCTGCGCACGCACGCTGCCAACACGGCTCGACATGGGCCTACATGCACTTTCAGTAATGACACATTCAGTCTTAAAAAAATCATTTTAATTATTAGTTTAAATATTACCTGTCAATGATTGATTGATTGTCTTATTGTCATTTCCAGTTTCGTCGACTGCTATAGTGTAGACCCGTAAGTGTAGTCAATGTTTAACCCGACAGTTCCTTCCCTGCTGGATGGTGAGATTTGGTGCGACATACACGTTGGCTTAATGGGATTTTCCCCTCCAGGTATCTTCACCCGGAAATGCACCACTCTTGTTGCCCAGACCCAACATTTCTCGACAGAAAGAGATATGGACCTACATGAACTTTCATTAATGACACATTCAGTCTTAAAAATATTTTAATTATTAGTTTAAATATTAACTGTCAATGATTGATTAATTCTCTTATTGTTTTTTCCAGTTTCGTCGACTGATATGGTGTAGGCCCGTAAGTGTAGTGAATGTTTAACCCGACAGTTCCTGCCCTGGTGGATGGTGAGATTCGGTGCCGACATGCACGTTGGCTTAATGGGATTTTCTCCTCCAGGTATCTTCACCCGGAAAGGCACCACTCTTGTCGCCCAGACCCAACATGGCTCGACAGAAACAGATATGGACCTACATGCACTTTCATTAATGACATATTCAGTCTTAATAATATTTTTAATTATTAGTTTAAATATTAACTGTCAATGATTGATTGATTGTCTTATTGTTATTTCCAGTTTCGTCGACTGCTATATTGTATGCCCGTGACTGTATGAATGTTTAACCCGACAGTTCCTTCCTGGTGGATGGTGAGATTCGGTGCCGACATACACGTTTGCTTAATGGGATTTCCCCCTCCAGGTATCTTCACCCGGAAAGGCACCACTCTTGTCGCCCAGACCCAACATTTCTCGACAGAAACAGATATGGACCTACAATCACTTTCATTAATGACACATTCAGTCTTAATAATATTTTTAATTATTAGTTTAAATATTAACTGTCAATGATTGATTGATTGTCTTATTGTTATTTCCAGTTTCGTCGACTGCTATATTGTATGCCCGTGACTGTATGAATGTTTAACCCGACAGTTCCTTCCCTGGTGGATGGTGAGATTCGGTGCCGACATACACGTTTACTTAATGGGATTTCCCTCTCCAGGTATCTTCACCCGGAAAGGCACCACTCTTGTTGCCCAGACCCAACATTTCTCGACAGAAAGAGATATGGACCTACATGCACTTTCATTAATGACATATTCAGTCTTAATAATATTTTTAATTATTAGTTTAAATATTAACTGTCAATGATTGATTGATTGTCTTATTGTTATTTCCAGTATCATCGACTGCTATGGTGTAGGCCCGTAAGTGTAGTTAATGTTTAACCCGACCGTTCCTTCCCTGGTGGATGGTGAGATTCGGTGCCGACATACACGTTGGCTTAATGGGATTTTCCCCTCCAGGTATCTTCACCCGGAAAGGCACCACTCTTGTTGCCCAGACCCAACATGTCTCGACACAAACAGATACCGGTGAACAATTACTATTCACCCGGCGATCACCACTCAAGTCAGGGCATGCTCTAGCTCCCAACTGGACTCCTGTGTGACCCTGTGCTTCTCCAGCAAGAGGGGTGTAGAGGAGGTAGGGGGTCTCCCTACCGTCCGTTGTGACGTCACGGGGGAGGAGGGAGGCGAGAGACTTTCGTCGGTCGTCAGACGTCGTGGAGTGAGGTTATCTTGAGAAAAGAGGTATTTTTACTGTACATTTTGTTTATACATTATAGATTGTGATCAGTGCTTCTGTAATGTACTGTGTTGGAAAGACACAGCTGCTGTTAAATTGAAATTATAAATATTCAATAGAGATATTTTACAAGAAGAGCGCAAGGAGCTTATGTCAGTGCTGATGTAATAGTCATTACAATAGAGGCTACTGTTTATTTTTGATAAGCAGATGCTGGCACTTACAAACCGAGTTGGCTTGTGCAATGGCACGTAGACCAGGAGATCTGCAACAAAGCGTTCGCAGCCAATTTGAAAGCTCGGGGTAGGGCAGTCTTGTTGGACGAATCGTGGTGCATATCATTTTCTTCCGAACAAAACAAGGCTATTACAGAATGTTATTATATTTATTATGTTAATTTAATGTATTGGAAATTATGCATTGATTAAAATTATGAATGTTATGTTATGAGACACCTTAAAGTGTACAAGACTAGATGATTTATCATGTTGTACGGATCATGTAGACGCTTCAATATATGAGAGTCAGAATGTGTTACATTTCTACATTTATTTCAGCACAATATTTAAACCCTTGTAATTTTAAGAATAGGTTCATGTTGATCTCTGAGGTGATAACATGTGTTGGTCATTTGTAGTTTATTTTCTAGTTTAAATGTCTTTGTGGTGTTGACACGGAGACTGAACAGTGTTCTGAAGAGGCAGTCACTTGCTTCATGTTTTGTCCTCAAGGTGAGATGTACTTCTTCTTTCTAGGGTTTTTATCCAGCCGACAGCCGGTTACCCTTTACGTCCCGATAGGACGCCTATTCGACCATACACTAGACACCAACACACTTGCGGGCTCCTCTGATCTGGGATAAGCAGAACGCGAGGCCCTCCGCGACAACACATACGTACAAAGACAAGGGACAAACAACCATGCCCAAGGCGGGACTCGAACCCGCGACCCTTCGAACCGAAGCGCTGAGTCGGTACTCGCTCTTAGCCACCTCGGCCATCCAGGCCGGCTGAGATGTACTTTAAGGGTCATTTAAGAGAAAAATAACCTGAAATGAATGCTACACTTAAAAAAATTAATAATTCAATTTGTGTTTTTAATGCTGAAGCACCAGTTTGATAGTGCAATAAGGAATTTGATAATATTGATTAAACATTACATCACTGTCATATCATTCTTTACTTTTTGAAGTCTGATTAGTGCTAATGTTCAATTCTTGCTTTAGTCATAAGAAAACTAGTAAATGGATAAAATGATTGTCTCCAGAACAAAACAAAGTTTTGTTTATATTTGAGGACAACTTGTTGTTTTTTCTTGGGTTATTTCTTGTTTTGTTTTTTTTTACAAACTTCACAGTTCTATTGAGCGCAATGTGAAATTAGACTCGCAAGTAAGACATATATTAACATTTTAATGATACCACTGTTTTGAATACTTTGAGAAACGTTTCCTAACGTGTCGTCGGCGGCTTATAAAATACTTGTATAATAATACCTATAAGTAACCTAATGTGTAAGTAACCTCTGTGACTCAAAATTTCTTCTTGATTGTCAATATATGTTTACAAATAAAAGTATCCAAAGTTTTTATGACAATCATTTATTTCAGCAATTGCACAACGTTTCGTAACTAGTGTTGTTACATCATCAGGTGATTAGTGAGAGAACTGCTATCCCATTGAATTACCTCTGTAGTAGAACAATCGAGGAAACATTACGAAATTAACTCACTCTCACTCAGTTGATATCATATAACTAGTTACGAAACGTTGTGCAATTGCTGAAATAAATGATTGTCATAAAAAACTTTGGATACTTTTATTTGCAAACCTCTGTGACTGTTCGTTTTTAGTTAGTTTCGTTCCAACAAAAAATGATATTGCTCATTTCAAACTTCCGTATTATCATATCATCGTACTGTGAGTTTGCTGAGATTCCAAAAGGTCCTGGAGTAGTGGCACACTTGGTAAAATGCCATGAGATGAAACGAAGCGATTATAAAAATCCATTTTCCGATCCGATCGGTCGGTCCTTCCTCCATCTTCCGGAAGCAACGAGCGGAAGAGCGCGGAGGTAGAGTCTTGCCGTCCTTCACGTCTTGTTTTCCCGGGACCACGACGCTCCAGTACCCTTGAAAACCTCGCGCGCTGCCCGCACACTTCAGGCGGCCGACCCCCACCGCCATCAATCTAAACGTTACTCCGGGGAATTGACACTCAATATCGATATCACAGCTAGGCGAGAGATTTGTCCCGGGGTTCTAGGCGCTTTCGTTGGAGGCTCCTGCGACCGAGGTGTGAGAGACGTGGGTCGATGTTTACGCTGCGACCATCGCTTGCGACAGTTGCCTGCCACCCATCCCCCGGGAAACGGGGACGCGCCTCGGCGGATGTGGCCGGGGGCGAATCTGGAATGAGATCTCCGCACCGATTCGTCTTGATAGCATCGCATCTCTCCATTTTGTCGAATCGTTTCATTCGTGGATTTGACAATTTGCATAGAAACAGAGATTTTACAGTAGTCAACGTACGGATTCGCGTAAAAGCATTGAATGGAAAATATATAAATGCAAACTATGAGAAAAATATTGACTCTATAGTTGAAGTTTCACTCTACCAAGGTTTACGCGGAACCTGTTTTGAAACTTCCGTATCCCCTGTAAATGAAGAGCTGGAATAGAGTCACAATCACGTACATTGTAAATGATATTTTAGGTATGAAAATACATACTTAACTTCATACGTTCACATTGCAATCTTCACCTTCCAACGTTTGTGACAAGCATGATACAGAATTGAGCTGAATTGAGCACAATATAATAGAACATCCCAAAATGACTTAATATGAACACTACGTTCGCCCTTTGAATTGTTTGATTTATGATTTCTGGCTTCTCAACTTCTAAGGTCATTATTCCCGTAAGTGTATTGCATTTTTATTGCACGAGACGGCGGTTATCTTCCCCGCTGGATAGTGAGATTCGCCTTCGATCTACCGGCTTAAGAAGGTTTTCCCCTTCGGCTTAAGTAGTTTTCCCCAACCACATATCTCCCAGCAGGGAACCGCCCCAGCCGGGACAAGCTCTACGTTCCCAACCGGTCTCCTGACATGTGCGATAGTGTAACGCATGTAAGTTTATGTGTGTGTAAGTAAGCGGAAAATTATTGAGGAATAAGTCTTTTAAATGTTGCTTACAGGGTCTATTAAAAAATAATCGCATGATCCAGAGTTCGTAATATTGCGGAGACCATCATATTAGAAGAACAAAATGGCTTTAGGAAGGGTATGTCTTGCTCCATTGTATAGTAACTCAGAAATTTGTATCTAAGTCCAACATAATAAAAGAGAGATAATTAACCAAGGAGTAAGGCAAGGATGTAGTCTGTCCCCAATTCATTTTAATTTATATTTAGATGAAGCATTAAATATGTGGATATCCAGACTAAAATCTTATAGCCATGACGTGGGACAAGAAAGAAACCTAATGATCATATTATTCGCGGATGACCAACTTATAATAGCAAATGATGAACATGGCCTCCAGAAAGCACTGTTTGAATTGCAAAAGGTAACCGAAATGTGCAATCTGTTTATTATCAACAAAAACAAAAGTCATGGCCTCTGAAGGGATGGAACCGATTAGATCCAAATTAGTTGTATACAATTCACCTAAACAAGTTTCAAGTTTCAGTTCCTTGGGATTCAGTAATTCAACACCAATTCATTAAATGGTTTGTAGTTAGTTCTGAACTTATCTTATTTAAATCAATTATATTTTGTCACAAAATACTACATATAGATATTTTGGAAGGATACAATTAATTCATTCGCAAAACGTTGCTATTATAGTGGTAAAAATACACGCCAACATTTTCTTTTGCATAACATTTTATTTAAGAAGCAGTTTTTTATAAATTAGTTTTGAATGTAGCTTATTGACTTGATATTTTGTGTATATCATTTAATGAACTCAGGTCGGTGACTTACAAACATTAAATATTTGATTATAACTAATGTTTTATTTATCCATAGGGGAAACGTTTTGCAAAATTTGACCCAATAACTCTGAACACCTATCTCATTGCACATTGATTTTATGAGATTAGCTATTACAAATGTCAAAGGGGAGATAATAATAGTAATGGATCAACTAATGAAAGAGAATTATCTACTCATTTCACATGATTGGGGGCGAGCTTCAAATGCGACTGATCTGTATGTGGCTATTTAATATTATTATGAGCATCAGCTATATACAACAAAGACAAGGCAGGTGACCACAATTTAATTCTGCACTTACCAATAATTAATTATAGCCATTTTCGAACTAAAACACTAAGAATAGAGATGGTGTTTTATATCGATGTGTTGTCGCGGAAGGCCTCGCGTTCTGGTGACCCCAGATCAGAGGAGCCCGCAAGTGTGTTGGTGTCTAGTGTATGGTTGAATATGCGTCCCATCGGGACGTAAAGGGTAACCGGCTGTCGGCTGGATAAAAACCCTAGAAAGAAAGAAGAAGATACTGCATTGCAAAAACACAAAATAGCCCTCATTACTGCTAGTTCCACGGGTTCCACCTCGTATATTTAAAACTTGGATACTTCCAGCTTCGAAAGGAAGATCTCAGAATCTGAATTGGTTCCTCGATTTTCGCTCACGCTACTTTCCCATAAAAGGCATTATCCATCGCTTTTATCATATTCACTAATTACAGATAATATTAACTGTGACTTCTTGCCTATCAATTATGTCGTTTTTTAAAATGTTTATCACAAAATACAAACATTTTTCTTTGTATGAGGCCGTACGTATTACAGGCTGAGACAGCTCAGATGGCAGATATCTACATTACGGTAAACTCACCAGTGTCTCTGCCCGGGAAGTCCTAGGTTTCGAGCCCCAACAGTGACGGAATTTCTACACTGACAAAATATCTAAGTCAAATTCCACGGCTATCTGGATGACAAAAATAGTGGTCGGACGATCCGATTAGTAGTTGTACTTGCTTTTTTATCAATACCAACGGACACCGAACAAACAGGCCAGGGAGCAGACGGGAACTTTCCTTCATCATGTTTCCTCCCATCATTACACACTTACACGTGCATGCGTTACATGTAGAGAAATCATTTGAGAGCTTAGTGTTTGTCATGGATGAGGTGGTACCACTCTGGGAAGAGGGAAACCTTGTAAGAGGGGGATCTCACGGTCCAATGGAGGAGAATCAACGTCACCTCCAGGATGCAAAATATACTACATTTAACGGGACTCATGACTACAGCAATTAACGTGTCCGTAAACACGAATCTGTCAAACAAGGAGAGGAGGCTGAGGGGAACAACTAGCGACACTGCAGTACTTCTGACCGGGAGCTCCTAGGTTCGAGTCCCGACGGTGGCAGGATTCTCGACACTAGCTTGCCAACTAGACCGAATTCAGTCGCTGTCTGGAGGAGAATATTAGCGGCCGGCTGCTCTGATCAGTAGTTTTACTTGGTTTCTCTGATCAATACTAGGCGAATTTCGCAGCAGTACCCTAACACATGAGCCAAGGACCGCGCGCGATTTTTCCTTCCTCTTCATTACCCTAGTATCACCTTTTACCGACATATACACACACACACACACACACACACACACTTACATGCACTTCACTACCACACATACTGGGTGTCTAATCGGGAGCTAAAACTTGTACCAGCTGGGGCGGTGCCCGCTGGCGGGAGATACATGGTTTTGGAAAACCCGCCAGGCGTCGGGCAGGTCGGTGCAGGATCTCACCATTCAGTGAGGGAAGATCACCACCACCTCCGGAGGGAAAAATATGCACTAAACGTACGGGACTAATGTCCTAAGCAGTTGACGCGCCCGGAACCACTATCAATCAAATGAATCAATCAACTAGTTAGTCAATCAATCGATCAATTCAAACTAATTCTAGCGGAACAAAGTGAACAGAGTGTGAATATCTATTAAACAATACGCATTATACACTACACTAATCTTTCGTTGTCACCGGGAGCGATAGCTCAGTGCATCAACTGATGTCACTGCAGCGCCTCTGACCGGGAGGTCCCAGGTTCGAGTCCTGACGGTGGCAGGATTTTCGTCACTAGCTTTCCAGCTAGGTCGAGTTCAGTCGCTGTCCGGAGGAGAATTCTAGCGGTCGGCTGCTCTGATCGGTAGTTTTCCGTGGTTTCTCCGATCAACACCAGGCGAATGCCGGAGCAGTAGCCAACCAAACGGGACACGGACCGCGCGCGATCTGTCCTTCCTCTTCCTTGTCCTAGCCTCTCCCCTTACACACACACACTCACATGCACTACACTAGAACATATTCCGGGAGACCGGTCAGGAGCTTAGAGCTTGTCCCGGCTGGGGTGGTGCTCCGCTTGTGGGAGAGTCCTGGTTAGGGGGAAACCCCACTAGCCGACGGTAGGTCGGCGCCGGATCTCGAGAAAAAAAATTATGCACTATACTAACGGGACTAATGACCCAAACAGTTGACGCGCCCGGAAACACGAAAAAATCAATAAATCAATTAATCTTTGGTTGTTCTAACTACTACACGAGTGTGGTAAATAAATACCAGGGCAACGGTGGGTGTTTCTCCGATACGCTTGAATGATTCCAATGCGTTGCTGGTGACTTCGTAGTGTGCGCTGCGTGGATGATCAGCTGCGTGGGTTAGCGTTCCTGGCGTGCAGACTCCTTGCTAGTCGCGGCGCGCCACGCGAGCGTTCGCCCGAATTCAATTTGAAGGCTTTGTTCGAGGCAGGTCGCGCGCCGCACCGCCCCACTCCCACACCCTGCCGTGCAGCGCCGGGGCATCGAGTTACTGCAGACGCATACGATAGTGGAGGAGCCCGATGCTGGGCTGCTGCAAGGAGAATAGGATGTGGGTTCAAGGTGATGTGAGGAGAAAGGTGATTGTGGTGTTAAAAATAATAATGGCGATGCTAGTACTCGTGATAATGAATGTAGAGATGTCGGTGACGATGGCGGTGACAATAACGATGGTGATTATAATGACAATGTTTATTACAGCGACGATAGTAATTATAATGACGGTAGTAATTATAATGACGATAGTAATTATAATGGCGATAGTAATTATAATGGCGATAGTAATTATAATGGCGATAGTAATTATAATGACGATAATAATTATAATGACGATAGTAATTATAATGATAGTAATTATAACGACGACCTTAAATATAACGACAATAGTATGTCGAAAGTAATTATTATGACAATAGAAAAGTCTCGTTTAGTGCTGTAGGCAAGCTATTCCATGACTTGATAGTCCTATTAATGAAAGAGTATTTTCCAACATCAGTTCTCTGTTTCTTTGGATGTCATTTTCTAATATGGTCATGACGTGCCAAGTAGACGGGTTCATGCATTCTTTCCTCAATTTCCTTCCATGCCGGATATTTGTCTCACGGTTTGTAAAATGTACACAACCTTGCTTTTTACCTACGGCTGGCCAACGATTCCCATAATGATACTTGATTGGAAATATTTCTCAACAAATTTCCCCTTTTAACAAATTTTGCTGCTACTTTATGATCTCTTTCGATCTATTTGGTCCTTTCAGTACGGATCCCAACACGCTGCTCCGTACTCGTGCTATATGCTCGTTCTCTTGTTTTACTACTTAACACGAATTACAAAGTGTAAAGATATCCAAGTCTTCCCAACAGTAAAGTTGACGTGCTCCCCCCATTCAAGTTGTTTATCAATAGTCACTCCCCAGATATTTACCTGCGGAATTAACTTGCCCACAATCAAATACTTAGTTGCCCCTTTATTTCTACTACGCGTAACTATTTTGCATTTAACCGGATTTATCTTCATTCTATTGATTTCCATCTATTATTCTAAGCATTGTAAGACTTGCTGTAATTTATTCTGATTCGATATGTTCTCATCCTTTCTGTAAATAAGGCAGTCGTCCGCTAAACGTTTAATTCTTGAGCCTATCCCCTCTGCTATGTCGTTTACATACACCAAATATAGGAAAGGTTCAAGTACACTCCTCTGCGGAACCCCAAATGTTACTAACTCTTTCCGATTGGCTGTTACCCACCCTCACTCGTTGGTGGCGGTTATTTAGAAAATCCTTAATCCATAGTGTCCCTCTCAAGTCTGGTCTTATTCCGTACAATGTTTCAAGTATTCTATCATGGGGGACAAGATCAAAAGCTTTCTATATAGTAGCCTTCTATATAGCCTGTATAGTCTACTGCCGCCGCAGCGATTCTATCACCCGCATCTAGTGCATCCATGATATCCTGGCAAAAAGCTATTGTTTGACTTTCGCACGTGTAAACCTTTCTTAACCCATGCTGCCCCAACTAGCCAATTTTCTCTTCTTCCAACTTTACTAATGTATTCAGCTATTAGGTGCTCCATCTGCTTCAGACAAATGATGCTAGGCTAAAAGGCCGATAGTAGTTTTCCGTGGTTTCTCCGATCAACACCAGTTGAATGCCGGAGCAGTACCATGACAAACGGGCCACCCAGTTTACATGAGGAATATTTAAGTCTCCCCCAATTATGCAACGTTTATTCTTATCATTATCTATACGCCTTAGCTCACTAAGTTTAGTATCACTTATACTCACTTAGCTGGGCATTTGTAAATTTTCCTTTTGGAGATTTGTATGCACCTTTTATTTCCAATGTTCTATGAGCGCGTTTGTATTTGGTTTTGGCTCTTAACATCTCGTATTACGCGCACTTACAGATATCCTCTGCATTGAAACTAAATTTAACACAAATAAACTTCCCATCCCCGCATTCATCTCTGTCTCTCCTAAAAACGGCATATTCATCACAAACTATTTCTGCATTAGGTTTAAGCCATGACTCCGTACCTATGAAGGCAATTCTGATATATTAAATTCGAAAATTGTTCATGTTTGTTTACTAAGCTTCTACAATTTACCTAACACTAATAGAGACTTACCCTTCTCCCACTTCTCCACCGCTAAGCATTGTCAGGCCCAGCTCCCTGGCCATCCTTCGCTCCGATTCTTGAGAACAGCTGCCCGAGGTTAGCTGCTCCTCTCTGATTTAAATGCAGTCGGTCTCGTTCAAAGCCACTGGGAGCAAAATCACTCCTCGCGCCATCTCGAATTGAAGAGTTCGCGTCCACAAACATTGCATTTTTTGTTCTGCCACCCACTCGTAAGCCTCATGAACCTTGATAATGCATCTGTCCGCATTATCCCTCCTCCGTAGCATACTACTTAGAACGATCTGGGAATTTATTCTGCGTCGCCGTGATCAATTCATTTAGTCCTTTGGTCCACATTTCTGCTCTTCAGAACGTTTGTGCCGACATGCAGAATCACTGTACCCGCTGCCATTAAACTCCTTATCTTTACATACCCTTTCATTTTTCTGTCCTTATCTCTGGCAAACATTCAACTTTTACCCTTTTACAATTACTTACATGTTGCACGATTAACTTGCCTATAACAAGTACTTCACACTTACTTTTCAGATCTGCAATATCCCCCGCAACAATGTTCTCCCCAAATGTCCCCTCCTCCCCCATACTACTCGAGTCACTTGATTCCGACTCTTTCTCTAAAAGCTGTTCACCAACGCTTTTAACTTCCAGTTCTTTGTTTCTAAGTGTCAGCTCTTTCTAAGTGTCATATTTTCATCTGCGCCTCCTCTAGTTCTGCCTCCAACTTCTAAAATCGCCTCTCATTCCTTTGCACTTATTGTACTTGTTTCTGTCTTCCACGGCAGGATCGAGATTCGCTTCGACACCTCCAATTAACAATAACATGGCGAGAATCGCAGCACACAACAATACCGCTCCAAGACCATCAATATTACTTTTGCACACTCTTTGTGTCGTTGCATACAAGTGTCCAGCCGCCCCCCCCCAACTTCCAGCCAGAGAGTCTCCAAAGTATTGGAGAGAGGGGGAAAAGAAAGGGGGAAAGAGACAGAGGGAAGAAGAGGAAAGGAGAAGAAGGAGAGGAAAAGAGAGAGGAAGGAGAAAAGGAAGAAAAAAGGAAGGAGAGAAAAAGGAAAGGAGAGAGAGAAAGAAAGGAAAGGGAGAGAGAAAGAGATACAGATTGAAAGAGAGATCCTGAGTAAACATTCTGCGGAAAAATGAGTTAAAAAAGTACAACCCAAAATGGTAAAAACATATGCAATGGTAAACAAGTTTGAAAAAAACTAACAGAAATATAAAATGACTTTGCACAAGAAAGATTGTGATAAGGAAATAATTATTTGTTATGATGGAGAAATGAGAGTCAATAGAAACGGGAGAACCTGGATTAAACTTTCCCGGAACATGATTTCACAATAAATTCCCTGTGTATACACCAGCATTTGAACTCAAATATCTAGAGGTGGAAGGTTAGCAGCCAGACCTCTACATCAGGGGATGCCTAAAGAAAACTTGAAACCAAAACGAAAAGAGCTCTGATGACATTAGCCATGGAATGGTCATGGGCAGTGTCGGGATGCGATGACACAAGCATCGCACAACAGCAGGGGGGGGGGAGGTGTCGTCTGGTCGGTACATGCGTCCCGTAGCTTGTGGTCGTCATGTTGGCTAATTTTGATCTTGTGCAATTAGCTGCATGTCACAACGTTTGCCATGCCCTTTTTGGCCACGATGCTGCACTGCGCTAACAATATTTTCTTCCGGGAAGAAAGCAAATGAACAATCAAAGATCTAATGAAACTAGCGTTTTCTTTGAATGTGTATGTGAAAAATAGTGATTAAGGAACAAAGAACTAAAAGTTAAGATGATTTGAACAAAAATAAGAGTTTACAAAGAGATTTTTAACTATTAGATGTAGCAAAATAATAGTTAAAACAGAATTTTGGTTATTTTGCTTTTGATGGGAGTCCTTGTATACCGTAATGCTTGGAGAAAAATCCACTCCAAGTTTAGTGCGATTTAATAAAGTTTTTCAATTTTGAAAACAGTAAAAAATGCACAACGCGGAATAGAATACTTAAAGAGTGCGTCATTTTACTACGAGGTGTTAAACTTCCTGTATTTATATTTTGATCATATTTAAAAAACATTGATCGTATTTCAATTTTAACAACTTTCAAAGGAACAGAAAACTATTAATGGTAATAAAAGTTTTGTCAAAATAAAGTTCCAACGTGTTGAAAATTGGTTTCAAAACTGAACAACACTCAAAATAATTTCTATCAAAATTTTTCGCAATATGGGTATGATTGGTTTTTCTCGTCCAATACGCGAAGCGACTAAAAGCATTCATGTGATGAAACTCGTGCCTCATAAAATGTAAAATATAAACATTCGAGATGTTTAATGTTTATAACACACATTTCGTTAATTCTACATCACAAACGCTTTTATTCAATTCACTTCGACAGCCCAGGAAAAAAGGGAAAACACAATCGCAATGCATGGACGTCATCAACACTCCGGAGTAATTGTTTATTCAAAAGTTCGATAAATAACCGTCATTACCCAGCCTATGATCCGAAGGCCTCCAACGACCTCATCTGCCCTGCAGTGATCGATCGATGAGAGCGCAACCGTTCACGGACGCGCTGATTGGCTGACGAGGCGCCGAAAGCGCGCCCTGGCGACCCCACGGACATTTAAGTCCACGTGCAATTCCCCGATTGGGCAGCTCGCCTTCCTCGCGATTCACGCGTCGACTGGCAGTGGGCCAAAGTCGGGATGGCAAAAAAACCTGCATGCAAAACCTGAACCATTTTTAATATACAGAGTAATACATACTCATAAGACAGTTTGCGCTAGTAATATTTGAAAGCTCTTTAGTAATGTGACTTGGTAATGTGACGTGTGTGGTAATGTGACTTCTAATGGGCAATAAGTAAGATTGGAAAGTTAGGTATGCCACTACCAGAGCGAGAACTCTAGAAGTTGGATGTTGAAATCCATGGCTTGTAAAGTTCTATAAATTAAAATCTAGATAAAGAAATAATGCCAAAGAAATATCTTAAACACCTGCCAACAGAAGGCATGCAGTCTTCCCTCTATTTATTTCAATTCTCGGGAAAGATGATGAGATGTTTTCCAATTTCCATATTACTCTATCTCTTATGAATTGGAACAGCGGTTCCCGACCTTTTTCTTGCATCGACATCTTTTAAAAGAATTGTTGGCTTCATCGATCTCTTTACATTTTCCCTATAATTTACAGCATTCATAATTATAATACAATTAATTATACCCTTCGTAACATGATGATAACAAAGGGTCACTTACTGTTCTAAATAGCCGACATTTAATTTTGGTTGTTGTGCAAAGGTTACAAAATGTTGAGCGTTTCCTTTTTAGAACTGCAGAGTATATTCCTGAGAATACATTCATGTCATTTCTTGAATGTTACAAATATTCTAGCAATGAACGATGTTTACGAAAGAAGATCTAGATTGTAATTTTATTATTACAAATGTTTTGTAGAAAACTATTAAATATCAACTTCATTAATATCTTTGTTGGACTCAATAGGATATTAATTATACCAATTAGTCGCCGGTTCATATTCAGCTATTGACCCCAAAATGATTCCTTAGTCTCCACTGATCCCCTTTAAAATTCTATGGACCTCCGAGGGCCCTTATCACTCGGTTGGAAACCCGTAATTTAGACAAGTTCCCAGCTCTGCAATTGTTTGGCGGTCGAATGAAGACTGAGCCACATTTGAAATAATGATAGTTTGTACAGTTTTATAAGGAATGCTCATATAATGCTCATAGAGAGAAAATATCAAGAGATTTTGTGTCATTTTGGTTCTCTGTAATGCTCTTCAGTTGTATCCTAGAACAGTTTCAGGTCATAGTGCGAATATATGGATCGATTGTCTATAGCGTGTATCCTGGCGCAAAAGCAGTTATGCTCATTAGTCCCGTAAGTAAAGTACATGATTTCATCACGCGATATAGCGATTATCTTATGAGCTGGTTGGTGACATCTGGTGACAACCTACATGCCGGCTTGCACGGTTTTCCCCTATCATATACCTCCAACTAGAGGTGCACCGCCCTAGCCGGGACAAGCTCCAGGTCCCCAACTGATCTTCCGTTATGTGTGGTAGTGTAGTGCATGTTAGTGTATTTGTGTCACGAATAGAAAGAGGCGTCAGACAAACTGAAGCCTACTGGAATAATCCAATAGTCGGGTTAGAAAAGCCGACCGGGCAGAGCGGATCGGGGAGAGTGGATCGGGAAGAGCGGAGCGGGGAGAGCGGAGCGGGGAGAGCGGAGCGGGGAGAGCGGAGCGGGGAGAGCGGAGCGGGGAGAGCGGAGCGGGGAGAGCGGAGCCGGGAGGCGGAGGCCGGGAGGCGGGCGGGAGGCGGAGCGGGAGGCGGAGCGGAGAGCGAGCAGGGAGGCGGAGCGGGAGGCGGAGCGGGAGGCGGAGCGGGAGGCGGAGGGAGCGGCAGGAGGCGGAGCGGGAGGCGGGCGGGAGAGCGGAGCGGGAGGCGGAGCAGGGAGGCGGAGCGGGAGGCGGAGCGGGAGGCGGGCGGAGAGCGGAGCAGGGAGGCGGAGCGGGGAGGCAGGCAGGAGGAGGCGGAGGCAGGCAGGAGGCGGAGCAGGGAGGCGCAGCGGGCGGGGAGGCAGGCGGAGAGCGGAGCGGGAGGCGGAGCAGGGAGGCGAGGCAGGGAGGCGGAGCAGGGAGAGGCGGGCCGGGAGAGCGGAGCCGGGAGGCGGGCGGGGAGAGCGAGAGCAGGAGAGCAGGCAGGGAGGCGGGCAGGAGAGCAGGCAGGGAGGCGGAGCAGGGAGGCGGAGCGGGAGGCGGGCAGGGAGAGCGGAGCAGGGAGGCGGAGCCGGGAGGCGGAGCCGGGAGGCGGGCGGGAGAGCGGAGCCGGGAGAGCGGAGCCGGGAGAGCGGAGCCGGGAGAGCGGAGCGGGAGGCGGGCGGGAGAGCGGAGCGGAGGGCGGAGCAGGGAGGCGGGCGGGAGAGCGGAGCAGGGAGGCGGAGCAGGGAGAGCGGAGCAGGGAGAGCGGAGCGGGAGAGGCGGAGCGGAGGAGGCGGAGCGGGAGGCGGGCAGGGAGGCGGAGCAGGGAGGCGGGCAGGGAGAGCGGAGCAGGGAGGCGGAGCAGGGGAGGCGGAGCGGGAGGCGGAGCAGGGAGGCGAGGCAGGGAGAGCGGAGGCAGGGAGGCGGTGCGGGAGGCGGAGCGGGAGAGCGGGCAGGGAGGCGGAGCAGGGAGGCGGAGCAGGGAGGCGGGCAGGGAGAGCGGAGCGGGAGGCGGAGCAGGGAGAGCGGAGCAGGGAGGAGCGGAGCAGGGAGGCAGGAGCGGAGAGCGGGCGGGAGCGGAGCGGGGAGAGCGGAGCGGGGAGAGCGGAGCGGGAAGAGCGGAGCGGGGAGAGCGGAGCGAAGAGAGCGGAACTAGTGGACCGCGGTGGAGATGAGATGCCCAAGATAGGAAAGTGCCGAGTGCAGAACGGGTGCTGCGGGTGCAGATATGACCGGAAGCGCGGTGTGGGCGAGGGAAGGCGGGGCGCGATGGCCGAGCGGCTTACTTCATCACGCACTGGGCCAGCGGGGCCCGCGCGCGCGCGCCGCGGCCCGGTGTCTCCCTTGTGTCGGCCTAACAAAGTGGAAAATTAAAGCGAGCCGCTGCCTCCTTCTCCGCAGCAGCCGGCGGCTAACTTGTTTTGGCGGGGCGCGCGCCCTGGCCGCGGAGTCAGCACTTCAAAGCGACCTGCTCCCGCCCCCAACCCCGCCTCCTCCGCACCGGGCGCGTTGTGTCGGGCCGCGTCGGCCCTTGCGGGCGTCGCGTCTGGCTGGCCTTTCCGGCCCTTTCGCCCCTCCCCCGCGCCCGCCCTTTGCCCGCCCCGCGCCCACCGGCCCCGCGCCCACCCGCCCCGCGCCCGCCCCCTCACGTCCCCGCACCCACCCGCCAGAGCCGCAAAGCCCGCACGCCCTAGCTCCCGCTCCCCCTGCCCGTCCCCGCCCCCATCCACACCCCCGCTCCCGCTTCGTGTCCGCCCACGCCTCTGCCCCCCCCCGCCCCGCCCCGCGCGCCCGCTGCGGAATGCTGCTCCCCGGCGGGCGGCCAGCTGCGCTTCCTGCGCCGGTGACTTCCTCCGCCTGTTCCTCTTCTCGCCCGTCAATTTGTGGCGTCCGCGCGGAAACTCTGCGGGAACTTCTGGCGATATCCTGGATCTCGCACTTCCGTGACCTTGATTGGTCGCTGTCGGAACGTGCGCTGTCTCTTGTGGGCAACACAAAGCTTATTGCGCTGGTAAAGGAAAGAAAACAATTCCTTAAGGCGCGTGTGACATTGGACACCTTCATATCACTGTTCAAAAACGGTTGATTTTATGAACAATCTTTCCTGTGTTCTCTTATGACACCGACAGCGGTATTCTCGTGTCCCAATTTGCATTGCTGTCAGAAAATTTAGGTGCAATTTGATGAAGAAAATATCAGGAAGGATCTGACGGAAAGAAAACACTCCGTTGCATGGTGTGGCCAAATTATTTTTAGTGTGAGAATTGTGAGAATTTAATTAAGGTCTTTGCGTGTTTCTCACATTTTGCTTAAGAGTATTGGAGACGCTGGATCCTCTTCGCATTCACTTTGTCGCGGAGAACTGTTTGTGAAATTTTCACCACACATTTTACATGAACTTTTAGAAACATCTTCAAGCAATTTTATGATGTATTGATAAGATATTTCTATCCACATCTATTTACAATTCTATTCCCTAGTAGGGTAACTGCAATGGAGAGAGTATTTCAAGAAAAATGGTTAAGTGTTGCGATAGAATTGACGGAGACCCTATCTGACGGAATCACTGTCAGGCGGAGTCACTGTTCGATGCAGTCATTGACCAAGGGATTGACAGACGGTGACATTGTACAATGGCATCACTGTCCTACTGAAACACTACTAGATGAAGTCTCTGCCCGAGGAAGTCAATGTATCACAAGTTCCAATCCAAAAGGAGAAAATGAGAATGCTCTAAATTCTGTATACTTTTACACACTGTGCAAAGTCGTCGACTAGTTCTCATTAAGATGTTCACATTAATCTACAAGTATTGGAATAAGGTAATCTTTGCCACGGACAATTCCAATTTGAAACCTTGAGTTGAAAGATAAATTCATAAAACTTCTTTAAAAAAGACTAGGAGAAAGTGGCATTTTAAATTTTTATTTTTCCTAAGAACGCAGGACTAGTAATTAGATATTTCGAACCTTCATTTTTCAAGGTTAGAAAATATTAGAGTTTGGAGACGGCAATTTCCTCAAATTTGTTCCATTCGAATTCTTGGCAAATCACAAAATCGACGCATTACTCACTTTATTCTAATCTAACCTATGTTTGTAATACTTTTTACAGATTTTCCATGTTTTTCATTTAAAAATTATTTATCATATTTTAGCATTTCAGGACATATAGAGAACGATATCTCCCAACTCGATGTTTCTGTCGCCATTATTACATTCAGACAAATCACAAAAAATAAACACAGTGGGTTCCGCAGAAATATTGTGGAACTCCATTATTGTATACTATAATGGGATAAAAGGAATAATTCTCTACGCATAATATTTATTCACAATTTAAATTACAGAAGATGCAGTGAGGGTTAAAAACCCCGAAACATATCTGCAGTAATTTAAGTGATCGATTCATAAATATTGTTTGCGGAAGATTATTTCTTTTCCTGCTGTTATACTATGCAACCATAAAAGCAAATAAATAATATTATTATAGATTAAGGATTGCAAAGAATTACGATTGTGGAGATTTCAGAATCCGAGATTCGAAAAAATGTCTTCCTCGCCCCGCCACGGGCTTTCGAGTGAAAGCTTTGTTATATCTCCGCACAGATCCATCTCTCTCCACGTCGACTTGGCGCCAAGTGCGCGCCCTCGCCGCCCCCTCTCGCCCTCTCTCTCCCGGGCAACCACCGCCCCCGGAACCACCTCGGGGCGGGCCTTCCGCTCGGCGAGGAAGCCCCGGCCTCGCGCGTCGCTGTCGCGTCACTTCCGGTGCGGCGCAGACGGCGCGCGCGCTCACTTCCGCCGCTCGATGCACCCGCCCGCCTGGAGGGGAGAGAGGGGAAGGCGGGAAGGGCGTGGTCGGGAGGGGAAAGACAGAGAAAGGGAAAGAGAGCGATAGGGATTGTGGAGTGTTGGTTGGGGGAAGAATGCTGGGTGGGAGGGGCAGGGAAAGGTGTGGGTGGGGTGGGAAGGGGCAGGGAAGATAAAAAGGCCTGAGACAGAACACGATGGTTTACGGCAGGACGAGTGATACATATCAAGGGTTAAGATTGGAAGAATCAGCATAGGATGGGAGAGGACGGGGTGTGTCAGGACCGGATAGGGACAAGACCGTGCATGAGATTGATAGATTTATTTATTCATGTTTCCGGGCGCGTCAACTGCTCTGGTCATTAGTCCCGTTAGTGTAGTGCATGTTTCTTTCTCTGGTGATGGCGGTGATCTTCCCCCGTTGGATGGCGAGATCCGCCGCCGACGAACCGTCGGCTAGTAGGGTTTCCCCCTAACCAGGACTCTCCCACCACCGGGGCATCGCCCCAGCCAGGACAAGCTCCAGGACAAGCAGTCTGTGGCCCGTTTGATAGGGTACTTCTCCGGCATCCGCCTGGTGTTGATCGGAGAAACCAGCCGGCCACTAGAATTCTCCTCCAGACAGCGACTGAATTACCTAGCTGAAAACAGTGTCGAAAATCCTGACCGTCGGGACTCGAACCTAGGACCTCCCGATCAGAGGCGCTGCAATGACATCAGTTGATGCACTGAGCTACCGCTCCCGGTACGAGTGATACATATCAAGGGTTAAGATAGGGAGAATCAGCACAGGATGGGAGAGGAGGGAGGCGGAGGGAAGGGAAGGCGAGGGGTTGGGGGGACTGAAATGAGCGGAAGGGACTGCACAAGACGAGGAGGAATGGGACTCGATGGGGAGGTGCTTTGGCGGATTCGATCGGAACGGTTGTAGCGTGGGAGGGTCGAAAGGGGATGAGTCTGGCGAGGGCGATGTGAGGCGTCGCAAAGGGGCGGAGTCAGGAAGATTGCGAAAAGATGAGACCTGTGAAGGCGTCAGCTGTTTGTTGCAGGAGGTGGGGTAGACAAGCGAAGGCGCAGCGGCAACGAAAATGCTTGTAGCTTGCATGCAATGCAGACGCACTCTCTTGACAGGAAGCTGTGGAAGTGAATCTGCAATTGCGCTGCGAATGAAACAAGAAAGTGGCCGAAGACAAGGAAATATCTCAAGGAATGAAGATGAAAGAGTTTAAATGAAAAAAATATTGTGACGGGAAAAGACGATAAATTATTAGAACTTCAATCAAGAATATAAATAGAACAGAAATATGTTACAATAAAACCAAGAAACATTTTGTCACATCTCGCAGAGGCAAAGGTTCCTTCAAGTAATTGGAAATGCATTATCGAAGTTATAGGCGAATAAAGTCCGAAATAACTGAAATGCTATCTCTTCAAAATGACAATGAATAATAACTGAGGGCAAGAGGGTGCTTGGAATGTAGTAAGCCCAAGGGTGAGTTTAACGAGCAAGAGCAAAGATGAGATGCCAGAGGGAGAATGGTGGAGAATATGTGGATACTCGTGAGGGTGAGGTGGAGGTCGCGACCGAGGATTAAGTTGAAGGTGGGTGAGGGAGGGAACAAGTGATAGTGAGGACCAGAGAGCGATGACCAGAATCGGAGCGAGAGAGAAGGCATGGAGTGACGCAAGTGGACAGCGTGGGCTACGGAGAGAGAGAGAGAGAGATACAGAGAGAGAAAAGAGGAGACAGGGAGAGGGAAGGGAGAAGGCAGACAGAGGTAGAGATGCAGAAGAGAGACAGAGATAGAGACAGATAAAGAGACAGACAGTGGTAGTAAAACCAAGAGGGATAGAAAGAATGCGAGTTGGAGAGAGCATGAGGAAACGAGATGTCAAGAAAGAGAGGAAGAGAGATGTCGAGGGCGTGCGTGAGAGAGAACGTAAGAACGTGCAAGAGAGCAAGCGTGAGGGCAAACTTGGGCCAGCGAGCGAGAGAGAGAGAGAGAGAGAGAGAGAGAGTGAGCGTAAGGGCGAGTGCGAGTGCGAGGGCGAGGGCGAGGGCGAGGGCGAGGGCGAGGGCGAGGGCGAGGGCGAGGGCGAGGGCGAGGGCGAGGGCGAGGGGCGAGGGCGAGGGCGAGGGCGAGGGCGAGGGCGAGGGCGAGGAGGCGAGGGCGAGGGCGAGGCGAGGGCGAGGGCGAGGGCGAGGGCGAGGGCGAGGCGAGGCGAGGGCGAGGCGAGGCGAGGGCGAGGGCGAGGGCGAGGGCGAGGGCGAGGGCGAGGGCGAGGGCGAGGGCAGGGCGAGGGCGAGGGCGAGGGCGAGGGAGTGGGGAGATCTTGAGAAAAAGGATTGAAATGAGAGAGTGGTTGTGGCGGGGCTAGGGCGCGAGGAAGGGAGCGGGTAGCGGAGAGGCAGCACGCAAGATCTGAAAACTAAGGGCAGCGTACGGGAGGCCGAACTGGCGCGATGGCGGAGTGGGTCCACGACTTTACACAGATACTACGAGGCACTTGGGAGCTCTCGACTGTCGCCGCCGACCAAGCAGCTCCCTGCAGCCTCCGCGGCGGCGCCGCGATTCTCGTCCGAAGCGGGTGGGGAGCGAGCGCTGACCCTGGTAAGGGAGGACGGTGCTGAATTCATGAGTTCGGATTGATTGTTAGTGATTCCGTGCGCGTCAACTAACGAGGTCATCATTTCCGTAAGTGTAGTGCATGCTTTTCATCGGAATGTGGCGGTGATCTTCCCCCTCTGGATGGCGAGATCTGGCGCCAACCTACCGTCGGCTAGCGAGGTTTTCCTCCACCAGGTATCTCCTACCATCGAAGCACCACCCCAGCCGGGACAAGTTCTAAGTCCCCGATGCCGGTCTCCCGGCATGTGTGGTAGTGTAGTGCGTGTTAGTATAAGTGTGTGTGTAAGGGATGAGGATAGGTTAAGGAACGAGGAGGGAAAGATCGGGCGCGGTCCGTGGTCCGTTTTTTAGGGTGCTGCTCCGGCATTCGCCTGATATTGGTCGGAGAGATCACGTAAAACTACCGATCAGAGCAGCCGACCGCTAGAATTCTCCTCCAGACAACGACTGAATACGACCTAGCTGAAAAGCTACTGTCAAAAATCTTGTCGCCGTCGGGACGCGAACCTAGGGTCTCCCGGACGAGTTCGGAAATTGATGTGGAAGTGAGAAATACGGATACAGACGAGTATGTAGGCAGGTAGACGAAGAGAACGGCTGGCGTAAGGGAAAAGTATCAACTATGATTAGTTATATTAAGATATAGAATTATATTCTAAAAAATTGACTGGGTATGCTTGTAGATGTTTAACAACTCCACGTGATTTTCGTGTATAGCATCATAATGATTTGAATAGATACTAACATGGATACATAAGTATGCTGAAAGCGCCATTAACATTTCAGTGAAGACATATCTGCAGGTTTAGAACTTCAGACAATGTCTTAAGAAAAGTAGTGACGTTAAAATTAAAAGGAAAGATGAATGTTGAGTAATTCGAAAAAGACGTTACACAGAAAATATTTGAAAGGTAATACATTTCGAATTTGACTCATAATCAAATTCAGGGTATATTTATCTCGCTTCTTTACTATGATGTGAGTTAGTTATGCGGTGAGTAATATGAAAAATATGAAGTCGTGGACCCCATTTACTTGAATACTGAAGACATTTTATTTATAACTGCTCTGTTAGCCCTATGCACGTGTTTGGTTAGAATATGTATTTAAGATGTAGATTTAAGAAAGGTGTTCATTGCTAATTTTTGAACAATGAGAAGATGTTAATTAATGACAAATTGATGACAATTATGATTTCTTTGTTGGCGAATCGTTAATTAATGTGTATTCTATTAAAGACGAAAGCCCTGTATTGTGTTCCAAATATTCCCTACCGTTTTACTACATTATTACGCCTGTGCGAATAGCACAACGTTGTATATAATAACAACAAATGTGTTATATGTAACAATATCGGGTCATAAAAATATCGTGGACGGCAGGAGGAGGAAAGTGTTTCATGTGTATAAATAGAGGTAGAGGCTTCAGTGCTGGCACAGTTTGTAATAATGAGTACAACTTGTTATACAAAATAGTAACAAGAACATCAATAAAAACTGGGCAGGAGTGGAATAGAAGGTTGTGTGTGAAGATAGGTTTGATTGAGAGGACGGCGTTGCATGTGAAGACAGAGTTGATTGACAGGACATGGTTGAGTGAAAACAAAGTAGTGAGCAGGAAAATACGACTGGAAAGGGAGTGAAGAGTGAAAATAGGCATAGACGTAAATATGGCAATGCCAGTCAAGAGAACGATAGCATTGCAGTCATGGATACAAAGAGGCATCATAAAAAAAGGCATGACACAAAAAGAACGATACAAACAGGCATGATGATGAATACAAGGACGTGAACGGAGACAGAAAAGAAAGGTCGTCATTGAGGATAGGGTCGACAGATGTCGTGAAGACAAAATCAGCAGGCGCGACTCTGCAGCATTTAGCCATGCGCGCCAACACTACCCATGGCAACAGGGAAGTAAGACTGCAGCTAAAGGCAGAGAGTGAGTTGCGTCTAGCACGAGGAAGATGGAGGACGAAGGGCGGAGGATGGATGGCGGAGGGCGGAGACCGCAGGGTGAAGGGCGGATGGGCGGAGGGCGGTGGGCGGAGGGCGGGGCGGAGGGCGGTGGGCGGAGGGCGGAGGGCGGAGGGCGGAGGGCGGAGGGCGGAGGGCGGGGGCGGTGGGCGGTGGGCGGGGGGCGGAGGGCGGTGGGCGGTGGGCGGTGGGCGGTGGGCGGAGGGCGGAGGGCGGTGGGCGGAGGGCGGTGGCCAGTGGGCGGAGGGTGGTGGGCGGAGGGCAGATGGCGGAGGATGGATGGCGGAGGGCGGAGGGCAGAGGGCGAAGGGCGAAGGTCAGAGGGTAGAGGGCGTCGGGCGGAGGGCTTGGGGTGAACACGTCATTCCTCGCGACGCCGCACGCCAACTTCGTTTAAAAGTTGTGTTCTTCCAGAAAAGTTCCTGAATTTACTTTTAGCGCAAACGGCTCTATCTTGTTACGAGTCACGTGCTTCGCCTCTGCGAAGAAGTTAAGTAAACAGGACAAGCTACATAGATACGCGTTTCTACTAGTGGACGGAGATGATTAAGCCCTTCCAACTCGAGAGGGAGGAACGCATACGTTTGACGGCCATGAGCTGGAGTTTAAGGCGGACTAAATGAAATGCCAGGAAGTGTCCGCGTGTCATCGCCACTGAGCTGACGCAATTTCAGTCCTAGTGCCTCCGGAGGGGCGTTATTTTGAGAGCCACTTCTTAGGGGTTGCTTTCATGGCGGTTGCGTGTCCGTTGCATTCCTTGTAGAGGACACAAACCCTGGGAAAAGGAGGACCAATGAAATTCCTTCTTAATATTAGTATACAGACAAAAATAATATATTTTAATTAAAATTTTGTGTTTGTGTTAAAGAGAGTGGTAACCGTCACTACCGCTGCCGCCAGCACGACCTCAGTCACAGCAGAAGTGCGCCTCCACCAGTGGCGCCATCTTCACTACCGCCACGGACATCGCCTCTAATATAACAGTTTTTTTGAAATTCACTCATTCGAGGAAACTATTCCCTCTGATGTTTAGAGAATGTTAGAGGAATTATATTTCACAATAATTATTACTACTTTGACACGTTTTTAACCATTCTGAAATCTTTCGCATGGAATGGTTCGTTAAGGAATATCTGGACTACGCCGTAAACAACATCTGAAAACTATAATATTTAGTGTAGTGTTATTTTCATTATAGCTATTTCAGTCAAGATCTTCACGTAACAAAAATATCATGTTCGAAATGTGAATGAAAATGGGAGAAATATCTGTATTACTTTGAAAATATTGGAGGTTAACATCTATATGTGGTTGCTCTCTATGTGGCAACTCATACATAGGATATGATCCATTTTAAATTAGCGATTGAAAATGCAGGTAAACTTCCATTACACTATATAGTCGAAATATTTTTGAAAAATGCTTGAGAAATTTAGCAAGGATGGTCGATTGTGGCAATGAATATATCCTAACGATCAAGATGGAATAAGTGATAAAAATAAAGGAATTGGAGGCATCGGAAACAATATTATTGAGGGAACAAAGAGACAAACTAAATTGTCCACCTCAATTTCCCTGTAAAGCGACGTGAATTTGAGCGTGGGCCCTGAAAGCTGAAATGTCGCGCTTTAGAGCACTTACGGTTGAAAACCGCTCACAACCATCACCCCAACAACACCGCTACTGACAATTCAACACCACCAACTCTACTGTCACCACTGGGAGCGGTAGCTCAGTGCATCAACTGATGTCTCTGCAGCGCCTCTGACTGGGAGGTCCTAGGTTCCCACTCCCCACGGCGGCAGGATTTTCGATACTAGCTTTTCAGCAAGGTCTAATTCAGTCGCTGTATGGGAGAGAATTCTAGCCGCCGGCTGCTCTGATCGGTAGTTTTCCGTGGTTTCTCCGATCAACACCAGGCGAATGCCGGGGCAGTACCCTACCAAACGGGCCACGGACCGCGCGCGATCCGTCCTTCCTCTTCCTTGTCCTATCCCCTCCCCTTACACACACACTTACACTAACATGCACTACACTACCACATATTCCGGGAGACCGATCGGGAGTTTACAGCTTGTCCCGGCTGGGGCGGTGCCCTGCTAGTGGGAGAGTCCTGGTTAGGGGGAAACTCTACTAGCCGACGGTAGGTCGGCGCCGGATCTCGCCATCCAGCGGAGGAAGATCACCGCCGTTTCCCCAAGAAAAAAACATGCACTACACTAACGGGACTAATGGCCACAGTAGTTGACGCGCCCGTAAACAAGAAAAAATCAATCAATCAATCTACTATCACCAAGTACCTCTTCTCCAGTCATCACCACCCCCATCTCCCTCACTGCCACTAGCACTGTCCATAGCACCACTACCACTAACATCACTACTTGTAGCACCAAGATTACCTCCACCATCACAGCAGCCGCCTCTACCAGCTGCAATACCAGCTTTCCCTCCACCGTTACCGCTTTAACGCCTCCCCCATCCCCAACTCTACTGTCACCAACCCCCCCCCCCACCCCCCCCCCCCACCCATTATCACCACTACTACCTCCACCATCACAGCAGACGCCTCTACCAGCAGCAATATCTCCTTTCCCCCACCTTTGACGCCTCCTCCCCCATCCCCCTCCGTCGCGAAGCGTCGCCACGCGGCCTCTGCATTGTAACATCGTGAGTAGGGATCTACACCACGAAGAAACAGACACGAGTGGGTATTTACAATTTATTTACAATAAATTATGTACACTATTTACAGACCTCACTCTAAGGTGTTTGTCGGAGCTACCTGCAGCAGCCCTCCTCTCCCAGCACGCGCCTTGCGGCCGCGCCTGCGTTTAGCCAACTCGGCAATCGCAAATGGCACCTGGTGTGCCCCGAAGTATCAAACATACTTCACAGTGCTCGAGACTTGAACACCTACACGTGCCTACAGCACTTCCGCGCCAGACTTGGCCGGACAAGTTTTGCGGTGTTTTGCCGCGAGGAAACCAGAAACGTTACCCAACCCAGAGCTTCTGCCACAGCCCTTTTATATGCTCGAGTCACATGACTTCCTGCGTCATCTTTCCCCCCACGCACTCGTCTTGAGGCGTCTGCTTTTTCCGTTGCAATTTGCACCCGGCACCTCCAAACCCTCTCCCCTTTTGGACTTTTCCTGAAGGGTTGGCCTTTGTTCGGAAGCCTATTTTTGGCTCCCTCATTCCCATACCTTGCAACTTGTCTCTCCGGAGCAGGGAGTCAAGTCTATGACGCTACACCCCACGCGCCGCCGCCCGCAGTCGTCGTCGGTGGCGTCTTCGGCGACCAGGACCGCGACCCCCTCACCACCGCACCGCCGCCGCGACGAGCGCCGAACAAAAGAATCCGGCGCGGCGTCACGTCGCCAAGACAAATGCGAGAAGAGGGCGCCCCGAGCGGGCGCGAGTGACGGCGCGGGGGGCGGGGGACGTGTCGAGACGGCAACGAACCCCGGAGCTTCGCATTGGCGCTGTCACGCGCGCGTCGCGTTGCGACACGTCGCTCCAGGCGGAGGAGACGGCGCGGGCGGGGCGGGGGGCGGGGCGGGGCGGGGGCGGGGAGGGGCCGGACGGGGAGGGGCGGGGCCCTCGCCCCGCCCTGTACCGCTGAGCTCTCGCGCCGCCGCCGCTGCTGCCGAAGCAAGTTTGACGGCGGATCCGGGGTGACGGTCGCCCCCTCCCCAGCGCCGTCAGCCCGCCAACTACTCGACCAACTTGCCTCCGCGCCAGCCAACTTGCCCGATGAAGCCGAGCCGGCGACAAGAAGCGCCTCACGAGCCGCGGCGGTGACGGAGCGAGGCGGTGGAGGCGAGCGGACATGCAGATGGGGGAGGGGTGTTGAGGGGTATTTTACAGGAAGAACAATTGGGTTTGGATTGATTGAATAATTGATTAATTTTTTCCTGTTTCCGAGCGCGACAACTGCTTCGGTCATTGGTCCCGTTAGTGTAGTGCATGTTTTTCTCGGGAGATGGCGGTGATCTTCCGCAGCTGAATGTCTAGATCCGGCGCCGACCTACCGTCGGCTAGCGGGGTTTCCCCCTAACCAGGACTTTCCCACCAGCGGGGCACCGCCCCAGCCGGGACACGCTCTAAGCTCCCGACCGGTCTCCCGGAATATGTGGTAGTGTAGTGCATGTTAGTGTAAGTGTGTGTGCGTAAGGAGAGAGGGTAGGACAAGGAAGAGGAAGGATAGATCGCGCGCGGTCCGTGGCTCGTTTGGTAAGGTACTGCTCCGACATTCGCCTGGTGTTCATCGGAGAAACCACGAGAAACTACCGATCAGAGCAGCCGGATGCTAGAATTATCCAACAGACAGCGACTGAATTCGACCTAGCTGAAAAGCCAGTGTCGAAAATGCTGCCTCAGTCAGGACTTGAACCTTGGACCTCCCGGTCAGAGGCGCTGCAGTGACATCAGTTGATGCACTGAGCTACCGCTACCGAATTGGGTTTGGAAAGTGGACAAGTGTGTGAGAAGGCGTTGGGGATTAATAAGGGGAGGAGTGAAAGTACTCAAAGTGGGGGGACAGAGCGAGTTTGCAGGCAGAGAAGAGGCGAAATGGAGTTTAATATGATGAATGTAGTGAGTGGGATGGATATTGTACAATGGGGGAACTGAGTTTGGAAAATTGTGAAATGAGAGCGGTAGTGGTGATGATTGAATAACAAATGAGTGGAGGTGGTAAAAGAGGGGAGGCGGAGCCGACATGCAATTGGTGGAGGGGCGGAAGGGATGGAATGAGGTGGGGCCGAATATTTTACTGGTGGCAGATTTGGGTCTGGAAAGAGAAGGACGGTGCAAGGCGGCTTTGGGGTTTGAATAGGGAAGGAGTGGATGTGCTAAGATTGGAGAGGCAGAGTACTAAGAGTGAAGATTTATGGAGGGAAAAAAAGGGGGGGGGGTGATCGATATAGCGAATAGGGAAAAAGAATGGGCGAGGTAGAGGAGGGGATTGAATAGTCGAGGTGGTTAAAGAGGGGAGCGAACATGAAGATTGTGGAAGGAAGAAATGGAGTGGTAGTGTGATGGATGTAGCGAGTGAGGAGGATATTGTACAAGGGACGTAATTGGGTTTGGAAAGTGTTGGAGTTGGTAGGATGTGAATGGGGATTGTTCAAAGAGCTGGGCGGGGAGAGAGGTTGGGGAGAGACGGCGGGGTGGAGATTAAGGAGTTGAAATCCTTAATTACCTTTAAGTGTCAGATCACTCTTAGTCACACTACAAACAATGAAGTTTGTGAGAGAGAAAGAAAAAGGAAAACAATAGTTGACCTTTCTTTTTTTAATTATTAAGAACACGTTCAGAAGAAGTAGAGTGAATAGAAATAAACGAAATATAATAAAACGAAGAGTATGCAATGAAAAAGGAGAAACAGTAGAAGACAAAGACGAATGCAAGCAGAAGCCTCTGAAGAAGCAGGATATAGTTGGTTGATTGGTTGGTTGGTTGTTAGTGATTCCGGACACGGATATTAGTCCCGTAAGTGTAGTGCATGTTTTTTCGTCGGAAAGTGATGGTATTCTTCTTCTGGATGGCGAGATCAGGCGCCGACCTACCGTCGGCTAGCGGGGTTTCCCTTAACCACGTATCTCTCACCAGCGGAGCACCGCCCCAGCCGGGACAAGCTCTGAGCTCCCAACCAGTCACCGAGCATGTGCAGGATAGAGTGAAAATGGAGGCAAAATAAAGAATAGAAAAACGAAGATGCAACGAAAGAGGAGAAACAGTAGAGGAGAAAGAAGAATGCGAAGAGATGCCTACGAAGAAGGCGGATACAATGAAGGTTTGGTTTGATTTGCGGGCGCGCCAACTGCTTCGTTCATTAGTCCCGTACGTGTAGTGCATGTTTGTTTCTTAGGAGATAGCGGTGGTCTTCCCCAGCTGTATGGCGAGATCCGGCGCCGACCTACCGTCGGCTAGTGGGTTTTCCCCCTAACCAGGAATCTCCCACCCGCGGGGCACCGCCCCAGCCGGGACAAGCTCTAAGCGTCCGACCGGTCTCCCGGAATATGTGGTAGTTTAGTGCATGTGAGTGTAACTGTGTGTGTAAGGGGAGAGGATAGGACAGGGAAGAGAAAAGACAGATCGCGCGCGGTCCGTGGCCCGTTTGTTAGGGTACTGCTCCGGCATTCGCCTGGTGTTGATCGGAGAAACCACGGACAACTACCGATCAGAGCAGCCGGCCGCTAGAATTCTCCTCCAAGCAGCGACTGAATTCGACCTATCTGAAAAGCTAGTGTCGAAAATCCTGCCGCCGTGGGGAGTGGGAACCTAGTACCTTCCGGTCAGAGGCGCGGCAGTGACATCAGTTGATGCACTGAGCTACCGCTCCCGATCGGATACAATGAAGAGGAGGCAAGGCGCAGAGGAGGCAAGGCGGAGTAGGAATGATTGCGTTGGTGACAGCGGCAGTGAAGTGGTAACGACGGAGCGCTGGCGGCTTCGGAGTGAAGATTGCGGCACGGGAGGTGAAGTTGGCTGCGGCAGCGGCTGCGGTTGCGGTTGTGGCTGCAGGGAAGGGGGCGTGGCTGCGAAGGAGCGCTAGAGACGGAGGGCTGTGCTTCACGGCAGCGCCGTAGAAGAAGGAGCCCGGGCTTGCTCCCAACGGGGAGCGCGCTCCAAACGGGATTATTGCGCGGTTGTCATACACGAGTCAGTCGGCAATATAAACAAGATTTCATTTACACGAATAGATACATTTCTTTCTTGAGTAATAAGCATGTAGGTTTGGAAAGGATGTTGAAATTCTGCCGTATCCGGAATTTCAGAAATTTTAATGAAAATAAAATAAGGTTGTGAAGAAAATCTTCGCCATATTTATAAGAATACTATTCTCTATATTAGAAATGAAACATTTTTAATATCTTCATTTCAAGAATTAGAAGATCCGTCGCAGAATCTAGATTTCTACTAGACAGTTAGGGAAGTATCTTTACTGAAAAAACATTCTGGGTAAGGCCGAATGGCCGCACAGATAGTGAGGGGATTGTGAAAAAAAAGTAAGGTAATGGCACTCCACAAATTATGCATTTCATCGGAAACCTTGTATTTTTCTTGTTCCACGGGAATTTCTCTACTCTACGTAAACGAGAGTGCAAAAGAAACTGTAAGTAATGTTTTTCTTCTCTTTAAAGCAGAGAAAGAGTCATAACTTCAAAATAAATTCAACAAACGTTATAAATTTATGTTTCATACTGAATGGCGCTAAGAAAAACCTGCATACCATGAGAAGACTAAGTTTGAAGTAATTTTCAATTTTAACTAATAGAAAACATCCGTAAGAACTGGAGTTTTTGTGGTAGCTGATGTCTGTGATATTACTACTTTATGCTTCATTACAATTTGTATTAAAGGCAATCCGTTGATATTTGCAGATAAACTCTTAATTTGGAGAGTAACTGACAAAATATCGTGTTGTTAAATGTATGAGAGATATTTTAAAATGAATTATATATATATATATATATATTCAAGCAATTAGAGAGTGTGTATTTTATGATGCAAATAAATGAAGATGAGTATGTAGTGTTTCTGGGTGCGTGAACAGTTATGACAGTTAGTCCCGTAAGAATAGAGCAAGTTACATAGGTCGAACCTCCATATATCGAATTTTACGGTTCCTTCAATAATGTTCCATGTATAAAACCTTCGATTTACAGAAATAATTATGAAATTTTAGCAAATTCTACTACAAATGGGAAAATGGGGGTGAAAAGGAAAATTCAAACATTAAATAATTAAAAAATATTTTAATCATTTATACCACAAATTTATGAATAGGAACATTAAAATTGTCTAGATTTCTTTGCAACATTAAGGGATTTTCGTTTCGACATTTCAAACACTTGAGCGCGTAATAGAAAACCGATCCAGTGTTGCACTGACGAACATACATCTTAGGGAAGTGCGATTTGACAGAGGGGCACGCAATTGACCTTCAGATTGCATTCCCACGACTGACAAGTTCTCTGGGGGAGGGATAGCAGGAATGATTTATCTTCATGAGAATTCTAGGAACTGGATGTAGTACGCGTATAAAAACATTTCTTCAATTATACAAACGTCCAGAAGAAAGTTAAATTTTCTGCAGTAGAAGTACTATCCTTCCAAATTAAACAATACTCCTTTTCAGAAACTTAATATACAGTATGTACTTATATTTTTATTTCACAGAAAAAAATCAGGAGAGAAAATGAGTTCGATGCATAGAAATAATTTTCGATGTTAAAAACTAAAAGTTTAGTATCTAAAGTTTTAGTAATTTATTTTAATTTATTTAATAACTTATCTTCAAAACACTGATGGTCTTAGATTAGAAAAGAATTTAAGCCTCCTTCTCAACCTAACTCCTTGATTTTTGTTTTACGGGAAAGGAGTGGGTGGGGAGGTCGATGTGTCATTACATGCTACTATTAACATATTTATAATGTAAAAGTTACAGTTCCGAAAAGTAGGCGCAGAAGTGATGGTTCGGATGATCTTCCGAGGTGCTGTTTGATTTTTGATGCTGAGGAGGCGAAAGTCTGGAAGGAGAATGCGCAACATCCGTGGCAGGAAATAAATAATTCGATTAGATAAGGTCTGGTAGATTAGCATGTACTCCACTTCTGACGGCAGGTTCCCCCCCCCTCTGAGTTTTTTTTCTCCAATCGTACCTTATGGTCTCTTTTCCGCAGTTTTGTTGCAATGGAGAGTTCATTTGGGTTGAATAGCAAAATTCGAAAGGTTAGAATGCAGAAAGATGTAATAGATTAAATGCTTATTAACACGTTATTAAATTTATGTGTAAAATAAAAAATCTATTAAATAAAAAAATAATATAACACCAAATTTTAATAATATGAATATTAATCTATAGTCATTTGCCATTACGTTGTGTACAGAACCAACTACATTGTTTAGTGGGAATGTAACTGGCATTGACCGTTTTGTAATGAGATGCAATTGATCTATCAAAAGTAGTTGAGTTTCTTAAAGATATAGTTCGCAAAATGAAGATGGAGAAATGTTTGAGTTTGAAGATTGAGTGATTTTAAATGCAAATATTAGGGAGTGTACAAAGTCGTAATATCAAGTTAGACATGTGGTCCTTTACAAAAAAACATCAGTATTTTTTATGAGAGGCATTGCATTTTAATGTTAAGGTAGATAGCTCAATTCTATTATTTTGTCCTCTGCCACATACATGTACAAATATTGGTGAATATAGAAGATGTCAATTACATTTTCAGAATATTTTTCAGAGGCTTTCCAACTCCGTATTCGCTGTGAATAGAGTTTGCTTTGTTCCGGAGATAATTACTCAACGTCTAGAAATAACTTTTTGAAGACATCAATTTTCCCTTTACAGTATGTCCTACTTTTCAACTGTAACACTTCAGTTCTACAGTTCTTTCGTGGGATATAATCTCAGGGATTCTGCTAGCACAATATAAGAGCTAAGCGCTTAACGTAATGTACTAATTGTAAAACGCCCAGACAACTTAAAGAGGTAGTTGAGAGTTCACGTGAGAGCTGGGAAGAAGTTTTCTCTTTTAATTGAATTCCTCTCTTTTTCAATCTTACGGGTGTAATTGTAAACTGTGTGTTCACTTTTTTGTTTTTTTAGTGCAGTTATTCAATTAAGTCGGTTAATGAAAATGTCTATTCTTCAAACGTTGTTCGTTGCGGTCTAATTCATCTCTTCTTGAATAACCGCTTTAATAAATCTTTTAACATACGTTTTTGTCAGTAATTCACAATAAATACTTCACGTAATATCTGAAATTAATTCGAAATCAAACAGGTAATGCTTTCTACATAGGTAACTAAAATTGATAACGAATAATTCGAGACCTTATTTTTTGCAAAAATTTATTAAGAACCATTTCATTTCGTTCCACAGACCTTTCCACTGAAACAAGCGTGTTCAATTGTTCCATTTTAAGGAGGAACGACGAAATATTTTACCTCATATCCGCCAAATATCTATTCACCACGTGTTACAGCACGCACACGGGCCATTGAATAGCAAATCCCCCACGTTATGAAATCTCTCGCAGAGCACAGCACTCCAGTACCTTACACGCGCAAACCCCAATTGCCCGCCATCTCCGCAACGATGCACCATTGGTGAGCCCGCGTGAATATAAAAGCCACACATTCCGCACACACGCGAACGACACGCTGGGAGCCCCGCCTCCGGAGAGAGACACACATACAAGAGGAGAGGATATTGGAGGAAGCGGGTTGGCGCAACAGCGGGGTCGCAAAAGACGGCGCTCGGGGACGCCAACGCTCGGGGGATAAACCGGAGATTTGTTGTTCGCAAACAAAACGTGGTGCAGCACACAATATCCGAAACATCGGCAACGGGCACCGCGCGGTGCCGCTTCGGCCGACTCTACCGCCCCCACTTCCTTTGCCGTCGTAGCCACCGCCTCCAGTGGTACCACTGCTTCGCCAGCTCTATCGCCCGCATCGTCACCATGGTCACCGCCGTCGGAAACCGCCGCTGTCGACCCCGCCCTCTCCAAAACCATCACCCCCTCCGGTACAGTAACCGTCAACACCTTCACCCTCACCTGCGCACACATGCAACAAGGCAGAGGTGACTACAGTGCCTCTGGCCGGAAGATCCCGACTAGATTCGAGTCCCGACGGTAGCAGCATTTTCGACACTAACTTGTCAGCTAAGTCGAATTCAGTCTGGAGGAGAACTCTAGCAGCCGTCTGCTGTGATCGGTAGTTTTCCGTTTTTTCTCCGTTCAACTACAGGTAAATGCTGGAGAAGTACCCTAACAAACGGGTCACAGACCGCGCGCTATCTTTCCTTTCTCTTCCCTGTCCTATCCTCCCCCTTATACACCCTTACACTAACACACAGCTTAACACTAACATGCACATACCTGGAGACCGGTGGGGAGTTTAGAGCTTGTCCCCCCTAGGGCGGTGTCCCATTTTCGGAATTTTTTTCTGTATCAATCTGTATTTTCGAAAATTGCGAATTAAAATTTCCTGCTCTTCGTTTCAGTAGCTGTCAGTTCACAAAATGATATCGCGGTGATACGGTGTTATTGCAAATATCACCCCCCACCACATCACCTAAACCACTACCATCAAACCGCTCCCCCCTCCCAACCTACCGATTTCGAACGCCATCCACATCACGACCGCAACCACCACCACCACCACCACCACCACCACCACCATCACAATCCCCTTCACCTACACAACCACCATAAATATCTCAAACACCACTCACCCCACCCCCCTCAACCACCGTCACCAACCCGCCACCCACCAACCGGACCCCACAAACACACATTCACCGCAACTCTCACCTTTACCACACACACCATCGCACCACCACCACCACCCGTCTCCTCCCCGCCGCGGAGCACTGTCCCTTTGAAGTCCAAATAAAGTGGCGCTCCTTTGCTGCGTTAGGGCGCTCCTTTGCCGCGTTATTGGATTTCAAGAGCCCCCCGCCCCCCCCCGCCCCCCCCCGCCCCCCCCCGCCTCCCGCCGCCGCATGCGCGCGCACGGAATAAGGAATAAGAGCATTGATAGTCCGCGCGGGGCCCGCCGCGCATCTTTTGTTTGCCGCGTTGCCGGACTCTCTCCACTCGGGTTACCGTCTCCCTTCACGTCGACTTGCGGAAGAAACTGCGGGTTCGGGAGGGAGACACTAGTAATACGTCTTCATGGTTCCGTGACGAAGTTTTGAGTTTTTTTTTTTCCAGTTTGGTTAGGTCAAGTTAAAGGTTAGGCCATTAATATCAGTTTCGTAATGGAGACTTTACGACTCTAGTGGGGTAATGTGTTTTATTACCACACTACGACCGGGAGCGGTAGCTCAGTGCATCAACTGATGTCACTGCAGCGCCTCTGACCGGGAGGTCCTAGGTTCCCACTCCCCACTAACTCTAATCGGTAGTTTTCTCTGGTTTCTCCGATCAACACCAGGCGAATGCCGGAGCAGTACCCTATCAAACAGGTCACGCACCGCGCGCGATCTGTCCTTCCTCTTCCTTTACACACACACACTTACACTAACATGCACTACACTACCACATATTCCGCGAGACCGGTCTGGAGCTTAGAGCTTGTCCTGGCTGGGGCGGTGCCCCGCTGGTAGGAGAGTCCTGGTTAGAGGGAAATCCCACTAGCCGACGGTTGGTCGGCGCCGAATCTCGCCATCAAGCGGGGGAAGATCACCGCCATCTCCTGCGAAAAAAGCATGCACTACACTAACGGGACTAATGACCAAAGGAATTGACGCGCCCGGAAACATGAAAAAAATCAATCAATCGATTACCACACTACGGGGGAAAAGTAATGCCGAACTTTGCCAGTCTTCCTTTGAAAATATTTTGGACTTCTTCGTCTTGTATCCTACACTTTCTCCTTTAAAAACGCTAATAAGTGAGTAAAAGTACTGATATTGTTTTCTAGGCTGCCCGGTATATAATATCGGTAGCGTGGTATCGCGGTGTTGATGTCCCGAGGAAGCCTGCGACATGACAGGTGAAATGTCAGCCTCTCCGCCAACGACGTGGCCTCACCCGGACAGTCAAGAAGACATGAACTCGAGCCGCGGAAGCTTAAGTTTACAGTTGATATCAATGTTGTCATTAAGTGATATTGTGCTCTTTAACATAGAGTAGTGGGACCAAAGACTTCTTGGTTTCCTCTTCTCTGACTTGCCAGAAAAGTAAGCAATCAAAACCTCGTGTCTTTTTTTACATTAAAAATTAAAAATATTTCTAAAGCAGGATTTACTACTATATTGAAATCAGGACTATATTTATTCAAGTCAAAAAATATACTACAAGTGTGTTTCAATTGTTCTCCTTGTTGAGAAAAGTGTCGCCACCCATTGGAGACAAAAATGTGAATACTAAATGAGGACGTACAACAAAATTTCACATTAAATCTAACAAATGTTTACAATGTGGATAAAACATTGTACTATATTCGGGCCGCAACATCATATTACAATACTCAATTGGTTATCTAACTCGGTCTAACGGCCTCGTTTGGCAATTGTCCAACCTTGTATTACCGGTAGCGGTAGTTCAGTGCATCAACTGATGTCACTGCAGCGCCTCTGACCGAGAGGTCCTAGGTTCGAGTCCTGACGGTGGCAGGATTTTCGACACTAGCTTTTCAGCTAGGTCGAATTCAGTCTGTCTGGAGAAGAATTCTAGTGGCCGGCTGCTCTGATCGATAGTTTTTCGTGGTTTCTCCGATCAACACCAGGCGAATGCCGAAGCAGTACCCTACCAAACGGACCACGCTCCGCGCGAAATCTGTCCATCCTCTTCCTTGTCCTATCCTCTCTCCTTACACATACACTAACATGCACTACACTACCACATATTCTGAGAGACCGGTCTGGAGCTTAGAGCTTGTCCTGGCTGGGGTGGTGCCTCGCTGGTGGGAGAGTCCTGGTAAGGGGTAAACCCCAGTAGCCAACGGTAGGTCGGCGACGGATCTCGCCATCCAGCGGGGGAAGATCACCACCATCTCCCGGGAAAAATCATGCACTACTCTTACGGGACTAATGATCGAAGCAGTTGTCGCGCCCGGAAACACGAAAAAATTAATCAATCAATCAATCCAACCTCGTATTGTAATCAGATGATTTACCTAACTTAAATTGTAAACAATTATAATCAGCGAGATAACCTGTAAACATATTGTTTTGAATTTACCCTTCAGTTATTCGTGATGTCCAAATCGAACATTTCTTAATTTTGTCTCTGACAATGATATTTTTAAAACGCGGAGATATTGTTTGAATTGGTTAATTTTAATGGAAATAATAAATATGTCATTGTCAGATGTACGATAATATCTAACAATGAGAGTAAGTAAACGGTATTTCTGTTATCTATATATTTCGCGATTTTTTTAAGTCCATATTAAAAGGTACACAAATGGCTGTTTCTTCAGATATTTTCAGTAATTTTAAATATGTACATTTGAGCCAATCATTGGACCACGTGACAAATACGCAGGCAATAGTTTTGTGCTTGTTTGTTTTATATTGTCTGCGTGTGATGTATAATTGTGATGAAGCATAAAAAGCGATAATGACGTTGCTCATTAGTCTCTCGTTACCCGACCGATGGGAGATGTTTCAATCTTAGTGTCTGACATCTCCTAGCTGATGAAGCTGCGGTGTATGGATGCTTTTCTCCTGCATAATAAATATCGCTATAGTTAATACAAGTTTGGCAATTTATGATTATGCAGTTCTAAATTAGGCTCTACAAGATATCATAAACACAGGGTTACATAATTATGTAGTAATTAGAATTTAATTAAAATTACCTTGCAAGAGCCATAACTCGCGGTTGTAACATTAATTAACAGTATAAGATGTTTTGAATTTTTATGAAACGACGCACAATATGCTTAAACTTAGCTTATAAAACATTGGAATTATGGACGAATGTGAGAAAGAACTTCAATTATTGCAATGCGTATAAAAATGATGTGGACAATGAATCAATTGCATATCACAGATAAGATTGGAAAACGAGTTACAGAACGCAATCAATAGCACTGCGGTAGCTATAATATATCTCTGGTAATGAACTGGAACGAAAATAGAAAGACTTAAATTATAAATAAATATTTTATACTGAAACACTCTAAACATTAAGATTAAAAATTGAAGGGAGCTAGAAGAGCAACGTTACTTCAAAATAGAAATGATAAGTAGTACACGCCACAGGACATTCAGTTATACGTTATAAAAGTATACATTCGAGGACAAAAAATCCCGTTCCGTTTTCAATTTTTCTGGCCTTCGCAGAAACTAATCAAGCCAAATTATTCTGAGTGCGTTTCATTTTTCTATTTGATTTGATAACCGTAATTTATGTCAATACCAGCGTTTCTTTTATAAGGAAATATTGACTAGTCTGCAAATAGTCTCTCTTGATACACATTGTGGCTCTATGAGCTTTCTATGATGTTTAGTAAGCGTAAATATTCATTACAATACATTATTATTGTCACTGGTGTAACATGCTATGCTTGCTTCGAAGTATTTTACACTGAAACAAGATTTAAAAAATTAGAATTTGACATCTGAAAAACATTGTAACCGCGAGATACTGAAGATGCTACATATATTCTGAAATAACAAATTAATAGTAAACGAAACGAAATCGGTTTTAATGCAGTTTTCCATTTCAAATAAACAATTCTGTGCTCCATTGAAAATGAACGGTGTACCATTGACTGATGTTAAGGCAACAAAATTTTTAGGTCTCTCAATTCAGTCAAACCTTAAATGGAACGCCCATTTAGATGAATTGAACACAAAATTAAGTTCATTATGTTACGCGTTCAGAATTCTTGCAAATTCAGTCAGCCTTCATACTGTTCGTTGTGTATATTTCGCGAATGTTCATTCCCGCCTGAGATATGGCATACTATTGTGGGGAAATACATCGCTATATATACTAAATACATCACTATCGAAATAAATAGCTCCCAAACTTTTAGATTACAAAAACGAATTGTACGTATAATAACCAAATCCCATCCACGTGATTCATGTAAGCCTCTCTTCATTAATCTAGGAATTTTACCATTACCTTGTCTGTTTATTTACGAATCAGTGGTTTTTGTCAAAAATGACTTGCTTAAGAGCGGGAATATATTTTCAGAAAATGCCGATGTCTATAACTACAACACTCGACGTAGAAATCATATTCATCAGGTGATAGTATCAACAGCTCATTACAAAAAATTCACATACAATACATGTACATTATTTTATAACACTTTGCCAGATGACATTAAACGATTAAATTCGATAGAAAAGTTTAAATCCCAAGTGAAATCGTTTCTGCTGCATAACTTTTTCTATACAGTTAGAGACTATACTGAGCATCACAAGAAAAATAACATTAATTTTAACAATGATACATAATGCATTATTTACCATTTGAACTGTATAAATGTGTAAAAACAACCTGTAACAAGTATTTTACTGCAGCCTCCGGGTCAATGACCCCCATCTCGATCAGGTTTTTGGTCCAGTTTCCCTGATCCATTGAGCAAAAGCTGAGATGGCCCCTTCTTTTGCTTCTGGACATAAATGTAACTTCATTTTCTGTGCACGTCTGCTAGAATTCAGTGGGAAATACAATTATTCAAATTATTGTTTCCATGTTGTCGCGGCAGGAAGTATTATTCCGAAGGACAACATGGATAAGAGCCAAAATTTATTGCCTTTTTATCCTTGAAAATAGATATTATTACATAGGAGCTTTTTTTCCTTAAAAATTTAAGTAGTAGATGACTTAGTGTAGGGATCACAGAATTTTGAAAATGTGCACACAATTGACTTTTCCCCATAGCACGTCATACGCAGTGTTTAAGTGTTTTTTGACGTAAAATAAATAAAAAAATAAATAATCATAAAATGGTCATTGAACATTAAGTAAGATAATTAAGTATTAACCTCGGCGTGTATCCAGTTCAGTCGGTGAAATTCGATTGGTTGCTTATTCTCCTATTTACACATCTTCACCCTCTCCAATTAGCAAAATCATCACAAAAAAGACATTCTTTTAATTACACCATGTACTTTCATCTATTGGAACATAATGGATTTAGAAGCATATCGATGTTAGAGAACGCTTGCATTTCGTTATGGATTTTATCGGAAAGTTTTGTTTTGATCTTTTATGTTCTCGTGACGATTCCGTAACACTTTTGATTAGATAACAGAGCCCCCTCTCCTGACTCACAAAGTCTACAGAAATTTTAATCGCTGAATAGCCGACGTAAAATGTTGCTTTAAAACAGTTTTCAATACTACACGAAAAAACTCTTTTCAATGACACCGCTCTCATTTTATTTCTCAGGGAAATCGCGGTAGCAAAAGATCCCTTATACTTGAAGACTTTTACATTGAAAGCTACATGTTCTTCAGTTCATTACACAGAAAAAAGCATCGTATAAAAACCTAGTTTTAAACACAGCTCTCAGAACATTAGGTTGTCCTTTCACCTGACTGGTTGCAAGTATGGAGACAAAGCAGAAAATAGAGCACATACAATCATCACCATGCTGAAGACAAATCAACGTACAAAACTTATTTTGTGTGAAGGACCCGTCTTTTCTTCAGAATGTACGGTAGTACGGGTCAAATCGCCAGCCAGCTCCTCACTCAGGGAATGCAAATTATATATTTTCGATTTCCTAAGGGAAGGAAATCGGGGACTTCTTTGCGTTGCCCACACTATCCCAATAAAAGGAAACACGAATGCCATAAGGAAATGCAATATCTAGTAATCATATGACAACATACACGATTGTCCATTGGCGGTCCTAGTGATGAAGACGAAACGTGATTGGAATATTTGACATGATATTCCTCTATCAAGGTTTAACAAAGCTAATGGTACCTCGAAAGAAATTTACCTTGGAAATAAAAATCTTAAATGAACTGAAAACTGCAATCAGTACACCACCACCATTGTCTATTAAATTACATTGCATTTCATAAATCATTACCATATTTCCTTCACTTCCCTTTGAAATAATTGTCTGGTGATAAGCATCACATACAAATACATTTCGTCAAAAATAATTACACAACGCATCCCTTCCAAAATAACACTTAAACAATTAAAGACCAGTTGACATAACATTTTCCCACAACCATGTGTGCAGGAAATGATCACATTTGAAACAATATATTATTCTTATGATTCATCAACTGAACATTAACTTTCACTTGTCATTGAATTCAAGTAATCATGTTAAATAACAGTGTTAAAAAGGCATAGTTTATTGTGTAACCATTAATCCCTATCTAGAAGCATGTACTAAAATTAAATCCTCGCGAAACAATACTTAACATATCCCTACAAAACTAATATTTACAAAGAAACTACAAATTTCGACTGAACCTTCCTCGTTCTTTTTCTCATTTTTATAACAGCATGGCACACATATAAGTAATCTTCAGACAATAATTACACAACTTATCTT
This sequence comes from Teleogryllus oceanicus, assembly GCA_964035755.1. NCBI lineage: Eukaryota > Metazoa > Arthropoda > Insecta > Orthoptera > Gryllidae > Teleogryllus > Teleogryllus oceanicus. The sequence continues at coordinate 183,878,471 of CAXIVR010000003.1, forward strand.
GGTCTGAGCTCTTTTTGTGAATTGTGGCATCGCTGGTAAACGTGTACTAATGATATTGCTATGACGCGTGCGAACATTTATATTGCCTATTGCTTTTCTCCATTTAGTTGCATTGTCTTTTCCTAAGACGTTTGAGCTGTAACTAGCATCATAATTAACTGTTTTACTGTTATCTTCTGTCTTACTAACAATATCGTGCTCACTGAATAAACAGATATTTCGATATGCATCTTCATCGTCCTCATGTTCATTCGATACATTTATCACTTCCTCTAAAATCCATCTTATTCGCCCTGCTCTAGCTTCATATTCTTCATCCATTTCAATAATATACAGGTAACACACTCGAAATCTAAACACATATCACTAACACACACTGTTTAGAAATCATGTGCTAACAAACGATTGTAAAGAGAAGTACATGAGTGGGGTAACGATGGGTCAGTCAGATCCAACAGTTTCCTTACGTAACATATTACTCTTTCACTCAACAATGACGGCCAATCAAGTATAGTACTGATTATAACTCTAAAGAAAATCGTTACTTTGAAAGGTAGACGAAAATTCAATGATATATGATAAGTTTCCGATTGATGATATGTTGAAATAAATTTTACATTGCGCCTTGTAGACCCACCGTTGCCACTGCAGGGAGTATGGCCCCAGGCGTTGGAGACGGCTTTGCCCGCTTGTCTTTACACTGTCAGTGTTAGATCTCACAGGAATATTTTTGGCTGCTTTACTTCGCTGTCGTTCTTATAACACACTGAATGGCCGTTTGACTGTCCTAAAGGTACACGAACGTCTCTCTAGCGTCTACAGTTCATTGCCTACGCTCGCGTAATTCCATTTGTAGAATCACAATTAAGACTTTCCAGTTCCTGGCACTTTCGTGAAGCTATATAGGAAAGGCGCATGCCTCTTTTTCACTAATTCTACGTAGACGTCCGTATAATTAGCTATGAAATTCACTCTACGAACGGTCACCGCTCCAGCACCAGTTGACTTCACTAAGCTACTCTGTCATTAATGAAAAATCTAGCGTTTCGAGTTCCGTGCGACTGCAACTTGCGTCGGCGTTCTATTTAATTCATAATGTATTGCACAATTTTGCGTTGTCCTAGCAATTCAATGTCGCGTAAACGCGTCCTTAATAACGTTGCTTGTTCTCTCCTGCCTTTTCCAATTCCGTGACGGTCCGTGTTCACCACTTTCCGTACAACCACTCAGCTCACATCCCCACTCCACGAAGTCTACTGCAAGCCTCTCAGCTTTCATCTGTCTATTTTCTCGTTCCGTTTCATTCTTTCCCGATACTACCATCTTAATCGATGATGCGTAGCTTTTCGTAAGGTCTGTTCTCATCTCTACGTCGTTTGCAGCACAAACGTTTTCGGCGGGTGGTTTATTAAGAGGCTGTCCGGCAGTCTGAGCAGGGTTAATCATCAACCCTTTTCCAATTATTCAGAAATGGCAGTGATGACGTAATTGGAAAATAATACCCTCAATTTCTTTCATTAAATTAATTTTGTCTACACCTTACCATCAAGTGCCAGAAGATTTAATATCCCAAGAGATGTACAAATATCTATTGCTGATGGTATAGTTCGAAACCTTATTTTCTAGATATGGACACCTATCATTCGCAAATGCAAAAAGTGAAAGTACAATTCGTCATTCAATCGTGAAATTCTTTCAATCCATCAAATAAAGCGGGCATCAATGATATGGATTGCATTTGCATCTGCCTGATTCAGTGGCGTTTTTTAAACAAATCGTTAATATTCATAAAGTGAAAGTACAATTCGTCATTCAATCGTGAAATTCTTTCAATGTTTACATTTCATTTGTTCAGATCGCGAAACGTATCTAACCCAGGGCTCATACGTTCCGACGCCGCACTTGTGGCGTGGGGGAGTTGGAATCGTGTGAGGCCGCGCAGGGGCCCGCAGAAGCTCGGTCCAAACGAACGAGGGCCTTGGGAACAACTCCCCACCAGGGCTCACCAGGGCTCACCAGGGCTCACCAGGGCTCACCAGGGCTCACCAGGGCTCACCAGGGCTCACCAGGGCTCACCAGGGTCACAGGGCTCACCAGGGCTCACCAGGGCTCACCAGGGCTCACCAGGGCTCACCAGGGCTCAGCAGGGCTCACCAGGGCTCACCAGGACCCACTAGTTCCCACTAAGGCCCTCTCAGGGACCCACGCCTCGTTGCTCCCCAGAGGCGCTGGACACTTGATTGTCGCGCGTAACCCCCGCCGGTCGATAGCTACGTCTTGGAAGCCAACAGGTAATCGCGAAGCCTTTTCTTGGCGCCTTTCCTTCATTCAGAGTCTACCGCTTGATTGGTTATTAGTGATTCCAGACGCGTCAACAATGAGGTCATTAGTTCCGTAAGTGTAAAGCATGTTTTTTGGTTTGAAGGTGGCGGTGATCTTCCCCCGCCGGATAACGAGATACGGTGCCGACCTAGCATCGACTAGCGGGGTTTTCAGCAACCAGGTATCTCCCACCAGCGGGGCACCGACCCAACCGGGTCAAGCTCTAAGCCCCCGACTGGTCTCCCGGCATGTGTGGTAGTAAAGTGCATGTGTATGTGTAAGGGGCGAGGATAGGTCAAGGACGAGGAAGGAAAGATCGCGCGCGGTTCGTGGCGCGTTTGGTAGGGTATTGCTCTGGCATTCGCCTGTTGTTGATCAGAAAGAACACGGAAAACTACCGATCAGAGCAGCCGGCCGCTAGAATTTTCCTACAGACAGCGACTCAATTCGACCTAGCCGAGCTAGTTCGAAAATCCTGCCGCCGTCGGGACTTGATCATAAGACCTCCCGGTCAGAGACACTGCAGGGACATCAGTTGATGCGCTGAACCATTTCTCCCTGTTAAACCACCTTCAAAGGTGGCTCAGCGCATCAACTAATGCCACTGTGGTGCCTCTGACTGGGAGATCCTGGGTTTCGACGGTGGAGGGGTTTTCGACACTAACTTGTCAGCTAGTCCGAATTCAGCCGCTGTCTGGAGAAGAATTCTAGCAGTCGGCTGCTCTGACTGGTAATTTTCCGTAGTTACTCCGATCAACACCTAGCGAATACCGGAGCAATACCCTAAGAAACGGACCACGGACCTCGCGCGATTCGTTTTTCTTTCATTTTCTTTCTTCAACACTTAGTGAAACACACTTTCACTCATATACACCGCTGCGGCGATGCCCTGCTGGTGGGAGATATCTGTTTGGCGAAAACCCTCTAGCCAGTGTAGATCGGAGTCGGATCCAGCGGGGGAAGATCACAAGATACAATAAAAAGCATGCACTACACTAATGGGACAAATGACCTTAGAAGTTGAAGCGCCAAGAATCACTAATTAATAAACAATTCACACAACAGGATTTGAGAGTGATATTTCCAGGTTTCCTCTCAAATCTTAAATAGTAATCTCACATCTCCATCCAGTGTCAAAACGTAATAATGTATGATTAGGCAACCTGTATGCTACGGCTACATAACTAGTTGTGGGGAGGGCGTTGGTAGTTAATATTGTATAATTTTTTTTATGTTACCTTGTCACTTACTAGTTTCGTAGTGGTTTTAATATTTAATAAGTATTCAAAACAACATCATCACACAGTCTCTCGCCAGTCGCAGAGCCGAGCGGACGTGTTTTGCTAAGCGCTCTACCTGCTGCAGGATGGTGTCGACGGAGCAGTGGCGCGCGGCTATCGGCCGCTGGGTGAGGGGCTACCTGCCGCGCGGTGGCGGTGCCCGGGGGACAGCGCAGGGGCTGGGGCTCCTTGCGAGCGTGTTGGGCGCGGCGGTGATGGCGGTGCTATTGGCGATCGGTGGGGTGGAGCTGAATCATTCAAATCACATGCAGTTCACTTTCCATTTACGTCTAGTATATTTATCGTTAACAGTTATATCACAATTATATCCAATTGTACTACTTAAATAACTTAATGTTGTTGGTATCTTGAGATTTTATTAATTGTATGTTGTTCATTCAAAATTTGGGTCAGGATAACTGATGTTTTTATTTTTATTTAATGTATATATATTAAAATTAAAAAAACAAAGTATATAAATAAATTAATATAAAAAAGTATATTAATAATTGTCTGAATATTTTTCTAACTGAATTCAATTTCTCGAATTTTTTAATAATGAATTTTTGGTTGTTGTGGTAGGCAGTGATGTCCATGATTTCCTTCATATTTATTTTCCATTGATGAATATTTATTATTTTACATTGTGCAAACCTCAGATGGCACGTGCTTTGATTATTACCATGAATGTTTTTAATCAACAACTGACCCAATGAATTTAAATAATATAAAATAACTAACACATTTACCGGAAGTACGTCAAATTTACAAATTATTTACATTTTCTCTCAGTACAATTCTTAAGATGTCAGTTAATGATAGTTTAATAACAATTTGTCAATACATGTAACAGTTAGTTATGGTTTTCCTCATTTGAGTCGTCTGCTTATATTGCTAATTGATCACGTGGACAACCGAATACGCATGGTTCTGGCATGGAGTGACTGTAGCACGTGGTCCTGACACAACACGTTTTTCATTCACATACTTTCGGGCCATGGCCCTGGTCAGACGAGGCGTGCAATGGACCTGTGGGCTGTAGCAACTCCATGCAGGAGTTGGTCTGGAGGCAAACATGAAGTTTGACCGTTTTGTATATTAGTAAGGTGTCTATAGTTTATATTATGTTGGTTTTGTATTACTTTTGTTTTGTTTTTAAATATGTTGATTCTGGTATATATGGTGTGATTAGAAATAAAATTGTTCAGATAAGATGTCTTAATTCCTTGTGTTGTTTGTGGTTACTGTAGCCCTGAGGAATGAATTATATATTCCGACACGTTGACAAACTAATATGTTTTATTAATTGACCAACCCTATGATCCACATCCCACTATAATTAAGTTTGTTTAAACAAAGCATATTTGACTTTTTTAATATTATTCGTATAAAAAATTAAATTACCATAAAAACAAAAAAATAGTACAAAAATAAAAAATACAAACATACCTTCAGATATAAAACATAATTAAGTTACAGAATAAAGTTTCTTAATTGTATTCGTTATGCATAGTTTATAATGAATATTTGTATTGCATAATTAACCATTATTTAAATATATATACATATATATATATATATATATATATATATATATATAGATAGATATATTCAAATTATTTTCTTGAAAATATTTCTATTAACTAATACAGTTTCAGACATTTAAAAGTTTCATTATACATTTATACTTGTCTGTGTGCTTTACGTACGTGTGCACGCTGCTAAAACGGTCCGAAACTGCGTTCATACTCTCATGTACCTCGTAGGACAACGGCTGTTCCGAGAAATTCCATGGATTTGAAACGGAGTGCAATTTGTCGCTAAGCTACGGGCCCGGACGTAAGCTTAAATGTGACTAGCTCTCGTGTTGGCAAAGACGGACAAAAAGGATATATGATTCGATTGGGAAGATAGATCGGAACTTGTGTTTGCTGAGCGGCCGCAACCAAGGGTCGCGGACCTATACCTGCTGCAAGAACTCCGAAATTTTAATAGGCAATAAGCACTATGAAAGATACAGACACTCAATTCTTAGGGCAACAAAATGCAGAATTGATACATATTAAACGGCACTCGGGTTTCACAGACCTCCCAAATGCACTGCTGGGCTATGCCATGAAAACTTTTTTCTTAAATGAAACTTTTAAAAAAGGGTAATTAAACCAAGTTGATTATATAAAAATTATATTTTATGCAATAAAACTATTAATCTTGATCATTCGTCCAGTAAAATTCCAAAATGTGCAATTTTCAGGCAGCGGTATCTAAAACGTGCAATATCGTGCAGTCACCCCCCAAACGTGCAATTTCGGGCAAAATTAATCAAGTACTAAAAAAACGTCCGCTTCATGATTCAAATTTCTGTCAAGGTTTCATCCAATTTCAAGTTAGCTAACAAAAGATGTAGTAACACGGGAATCAGGTCTTTAGTAATAAAAGAATGCAACTCAAGGAAATGAAACCTGCAAAGACCAAAGAAACCATAACCAGGGAAGTCTAGAACAGGCAGCTTTATTGGTTCAATTTACATAAAATTCGAATGATATACATCCTTTAAAGTTGAAAGGTATGTTAATAAAAAAGAATGAACAGATTTAATGACGTGAAAAGGCAGGACAATCGTTGATTCATTTCTTCCGGATCATTACGATAAACTGGCGTTTACTAGCATTAAATAACGAAGGAAATCGAATAATTTAAAAATCAAATAGAAAAACAAATATTGAAGTATTCCAAAATTTATATAAGTATCTTTGTAACTTACATAGGCTCATTTTTTGTTATTTTGACCGTTTATTAATTTTATCTAAGCACAATGAAAAAAAATCTAATTAGTTTTCAATTTATCCATCTCCAACAATTTCATCTTTCGTTTCGATTTCTCGATTTTAGCCATTCTCTCTCTCTCTCTCTCCTCTCTCTCTCTCTCTCTCTCTCTCTCCGCACATCTACGGTCACAGGAGTGGGCAGGCTACACGGAGCCACAAGCCTCTTATAACGGTTCTCATCTGGTGGCGAGAGCATGGCTTGGGTTTGCTTCTGATCGGAGGAACGGACCACTTTGCATAAAAATTGCTCTAATTCCCACGCATTCCCCGTGCTGTGCGCCACCTCTCTCCACCAAAGGCCACCAACACTAGTTCCGCCTAATGCGCTCCCGCTGCATATACAAGTTCCGCGGTGTATTTATGGCCGCCGAAATGGAATTTTCTCTCGCGCGTTTATTGAATATCTGAATAAACGTTGCAATCTTTTGTGATGCGTATTTGCATAGCTTTTCCCCTTTTAATGTTCCTGAGTGAATAATTTAGCTTTTTTGCCTTTTGAATTAAAGATTGAAGTAGCATCGTGAAACCGTAACTATACAATATTGTCTTGCTCATGTACGTGTAACAAACTGCCATTATTTTCTAGATTTATTTTTCAACACAGTGTTAAAGGTTATAAGATACTCCTTGCATTCACAAATTTTTCTTTCTATTTCCTTTTGCGTTCGCAAAAAGGATACGCAGGGGTCCCCGCAAGCACAAAGAATATTTTTCGGCAAACCGCATTTAACATTCTACTGTTATTCAGAACTACATTATTAACATGTAAATAAACTTTTGTCGAATCTTTTCCGTTTTACTTAGCCGAAAGATTCAGTAGCATTGATTATTAGAAATGGCTTTTTTTTGTAGCAAAATGCACGACGTCATTGTAAGAGGTGTGTCAACTAGCCGCCTTTAGGGCAAATTTTCTCCGTACGGTGGGCACGATAGGTTTGGGCATTTCAATCATTTACTTTAAAACCCCGTCGAATGCCAAAAAAGCGCCTTATTGGCGAAATATTGTTCCATAAGGATTCACACATCGTTGAGTGCACATTTACATTAAAAATATTCATTTATCAATGCTTTAATTTAAAAAAATAGTTTGAAATCAGAAAAACTATGTCACTTTTTCTCAATTTACTTGAAATGAGGAATTTGGAGTTTCACGGGTTTCTAAATTAACGATTCATTTCTGATGGCGTCTCGCGCATTTAGTATTGTATACCTTTTCCGTTACAAGAAAAAGAATCTGGTCATTGGACACACACAATAGGGTGACACTACAGTACATATATTGGAATCTTTTAAGACGAATTATAGTCTGAGGGAGATGTTAATTTTTTTAGTTTCTCGTATACGTACGGAGTAATATACGTAGTACTGAGAAAGATTTTTGGCAGAAAAAATCATTGCCGGGCCCTAATAACGAAAAAGTAGATAAATCCAGTTGCTAAATTCAGAAAAAATCCTCTAAAACGTGGTGTAGCCAGAATCCTGTTTTGTGGATCCTTGTTGACGAAAATCAATTGAAAGCAAAAGTCAGTCCAGTCCGTCCGTCCGTCCGTCCGTCCGTCCGTCCGTCCGTCCGTCCGCCCGTCCGTCGCCCGTCCGTCCATCCGTTCCATCCGTCCGTCCGTCCGTCCGTCCGTCCGTCCGTCCGTCGTCCGTCTCTGTCCGTCCGTCCGTCTGTCCGTCCGTCTGTCCGTCTCGTCCGTCCGTCCGTCCGTCTCGTCGTCCGTCTGTCGTCCGTCTGTCTCCTTCTGTCTCGTCCTGTCCGTTCCTGTCCGTCCGTCTGTCCGTCGTCCGTCGTCGTCCGTCTCTGTCCGTCCGTCTGTCCGTCCGTCTGTCTCGTCTGCCGTTCTGTCCGTCCGTCTGTCCGTCCGTCTGTCCGTCCGTCTGTCGTCCGTCTGTCTCCGTCTGCCGTCCGTCTCCGTCCGTCTGTCTGTCCGTCTGTCCGTCCGTCTGTCGTCGTCCGTCTGTCGTCGTCGTCGTCCGTCTGTCCGTCTGTCCGTCTGTCCGTCTGTCCGTCTGTCCGTCTGTCCGTCTGTCGTCTGCCGTCTGTCCGTCTGTCCGTCTGTCGTCTGTCCGTCTGTCCGTCTGTCGTCCGTCTGTCGTCTGTCCGTCTCGTCTGTCCGTCTGTCTCTGTCCGTCTGTCCGTCCGTCTGTCTCGTCCGTCGTCCGTCTGTCGTCGTCCGTCTCGTCTGTCGTCCGTCGTCGCGTCGTCGTTCTGTCCGTGTCCGTCGTCTGTCGTCCGTCTGTCCGTCGTCTGCCCGTCCATCTGCCTGGTGTATGAGAACAAACCTAGGCCCTAAATAGTGCGTAGGAGTTTTCCAAATTGAAGAAACCCTGTCGTTTTCGTGTGAGCTAAAGCTCTGCAATTTTGAAAAACATTCATTAATTTTGAGAATATTTATATGAATCCCAAGGAACATTTTCAAAATTTTCTTAAAACAGAGTTCCTAATTCTTTCCTTAAATTTGTTGTAAGAATAGAGAAAATACACTTGCAAAGGTAGCACGGGTCCGATTTCCAGGATTAACTTTGAATTTCCGGCAATTGTAAAAGTATGCATTTTCAGCAACTTCTTATAACTACAATATTGAAGATACAGACTTTTCCTTGAAATTAAATTTATTGTCCATAAATAGTTTATTAAGATTCTGTAGATTTTTTGTAAATTTGAGTAGTTTTCGTGCAATAGTGACTGCAATATTTGCAATTTAAAAAATTACAAAACAAGATTTTCTCAAAACCGGCTTCAAATTATTTCTTTAAATTTTTGATAGGATACTGCCAAACTAACCTTATACTATGACATAAACGCCACATTGCTCTATACTTTTGATTTTGAAAAATTACAAAAATTAATTTTTTACTTGACTTTTAGGTCAGTAATACTTATTTTAAAGGCTCTTTCTTCACAGTATTACATTTATGAGTACATGTGCTTTAAATAATGTCCAATAAATTTTCTCAAAACACAACAGTTTTCTGTGAAAATGAGCTCAGAATCCGCATTTTCGGAAACGGTCACACGCCATTTTCTCAAAAACGGCTCCAAATTTTATCTTAAAAATTTTCTAATGGGTAGGGCTTATTGCACTTTTAATATGATGTTAAGTTTATTTTGGTGTATTATTTTGTTATTTGAAAAAGTACAAAAATGACTTTTTATGACTTGTCTCTCACGTCGGTAATATTTACATTAGAAGCGATTTCTTCACATTATTGCATTTATGAGTACATGTACTTTAAATAATATTAAATAAGTTTCTCGAAAACTCAACAGTTTTCTGTGAAAATGAGCAAAAATATCCGCATTTTTAGAAACGCTCAAACGCCATTTTCTCAAAAATGGGTCTAAATTTTCTCTTGAAATTTCTTTATTTGTTTAGTTTGACGTAAAGTTCTTTTTGGTATATTGTTTTGTTTTTTCAAAAATTACACGAATGTTATTTTGTTTCAAAATATCTCTCACGCCGTTAATATGGACATTTCCATAGATTTTCATGCATTATTACATTTGTTAGTGGAAGTGCTATAATTCATTAAAAATGATTGATACAATAACTGGATAGATTCCTGTCGAAAAGGCTTCAAATTTCGCATTTACAATAATGCTTAACAACCATTTTCTTAAAAACTGTTTAAAATTTTTCAACGAAAATTTTTATTTAGGACGAATTTTTACTCTTCTTCAATATTATTGAAGTAATAATTTGGTTCTACTACTAGGAAAAAAGTTGAGAAAATGTAAAAACAGTACTTTTGGCGACGATATATGGCAGCTGGCGAGAGAATGGAGCAAGACTTTAAAGCCAGACTACATCCAGGAAAGCAAAAAACTATGCTACGAAAATGTGTGTGCCATTCTGTAGCACCTCTAAGTTTAATATGCAGAGCAGTCCCTCTACTACATAATTCTGGCTTGTCTGCAGCTGGTCATACATTCTTAACAAACGCATTGTAAGATGCAATGTAGATGCAACGTAAGATGCAATGTAAAATGCAACGTAGATTAAAGGACTCTAATGGTAATGGCATCTGTGTGCTTTGCGGTGATAGGAAGACTGGATCCACATCCTTTTAATTTGCAAGTGCGACCGAAACTTGGAGGAAAATGGATGGGAATGGGAAATTACTATTTCCAACATAGGAACGTAACGCTCGCCCAAAACATTCTAGGTGATAAAAGACCTAACTTCATGAAAGAATTAGGAAACAGTACAAAAAAAAGTTATAAGTTGTAGTCAATTGTTAATAACAATAATTAAGTTAGTCAGTAAGTTATGTTAAGTTAGTAAACAGTACAAAAAAAAGTTATAAGTTGTAGTCAATTGTTAAGTATAAGTAGATAAATAAGTCAATAAAAATAAATAAATTAACTTAAAATAATAAATATAAGTTAAATAAATTAAAATTAAATTTATTAAAATAAGTTAAATAAATTAAAATTAAATTAATTAAAATAAGTTAAATGAATAAAATTGAATAAAATAAAAGGAAACGGTTAAAATAAAACACTTTAGGGGGCGAAGGGAAGTGGGAATCGGAAATGTTAGGGCAGAGGCGTTGGTGCGGACGATTTTTGTGGTGCTGTTTGTTTTTAGGTGCGGAGGAGGCCAAACACTGGAAGGAGAATGCCTGACGCCCGCGCCAAATAAATAAATAGTTTAAAAACCAGATAGATTAGCATGTACTCGGCTTCTGACGACAGGTTTTCCCCCCTTCAGGGGTTTTTCCTCAGCCGTACCTTATGGTCTCTTTTCCGCGGCTTTGATGCGAAGGAGAGACAATTTGGGTGAATACCAGAATTCGAAAGGTTAGAACGAGGTAGTAGGTATTGTAATGGCTTAAAGGCCTTCGGCCTAGCCACAGTGCATCAAGTTTTTTTTTTCATTTGTCTGTAATAATTACCTATTAAATAAAAAATAAATAATATTCTAAACATCAATGTACGTAGAGCTGAAATATCATTTTGAAATAATTATACATTTTGACTTACAATTCTCAATTTCCCATATAATCTGCTTCCAAAAAAAATTTTCATTGTCAAAAAAATATAAAAGTTTTAATCCTTAACAAGAACCTACAAATTAAAAATGTACAATATTTTAATTCAACTCATTTATTTATTTCAATATTAATAATATTCAATATAAACATTATTTTTTGAAATAATTATACATTTATGACTTACAATTCTCAATTTCCCATATAATCTGCTTAGAAACAGTATACATATACAAGTTACATACATTCTTAATTTTCTAAATATATTCAAGAACATAAATATCACATAAGTAACATGTATAGACTTTTTAACATTTATTGGAGAATTATTATTATTAACAATCATTTGCCAGTACCTCAATTTCAAAATGGTTTTGGATATGTGCAAACCCGTCATTGTAAAATTACTTTCAAACTAAAAATAAGAATAAAACATTTAGTTAATTTCAGAATTTTTAATAACTGTACCTAAGTTTGTTATTTGGACGTGTTCGTTAATCGACACCCACCTCTGCAGTTAGAATTCTTTATATAATGAAACTCCATCCATTTACAGTTTCCGAAACTGTATGTTAAACTTAATGTATTGATTAGTTTTGTGACCTCATGTTGTTAAAAAGCATCTCCATAATATCAGTAAAACAGTTCGTAGGCAAAACTTTATTGAAATGTTATGATAAATATTAATTTAATGGAGTGATTTAATTTACGAAATAGTCTTAGTAAATCCCACTGGTGCTTTGGATATTTTACCTTGCTTTGCCTTCAATCCCTATTTGATACCACACCACCAACTAGTTAAAAGGTGTGTCTGTAAAATCTGCGGTTGATACCAGAGACAATGCGTTAATAAGACGACCATTCCTGTAGCACAGTTGGAACTCTTAATGCAAACAGGTGGTTTATAAATAATAGGGTCACCCGGGTCTCAAAACAGAACCGATAAAATAGTAACTGCAGCTGGAGAGTATGTAAACAGCTATTAGTATAAGGTTGGTCGAGTCAGAAGCCTCAGTCTGCTTTCATCATGCGTGCAGTCTGTACTGTTTTAGCTTGCCTCTTCAGTTCGATAGCCTGTTCTGACACACAAACCGATGTGTCGGCATGTATGTGCAAAGATGATGTCACAGACTGTTCCTTTAGGATGAAGACAGAATTACTGGATAATGAGATCTGCAGTTCGACTTCCACTTTGAATGTGCGAGGGAATAACTTGAGACAACTTTCAAGGATATTCCAAACATGTTCGTATGGATATTCATTTACAAAAATCGATGCATCCCTGAATGAATTTGGCATGAATAATTTTTCGGTGTGTAACCCCAAAGTTGAGGTCATAGATCTAAGCAGCAACTACTTGAATAACCTGAACTTTATGAATAACTTTGAAATGCATGCTATGGGTTTAAAGGTTTTAAACGTCTCAAATAATGCTATTAACAGCATTGTCGATAAATTTTGTTCCTGGAAAGCACTCAGAACTTTTCGAATAGCTAACAACAGAATTTCTGAGCTAACAAACATGTCGTGTTCATATGTACGATTTCGACACAGACAAGGCGATTTGCCGTCTTCAGCTTTACGATTTCTTGATCTGTCGGGGAATCCTCCACACCTTTCTCCTTCTTTTCCGCCCAAGGAAAAAACCCGCCGGGGCACGTTGGGGTTGGGGCCCCCCGCTGGGCCTGGCCCTGGCGCACCTGCCGGCCGACGCCTTCCGCGCGCAGCGCCGCGCGGCTGCTCCCGGCGTCGCCTGCGAGGCTGTCGCGCCCGCCTGGCCGCCCTGCCCTCGCTGCGCCTGTGCGCAGGCCCGCTGCGCACCGCGCTCTTCAACGCCAACGCCATCGCCGCCGCCGACGAGGCCGCCGTGCGCGCGCTCTGGCGGCCGGGCTTCCGGTTGGCAGACCTGCGCGGGAACCCCCTCACGCGCCAGGCCTGGCAATGGGCCAGCAACGCGTCCGACGTCACCATCAGCAAGGACCAGGAGCAGCCAACGCCAATACTTTGCTCCAGTCCTCTGAACCTCTGGACCATCCGGCTGAAGGTGGGTTACGGTGTCATTAGAACCTGTGTGTGATATTGGGAAAAATCGTCTTTGTACAGACGAGGTATTAATAAATGGGCGTACCATTCAAGACAACTAATACCCAATCCCCGCAATAAAATCGTTTCCCTGGCTACATTCTTAGTTTATAATTACTAATCATTCAGTTTATGCAACGAAGTTCGTCTTCAGATTATTATGACTAACTACTCAGGTACGATTTCTTTAATCTCTAACTTTTTTCACATAAAAACGGCAAATATTGAATTTTTAAAAGAATTGATTTAAGCAAAAATGTTATTGGTATTGAGAATTCGTTCACAGTTAATGAACAAAGAAGACGTTTTCTTTCACACGTGATTTTTCAGAGGTTTGAGGTAACAAAAAATGGTTAATCTATTTTATTAGTATTCTCTATTATCAGTAAAATATTGTTGTATCACTTTATCACAAGAATGAGTTTAAAATTTGATTAATGTTAAGAGCATATATATTTCCTTTTAAAATTTTTTTATCTTTTGGTTATAATAAAAATGGTTTTCATTATGTATGAGAGTTTATTTCCTAGTCTCCTGAATGTTAATTAATTCTTTTGTTTTGGTATTTTTCGTTTACCACATTATTTTAAGTGCATATTAAACCACAGTTTTTAAAGAAGTAAAATGAAAGTGCTATTGTAGTACAAGTTCGTCAAGAAAAGATATTGTACATACATATCGAATTAAATATTTCACATCTTAAAATTGCGATATCTTCATTTCAATAGTTCATCAAACTTTAAAAAAACGGATAATTTGTGATCAGTGTACAACTTTTCATTGTATTATTTTGACTAATCTTGACTTCCTAATTTCATTGTTTTAAATTACATGGATAATGAATATGGTGTGGTTTTTATGTTTATTATATTATGTGGGCATTTTTATATAAAAACAATTTTTGGCAGTATTTGTAACAGAATTTTAACAATGCACCACGAAATATCTCCCTTTCGTCGGAGTATAAAGATATTTTTTTCGTGCAATTTACTTCGTAAGAATGCAATAATTTTGAAACTGTATTATTTTCATTACAATAATCAATGTAAAATCTGAGGTTAAGGATGTAAATGTTTTGAAAAGTAAACTATAATATAAATTTCTATTTAATGGGGACTTAAAATTGTAATTCAAAACAAAATCTCATGCTTTGCCGCCGTACTGTAATGTTTGACGCATTTACCTCCATGATCAAAGATGTGAAAATCTCCACCCATACTAGATTGTCCATTCTCTAGATAATGTAATTAACTGGATAGGCCGAGGTATTTATGCCATCTACATACTACACAATATTGTTCTAAAATATTAAGTGTTTTCCCTAATGCTAAAGATTTTCTGTTATTTTTTTTGTTAAGAAGTATAGTTTACTTTTATACAAACAAACAACAGTAATTGCATAAAAGAAAACCTTCAATAAATCATGGCTACACTGACGATGCTTCACGACCTACTGTACGAGCATAGTAAGAGACAGAAGTAATAGGTTTAACAGTTGAAAACGTCCTCTAAATGTAATCGTTACACACGGGTTTTCGATTAGCAAGTATTAGCATTTGGAACATGTAACAGTGATATATTTATGCAAAAAGGAAACGACAAATCACTAAAAATGCCCCCAAAATATCTAATAATAAATAACAACGCTAATTTTATTATTGTATGTTATTTGCATTCAATAAAAACATACTAATTTGAAAGGGATTCTGAAGGCGAGTTGGTTCGAAAAATGAAATGTTTTAGTGGCTCTTGATACTACCCTCCCATTTGGAGGGTAAGGAGGGCCCTCTAAATAACATTATACATTTTTATTTTCTCGCTACTGCTATGCGGTACAGAGAAAGTATTGCAATGCTGCTGGATAAAAAATAGCTAATTTTCGGCAGAAAAACACTTATTGAAAGTCCCTGGTAACGGAAAATGGATTAATCATGTCCATTTGTATACTAAATGAATTATTCTAACACGTTGTTTAGCCATAATTCATGTTCTATGAGTCCTTGATACCAAAAAATCGATTGACGTCAAAACATGTCCGTCTGTAAAACAAACGCAAGCGGCTAAACCGTAAGTAGGGTTTTTACTAAAATTGATATTCCTGAATCAATCTGGCTGATATCGTGGCCCCCTGAATTTGAAGCCAATATTTAAACTTTTTGGGGGGATATTTTACATATCAGTCCCGGGACTTTTTCAAAAGTTTTAGAATAATGGCACATTTTTTTATTAAATTTTGATGGAGGTTAGTGTGAAGGCTGTTTAAGAGAATAGAAAAAGTCTCATTTTGGCAGAAAACTCTTAATTTTTTGAAAATTTTGAAAGTTATTTTTTGGCCCCAAACTAAAAGGAGTTTTTTTTTTAAAATTTTTTTAAAAATTTTGTTCAATTTTCCGAAAATTTAAGTAGTTTTTTGTATTTACCGTAAAATAGTAAATATTTATTTTTTTAAAACAATTTGTTTATAGTGTATTTTTTTTTGATCTCTACATGAAATAATGAACATTAATGATTTCTCAATGATTAGTATGATTTCTAAAATTTCTATAATTTTGAAGAAGATTGGAATTTCATTTTTAATTTTGGTAAAGAAATATTTCTTTGCGACTTGTTTTATATCTAATGTAACATTGTTAAAAATATCTTGATATTTATTTCAAAGGAATGATTTTCATACAATATGTTTGAATAAACCCTTTAGTGCCTCTTGTTACGTATATGTAACAACATTTCTGGTCAACTCGTATTTGCAGTTTCTTAGAAGATTAACACCTTAAAATAGCCAACACTCACCGATGTATAACTGAGCCGGCGCCTTTCTATGGTAATGTTAAACTTAAGAGCATCACAAGAATGTTCTTGAAAGTGTCTCTTGAGAAATTTTATTGTGCGTATGGTAAAGGAAAATGCCTCTTTTATCGATTATTGTTGTTCATTCATTTTATAATTATTAATATTATTGTTGGTACTGAAGGGTACAATATATGAACAGTATACATATAACACTGAATAAAAAATGAAGAAAAATATTTAACTATCTGTTTGAAAATTTTAGTGCAATAGTTGAAAATAAAAATAATCCATTGAAAAGTAATAAGTTAATCAATATATCGCCGAGTAAATATTTTATGGCATTTCTTATTATTTAGTGTCAATTCATTTCTTCTTCTTCTTCTTCTTCTTCTTCTTCTTCTTCCGGGAATGTAAT
Source organism: Teleogryllus oceanicus (assembly GCA_964035755.1). Classification (NCBI taxonomy): domain Eukaryota; kingdom Metazoa; phylum Arthropoda; class Insecta; order Orthoptera; family Gryllidae; genus Teleogryllus; species Teleogryllus oceanicus. The sequence goes on from CAXIVR010000003.1 coordinate 183,895,186, forward strand.
TATTTTGTCAAATTTCTAAGCAACTTTTGTCGGATAAACTTTCAAAGTTAGCATTAATCTGAAGATACACAGGAGTAAATTTGCAGTCAGCATTTAGTGAAGAAATAGAGATTAGTGGTCTTTGTGAGAATGCGTGCAGTTAAGTTAAGGGTCCTGCGGGCCGTGAAGTTGGGATAGAACGAAGTCCCTAGCCCCGAACGTGGCCGAACTAACCGCGTCTCAGCCTCATTCCAGTTTTAACTTCCACTACCGTAACTCAGACTTATTGTACCGTAATTCCCGATGTTCTCCACTTACACACTGTACGAGCCAAGGGAACTGATAATGAAGTTAATTTCGCACATTGTTCCAGCTAAAGCAAAAGTACAACCAGTATTACTCGCGGTGGCCCACCCACGATCGTATAACGTTCAAAATCCCGGGGAGAAAAATGAATTCCTAAAGGCCTACAGCGCAAGGGAAGACCGGCTTCCGAGAATAGCGGCACCGGTTCTCGGGGATTGCCGGGTTCTGGAGCATAGCGGAGCAAGGCCGGAGGCTGTCGCCATCCAAGAAGTTGGCTGCGTTTAGTGTTGAGGAGGGCGTCCCTAGCAAAGGGCAGGGGGGGGGGAGACGAGGACACTGTAGCTTTGAGGCACGGGTGGATATGACGGTTGCAGGGGCGGATACAAGGGGAGGAGTTCAAGGTGCGACATGGAACAGGGATGGGGCGGTGGCGGGGACGGAGATGGAGGTGGAAGTGAGAGCGGTGATGAAATTAAAGACAGAGACGAGGGTGGGGAGAAGGAGGCGGGGACGACGTTGAGGGTGGGGGTGAGGATGCGAGCAAGAATGAAAGCGAAGTCAGGGACGAGGACGGAGTGCCGGTGAAGTCTTTAGTGGGGACACTTGCGTGTGCCAATCAAAATCACCAATATCCAAACATTATTTTCCAGGCTTTGTATTTTGTCCATTATTCAATTCAAATCTCATGATTTGTTGTATTGTAATGTTTGACGCGTTTTTCTCCACGTTAAAAAGATTTGAAAGTTTTCACCCACTCTTGATTGTCCATTCTCAGGAAAATATAATTAATTGACTAGGCCGAGGTATCACTGTAATCCTTGTATTTCACTATTCTTCTAAAATATTAAGAATTTTAAGAAAATGTCTCTTTTAACTATTATTATTGTTCATTAACATTTATTAATATTATTTTGCTAAGGGAGGATACAACATATGAAAAGTGCTCAAACAATAATAAATAGAAATAAAAAAAAATCAACAATCTTTTTGAAGATTTTGGTGCAATAGTTGCAAATGAAAATAATCCATTCACAAAATAATAAGTTAATCAATATATCACCGAGTAAATAATTTAAAACAGGGCCTGGTTATTTACTATCAATGCGTATCTTCTTCCTTCGACAACGTAAATATTTTGACCCGAAGCAACTTTTGCAGGAGAGCAGATACAAGACTGGAGAAGGCAGAGGCGGTGACGACGTTGAGGACGGGGGAGGGAGCGGGAGCAAGAATGAAAGCGAAGGTAGGGACGGGGTGGAGGCGTGAGCGAAGGAGAGGACACAAGTGTAGATGTTGGAGAGAGCAAAACAGAGGGCACAAGTGTAGATGTTGGAGAGACAAACAAAGGTAGATGTTGAGAGAGCAAAAAGGCACAAGTGAGATGAAGAGAGCACAAGTGTAGATGTTGGAGAGAGCAAAACAGAGGGCACAAGTGTAGATGTTGGAGGGGATGAAGGTGTACGCGGTCGCGGAGACTGTAGTGACGGCAGAAGTAAAAGCAGGAAGCATGCTTCGAGGGGGAGGTGATGTCATGGTTGTGGGTGGAGCAGAGTCGGGGGCGGAGCGATGGCAGAATGCAAGCTAAGTCAGGAGAAAGACCGTGATGGGGGGAGGGGGGAAGGAAAGTGGCGTCGGATGGGGGGGCAGAGCAAGGCCAGAGGCGGGGGTTGGACGCCACAAGACTAGGGAATGGGCGGAGGCAAACAAGCCGCACAAAGCTCCGTGCTGTGACTTCCCGGAACACAGCTCGAGCGAGAGTAACGTCTGAGAGACACGAAATAGCAGAGACTGATGGAACAGAAGGTAAGGAAAAGGAAAAAGGGACGAGAAAGAGAGCAAGAGTCGCTTTATTCATTGACGATCTCTCTCCTGCATATTTACGCTTTAAAATTAACGAGGAAGTGCTACAATGGTATAGTGTTAACGGCGTCTGCAATTTGCACGCTCGGCATTTACTAAGGTAATCAGAGATGTAAATAGACGTGGACATTTCTTATATAGAATTCTCACAGATGCATTTGCCATCGTAACTGATGGTATCATATATAGAAGCTAGAACAAACTGTTTAATACTAAATGCCTTCATTGAAATACAATAAATGTTTTTGTAAAAACGCTATTAACATAAACAGTACTTTAAAATTATGTAGCGTCATTAATCAAAAACCAGTTATTATAAGTAATAAAAACGTTTCCTCTAAATGTAAATGGATTTTAATAGACTAATAAACATTCAAACATTTTACGTAATTGAATGGTAAAATAAATGCTTCAAAATAACATTTCATGCTAGCTTGTTGTATTAGTGATACATCAACAACTCTCATGAATAAATGATATACCATTAACGTTCTAACAAATTCCCTGGCGTACTTTAGACGAACCGACGACCGGTTTGCGTCAATTGTGTTTCGGCAGCACGTCTGTTAGTGCTAATGAATAATATGTTTCTTAAGAAACATGTAAAGAAACTTCCTCTCATCTGACGAGTGACGATGAGCATTTGACCGTTAGGAACCCTGAATTTTGGTTTGATTGATTTATTAGTATTTCCAGGCGCGTCAGCATTTGAGATCATTACTCACGAAAGTGTAGTGCATGTTATTTCCTCGGGAGATACCGCGAATATTTGTCCACTGAATGATGAGAACTGACGCCGACTTACACATCGGCTATCGCAGATTTCCCCAGCCAGGTATCCCTCACCAACAGGGCACCGCTTCAGCCAGGACAAGCTCTCAGACCCCGACTGCTCTCCCGCTGTGTGTAGTGCTTGTAAGTTGTAAGTGCAAGTGAGTGTAAGGGGTGGGGATAGGAAGGAAAAGGAAAAGGAAGGATCGCGCGCAATTCATTGCTCCTTTGTTAAGGTACTGCTCCGGCATTCGACTTATGTTGATCGGAGAAACCACGAAAAAACAACAACAATGACAGCATCTGACCGCTTTAATTCTCCTCCAGACAGCAGATGAATTCGACCCACTTATCTAGCGAGTGTCGAAAATCCTGCGCCCATTGGGTCTGAGATCCTAGAACCTCTGGGTCAGAGACACTGCAGAGACTCGAATTCGCCCGAATTTAGACTAGTGAGGCGAAGGGAGGGAGACGCGGGGCGGTTCAGCGGCGGAGGCGCCAAGCGACCCCGTCGACAGAAAACCGCCAGTCAGGTCGCGTAAGTACCAAAGCAGGCGCGGCGCCGCCCCACATCACTCCGCGCTCCACGAGCACCAGACGCTTCGCAATGAGGAAGACTGCAGGGAAAAGCGGATAAAATAGAGATGGAAGACTGGCGACAGGAATGTGGAAAGGAACGGGGCACAAGAGCAAATGTCAAAATTGTGGATGCTTGAGGTGTTTGAGGGGCAATAAGGAGAGACAAAAGGGAAAGAGACAAGTTATCGACATATGTTAGGGAGAGGAAGAGAGAGAGAGTGAAAGAGAAATAGAGAGTGAAAGAGAAAGAGAGAGTGAAAGAGAAAGAGAGAGTGAAAGAGAAAAAGAGAGTGAAACAGAGAGTGAAAGAGAGAGTGAAAGGGAAAGTTAAAGAGAGAGTGAAAGAGAGAAAGAGAATGAGAAAGGGCAAAGAAAGAAGACAAAGAAGACAAAGAAAGAGGCAAAGACAGGCAGAAGACAAGAAGAACAGGAGAAAGAAAAGAGGAGACCAGAAGACAAAGGGACAAAGACAAAGACAAAGACAAAGAAGACAAAGACAAAGACAAAGACAAAGACAAAGACAAAGACAAAGACAAAGACAAAGACAAAGACAAAGACAAAGACAAAGACAAAGACAAAGACAAAGACAAAGACAAAGACAAAGACAAAGACAAAGACAAAGACAAAGACAAAGACAAAGACAAAGACAAAGACAAAAGACAAGAGACAAAGAAAAGACAAAGACAAAGACAAAGACAAAGACAAGAGACAAAGACAAAGACAAAGACAAAGACAAAGACAAAGACAAAGACAAAGACAAAGACAAAGACAAAGACAAAGACAAAGAGAAAGAGAAAGAAGAAAGAGAGAGGCGGAGAAGGTGCGGCTAGAGAGGGAATCGGAAAGGGAACGGGAGAGAGAAACAGGAGGAGAACCCCTGGGGGGAGTAGAATAGAGAGAAAATAAGAACGAACGGAGGGAGGGGGAGAAAACGGACGTGGGATGAACCAGGAAGGCAGGGGCCGAAGGAGAAGAGTGAATATGGAGGGCGCGAGGCGGAGGGTGACGGGGTGTGAGATGGGAAGAAAAGGGACGGGCAGGAGGAGGGGGAGATAAAAAGGATCGGCGAGGGGTGGCGTACAAGGCGGTGCTCTCGCGTAATTATGCTCGCTGGCGCCAGTTGCGTCCTTATCTCGCCCCTGGCGTTGCACCGGCATCGCGCAGCTTCCGTGCCTCGCCGCCAGACGTCGCTGCGTTGCGGGTTTTGCGCCCGACGTCGCTCGCGTCGGTCGACGGGTTGCGCGAAAATTGAAACGTCGCTCGTAGTGCACGCGGAAGTGTTTCCAAACGGCTTGCGGGCTCTAATTGAACACAGCGTATTTCGTATGTGTTAAGGTCTTTTGACTATTTCACTCGTGGATTGTAGACTAAAAGCACTTTCTAACTCGTCAGACAAAAACCAATCTGAACTGCGTTTCAACACAAAGATTATTAATTTGAGAATATCACTTTTGATGTTCATATCCTCCTTAGTTGATAGTCACGGGATATAACCGATCGTGCTACTCGCGAATGTGTTCCCAAATTGCTTGGGCGCTCTAACTGAATACTGGAAATATAATGTGGTTTTGGTTTGGTTTGTTTGGTTAGTGATTCCGGGCGCGTCGACAGCTTATGTCATTAGTGTCGTCAGTGTAGTGCATGTTTTTTCTCGGGAGATGGCGGTGATATTTTCCCGCTGGATGGCGCTGGGTGCCGGCCAACCATCGGCTAAAGGGGTTTCCTCTAACCAGGACTCTTCCATCAGCGGGGCACCGCCCTAGCCGGGACAAGCTCTAAGCTCCCGACCGTCTCCCGGAACATGGGTAGTGTATGTAGTGTGTGTGTTGGTAAGGGAGAGGATAGGACAAGGAAGAGGAAGGAAAGATCACGCGCGGTCCGTGGCCCGTTTGTTAGGGTACTGATCGGGCATTCGCCAGGTGTTGATCGGAGAAATCACGGAAAACTACCGATCAGAGCAGTCGGCCGCTAGATTTCTCCTCCGGACCTCCCGGTCGGACGTCAGTTGATGCACTGAGATACCGATCCCAGTAAATTTAATGTGTTTGAGGTCTTTTTACTATTCCACTCATGGATTATAGACTAAAAGATTTTAGAATTTCGTCAAACATCAATTAATAGGAACTGTCTTTTAGCACGAAGATAATTATTGTAAGAAATATATTAATGTCTATTAATTAAGGCCGAAAAACCCAACAAGTAAATAAACGAAAATAATTAGATTGAGATTACAAGTTATGACATTTACATCCTCCTTACTTGATAGTTTTGGGAATTTAGTTCAGTGAAATCATTTTGTTTTGTCTGGTATCATTTTGTGAGCTGTATTTGAACTCCTTATGTTTCTAGCGTAGGCAAATTTTAAAAAATCGCGAACTTCGGTTTAACGCAATTGATTCAAAGAGAAACAACTAAAAGGGGAATAAATAATTAAAGTTAGTGAACATTGTAAAAATCTGTATTCATATTACAAAAACCAAATGAATAAGAAATAAATTCGGTTTTAATGAAGTTATATCGACTTACTATTTTCAGAATTTTTTAGGTAAAAGAATTCAAGAACAAATACAACTAATGTGTTACATATGGAATGACTTATGGTTTCCGCAAGTCATTTATACAATATCCGTATTACAGGTCGTAAGCAACATTTATTTTGAAATGCTATGATAAGTAAAATATACAATATTAATTTTCATTGATTGGTTCACTTTATTTGCGAATTATTCTCGGTAAATGCTACTCAAATATTCTCAGAAAAATTCCGTAATCGCCATGCGATTCGTGAATTAAATCATAATTTTTAAAGCACTCTTGGCACTTGCTATGATTGCTTTTGACGCTTCTAATTCGTATTTACATGCGAAGAGAACTATTGACCTGGCGCGTAATCAGTATGTAGTGGCGTTTATCTTCACTATGACGCCTTCACGTGGAGCCATTTGGCAGCGACGCCGAGAAACAATGTGAGTAGTGATTTTTTGTTTGCATTTATAAATATTTTGCATTGCTGCATTGCGTTTTCGATCTGAGTTTACTTCGTGTCGGTTTTTAATTAAATATGTATCGATATCCCTTCTCAGGATCTGATGCCTAAGGAAGCACTTATGCCTATCTCCGTCATTGTTTTATTTCTTTGAACTTCCAGGTATCGAGACGGTCCATTTCAGATCTTATCCGTGGAATATGAGATCGGATTATTGTTGAATGGTTGGTGGGGATGCGTTTTCATGGGCCATGAAAATGCCACCATTCCACAAAGAGTGTTATATAGGCAATGGTGTTCGTGCGGCATACTGACCATTTCATTAGAATGCTGCTGTAGCATATAATTGTCGGATAATGCATGTGAAAGCTACCTTCTTATCAAACTATTCGACTTTTGTAGTATCGATTCTATTACCCGGGCCCTTACTAATTTTCCCCAACAGTGAAACCGAATTAATAGTCGAACATACCTAATTGTCGTTATGAGAAGTATAGGTCATAGACATGATAGAGGAACTAAAACTTTTTTAATTGTTGCTCATTTTTCACAATTAAATTGTAATTAACCTTTAAAAAATATGTACTTGCCTTTTGTGATTAACACATTTTAATGCTGCATAACTCTATTTAAGGCGTTGAAAACTAGCATGCTATGCGAGAACATTAAAAGAAATGTCAACTAAACTGTCACCAGGTCTCATACAAGATCATCGGAGGTAAATAACGCTGTCTGGAATTTCACGTCTCCGATGATATGTAATCCCACAAACGAACTCCTCATGCAATAACCTAAAAAACCTCTGCCGTTTGTGGTACTCTCTTGAATACACTTGGTATACAAAGAGAACTTCTTTTCCTTTAATAAAGCCGAAACTCATGCTTTTGTTCGAAGTGCGTCTTGTCATTGTTAATACCCAAACGTCACTTATATTATTTAGGCATATAACAATAGAATTCCATTTCTACGACCAGTAACGTATTTCAACTGAAACAAATGTGAAGATATGAAGAAGTATGTACCTGACTGCAGGAATGAATGGCTGACTCACTGGTTTTACTTCTACTAATATAAAAATCCTCAATATCATTTTACGCAAATGTTTAATTCGCGAGAATATGAATGATATTGCTTTGACGGAGCAACTTGCGAAATCTTATATACCTTTCTAACTAAAACTACCATTCACTACAATATAATAGGCAAACAATATATTATTGACATGACAGTAAATAATTTTACAGAAAATTACATGAAACTGTATGAGACGACGAGCAATAATATGTACCAATTGGGTGAGTACAGGGACATGCAGAATCATTTAAGTCAAATCACACCTCACCAAACAACGAGGTGTGCACATCACTTTGCGCTGTAGTTAATTAAGAGCCACGGGAAATTGAAGTCTGCTTTTGTCAGAGTGCGGTAATAAGTATTCAAACCGTGTACAAACGGCATACATAACAATACGAAGCATCTCAATGAAACAATATGATTGATATCACGCAGAACACACTGGGAGCAGTAGCTCAGTGCATTAACTGATGTCACTGCAGCACCTCTGACTGGGAGGTCCTAGGTTACACTCCCCACGGCGGCAGAATTTTCGACATTAGCTCTTCAGCTAGGTCGAATTCCGTCGCTGTCGAGAGGAGAATTCTAGCGGCCGGCTGCTCTGATCGGTAGTTTTTCGCTGATCGGTGGTTTCTCCGATCAACACCAGGCGAATGCCGGAGCAGTACCCTACCAAACGGGCCACGGGACCGCGCGCGATCTGTCCTTCCTCTTCCTTGCTCTATCCTCTCCCCTTACACTAACATGCACTACACTACCACATATTCCGGGACACCGGTTGAAGCTTAGAGCGTGTCCCGGCTGGGGCGGTGCCCCGCTGGTGGGAGAGTCCTGGTTAGGGGGAAACCCCACTAGCCGACGGTAGATCGGCGCCGGATCTCGCCATCCAGCGGGGGAAGATCACCGCCATCTCTCTAGAAAAAACATGCCCTACACTCACGGGACTAATGACCACAGCAGTTGACGCTCCCGGAAACACGAAAAATCAATCAATCACACAGAACACTAATGAATCAGTGATCAAACGGAGGCATGATTCCCAAATTCTCATATGAGTAAGTACTCGTATAAGTGAAAGTAATGAAAGTAAAGTAAACTATTGTTGAACAAAACAATGACAGTTAAAGTTTAACTATTTTACTCTAAATAGCAAAAATAAGCACCAAGTACATTTATAACATTGTAATATAATTATATTAGTGTAAAAAAGTATTGGTAATTGCATTTGAAAGGTACGATTTGGTTCTAGTACACTACTAAGAAGTCGTACATGCGGTTATTTGATAAAACCAGTTTAAGGAACAGAAGATCCGACTGCAGTGAAAACTCAAATTGAAAAATAATTTTATTTTAATTATATTTGCTTATTTAAATATATATTTTTAAATACAAATATAAAGTAATTATGATATAATTTATTAAATTTATTTATAAATGTGTATCTCATTTACAGAAGTACTAAATTTAAGTAGTAAATTTACAGAAGATAATTACTATCGGAAATAGTTAACAATGGTTTCTTAATTTTTATTTATAATCGTACGTCCTGTATTCACGTAACGGTAATGATGATTTATAGCTTTCAGTTATATTTTCAAATATATTTCAAATACAATTTAATATTTACTTAGTATTGAAATAAGCAATACATTGTAAATCATTTAAATACGTAATTGTTATTATGCTAACATAATAATCAACATATGGTAGTTTCTAAGGACACCTGCTTTTTATATTAATGAAAATAACTGCTCATACCCGCACATAAAATATGGTGCATCGTGACTCATAGGCCATTTAGTTAACTAATACAAAAAAACGTTTACACTTGTGTGTGTTGCTTTGTTTTATACTGATTTTTTTGCGAGTGCTAATAATCCAAAAGCACTTCAATTTTCAGTTAGCGTTAAAAATATTGTGCTATTGAGCTTTTTGTTAATTAAAAAATGATTCCATGCATTACGGCAAGCCCTAAGATAGACGTAGTTTGAAAAAATTGAAAACAATCTAGAGAAAAATGATATTTATATTTTAATTTAAATCATTCAATTAATATTTTTACAATCATTTGAATCATTGCCACCTTTATTCTAATCATCAACAAATAAAATACAAGAGTTCCGCCGTCTGCCTTTTCATTCGATTATTCATGACCGTACACATGATGAATCGAAAACATTTAATTTTTGAGAATTATCATTAATAAATGATTTCAGTTCGTTTAAAACATTTTTCGTTTAGTTAACTAAATATGCTCATTAACTTCATGAAAAATCGTTGATTATCTCTATGTTAATAGCACGCGTGCAATTAAAATTCAAACGTGCAATTAAAACGACACACCTACCAATCAGAATCCAGAAACAAAGCAAAATCGCGTAATTAAGAAAATATAACCAAGATTTTTGCAGTCGGACATGAAACATGATCAGAAATTTTCATCCCAATTTATTTACCTACAAAAACTACATATACACAACAAATGAATAAAAATAAATTGGGGAAGTAAACGTTAAGCTAGCTGACTTATGGAACAACATAAAATATTTAACGTGAATAAATTAAATGTTTTACATGTAAAACATTCAGTCTTAAGATTACGAATAAAAAAATTTAAACGTAAGTTGAGTTTACCACTTCTAAAAGTACGCTATAGCGAAGTGTGTCAAACTAGTTTTTTTTTTCAATATTTATACATGTTACATTCTCTCTCATATCTGTCTTCACTTTTTGATGGGAAAAATAATTCTTGACTTAGCTTCTAATATTTTATCCGCAATATGTTTAGTACCTTCCATTTGCAAATCTATCGTGGAAACAATAACAATGCAAGGCCCACTAAAATATATCTTTTTCAGAAGTAATACTATGTCATTAAAAGTGTACCTCGTGTGGAAAAGATGTGCTTGAATTTTTTTAAATTTGAATTATTCGTAAATAGAAACGAAAAAATATTTAACCTATCATGTGCATAAATAATTACACTCGTGGTTAATAAGAAAACTCGCTATTGTCGCTCGTTTTCTTGAACGTACCATTCATGCAATTATACACCTCTTTATACTCGCGTTTCGTTAATTTCGTGCTATAAGTTGCAACGCGTGCTCATAAAGAAATTCGCGCTGCTTGCCGCAGCGTCCCTGCAGAGAAGTCCGGGAGGCGCACGGAATAAGATTCAGGGCGAGCTGCCCGGGAGAATCCCCTCGTTGCCCGAATAATTCAAAAACCGCAGCGGGACGCAATTACACGACGCACAACACGGACGTCTGAAATATGACGGAAATGTAATTTATGCCCGCGCCGCCAGGAACCGGTACATGTGTTGCAGTAAAATTCCGCTCTAGAGTTATGGCGCCAATGTATTAAGTGAAACACGACACACGACGCGCCCGTCGCTACTGTTGCCTTCGCTACGAGCAAGCCGGTCTCCTCTGTGTTTGCAGTTCCAAAATGGGCACCACGTCCTCGTTTCATGTCCTCGTTCACTGTCCCCACCGCGTCCTCGCTCCATGTATCTGTATCTTGACGCAACGCGTCTCCAGGCCCCTTAAGGGGCGTTGAGCGCTTTGCACTCGGGAGTAATCCTCCATTAATGTGCTTTATTTTTTTTAATATTAGTCAAGTCTCGTCACGTCGCAGTCAGTCAGTGCCTTTTATCCCCTTTGGCCAGGGCTCGACGCCGTTAGATCCAGGGTTCCAAACGCTCTGCACCGTCCCCCCAGTCTTTCCAAACGCTCTGCCCCGTCTCGAATGCGCTTAACCTTCGTGACTTCACGGAACGTAGTAAACGCATTCGGCTAGCGCCGCCGGCCTTGTAGTGTTCCTAGCGTTTGTCCCAGACTTGTGTCTCCTGTCACCGCCGACTATGCCCGCCCGCTATCCTCAGTCGCTTTCCAAACGCTCTGCATGCAGTGCACTGTCCTCGCCTGTTTTCCCTATGTGTGTCCCCACGAGCTATCCGATCACTTTATTCCTACCCTGTATCCCCACTCATCCTCGTCCCCTGTTCTCGACAATCTCAGGCTCACCGCCATTAGCCACATAATGTATCATTTTCTTCACCATGTTATAATGTACTGTTTAAACTACGACGATCTTTTATTGCCGAGTGAACCTCAAAACACTCTGACGAGTTCCAGCTACAATTAAAGAAAAATGCTTTTCAAAACATACATTTAAATAAATGTTTACATCAATTATTGTATTATTAAAAGTTGATATATTGCGAGTTAATTTGTAAGTGACGCGGATATGTAGCGAGTGGTCCCTTTGATAATGATCGGTGATTGTGAACCTTCCACGTCCATAGCCTTATTTTGAATTAATATGAAAGAAGCCGGTTATCCAGCTTGGAAAGATATCTACATCCGATTGGGTAGACCTTCGTACTTTAGTAGGGGGGATCACAAACACAAAATTCAGTTTAGGCCACAGAGAACAGATATTGGAAAATTTTCATTTACAAATACAGAGGACTGGAAAATTACCGCCTTGGAACCCTTTCCTTTAAATTTAATTTTTTTTTTTTTTTGTTAATTACTATTAAATGCGTTCCTATTCTAAATATATAAATATATTCAAAGTGGTATTGTATTGAAGTGTTGTGACGTGTTGTGCAGTGTAGTGCAATATAGAAGTAGAAAGAGAAGTGAATTTCAAATGTTGTGAAGTGAAGTGAAAGTGAAGTGTAATTATAAAGTCGTGTAATCTTGTATTTAATAGTTTAAAATAACTGTGCAGGTCAACCATAAAATGTAGTTAATGCTATTATTGTTAGCATATTATTATTATTATTATTATTATTATTATTATTATTATTATTATTATTATTATTATGTCCTTAAAGAAATTAATGTTACGTTGTTAAGTAATTTAAAGTTAATATTAGTAATATGTTAATTGTAGAGTTCTGCCACCAGGTTGTATATACCTATCTGCAGAATAATATCTATCTATCTATCTATCTATCTAATTCATATTACTATTCCAGCAACATGATTTATTTTGGTACTTACCACATTCTATTTTGTGATATTATCGGAACAAACTAAAACGTTCGTGAAAACTAACTGTAACATTTTGGGAGCATTATTTTCTCGTGGGCAGCTCCTCTACCTGGCGAAATAATACATTACACAGAGAGATGCTATTTTCACTACTGCTCAGCTGTTGTACAAAGAGTAAAAATAATTGTCTGCTGATCTAAACCAAGTATAATACTGAAACATGCCCGACGTTGACTGGTGCCAATTTGAGACAAGCCCTACTTGGAGCAACATTTGGAAACATAATTATTACTATAATCAAAAATGAATTGATCTTTGGTCATGACCAGTTTTCTCTATATCACAATACTTATAAAACCTTGTTATTTATTCGTGGGTCTTCGTGCGCTCTTCCTTCTTCGTTCGATGGCGCCCCATAGAACCTTCTCCATCGACGCAGCAGAATCTTGCTTCTGGATAAAGTCCTCGCCTAATGTCCGTGATCTGATTCCAAATTCTTCAGGCGATACTATTGTAATACGTGACTTCCCTCACTTGCGTCTCGGGTGGACGCATAGACACGTATTTACTTCCTACAAGAACGCTCTATCCTAATATAAGAAACGATAGTTAATTTTATACAACTGTCAATTATAGTCTTTCCCCGACCTGGTAAAATATATTAGGAGCCAACCCGCTCATCATCGCGTTACTCGAGCAAATGAATGTTCTTCTAAAAACTCGGAAGCATCCGAATTTTATATATTTTCCTTTTGTCTCTCAAAACAATGCTTATTCCGCCTCTGCTCCGTCATTTTAACCTAACGAAAATGATCCATAACGCCGGTTGTTTATTTGTCACATAGCGACCCCCTCGCGATCGTCTATTGACATCCCTATATTCTATGTCATGTAAAATGACATTTCTATAATAAAAATGGTTCGTCATTTTGGTATATCACAATACACAAATAGCGCTCATGTCCTTCATTTGTGGAATTTACTAGGTTGCATCATTTCTCTTCCACCTTACCCGCGCAACTCATAGGATTGTCGAGGAAACACCATATTTCGAAACTGCAGGCATCTGGAGGTTTTATATTTTATATCAACTTTTACGACAAGAGTTTGTCTGTTTTGGCGTTGAAATGTGTTTTAATCGTTTTAATGCCATTTTGACGTTTTTTAATTTCACGCATTTCGATAGATGTCAAACGCATGGAGGAAATATCTTCATAAACGGATTGTCTCGTTTGTATTGTGCGAATTCCGCGGGTTATCATATCTAACGAATGTCACATCTATCGAATGTCATATGAACGTTTCTCACGCACACACATATCGGCATTGAGTTTAACCTCTTATTCCCTAGAATTTAGTGCCGTGACTTCTGTTACTCTTTTCTATTTTTGGGGGAATGTCGCAGAAATTACGCCAACAAATTCACGGCTCCTGCGGACACTGTAATATACAGTTAGCGCCCACGTCACTGCCGCCTCTGCTCGTCGACCCTATGAAGTTACGCCCACTTCGAGAGATGAGCAGCAGACGAAGATCGAGATAGGCGAGGCGCAGTAAAATATTTATGATCGCTCAATCTATTCAAGCTCGTATCCGCCGTTTATGCGAGTCGCTTTTTACGCCTTTCTTCGAGCGGAGGTGATATATTTGGTAGGCATATACATCAGCCTGTTGAAGCACGAGAGGTGTACAAAAGCCTTTTGGGGTCGGACTAACGTGAAATGTGTGAGAATGGTGGTAATTGAAGAATGTACTGGAGATATTTGACTTAATTTATGACTATAAAACTTTTTGGAATACAGACAACGTGAGATTGTAAATGCAAAGTGAATGCCAGTTGTAATATTATTATTGTATCGGCCCGAAAAGACGCTCGAATCATTCATAATTCAAACTCTTTTTGTTCATTAAAAAGGTAGGTAGCAAGAACACTGAATGATGAAAAGAGTTTCGCTTTTTGGATATTCTGCACCCTATTAGTTTACATTCATTATTTTGAATTGGCTATATTACACAGTTTCAAATATCAAATCTAAATTTTGACGTTTACAGTAAAGTTTGCGCTACTTATCATATACCTTAAGAAAATATTCATTTTACAGTAATTCTAATATATATTGTGACATACCGATATGTCACGTTAAAATAAATTAACATTTATTTGGAGACAATATGGTGGAACATGCATTACGAAATATCACGAGAGCTAGAGCATAGCAACGACCGTGAATAAACAATGTAGTTTTTGTTTTTTCTAAATGCATTAAGAGATGGGTTGATGCCGAAAGTAGAAACTTTGGGATTGGGCGGAGAAGTTTAGACGGTCAAATGTTATGAAAAAAATGAAGGTAGTTTAATACGAAGTCTTCGAGGGATGAATCATGCAGGAAGATTTCATTCTGCTCTGAAACGCGCTTCTGAACTGTTCGTAAATATTTTCATGTAGAAGCAATATTGAAATATAAATTGGAACTTTGTCGGGAGTGGTAATCAAGTTCGGGACTATGTCATAGGACGTAATCGGGACTGGTAATTTTGATAGTTTGAGACCAGCTTGGATAGGGGAAGAAGAGGATTTCGTTGGAATTTTGGACTACGGCAAGATCCAAGATATTTCGACCGAGAAGTCTACGAGGGACATCAACGAAGAAAAGATAAGTTAACCGCGGTGTAAAATTGTAAATTGAAAGAGATCATGATCAAAGGCCTAACTTAAATTCATTAAATTGTTTGATAAAAAAATAAATAAAAATAAACTTTGTTAAATTTTGTTCTATAGAAAAGAAAGTGATTTTTCATTTAGTCAATCCAAACAGTAATGAACTAGGAATAGAAACATTCTATTTCAGATTCCCAGCTGCGCTGTATAGTCGGCGGATCCTATAATCCATTATAGAGGTAATAAGGGTTATAATTATATCGTGACCCATTGACCCAGCAAGCCGGACGCTAAGATCTTTAGCAGATATAGATGTAGAGAGGGAGGAAAATTGTGGTATATCTCAATATATATATATATATATATATATATATATAAGCCGACGTAAAACTTTTGTATAAATAGATGGTTATGGGAGTGTTGTTTTGTTAATTTATTGTTGAGAATAGTTAATCACGATTAATTTTCAATCTTACGTGAAAACGTTCTGTTTTATACAACAGCTCTTGTGAAAAGGCCAATTGATGTTTTGATTTATTATAGCTTGAATTGTTTATTTTGAGACGTCTCTATTATATTTTCGTTTTAATTGCACCTGCGGATGTAGTATTGATAAAAGCATTTTCTGCCGCATACTGAAGAAATACTAAGTTACATACAAACATGAGTTATCGATAGTTTTCAGAAAACAGTGTGTAAATCGGAATCAGAAAAATACCGGTTTAGATAAAACAAATTTCAATTTGTTTTCTCAAACACGAATGTAGGATACATAACTTGTGTGTGATTTTCCCAATAAATTGCATCCATCATAAATTGCTTCTAAGTGGTCTCATATTAGTGCAAAATATGGAAGATGTTTTAAAAATTAGCATTTAGAAATACGAGTCCGTTTCACAAATGTGTATGTATGTACGTTATGAATGTTGACACCAAATTGTATTCCACAAACAATTTTAAAGCTTATTTTATGTTAACGCTTGCTTAAATGATTAATTTGCCTATTCTATAACATCAAAATAAGCATTTACATTTAATTATTTCATTCTCTGTCAATATTTTAATCACATTTCATTCTGAAACATTTCCTTCCTTTTCTTTGACACAATATATCGCGGACGAGAACCTGCCTTCAAACAAAACCACATCCTTATTACGACCTTCCACGTCAGAATGATACCCCACTGAGCTAAGAATCCATTTTGCAGAACGCTCGTTAAGATGGCGTCCACCAAACAAATGCTGGCAGCGCGCCACCACCAGAACGGTCTCTGGCGGCGCCGAACGGAACCAGCAGCACAGTCACCTCCACCTCCACTGCGGTCTTCCCTAATGGACCGTATCGCTGCTAAGAGCTGCCCGGTGGCGTAAATTTTCCCTACAATTACGCCGAATAATAGACGATGGCTGCGGTGTGGTGCGGTGGTCCCCACCGAGGCGACTTAGCGGTGGCTTGGCGAAATCAGGGGCGGTTCTTACCGTTACTCTGCGTGGCCTCCGAAATGCGCTTCGGAAGGTCATTGCAATCGGACGGTCTGCGTACGCCGAGGGTTTGCACGGCGTGGGGTCACGAACGTTATGAGCGCACACGGGAAGGACTTTGTAAATTCGGACTTTTGAACATAAAATGATCTTCTAGAAATTGTGAAATAATTAGAAAATATTCAGATAACAATAGAATGTCTCCTTTGTGTTGATAAAGTAAGGTGATTGAATATATACTTAGAGGCAGGCTTCATGTTCCGAGCATCTAGGAAATTAATAGATAGAAGATCCTCGGTGTAAGTAATTGAAAGAAAAAAATACAACGGAGAAAATATTTAATACTGAGCACAATAATATAAAATAATTATTTATTTACGCGATGAAATTTTTAATGAGTTAGTAAGTGACCGTTTATTTCTAAGTAGTGTCTTCAATGGGTTTGAAGTAAAATTGTAAAAAATCAGAAAACTTAATATGTGCTGATAAAAATGGTTAATTTATTCAAATAGAATCAAAGGAACATTGAGGATCGTTCCCCAGGTAAGTGGTACATTGTAGTTAATTTGGACGCTCGTCTTTTACCCTTTCGTACCCTCATGACAAAAATCTTCTACCCCCTCAAGAACGCAACAATACTTATGAGGTGATGTTGGCATTGGAATAGTATTGCAAAATGGTATCGTGGCTACCGAAGTGTTTCACCCCTCGTCCCAACCTCCGTCCCTCCCAACCCCCTCCCAACCTCCTAGCTTGTTGCATGTTCTTCAAAAGCGCACGACCCTTCCCCGCAGAAAATTACGAGAGGATTGTCACTGATTCGACAAAGAATAAAACTCGTGGTGCTACAAGGTCACATTCTTTCTCGCATTATTTGTTACTTATCCGCAATATCGAACTACGACATGAAACTGCAAACATGTTTTCAACCCGCAAACATTTTTTTCCGCACCGAGACTCGAACTCAGGTCCTCCCAGTTACCGCGCCGTGCGTCTTATTTCTACAATATAGAACCGAGCGATTTTCGATATCAAAATATAAATTTTGTGCGTGTAGTATGAACTCATGGTAAAGAACAATTGAGGGGTATAGCGTCGGTTCCCATGGACCCAGGGTAGTTGAGGTGTATTGGGTTGAGTTCGCGAATGTTTGGATACCGGAATGTAGGCCAGTTAAATATTAACGTGAAATTCTGATTTAAACCCAATTAGCAGCGACTTCATGATATTGAAAGTTTGGCGGAACTTTAGGGACGGTAATTCAGCAAGTTGAGCGGCGGTTCAAAAATACGGAAAAATATATTTGCAGAAACGGAAAAGGTATTATTTCCCGACTAATTCTGGTTATGCGATTTCACAAACAATATATTTGCTCTGTGTTTGAATTTAAAGGGTTCTTAGTTAAATTACGTCAAGAGAAAAGACAACGGGCAACGACGTTTGATGAGTGGCAATACAGCTGTGGCTGGTTTTGTTGGCGGAACAAAGGATCATGGGCATTTCATGTGTGTCTACGCTGTTGCGGGTTCAGTAGATTCGTATCAAAACTAATGTTTCAAGTCGTACCAATTTTTAATTATATATTAATGTCTCAGCCCAATATTTGCTATATTTAAAAGTTTGTTTAATTACTAAAATAGTTAACAATAGCTTTTTCATATTCATGAATTATATATTTTAAATTTATTGGGCCCTCTATTCTATTCTCTTGAGATGGGGGTCACTAGGATGCTGTCTTGTTTGTCTAGGTGGAAGTGCGTCCTTGTCTATAATGCCTTATATTGATGACAGTCCAAATCATGAATGAGGAAGTAGATTAAGAATATGTGACCTATTTTCAGAGAAAACCTAATTATCTACAAAAAAACTATATTAATTTATCATATGTAATAGTACGAAACGATTTTAATTTATCTGCAAATTTTCTTTGCACGAGTGATTTTTAATAAGAATACTTCGTTAATAATTTACCCAAAGAATTTCATAATATAAATTCAAGTATTTATTATATTGATGAGACTTCTGCTTTAATTGCACAACCTCATTAATGACTAATATATTGCTACTCACTATTAGCCAGAAGATAGAAATGGTTAGAAAAATCGACAAAAAATATCTAGGGTATTTAAAGATACAACACTCTCATTGCTGTGCACAAAATGTTTTGTGAACAAAGAACGCAAATTTCTGTCGGAGGAGATTTAATCTGAAGAATATTTATGCAATAGTCTGCAACCTAAAGAATATTATTTAACCAGGATTAAACTATTTTTTTAAAATATACTTCCCCTCTTAACGAGAGTTGAAACAACAAATAGTTATATAATCGTTTCCTATATTATTTCAGTATAATATATGAGTTTTACGACTCTCACACGCAACCAATCTTTATAAATGACGTCTGAAAAAAAAGAGAATTTCAAAAGAGACGTGGCTGATTGCGCATTGACTTTAAACATTAGGATAAACAAATTCAACTAAATATTCATGTGAAGTGAAACCCTCATCATTCGGGTAGTGTTGTTAATATATATATATATATATATATATATATATATAGGGAAATAACTCCTAAACAAAGCGTTGTAGTTTCTAAAAACCTCGAATTCTGAGGCCTGAAAAAAAAAACCTTCCTCATATCATAATCTACTCCTTTGTACCTTCTTTGTTCCTTCCTTTTCTGATGACTTCTTGGACACTCTCTTACAGTTTTGCTGGCCCGGAGCTTCTGGATACTACCTCACCAGTTCAGACACGTGCGGAAAATGCAATTAATTGAACGAATTACTTGATATTCAGTGCGACTTTGACTGTACCTCTTTGTCTGGTAATAAAGGTAAATAATATTGCAAAGAGTAAGTTTGTATTGCCCAGTTGTGAATTTATGCATGGGCAACTTTACGTAGCCTCTTCAAGAGTAAATAAATTTTCTAAAATTTTTGTAACTATCAAAGAAAGAGAAAAGCTGACAGTCGAGGAAGATTATGCTTTAAACATCGTTTTTAAAGAAATGTTGTTAAGTGTTCCAAAAACATCTATCTATAATACTTCAGCCAACATTTGTTTCAAACATGAAATGCATAGATATGCTATTATTTACGTATTTTTGATAATTTTAAATAATCTTTCTTTTATTGTAATTGAGTTCCCGATTTGTTCTTCCATTCATCGTGTTGGAAAACGCTCATCCGGGGACTTTTTCTATGAAAGTTATGTTAGGAGTATTCATAAAAAACAAATCCTTCCTTTCCGAATGACGTTTGTACTATCTTCAAGTACGCTGTACCTACCACAGAATATCACTATCATCGTGTGTCCGCAATTTAAAAATTATAAAGAATCTAATCTATATTCTTACCAGACATTAAATTCAATAATATGAAATCGACACAAGAAAAGGTTACAAGAAAGAATGTCAAATTGCTTGATCAGAACGACTCGCGATAAGAACAAAACAACCACGACTCGCGATATGAATAACCATATACAGCCCACTTCTAACACACTCTTGTGCATAAACACGTTCTCCATCGTGGCTTGCAAGCAATCTCCCCCTGGTATACCCACGCGGTTAATCACAGAACAATTGCTTCGGCGCGAATGGACGTCACGGCGAGCGTCAAATGCCCGCTCAGAAGGCAGCCGTATCTCCAACCCCGTTCGCGCTAATTCAACTGGGGGTTGCCTGACCCCGTTGCATTCTCACGTTCGCCATCGCATGCGACGGTCGCTGTTGCTGCGCATTTGCATGCGAGGTCGCCCGCCGCGATTCGTCTCCAAATTAAAGCCAAACAAGATGGGTATCGCCCGCGCTGAAAAACGGTGCTGTTTGGAGCGGTGGAGGCGACGAGGGCGCCGTCGGTGGATGAAAGTGGAGGGGGCGGGAGGAGGGGCGGGGAGGGGGCGAAAAGAAGGGCTGGCGAGAAACGGAGGACGGAGTTGCTTCTTGCAATGGCAGTGGTGAGGGGGCTCCAGGAGAGGCTGTGACGGCATGAAGGCGGCAATAGAAAGAGTTGGGAAGGGAAAAAACGGGAAAAGGGAAGATTAGAACAAAGGAGAAAAGTACGGGCCAAAGGTGAGAAGGTTAGGCAAAAGGGAAGTTGTGGTGAAGCAACGGCGCGGAGAGATGACGTGGAAGAGAGATGAGGAGAGGGGCACAGAATAGAAATGAATGGGATGGGAAGATTGCCACAGGAGTTATGTATGAGGGTGATAATAAGAATGGTGAAATAATAATTGGAATCTTTAAGAAAAAATGCACTCTGAGAATAGCTAGATCATGCCACACTCATATCAGAGTCCATGCTCTCATTGCTTATTGCCATCGCTGGCTCTCATCATACAGTGAGAACGTGTTCTCATAATACGCGACGAGGACAATAGTATCGACATCCGACGCTTTATACTCGGTGAGAAATGCATTATGTAAGATATTTATGTACATAATACGTTTTTTGCATAGAAAAGTATGATAAATAGTTACAATTATCCTAATTTTCTTTAATTTATGTTTTTATAAACGAATGTAACACATGTCATGACTACACACACATGATGAGATAAAAATATTTATGATGAGGATGGGGGACTCACCTTTTTCTTCAGAGGGTATGAATTGGTATGGAAAGAGAAAAATACATGGAGAGAATTGTGGAATGCTGAAGATATTGTAAAAGTGAAAAATTCCAGATAACAGAGGTGTAAAACTAGGAGAGTGATTTGAACAAATACGCACGGTTACAACCAACAATGGAATAGGTCTGCATTTTATACTGATAATTACTAATGGCTTTCATGAAAGAGCAAATAAAAATGTCATTCCCTCCGCGTTGAGTACATTTTATAATAATAACAACACAAACATTTTCTGATTCTAATTTTAACTATTTACCACATTTCGATAACACGTTTTTTGTAATGAAAAATTCAATTTTTGTAAAAGCAATTCTTAAAGTAAACTTTGGTAGCATAAAGTTAATGTTTTAATATTAATGTAACTAATGGAGATAATTTTCAAGTGGGGTTGAGAAGCAGAAAGAGTCAGGATGAACGGAGAGATGGAGAGGATGTGAGAGCGAAAACAACAGGGGGACAGGGAGGGGTAGTGAAAGGGAGAGAACCCAGGTGAGGTGAGTGTTATAAAGAGACAAAGGAGGGGGGAGAACAGGCAGAGAACGTACGGTGGGAGTGATGAGGTAGAAAATGAAGGGGCGGGAAGAAATGAAGTGACACAGTCAAGAGGAAGAGGCCGAAGGGGAAACGATTCGGAGGGGCAGTACGAAAGGAAGGACCTGCTTAGATGGCTCCGGGCATCAATTGATGTCGTGGAGTACCTCTGAGCGGTTTCCTCTGAACAAGTCCTGCCTCGACGGTGGCAGGATCTTCTATACTAGCTACAAGCCAGGTCCAACCTGGAGGAAAATTCTAGCTGGTGGCTGATCTGATGGGTTGTTATCCGTGGTGACTCGAATTAACACCAGGCGAACGCCCGTGCAGTACCCTAATAAACGGGCCACGGAGCGCGCGCGATCTTTCCTTCCTCTTCCTTGACCTGTCCTCACCCCTTACTTCTATACAGTTACACATACATGTTATGTTCAGAATAATTGCACGCTTTTCACAAATAAAGATTTACTACAGTTAACCGCAGAAAGTACATTGGTCACAATTCCAAAATCCAAAAGAGCGTACCAAGTGACAAGCCTAAATCAAAAAACCAAAAGTCCGGGTGATGTACCAAAAACAAGCTATGTCAAACCAAGAAATCTACACGGTACAATCTCCTCACTCAATTCCACTCGATACACGGTCCCTAGAGTTCTGTCTCTCTGGCTGGCGGCGCTCGCTTTTAAAGCGGGCGGCGCCGCAGACTCGCTCCACCGCTCCTGGCTCTCCGGCCAGCCTTCCTTCTAAGCTCGGGCGGCGCCTTTTCCGCATCGCCGCCTCTGCCTACTTCCTCGGTCGCCGCTGAGCGCTGCCACCTTGGCGCGCTCTTCAAATGCGGTTATACAGCCGCAACAATACACACACCCACATACGCCAGAAGGCCCATACGGCTTAGGATCTTACCCCTTGGTTGGGGTGATGGCCCACTGGTGGGAGAACCTGGTTAGGGAAACCTCGCATGCCGTTGCATGTCGGTGCCGGATCACGCCATCCAGCAGGAATGATCACCGCCACCTCCCGATGAAAAAGCATGCACTACACTTACGGGACTGGTGTCCGTTGGTGTTGACGTGCCCGGAATCACAAACCAATCAATCGAATGCACACATCAATCAATCATGGGTACAAAAAACTAATCAATCAAGCGGATCCACAGGGAAGGGAAGGGAGGAGGGTAAGGGTGAAGAGCTGGAGCGAGGGTGTGGAGGCAGCGTGGGCGGGCAAAAAGTGCGGGGGGTGGTGGAGGCGGGAGGGGGGGCAGCGCGAGCGAGCGCTTATACGCGGCAGCACGTCGCGCCGTCGCGTCGCGTCAGGGAGTCGAGGCGCTGACGAAGGCTTTCGCACGCCTCGGTATTCATAGCCACTTCCGCGCCGCTACATATTTCATCCCAGATAAGTTTACTATCTCGTCCGCGTAATCACGGGCTTATTTGCCGACGGCGGTGGGCGCGGGCGAGGGAGGGGCGGGGGCGGGGGCGAGGGGGGGGCGGGGGCGGGGGCGGGGGCGGGGGGGCGGCGGAGGTGCTGAGAGGCGGCGGAAGCGCCTGGGGCTTGCGACCTCCCGTTATCACGTCCTCGCACCCTCACACTCCCCAACCCTCGCACCTTCCCTTTCCGCCTCCTCGCGCCCTGCCATCCTTCCGGCCTCCCGCCATCCTTGTGTCTTCATTGATTGATTGATTGATACTGGTTCTGGGTGCGTCAACTACAATGGTCATTAGTCCCGTAAGTGTAGGGCGTGTTGTTTCTTTTGCTCGCAAGGTGTCGATGGTCTTCTTCCATTGTATGGCGAGACCCGGTGCTTATCTGCTGCCCTAGCGGGGGTTTCCCCAATTAGGTATCTCCCATCCATCTCCAGCTTTAAGCTCCCGACCGGTCTCGCGACAAGTGTGGTAGTGCAGTGCATGTTAGTGTAAGTGTGTGTGAGTAAGGGGTAAGAATAGGACAAGGAAGAGGAAGGAAAAATAGCACGCGGTCTGAGGCCCGTTTGTGTAGGTACTGCTCATTTGCCTGTTGTTGAGCGGAGGAACCACAGAAAACTACCGATCAGAGCATACGGCCGCTGGAATTCTCCTCCAGACAGCGACTTAATTCGATCTAGCTGAAAAGTCATCGTCGAAAATCCTGCCACCGTTGGTGCTTTTGGGATTTTATTCTAGGACCTCCAGGTCAAGATTGCAGTGACTTCACTGGATGCCCTGAACCATGTCTCCCGGTCTGCGTCCCCATGCTCTTTTATCCTCGCCATCTCACGGCCTCCCGTCCCCACGAACACACGCCCAACAGTACTCTCACGTTCGAGCCCTTCTCCAATCATCACCATGCAAATACCGGGAGCGGTAGCTCAGTGGTTAGAGCTTGTCCCGGCTAGGGTGGTGCCCCGCTGGTGGGAGAGTCCTGGTAAGGGGGAGCCCCGCTAGCCGACGGTAGGTCGGCGCCGGATCTCGCCATCCAGCGGGGGAAGATCACCGCCATATCCCGATAAAAAACATGCACTACACTAACAGAACTAATGATCGAAGCAGTTGACGCGCCCGGAAACACGAAAAAAATCAATCAATCAATCAACAATGCCAATGTCGGATCAGTACCCTAACAAACGGGCCAAGGACTGCGCGCGATCTTTCCTTCCTCTTCCTTGTCCTATCGTCAACTCTTTTACATGCACAACTTACACTATGCACTACTACCATACATGCCGGGACCTTACAAGGACGCGCACGACACTTACGGGGCTAATGACCTCAGCAAATGGTGCACCCTGAATCACTGATCAATTCGATTCAATTCGAGTCAGTTGGAACCCTCCAATCCTCATATGCTCGCTATTCCGCTACCTCGCCTCTTCGTGGCCTTCCCTCCCCCTCCGCATTGCTGCCACGTAACACAATCTCTGTGCTTCGCATTCTCGCTCCCTTGCAACCTTACTCTCTCATATGAAGGCGTAGGCTTCCGCGGCCAGAGTCATGTAAATGATCTTGGCTGTCCGGGTGACGCTGCGTCGAAAGCTGTGTTGCCGACGTTTCGATCGTCGTTTGACCAGCCCTGAGGAAGACCACGAAAAGATGGTCGAAACGTCGGTAGCCTTTGACGCGGCGCGCGTCATACGGACAGCCAACATCATTTACATTCCTCTCTCGTATTTCTCTCGATCTCACTTTTTATGCTTTCGTGTGCTCACGTCCACATCGATCCAAAACCACTCTGGTCGCGTTGTATCCACGTCTTTGAACATGAAATAAAAAAAAAGAATTGAATGTTTTTGACGGTAAGTGGTGACAAAAAATCGTTCGTTTTACTTGCGAACGGTTTGGTGCTTTATTGCATCTTCTTTGGAACAGTAATACACAAGTAGATAATTGTAGCATCCTTTACCTCTTCCCTCTCTTCATTACAATGAACACAATGTTTCTAGAATACACACATTTTGTACAACTGACACTTATGCGGTAAGCAATCATTTTAAACTCTACTCTCTTGACACAAGATTAACTACCCAATAGATTTAATTTTAATACGTTGTAAACTAACAAATCTCATTTCATTTTAATTTTTTCTATGTTTTCTTTCGAGAAAGCGGCCGATTTTCGTCTTCGCAATATTTATATACAATTAGCTTGGAGTGTTGGAATGAGATTTGGAAACCTGCTTTGAATGAGAGTTTTTCGTTTTGCTCAAGGTTTTAACTAGTCTTATATGTTGGAATGAATAATTATTCCTTTCTAACTTACGATGTGTTTTCTACGAAAAAAATTATACCGTGAATTTTAATACAAAATATTCCAAAACGTTCTGTTTATTAATAAGATTTCTCCCTATTCATTAGAAAAATACTTACATTTGTCAGTAATTTAATTCTGTTTAACTGTGTACTATGTTTTCTGGAGTCTTCAACATTTGTTAGAGAAATTGACACTAAGTAAAAAATAAATTTAAAGAATAAGAACCAAAATATATATTTTTCAATAATTAAACGAAATTAAGGGAGCCACGAAGAATGAGGAATGCAAATTACTATCACTTCAAGACTATACCACATTTAAAAAAACGTTTCCGAAAAATAAAACAAATACAATTTATTTTAATCTTTACCGTCAGTTAATATAACGATCACACAACAGTTTTCATGTTCATATTCAAAAGTTGGCAAAGGATATTATGTACTTGACTTTTTTCTTTAGAAATAAACATTCGATATTTCTTGGAACGAAACAGAAACAACATATACAACCATACAATATCAACTACACAAGAAAATCTTGAGAAATTGGTTCTACGTTGGAAATTGAAAATACCAAAACAGAACATTCATGAAAAAATATTCGAGAGACACATCGCTCGATCATGGGACATTTTGCATCGGAAACTCACTGCGGGCCTTAGTTTACCTTTGGGGAGACGGATCTGTCAGCAACATCTGGAGTTACTCACCTGAAACAGAGAGAGAGGAACAGAAAATTAATCTCACTTTCTCAGTCAGTGTAGCTCGAGCTTGGGGCAGCTCTTCGGAGGAATATAATTTCACGTTTTCATATTGAAAATCATTTTGTTTTCACGAATATACTAGAGAGTAAATGTCACAGTGCAAACAACACGTTATAAAACTGACGTTAGGCAATGTAAAAAGAAAAGGAATGAAATTTCTGGAAGACGACATAAGAATAATAAATATTTGATTTGTCTTGGATTTCACTTCTGCCACTACCAAAATCAAATATCATCACAAATTTCAGCGTCAAAATCATAAACTTCCTTTATTTCTTTCAACACTATTTCAGTGCCACAATTTTAAACAGTTCTTCGTATTTATTGATAAACAAATGACACGCTAATAACAGTTTTAAATCTTTTGTTGATTATTTTCTCCGACGAAAATTAAATTAAACTGAAATGTTTGTTCTATGAATAGTACGCACAGGAAGTTAATTTCAATGCACTTTAAAATTATTTCTTTATATGAATATAATTCATTTTATTCACTTACATTTCTTATTGCCAACTTTCAGTAGTCCATAAATTAAATTAAACTAGAGGTGCTGCAGAATACAACAAACTTTCCCCTAGTGAAGTTTTCTAATTATCTTGGTGTGGACTGGTAGTATACAGTCTTGCCCTTCCTTCTTGCCAGCTGCCATCTATCGCCGCCTAAAGTACATTTTTTAAAAATTTTCTCAACTTTTCGGTTTCTAAATAGTAGAATCAAATATTATTTAAGAATATTAAAGAAACTAAAACCTTTTCCTAAATACAATTTTATTAAAAAAATATTTAATGCGAAATTTGAAGCTCTTTAAATGAATATATTGAGACTTCGAAAAACTTCAATTGAAGTAATTTGAAGACCTTCCACTTACAAATTCAATGATGTATAAAAATCTATTGAAATGTGCATATTGACAGCGTGAGAAATATTTCAAAAAATTACATTTGTGTAATTAAAAAACAACAACAAATTAATACACCAAAATGAACTGTACATCATAATGAGCAGTGCAATTGGCACTATCCATTGGAAAAATCTAAATGCTTTTTGCAAAAAAATTTGCATTCATTTTTCAGAAAATAAGGTTTCAGCATTTCTGAAAATGCGGAATTTTGAGCTCATTTTTACAGAAAACTGTTGAGTTTTCAAGAAACTTATTTGACATTATTTAAAGCACATGCACTCATAAATCTAATAATGTGAAGAAATAGCCTTGAATGTAAATATTACCGACGTGAGAGACAAGTCAAAAAATTACATTTTTGTAATTAAAAAAAACAACAACAAATAATAGAGCAATATGGAGTTTATGTCATCTTATACAGTGCACTTACCCATACGAAAAATGTAAAGAAAAAATTTGGAGCCGTTTTTGAGAAAATCTTGTTTTTGTCACTTTTTAAAATTGCAAATACTGCCCGCCATATTGCGCGAAAACTACTAAAATTTCCGAAAAGTCTACACGAGTTTATTAAAACAACAGATAATTAGCAACAAATTTCATTTAAAGCAAAAAAGCAGAGTTAAACGCGAGAATCGGACCAATTCCACCTTTATATGTGTATTTTACTCTATTCGTACAAGAAATGTAAACAAAAAATTTGGAGCCTTTTTTAAGAAATTTTTCAAAATGTCCGGGGGTCTTCATGTAAAGTACCATAAAATTTTAAAGAATATTTTTTCAAAATTTTAAAGGTTCAACTAGACCCAGATGGAGAGGGGTTTCTTCAATTTGGAAACGATCGTACGCGTGGGCGTACGTTTAGGCGCTAGTGGTGTGGGCGGACGGAAAGACAGATGAGCGGACGGACGTTTTGAAAAAACACTTTTTCGGAATCAGGGGACCCCAAAATGTGTATTTCCATTGAAATCTCGAAATCGATTTTCCTCAGCATTACATAACTTCCTCAATACTACGTACATTACTGTTATATACACGTATGTATACAAAAAAGTAAAAGTACACTATGTTTTTGAAGAAACTATCTACCTATCATTCAATTTTGTTTATAACAATAATTATAATAAACATCTACGTTTTTTATAAACATTATCATAAAATTATATTGTTATTATTAAGTTTATTATCATTTAAGAAAAAATCGTTCCAGCAGTTGATTTTTTAATGCATATATATGACTTGCTACAAAAATTCATGAAAAAGAAAAGTATATATCACTATAATTGAAATCACATTGACAAGGCATCAAAACCAAAACTGTATATCACTATAATAACACAACATTAACTCTCAATTATTTCTTTCACTAGTCCTCCTAGTCTCTTAAATCACTTAAGTCCACTCTTAAATCACTTAAGACCACTCCTCTAGTTTTGAAAGAAACAAAACTTTTTTCCTTTTTGTTCTAAGAGAGAATGAATTTATTGTGTCCGAACGACCTTAATTTTTGTTTAATGGAAAATACAAAAAATAAATCCTGAAAGTGTAGGCACTTAGTACAAAAACATTGGTATTCAAAAAGCCATTTCAACACTCAATTTACTTCCTCTGTTACCGAGCCAACAAGCTGGGCCACAAAGGTCTCAAGGCATGGAGCCAAATTCGATATCCAAAGAAGGGACGCACTCGCATAACATACGTAGAAGGTGTTTGCAACTGTGCCAAAAGCACTAATAGATCAACATGCCTCTCGTACATTTTGAATATGCTTACATATAAAATGAATATTTCATTCATATTTGACTTGAGATAAGTCTGACTCACACTTTCTATTTAAAAATTTTATGTATTTAATTTTACTAAAGAAATAACGTAGATTTTATAAAAAGTAAAAGAATATGGATTCATAATAAATTAATGGTTGACATAAATTTAATTACATTTCGTCAAATTTTCATTGTAATTAATATTACTCTTATTATTATTATTATTATTATTATTATTATTATTATTATTATTATTATTGGGATTGTTGTTGTAGATGCTTTTTCAGCTCATAAAAATTAAAAAAAGATTTTCAACGTTCTGTAAGAATTAAATTTGAGAAAATTGAGGTAGCTTTTCAACCGTGAGTTATTTTTAAAGTACGGAATTTAAATAGACCTTTATTTAATAACAAAAAATAATAGGTTTCGATCACAATAGTACAAGGAAAATAAATTGTGATGGATTGTTTAATTAGTAAGAGAACAGAGAGATTTTTAACATGTAGCTAGAAAAAGTAGGTTTTGTAAAATAAAAATCTTGTTTAAAAATTCTAATCCTGAATATAACAAAGAACATGGAAAACACTGACTAATGAAAGAAATATAGGAGAGAGACTGTTTCTGGAGAGATTAATGAATATATCGATAGCAAATCTAAAGGATTCATATATAAGTAACTTCAGTATTATGATTCAATGTTGAGAGCGCCATTATGAGTAAAGAAAAATATATTTACACATACGTATTTATTTAGATTTTATTGTTTATCAAACGTTACTGCAGAAAAAACTTTGATTTCGCTGGTATTAAAATACATCAAGGAAAATTATTTAACTTGCTCTTTAATCACGTTTCAAAGTAACAGAAATAATAATAATAATAATAATAACAATTATTATTATTATTATTATCATTATTATCATCATCATCATCATCATCATCATCATCAAGTGTTGAATGGATGCAACTTGCACATTCCGGCAGAGCCAGCGTTTGAAGCGCGCAATCCAGTCGCGCAGCTCGAGGGTGCTCGGGCAGCGCCTCACCTTTGCCCTCGGCCCCAGCCTCCGCCCCGGACGAGCAGGCGAGCGCGGAATTTGCTTACTCAGCTGTTGTGCCTCCGCCGTGCGCCCCGCTACGATGCTCTTCTCCCTCGCTGCCGCTCTCAGGACACGGCCCTTCCCGCCTTCTCCCGCCCCGCCCCGCTCTCTGCCCGTCCCTCCACCGTCTCCGCCGCTCTCGCGCCCATACCTCACGCCACGCCTCTGCCCCGCCACGTCTCTCCCCGCCACGCCACGCCTCTGCCCCGCCTCGCCACGCCTCTGCCCCGCCCCCCCCCGCCACGCCTCGCCACGCCTCTCCCGCCGCCTCCGCCACGCCTCTGCCCCGCCACGCCTCTCCCCGCCACGCCTCTCCCCGCCACGCCCGCCTCTCCGCCACCTCCCGCCACGCCTCTCCGCCACCCTCCCGCCACGCCTCCCCGCCACGCCTCTCCCGCCACGCCCTCCCCGCCCGCCGCCTCTGCCCGCCTCGCCACGCCTCTGCCCGCCACGCCCTTCCACCACGCCTCCCCGCCCTCCCCGCCACGCCTCCCGCCACGCCTCCCGCCACGCCTCCCCGCCACGCCTCCGCCACGCCCCCGCCACGCACGCCTCTCCGCCACGCCTCCCGACACGCTCTCCCGCCACGCCTCTCCGCCACGCTCTCCCCCACGCCACGCCTCTCCCCGCCACGCCTCTCCCGCCACGCCTTCCCGCCCGCCTCCCCGCCACGCCACGCCTCTCCCGCCACACGCCTCCCGCCACGCCACGCCTCCCGCCACGCCTCTCCCGCCCGCCTCTCCGCCCGCCACGCCTCCCGCCCGCCTCCCGCCACGCTCCGCCCCGCCCTCCCCGCTCCCCGACGCCTCCGCCACGCCTCCGCCCCGCCTCCGCCCGCCTCCCCCCGCCTCCGCCCGCCTCCCGCTCCCGCCACGCCACGCCTGTCCGCCCGCCCGGCCTCCCCCCCGCTCTGCCCCGCCCGCCAGCTCTGCCCGCACCTCCGCCGCCACGCCTCCCCGCCACGTCACGCCTCTGCCCCGCCACGCCCGCCTCCACGCACTCCCGCCACCTGCCCCGCCGCCTCTGCTCCGCCCCGACTCAGCCCCGCCTCGACTCCATGCCCCGCCCCTCCCCGCCTCTTCACACCCCCTTCCGCTCATTCCCTGCTCGTGCATTCCAAGCGAGGTTCCCGCGACAACAGAGTAAGGATTTTCGTTAGTTGGTTAGTAATTCCTGGCACGGACACAGCTTAGGTCATTATTCGCGTAAGTGGAGTGCATGTTTTTTCCTCGTGAGATGGTGGTGATCATCCTCCACTGGATGGCGAGATCCGGTAACGACCTACAGTCGGCTAGCAGGGTTTCCTTCTAACCAGGACTCTCCCACCAGCGGGGCACAGCCCCACCCGGGACAAGCTGTAAGCTCCCGACCGGCCTCCCAGAATATGTGGTAGTGCTGTGCATGTTAGTGTAAGTGTGTGCGTAAGGGGAGAGGATAGGACCAGAAAGAGGAAGAAAAGATCGTGCGCGGTCTGTAGCCCGTTTGTAGAGTACTGCTCCGGCATTCGTCTGTTAATCGGAGAAACCACGGAAACTACCGGTCATAGTCTTAGGCACTCTAGTCACCGACAGCGATTGCAATTCAGACTCCCTCATGAAGCGTTGAATTCGCCACCTCGGCTGAAAAGGCTCTGGTCGAACCTGCATGCCGTTAGTATCTCGAGCCACGTCTCCGATCGGAGCGAGCAGGGCAGTCAGTTGATCGCCTGAGGACGTTCGGTCGAGGAAGACGGGATAAACCGGAGGATCGATGATAAAGTATTTGACCCAAAAATAATTCTGACATCTTACATTAAAACATCTTAAATATTTTGAATCGAGCAACCGGCTGGCTTTAATCGCTATAAAGGATGGGACTGGCAAATCCTCTAATTAATCAAATGTTTTAAAATATGAAAAAAATATTCGAAACTTTGGAACTTTCCTTTTCTTCAATATTATTAATTTCTTTTCGCATTGCCAAAAATAATTCTGACATCTTACATTAAAACATCTTAAATATTTTGAATCGAAATAAACTCTTCAAATCTCATGATCTCTTTTAAGCCTGTTGCACTACACAAGTCATCACTATCATTGCGGACAAAATAACTACCAGGTTTTGGATGTCTTGATTACAGTGGTAGTTACCCTACATTGCTTTTTTTATTTCTAAGGTCCGAAGTATTTGGAAGAATACATATGTTGCTCTGAAACATCTGAAAACATTTGCACAATTTCAGTAATGAAACTGAAGAACGCAAAAGTAGATAGCCGTCTTAAGAAGTCGTTTTCTTGTGCGTGGATTGAACGATAAACCTGAACTCCTCCCTGTTTCTAGCATCGCTACATTCGCCTTCAGCCCCGGTGGGCGGTGTGGCAGTCACCAGACACGGCGTCCTCTGCCTCTCCAGCCACTGTGTTCTCTGCGTTGCCACCTCACCCTCCGCAACCTCTCATCCTCGACCTCTGCGTCCCTCCCTCTCGCTCGCGCCAGCCCCGCCCGCGGTAATTACGCGCTCCAGACGAACAAAAGAAGACAATGGGGCGGAGCGCGCGCCGAAAACATCCCCAGGGCGGTCGCCGCCGCGCCGTCGACGCTAGCGCTGCCAGCGACCAACTCTGTAGTCTCGACCGACTCCACCGCGCCTTGCGTCGCGCTGCCACCCAAGTATATAAAATACCGAAACTATATATATATATATATATATATATATATATATATATATATATATATATATATATATATATATATATATATATATGCAAAAATTAAATCAACCTTGCCGAGTCTCGAACTATCAATGTTTGCATTTGGTAGTCTGGTTCCTTGATTGATTGATTGATTTTTTCGTGTTTCCGGGCGCGTCAACTGCTTGGGTCATTAGACCCGTTAGTGTAGTGCATGTTTGTTCTCGGGAGATGGCGGTGATTTTCCCCTCGCTGGATGGCGAAATCTGTCACCAATCTACCGTCGGCTAGTGGGGTTTCCCCTACCCAGGACTCTCTCACCAGCGGGACACCGCCCCAGCCGGGACAAGCTCTGAACTCCCGACCGGTCTCCTGGAATATGTGGTAGTGTAGTGCATGTTAGTGTCAGTGAGTGTGTAAGGGGAGAGGATAGGACAAGGAAGAGGAAGGACAGATCGCGCGCTTTGGTAGGGTACTGCTCCGGCATTCGCCTGGTGTTGATCGGAGAAACCACGGAAAACTACCGATCAGAGCAGCCGGCCGCTAGAATTCTCCTCCAGACAGCGACTGAATTAGACCTAGCTGAAAAGCTAGTGTCGAAAATCCTGCCGCCGTCGGGACTCTAACCTACGACCTCCCGGTCAGAGGCGCTGCGTCGACATCAGTTGATATACTGAACTACCGCTCCCGGTTGAAATGTTGTGTTCACCAAGATCTGTACATATAGTAGAATGGAATTACGGTAAATTACCTTGACATAAAAACATAGGGCACCACATATTATGTATCTACACTGATTTTTTTTTCTGAAATGACACATGTGTCAGACGATTGGTCGTCATTGCTTTTATGCCGGGTTGTCCATTTAAGAAAGGTTCCATTTAAGAAAGGTTTTGGAAATATCTCGAAAAATTCGAATCGGATCAAGAAAAGTGAGTATTGGCAGCAGTTTGTATTGATGGAGCCCATCCAATGATTCAAAATTAAACGGCTTATCCCTACACTCTGGTGGTGAGAGTGGGGAAAAATACAAAAGTTAATGGGGAACCCCTATATTTTCATGTTAAGATTCTCAAAACAAAAACAAAAAAAAACAAAAAAAACAACAACAACGTAAATTTTGTATTATCCTTTTTTTCGTTTTGTTATAGAGCTGTAATCTACAAAAATAAAAATGAACAAAAAAGTTAACAAACATTTACAGTTTCTCGACAATTACTCCTCAAATTGAAGAAATAAAAAAATTGTGTTCAATAATTTGCATGAAGCGCGGCAGTGCGGTTATGAAAAATTTCGCTGCGGTGGGTCACAGTAAAGATGTACTCGAATACAGAGTGAGGATGCTATCCGGCTTGCCTACGTAGCAACTCATTCCATTAGAGTGAAAGACGAATGCAAGCGGATAATTGTTAACATTCAGGATTTCACAGAAAATAATTAGATATTCATGTTTTTAAATGAAAAAACACAATTCAGGGTATGTTATGTAATATAATATAATTATAATAGATAATACAATATAATATTAAGATGTAGTATAATACATAATTCTTCAATACAAAGATATTCATGTTTTGCTTTCATAAGAGGGTAAAAAATATTCGTCAGGTAACCCAACAATCTAATTTCAAGCTCATGAGAAAAAGGCGGAAAATAAAATTTGACATTCTTGATTAAATGAATTGCAAAGGAATATTTCTCAACGGAAAAAATTTACATAAAATTCAAAATTTGCTACATGTCGCGCAACATACAAGGTACGAAGAAAATGCAAAATATTAAGTAAATAAAATTGTAAAGAATACGCAAAATCTCTAAGGCACCTGCTTCTGAGTAACTTCAGAATAACCCTTTAATACAAAGTTATTAACACAAGTTAGTTCCTTACGAGTTTACCTACAATATGAGACCTTATTGAACCTCCCCTTATTTGGAAGTATAGCTACGTAAAACTACATTGTACCATGGGTGGTCATAAACGAGAAGTTTAACGAAATCCAAGAAACAAAAATTAACTATTTAATATTCTGTGAAATATAAACTGAACTCTTGGCAAAAAGTTTACTCATGCCCGGTTTTGGGCCAAATTCATGCTATGTGCCACAGTTTATGAAAACAATCACATCCAATCGATTCCTGTTTGAACATATTTTAATTACTAAAAAACATCTAATACTCACAGAGTGCCACTAATATTTATTTTTTTATTTAATAGGTAAATTATTACAGCCAAATTAGAAAACTTGATGCAATGTGGCTAGGCCACTAATATACATACTTTACGAATTATAAATCTTTTTATAATACCGGTTGTCTGTATAATATTCTTTATCATTAACTTCATTTTTAATAATTAATTCTCCTAATGTTTGTTCACATGAATACAATTCCAAACATGCCTGATAGCTTTGATTTATTTAGCCTGGTATTCACTTCAGCTCCACTATTAAGGGAAGAACTACCTAAATATTCTCATTCCTCAATCGGCAAATCTACATGTGAAAACCCTCCTCTCCACGCAGTCCCGCTGCCATCGGCCGCTGGCTCATCTGCAGCTGCGAGCGGCGCAGAGCCGGCCGCCAGGCGCCTGGCCGCGGGCGTGCTTCGCTAATGAGAAAGCGCCGGTGGAAGCGCGCGCCCGCCCGTGCGATTGGTCAGCGCGCCCACCGCACCGGGGAATCCCGGCGCTTCGGGCTTTTGTGCCGAGCGAAACCGCGCTCTGCGATGCGGCGAGGGCACCGCGCGCCTGGCTTCCAAGGAGGCGGTGGTGGTGGTGGTGGAGGCTCTGGTTGGGATAGCGGGGCATCGGGCGTGCGCGCTGGAGACCAAGGCGGGGGTGGGATAGGGGGGGAGCCCAAGGATTAAGTGGTGGTGGACGCTGTGGTTGGGTAGCGAGGGGGCATGGAAGCCGGTGTGGTGGGGACCAAGGCGGCGGTGTTGGTGGACGCTGTGGTTGGGATAGTGAGGGTGCATTGCTTACGTAATTTTACTTATTACTTTAAACAAGGCTTCATATACATTACTTGCCAAAATTAAAAGATCCATTTCAAGTTCACAGCACTACGACATTAACCAGATCAATTGTGTAATGTGACGACAATTCGGGTATTATTTAAGCACCAGGTTTGTTTACAGACGAAATGCCAGATGGATGGACGGACGTACAGATGGACGGACGTACAGATGAACGGACGTAAAAATGAATGGATAGGCATATAGACGGACAGACAGATGGCCAGACGGAAAGACTGACGTTTTAAAAGAAAATTCTTTACCAGGACGCCTGATTCTATTACCAGCAAACTTTCTACACCGAATTCTACAGCGTTACATACTTCTCTCTTTACTGCGTGTAGGAGAACGTAAAAATATAGAGCCGTTGAGAAAATAGTGTTTACATAATTAAGTACAATTCACACACCAACAAAAATGCTAAAAACTACGAAAATTTTGATAAAGCTTATCGTGAAATTACATAGACGAAAATATATCACTAGCTTCAAAAACGCAGGTGTAGAAAGAGTTCGAAAGATAGTTGAACGCTTACAGTTTTGCAATGTTTGAATTTTGTATTTAAATTGAAACACAAATAAAAGTATCCAAAGTTTTTTATGACAATCATTTATTCAGCAATTTCACAACGTTTCGTAACTCGTTTTGTTACATCTTCAGGTGCTAAACTTAGTGAGGGAACGCTATCCCATTGAATTACCTCATCACAGAACATTCAAGGAAACATTACGAAATACCTCACTCTCACTCAGTTGATACAACATAACTAACCGTTACGAATAGACACTCCATTCAAAGTTTGAATGATTTACTAAGTTCGACGCAATATTGATTTAAATTGAATTTTAAAAAAATTCAAATTGGTACAGCGAATTTCAAGTATAACCAGAAGAAATTAAACCAGAAGTTTTCCCCCTTGCTTTTGTTCAGTTACCAATTGGTACACAAAATAGACAACATCATGACATTATAAATATCCAGTTTGAAAATAATACTACCTATATTTTGGAAGAGGGAATCACTCACATAAAATCAAATACAAGAATAAAATAAACGATGTAACTAAATACTCTTTTAGCAACCAGACAATTCACTGGATTAATCTACCTGACGCAGTACTAGCGACTTTTCCCTCTAGTGTGCGTTGCTTCCGGAGTCGTCTAGGGAACTGCGTGTGATGCCAATATTTATACGTGTTGTAGGTTTTGTCATTAGTAGTTTATACTCCCTATAATATGTCTCCTTAACCCTTCAGGCGTGACTTTCGCCACCCACCGTCAGCTCCTGCAGCGTGCCTTCTAAATTTGCCAAAGTTGCAATTCCGTTCTCATCTAGGTTAAACACACATCTCATAAAGTATTAAAAGAATAGGATATCTAAAAGAAAGTATGTTCTTTCATTTAGTTTATTGATATGATCAGAAGTAATATTCAGAATGACCTAAAAAAATAAACAAACCATATATTTCCGAGAGCGGTGTACTTCGAAGCAAATTATGCAAAAAGAATTTCCAAGGCAAATTTTGGAACAATACTATGTTTATTTTCTGTTATTGTTGTTATAGCTATAACTTCGTTAAACGAAATTCTGATTTTCGTTCCTGAATTTACGTCTGGATAATTTATTTTGTCAATTCCATTATAGTTGGTCTACCACAGACCATACGTCAGCAACCACAATATCGTGTATAAAAATCAAGAGCTGATGTGAAAATCATGAAAATTGGTATACAAGAAGCCAAGCTACTACATTGAACTGCTAGATAGCGATCTCTTCCCGAAATATGTTGAGTAACCGTGGCGACGCATTCAAAAGCATGACTGGCATATGCCGTCGTGCACGCCTGAGGGGTTAACTTGTCTTTGTCTCTGTAAGTTTTTATATTTTCTGAAATTTTTTTATTATTATTATTAATGATGATGATGATGATGATGATAATAATAATAATAATAATAATAATAATAAATAATAATAATAATGTTTTTATTACCGGCCACCCTCTTCCACTAACCACTTAAATATTTACATTTATATAATTACAATTGAGGCGTTCGAGCGGAAACAGTGACAACTGACATTTCACGTTACTTACGACATTGTTTGTCACCGAGCGAAAGCTCTTTAGCAGAATAAACACATTATTATTAACCAATTATTCCACGCCGTTTCGGAATAAGTATCCAGAACGTGAGCGCAAGGCACCTTTGCGGGCGACCGCTCCTTCCCGCAGGCGCGCGGGCGCTGTCGCCGCAGCTGTTGCCCGGACACGCTCCGCCGCTCGCGAAGCCAAGTCCGCCTCCCCCCCCCCTTCCCTGCCCGGCCCGGTCCGGCCCGGCTGCCGCCCGCTGACCCGCAAGCTCACTCGCCCTCGCCTTGATGCCGGCGCGGGCAGGTTGGCGCACTGCGGCGGGGCACGGCTCGGGTCGCAGTGTCACTTGCGAGGCCCACGCCCACGCTTTTGGCGCCTGTCTTCATTCACGCGCTGCGTCGCGTCGGCATGATGGCGCCGGGCCCCCTGGGCCAGCTGCCCCATAGTGCGCGTCATATCCAGGGGGAGCGGGGATTTTGACGAACTAAAACACCGCCAAAATGATCAATCCAAACCGGTAGCGGTAGCTCAGTGCGTCAACTGATGTCACTGCAGCGCTTCTGTCCGGGAGGTCCTAGGTTCCCACTCCTCACGGCGGCAGGATTTTCGACACTAGCTTTCCAGCTAGGTCGAATTCAGTCACTGTCTGGAGAAAAATTCTAGCGGCCGGCTGCTCTCATCGGTACTTTTCCGTGGTTTCTCCGATCAACAACAGGCGAATGCCGGAGCAGTACTCTACCAAACGGTCCACGGACCGCGCGCGATCTGTCCTTCCTCTTTCTTGTCCTATCCTCTCCTCTTACTCACACACACTTTCAATCAATCAATGATCCAATGCTCTTACAATGTTTTAAAAATGCCCGAAAAGCAAAGACAAATGACGTACAAAAGTTTATTAAAATCAGTTCAGATAAACAACTCAAACTGGTAGATATACGCATTACTGATGTAATCTTGGCTTCTTCCTTTCGTTCAAGTGCACTCAGCTTCCAAACGTTTCGATTACACTGTTCTTGATCTGAAAATCTGTCTTTAGTTATCTTAAAATCGGATGAATGGGCAATGGCAATGTTGGGCGTCTCAGGGACCAGATTACATACTCGCAGCAGCTGATATTGCAATTTCTAACGAAGAAATTGAATATGCTACTTAGAAATTCTGTGCAGAACATTAGTGTTGTCGCACGTAAATATTATTTGAGAAAGTAACATTAAAACGACATTAAAATCGATGAAATCAGCAAAAAATGCTTTAAAAGTGACGGAAAAAATATAAAATGTGATATAAAATGGGTCAATATCGTTTGTCAAAAAAAAAAAGACATTGTTCTAAAATGAAAAATAAAAAAATACATTATATTAAAATCCGCGAGCTAGTGATATTCAAGGTTCAGGACCGAAATGTCCGTAAGGCGTCCAGCATAATTTTCCATCATAAGTTCGCGGTCTTCGTACAGCTCCAGTAATCGCATTCTCCAGAAATCATTTATTCTATAACCCGTTCCCACATCCAGTTTATAAGAGTTGATAAGCATTCATATGAGATAAAACATTGGTCGAGAAGGGGATTGAGACTACTTCAGGGATAAAATTCATCGTCCATCCCACCAAGACGAAAAGGGTGATCTGCGGAACGGGGAGATTAAAGCGATAGATAGTACGCTGATACTCATAGGATATGATGTTCCATGAGCCTGCAGAGAAAGGAGATAACCAAGATCGCGATCCAAAACCGAAAGTTAACAGCGACCTAAAATAATAAAAGAATTACTCAGACTTCTGTCCTCACATGATAGATACCCAACACACTATTGGCTTTTATTTTATCAAAGTCAAAAGAGAAACGAACAGCGGTCGTAGCTGTTTGATTTCTCAAATGTTGGAAATAGTTTAGTTCTGTTGCTACTTTCCTGACGACTAGCATAAACGCATAAATTGATATAGAAGACCTCTTGCATTTATATCAACAAAATGATCTTTTTAATGTGGCATTGGCTTGAGATATCTAATAAATAAACGACACCAGGTTGGAAAGCAAATGTCTATTGAGACTATAATACCAAGAGAACGCAATATGAACAATGACGTCTTGTATAAACAATGACAGAGTATCCGTCATAAATTGTAAAACGTATAAATAACAGTGAAAGGCCTCATCGCGAACGTGCCGCTTTCAGTAGATGGAAGTTCAAAGCCCTATACACACAAGGCAATATTTTCCCCGGCGCAGCCATAAAATGCAGACCTTAAAACGGGTCACCCCGACTACAAGCACGTGTGCCGACATGACCGAGGCCTTTCCTACTTGCACGGACCCTCGATAACGAAACTTTCATTAATTCTGCGGGCTAACTATGTTTACCTCGTACTCCTGAAATATACTGCGGCAGTTACATCCGCACCGGGGTGCATTAGATGCTCGATACAATTCGAAGCCGACGAATTTAATTACTGAGAGCGCACTTTATCTCGCGACAAATTTTACAGCAACGCTTAACACGGCTGCAATGTGAAACATCCAGATTACCATCTTTAAAT
Organism: Teleogryllus oceanicus; assembly: GCA_964035755.1. Taxonomy (NCBI): domain Eukaryota; kingdom Metazoa; phylum Arthropoda; class Insecta; order Orthoptera; family Gryllidae; genus Teleogryllus; species Teleogryllus oceanicus. The sequence goes on from CAXIVR010000003.1 coordinate 183,935,611, forward strand.
TGCCTCTAAGGAACGAGTGTTAATTTGGGGGATGCGAGAAGAGGGTGGGGGGTTGGGGATCGTGTTCGACGCCGAGCTGGCCGCTAGAGCGCGTTTCGAAACATGAATATAATTAACGGCAGAAATAGTAATAAAACGTGTGTTATCCCCGGGGCGGAGGCTGTAAACAGAACGTTAAGAATTTTACAGCGACTGCGGCTGAGCTCCCAGCCGACGCGGCTGCCGTCGCCAGATAAGAGGTGGGGGAGGGCGGAGGGCTCGAGGACGGAGGCGGCCGAAGATCGGGAGTGAGGTGTAGGAGGAATGGAATGAGATGGACTCGTGGGCAATGTAATCACTAAAGGGGTGGGTACGAGGTTCATTGATTATAATCAATGAATAAACCTGAAATAATTATTTTATGTTTCCGGGAGCGTAAAATACTATATAACTACAAACCGGAAAAATATGCATGAAACGTCAAAAAAATATGCATGCAAAAAAATTGCATGAAACGTCAAAATATGTATTTAAACGTGTAATGAAATCAGTAAGAAGATGTGGTAAATATGTAAAATCAGATATAATACGTAATATTGAAATACACTAATTATAAAACACACATAATACGAAATTACATGTATAAAAAAAATTCGAAAACAAATTTGAAAATAGTACAAACGTTTTAAGAATCATTTGGAGAGCACAACTTGATGTACACTTGCACCTTATATATTTTCCGTCAGTTGTAAAAGCTTTATTTAGTTGCGGTATTGAATTTGTCAACATATTTTGTATTGAATATTGTCATTAGTTGTAAAAACTTCATCCAGGAACGTAGTTTTGCAGCCGGACTAGACACAATAGAAGGCCGTACAAACAGGCGATTTGTACGAAAATGATCTTCGCTGTCCGGGTGTTGCCGCGTCGAAGGCTGTGTTGTTGTCGTTTCGACCATCTTGTCGTGGTCTTCTTCAGAGGTGGTCTAACCAGCTCAGCGCTGAGCTCACCAGCAGACCAGCCCTGAGGAAAGCCACGACAAGATAGTCAAAATGTCGGCAACACAGCTTTCGACGCGGCGTCACCCGGACAGTCGATCATTTTCATTACTCTGGCCGCGGAAGCCTACGACTTCACTGGCCATATGAACAAACAGCAAACAATGACTGCAGCTTGCAGCACACTCATCGAGTGTCACGTTGGCAATTACCAAAGTTTCTCGCAAATTAAGGTTAAAGGTCACGAAACGCGTCGTCAGAAATACTTTTCACACCTAAAGGTGAAAACAATTTCAGTCGCTGACGCGCACTTCCCGCCACTGAGATAACTGGAGCAGGCGCGCCGGACAGTAAGAAAATCACAGCATTTTCACGTAGGGTATAGAAGTAATGCAATTCGCAAATTGTCAATCATTTATTTTGAAAGGAGCAGCTCATTCACAATATTTGAATAAATGTTTACAAATATTTGGTTTGGAAATGCAAGATGACTCTTTAAACATTTTGTAATTCTAATTTAAAAAAACAGCTCAAATATTTTTCTCACATCGTATACATAATTACGAAACATAATGATGTACTTAGAAATATTTTGAAACATGAAGAAATTCATTATTCTTACCAACTGTATTTATTCTCTTCATATATTGTTTGGTTGCAACTTCTAAATTGATAATGGAATTTATTGGTTTCGAAGATAAGTTATTAATATGAAACATATAAGAATTGTAAGAAAATATTTTTTTCTTTATTTGCTTGTGAGATGCAGCGATGGCACCCTGACCCCATTGTTTTACTGTCTTAGAAAATACGATATGACGTTGAGAGTATCGACAAATTCACGCGACTCAAGCGATGACTGAATTTACCTACTAAACTGAAAACCTCTGGTGGTATGTATGAAGATTTATTTCTCGAAGAAAGTGAGGATAATAATAATAAATAATAATAGCTTTTGCAGGAATAACGTGAATTACGTAAATTTTATGAACTTCATGACCTCTCTGTCAAATCCATTGCAACAGGATAATATCACCGTTCTCACTATTGGAGTTGTACGCAGAAAGCTTGTTAACTACTAAGTAGATGATGTGAAATACACGGACAATATTCGTTAGCAACGTGTGTTAAGTAAAGAGGATGTGATAGTACAAACACGGTAAGATTGATCGATTGATTGTTTTGGGTTACGTCAAATGATGTCATCATTAGTAACGTTCGTGTAGTGACTGTTGTATTTCGGGAGGTAGGGGTGATCCTCCCCCAGTGAATGGTGAAGTCCGGCACTGATTTACACGTCGAATTGCGGGGGATTTCCCTACTCAGGTATTTCCTCCCGGCGCGACACCGCCCCAGCCGGGACAAGCTCTAAGCTCACGACTGATCTTCAGATAGCGCTTACTGCATGTAAGTGTGCGTATGGATGAGGATAAGGTACAGAAGAGCAACGAAAATTTTCTTGTAGTCCGTGGCCCGATTGTAAGGGTACTGCTCCGCCATTCACCTAGCACTGCTCGGAGACTCAACCAAGAACCATCGATTGGAACAGCTCGTCTCGGAAATCCGAGACTCAAACCCTAAGACTTCTCAAAGTCGTTGCTGACTTCGAGAGACATCAGCCGGGAAAAAAGATATATGAAAGCCATTTCTCAAACACAGGCGTATGAAATAGTAACCAAAATTATTTGCCGTTTGTTTTCATTTGTATAAATCTAAAACGCTTAGAAATTACACCGATATTTTCATCTTTTGCATCCAATACATGTGGGAAGGTGGTTCTCATTATCATGTAGGTTTTTATCGATAACTATCATCCCTAGTTTTTTACATATAATTTAAAAGTACAAGATTTTGATGGAACAAGATCTGATCGTAAACAATTCAAGTAAAACAAAAATGTTTAACAAGAGAGCCGATCAATACATAAACATTGTATTTCAACGTCCTGCCAATAGGGTAAAATTTCGTTTACAATGCTTTGACGTGGTGGTATTGATAAAGCGCCGTGTGTTGCAGATCAGCGAATCCTGTTAAAATGCAAACCATTGAGATGAAAACGAAAACTGGCTGGAAAACAAAATGCTGGTTACTCGGGCGGAAGAGATGCCAAAAACATTCATTACGTTCTGCACAAATCGGGAGCTTTGAGATTCAAACAGATCAAAAGTACACCAGAAGTTATCCTTTGCACTCAAAATTGGTACTGAATTGATAATAATGCATGAAGTAGTTTTAAAAAATACGGAGAGACTGTCATCAATTTTTCTTCGTAACTCGGAAATACCATGGGATTTCAGAAAATTTAATATGAGTTAATTCAGTTTTGAAATAAATATTTAAGTGAAAGTTAATTGTTTTGAGTCTTTACATATTTGGATCTCAAAACAAAATAAGATATGATTTTTTCGTCAACTAACGTAATTATAATGTAATGTTAAGAAAATCAACAGCAAGTCAAAACAATATGTTAGTTATTTTCAATTTTAGAAATTTCGTTTCAAAACAAGTATGATCGTTGGTTTCTTGAACTACAGCTTACATGACGCACTCATTACTCGACATTCATGAAAATGTTTCTAAGAACTTAACATGAAAAGTAGAAGGTGTAAGGAACAAAATCAAGATCACAATAAGCAATTTCAACCACTGATGGTCTCTCAAAATTTACACCTACGTGCATATCAGTTTCTACAGTTTCGTAATCGACAGTATTTGATGGGCTCGTCCATTAGATCTATCTCCCAATAGAGCAGGCGGTCAGCAGAGGCTGCCATAGGAAAAAAAAATTACCAACGACGTTCAATTCGGCAGAGCTCCCAGCCTCTAAGGAAGAGGAACGCCTCTTCTCTCTCTCTCTCTCTCTCTCTCTCTCTCTTTCTCTCTCTCTCTGCCCTTCCTCTTCTCTTTTGTTCTTTCTCCCAACCACTACCTCAACTCGTCTCTCGCAGCCCTCCAATTCCCCGCTCACCTCCTTCCCGCCCACGTCAGCTCACCTCACTGCCAGCTCACCTCACTCCCAGCTCACCTCACTCCCAGCTCACCTCACTCCCAGCTCACCACACTCCCAGCTCACCACAGTCCCCACTCACCTCACTGCCCGCTCCCCACTGCACTCCATCACACTCCCCCTTCGAATTACTCTCACCCCGATATCCCCACTCCTCGCAGCATTCGCTCTCCCTCTCTCACCTAATATCCATCTCCCTTCTCTCATTCTCACCGTACATCTTCCACTTTTACTTTCGTCTTAACTTCCCAAAGTTCTCACAACTTCCGCCTCAAACCTCTTCCGATCCTTACTTATAATTGCGCCCCAAAAACATCGCAACTAGCTGCAACCATTAGTGCCACCCCGAAGTCACTCTTTCACTTCTGCTCCAACTCTTACCCCACCACCATCGATTCCTCTGCTTCCATCTCAGCAGGTATGCCCAGCAGCCTTCTCTTGTCACCACTTACCTCACACCAAAGCCACCACCCTTTCGTCTATGCCCAGTTCCAACGCGTGTTTCCGCTCTCTCTCACGTTTTCACTCCCGCTTTAGCCTCTCCTCTTTCCTTCCCCCTCACCCGTTTCAGTCCAAGGCCGTCGGAGGCGCAGGTGGCGCCAGGGCGATGGATCGGACAGCTGAAGTGCGCGCCGCGCCACGCCACGCCACGCCACGTCGCTTCGCGCAGCCCCCATACTAAATTTGATATCGCCGTCACGCCCTGGCTAACGCGGGACCACTTTCGCTCGGCCCCGTCGCGCCGTGCGATGCCCGGAGCCCGCCCGTTTTTACGAGCCTCCGCCGGGCGCTGCGCCGACGCGCGAGTGCGAGCGTGCGTGCGTGCACGCGGCCTCGCCTGTTGCGAGGAAGCGCCTTATTTAACTACGTGGAATTTATGCATTGGAAGATGACGTAATAATAATTGTTTACGTTCCAAGGCGGAAAGAAGCTTTTATAAGCTCAATTGATTTGTAAAACTAGGAGAGGAAACTAGTAGGGAAGCTGAAGGTAAGTCAGAAAAACAAATTTTCACCTGAGGAGCATACCATGATGTTCTATTAATTCATATATATATATATATATATATATATATATATATATATATATATATATATATGTGTGTGTGTGTGTGTGTGTGTGTGTGTTGTGTCTGTGTGTTTTCCAAGAAAATATATTATATTTTGGATTTTTGGGCTAATGTACCAGAACTGACTGTGTTCTTGTGGTCGACGGAAGCTGAATGTCTGACGCGCATCGGAGTTCATTTTATATTGAGATATTCAAAATTTCCTCTCTCTACATTAATATCTGCCAAAGATCTTAGCGTCCGGCTTGCTGGGTCAATGGGTCACGATATATTATAATCCTTATTACCTCTATAATGGTTTATAGGATCCGCCGACTATACAGCGCAGCTGGGAATCTGAAATCGAATGATTCTATTCCTAGTTCATTTCTGTTTGGATTGACTAAATGAAAGATCACTTTCTTTTCTAAAGAACAAAATTCAACAAAGTTTATTTTTACCTTTCTAGCAAACAATTTAGAGAATTTAAGTTAGGCCTTTGATCAAGATATCTTTCAATTTACAATTTTATATCGCGGTTAACTTATCTATTCTTCGTTGATGTCCCTCGTAGACTTCTCAGTCGAAATATCTTGCGAGCTTGCCGTAGTCCAAAGTTCCAAGAAATCCTCTTCTGCCCCTATCCAAGCTGGTCTCAAACTATCAAAATTATCAGTCCCGATTACGTCCTATGACATAGTCCCGAACTCGATTACCACTCCCGACAAAGTTCCAATTTATACATCAATATTGCTTCCACATGCAAATATCTGCAATATCATTCACTGTCCTTAAAATTTCACTGATAACCCAATTCTATCTTGATTGTACTCGTTCCCTCTCACGAACTTACGATCAGTTCAGAAGCGCGATGCCGAGCAGAATGAAATCTTCCTGCATGATTCATCCCTCGAAGACTTCCTATTAAACTAACTTCATTTTTTTCATAACATTTGACCGTCCTTCTCTCACCCAGCCAATCCATACGTTCGTTATATTTTGGTGTAGCTGACCTTTTGATCGTCTAAACTTCTTCGCCCAATCCTAAATTTTCTACTTTCGGCATCCAGAACTCTTAATGCATTTAGAAAAAATAAAAACTACATTGTTTATTCACGGTCGTTGCTAAGCTCTAGCTCTCGTGATATTTCGTCATGCATGTTCCACCATATTGTCTACGAATAAATGTTAGTTTATTTTAATGTGACATGGGTATGTCACAATATCAATAAAAGTTGCGCCGTTTGAAAATGGGGAATTGGCCTTTATTACAAATATAAGGATGGGAGTGGGGACATAATATTGAATGAAGGATTGTGGGGAGTTCGTGTACCGTTGCTTAAGGTATCTCCAGGAATTGATTGGAATAAACCGCACAGCCGATCAACCTGTGGAACTGACCTCTAGAATTCTTATTCACATGGAGATTGGAATCGATTCTGACATTAACTGCTTCACTAGCCAACACACAAGTATACAAGATATTGCAGGTATGTATTTATATTTGTGAAATATTTTAGAAATTCAGGGCTTGAGATTTTGTTTGTGAAGAAATAAATTTAGTTTTCTTCACCATTGAATAAAACAGACATTTTGAGCAAAATTGTGTTCAAAATTAAACGTTTGACGACATCAAATTTTACTGGTGTAATTTGGAAGCGAAACATTACAAATGAAAAAATTACACATTGTAAAATTCATAAAAAATGATATTTCAAAGAATTTGTCGAAGAAAACTTGAATCAAGTGTTGGCGACTAGATAGTACGGGAAAATGCCAGAGTTCTGAATTTTGTTGTCAAATCATTTAATAATGGCAGAAAAGAATATAAAACAAGATACGTTCATTTCCAAAAAGAATATTAGAAAGTTACAAAATGAAAAGTAAAATCAACAGGTGAGGGGTCAGAGATAGGCGTAAAAATAAAAAAAAACATACACGAAGTATATGCAGTTGCTACGCACGCTCTGACTACTCCGTTTCTTTTTCCGAAATCTCTAAATTAGTATTTCATTCTCCTCTAGTCGCAGAAGTGTGAATATAGAGTTTGGATATAACTTGCATGCTCAAACATAATTCGAAATACTGAAAATTTGAATATTTAAAGTAACTTAATAGTTCGAATTCGAAAACTTTTAATATTCAAATTCGCTAACATTTAGAATTCACACCAGGTAAGAAATGAATTGTGCCTGAGTTCCGAACATTCCCCAACGCACACAATGTGCACGGTTGACGCCAACTGTCAGAGAGCCTGAGGGCGCGTGGAAGGAGGGGTGGGGGTGGGGCGCGTGCGTGGGAGGGGGAGGGGGGGGGGGCCATCTCTCACGCTGTCCGCAGGCGGCGCGCGGCCGGATGGGATGCGACACCGCCGGCGGCCGCAGCCCCGACAGCCGAATTTCTCAACGCTGACGCCGCGCCGCCACCGGCTGCGCCGTAGGCGTTCAGCGACGGGCACGGTGGCAGACGGGTGCGGGAGGATGGTAGAGCGGCGGTGTCGTATGGAGTGATGGGTTGATTGGTTGATTGTTGGTGATTTCGGGCGCGTCAACTGATAAGGTCATTAATCCCGTAAGTGCAGTGCCCTTTTTTCCTCGAGAGGGGCCGGTGGACTTTCCCGCGGATCCGGCGACGACCTACAGTAGGCTACCGGGGCGCCGACCCAATCTGTCTCTCACCAGGGGGGCATCGTCCCAGCCGGGACAAGCTCTAAGCTCCCGACCGTTTTTCCGGAATGTGTGCTAGTGTCGTGCATGTTAGTGTAAATGTGTATAAGGGGAGCGGATTGGACAAGGAAGAGGAAGGAAAGGTCGCGCGCGGTCCGCGGCCGTTTGGTAGGTTACTGCTCCCACATTTACCTGGTGTTGATCGGAGAAACCACGGCAAATTACAGATCAGAGAAGCCGGTCCCTAGAATTCTCCTCCAGGCAGTGTCTATGTAGCTATGTAACTAGTGCCGAAAATCCTGCCAGAGTTGGGACTCGAACTTAGGACTTCCTAGTCAGAGGCACCGTGGTGACATCAGTTGATGCCCTGAGCCACATCTCCCGGTTGGAGGGAAGGGGTGAGAGGCGGCGACGGCGATGTGGTCGGTGGGAGTGGAAGGTCGGGAATGATGGGAAGGGGAGGCAAAGGTAAATGACAAAAAGAAGGGGAAACGAGCTGAGGAGAGGTGGAACAGTGAGGAACGGGGAGTGGGCGTTCGGGACGTTAGTGGGAGCTTCGGGGCAGACGTGTTGGTGGTGGGTACGAGTGCGCGTGATGTCACCAGCGCGTGGGAGAGCGAGGGGGAGAAGGGTGATGGCAGGGGTGTGAGGTCAGATTGATGAATCGAGGCTGCAGGAGGGATGGAGGCAGTAGGAATTGAGTTGAGTGCTTGGCAGCGAGATTAGAGGACGTTAGAATAGAGAGGACGGTGGAGATGGTGATGGGACGGTGGGACGGGACGGTGGGGACGGGGACGGTGGGGACGGGGACGGTGGGGACGGGACGGTGGGGACAGGGACGGTGGGGACTGGGGACGGTGGACGGACGTGGGACGGGGACGGTGGGGACGGTGGGGACGGTGGACGGACGATGGGACGGGGACGGTGGGGACGGGACGTGGGACGGGACGGGGGACGGGACGGGGGACGGGACGGGGGGACGGGGGGGGGGGGGGGTATGGTGACGGAGACGGCAGGAACGGGGACTGGGGGGCCGGAGGCGAGGTGTACAGAAGAAACCGACAGGTTCGGAGGAATGGGGACGGGAGGGCGGGGGCCGGGGGGGGCGGGCGGGGGGGGCGGCCGGCGGGGCAGTCGCTATCGCTGGGCGCAGGGCCGCACCGCAGGCACATCAAGGGAGCGTCAAGGTTGACAGGAGCCCCGGCGCAGCCGAGGAGGACGAGCGGCGTTGCGGGCTGAGGTGGGAGAGGCCCTGCTAGTTCCGCGTCGAGCAAAGAAGCGGAGGAAAGGATCCTGACGGCCGGGAATAGGAGAACAGAATGGAAGAAAAATCACATTCAAACGAAGTATGTTGACATCAGTAATATAACTTGTAATCATAAAATGATAACAAGGCTTATGAAAATGGCGAGGAAACTTCTGGGTTCGAGATATTGAATTTGAAGACTTTTCAAGGACATATGAAAATTCTATGAAAGATTTTAAATGGATATAAAAAAATAAATAACTTTATAAAATAATATAAAAATAATATAATAATAAATAATAATAATAATAATAACAATAACAACGTTTAAACGCTTGGAATGATAGATTTATGGAAAACATTTTTAAAGATATAAAATGATATCACAAAATCAGCAATGTGAAGACAATAAATATCTTGCCTTGTACTAAGGAGAACGACTCACAGACAGCACCGTAATTCAATAAGAAATATTGTAAGCACAGAAAGCTTTAAAATATTGCCGTAAGCACTAAAACGCTATAAATTTGCTTCGATTACCTTCACTTGTTAATTTACTATTTGAGTTTAGAATTCCGTGCGAAGCAGTCACGAGACTTACTGGCGTACGGTACTCGTGCTTCGCGCGGCAGTAATAAACATCATACAGAATGTTTTACTGTGTTTGGCGGACGTTAAATAGGTAGCACGCACTTATAAATACTGGCAGGGTGAAATACTGATTACAGTACAGTTCTCATATACCAAATTACTTCCAACGGTTTGCTACCGACTTCCTTCATGTAACCGACGTCTTGTCAATCAGTCACGATGCGTTCCTGGAGTTCGCGGCGTGCGTCTACATTTTGACGTCACTGCCGGAGCTCCGTACTGCGATTTGTTTTTGAAGTAACTAAACATGTGGTTTTGCATCCTACGAGGACCTTCTGTATCCTGTGCTCAGGTTTCTTTTTATAAAAGAATCCGTCCAAACTTCAAGATTTAGTAATGTATCACTAAAGCGTTCGACTCTAATGCACCAGTTATGATGAAATTAGTCCAGTTTTATAATTAGTTGGTCCAGCAGCCTAGTCCCAAATTTCAATGCAAAATTCACTTTACATGGAAATTAATAATAATAATAATATTAATAATATTAATAATAATAATAATAATAATACATGGGAATTAAGATGATTCGCAGAGTAACGTATCTGACCGTAATAGTGGAATTGAACGAACGATACAGACAAAATAATAGTAATAGAAGAAGATGCAGACGTGAGGAAGGAATACCTCATAAGAATAGGTGTGGACAAGAACGCCAGTGGAAACGATTCAAATAGCAACAGCCCGAATTTCGGGACGTCACAAGAGCGATGGAGAGCCAGCCGTCTGACTTGGAATGCTCGCCACGGAACCACCCACGAAGGTCAACGGGCTGTTCCAGAAGGGATGTGTGGCAAGGGTCGCGCCACGGGAGCCATGACAGATGCGCTGCGTCCAGAAGCAACGACACGACAGAGGCGAAGTGGGGGTTCGACCGAAATGGACCAAAGAGCACGGAAAAACTGTTGCTGGAAAAAATAACATTGATATTGTTCAAAACTGATGCTGAATTAAGAATATAAAGAGCAAATAGTGGCAGTAGTTTTGTTATAGCACTTTAATTTTGCAAAAATCTTTCTCTGAAGTATTGCAACCATTTTGATTCCTAAAAATAAGAGACTTATCTGATCTATAATTTCTAGAAAAGAACGAAAATAATTGAGATATTTATTTTATTTTCAAGCGCTTAAGGTGACCGCAATGTGGTCAAAAAACCTATTATATTTTCATTTATGATGTTGACAAATTATGTGTAAAATTGTGATTAATAATGAACCCATAGAACAGACCAACAATTTTACCTATTTAGGCTTCAATGCGTCTTACTGCCAGAAAAATGACATAAATCGGAAATTAAAGAGGTTCTATAACATGTGTGGAACAATAAGAAGAACATTAAAAACAAGACTTTAAAAACCACTTAACTCAAATTCTACAAAGCAATCGCAGTACCCATGCTAACTTATGCATGAGAAAACTGGACAATAAATAGAACAGACAGAAGAAAAATAGAAAGCGCCGAAATGAAATTCTTACGTTCAGTAGCAGGTTACAACATCTTAGATAGACAAAATAATGATTACATCAGAACCGAACTGGATATATTCAATCTGATAGACATAATCCAATCATTTAGGAGTAACTGGCATGATCATATCCCACGCATGCCTCCAAACAGAATTCCCATAATAATGTACACATATGATCCTAAAGGAAGAAAAAATCTTGGTCGCCCCTTAACAAGATGGAGAGACTCACTCTCTTGATGTGGAAACAGGCCTTAAGGCCTAAATCCATGAAGAAGAAGAAGAAGAAGAAGAAGACGATGATGATGATGATGATGTCGACAATACCTTAAACCCAAACTCCTTCATACCACGAATTAACTATAGGTATAATGTCTCAGAATAAATGTTACAAACTGGGGCATGTAGGAGGTTGTAGTGGGGGAATCGTAATAAAAATCACATTTTGCCAATGAAAATGAGCTGGAAAATTTCCTATACCTGGGCTACACAAGTGACCGTTATCCCTATTTGGTAGACAAGTGATAATGCACAGATCACTTTCTGACTCAGTCAAGAAGATTGTACTTAGCTGCCGAACACGGGTGCTTAAAGGGTTGAGTAGGTTCTTAGAAGGTTGAGTTATGTGAAATTTTCCACTACAAGCTCATTGCCAAAAAGTTATCATTTTCGAACGATTCGAATGCTTATAACATTTATTCTAAGACAGCAGTACTAGTGTAGACGTGCGTGAAATCTTGCATATAAAAAATGTCCCTAGTTTGATTTCAGAGAGAATTTGTCTGCACATTTTGCACGTCTCTGATCACCATTTGTGGAGAGAAGGGGTATCCAAAAATGATGAATCCTATAGACGTAATGAAAGTCTTCCCAGTTGTAATTTGTTTGGTTAAATCGGTATAAATATAACTTGAAGCCGTGATAATCAGCGTTTAATGTCCTTGGATGCACCGTTTTTGAGTTTCGTTTCAAGAAACAGTCAGAATTTAGACACCTCTTTCTTTGATGTTTCATAGGTCACGTTCAGTCACAATTCACGATATATCTTGTAGCTACCAAATATCAACGCAGGATAAGGTGTCGTCAAGTCAGGCACAATCTCAAAAGTGTAACTTCGTTATTTGAAGTACACCACCACATCTTCAATGGCAAAACGTAATCATCTGCACCCATCGTACATCTCCTAGAAGTTTGTATAATTGATTCTGAAACACCTGAAAGTGTGTTTAATGAGAATGGAACCCCCAAAATAGATGGTGCATAGCCACAGACTACACATTGTGCCGAAGGAGATTCGTGCAAATAGGCAAGGTTAAACGACTCTGATAAAATCTGAGTAAAGGCGTGACAGCGAACCAAGCAGCACTGTGTCTTCGAGAATTCAATTTCAACCGAGTGCATAATATCCCGCAGAAGAGCAGTTTGCCCGTGTGTCCGCGTCCGTTGCAACCAGTGTTACTACACAGAAAGTGTTACCGCGGAATAGTGTAACTGTAGAGAAAGTGGTACACCACCGGAAGTGAATTAGAATATCGAACAAATGTATCGACAACGCACTCACAGAAAAGGTGTGTACCAGGCGACACGCCATATATAGTGTACATTATTTACTATCTTCACTTGTGGAAATTTCAAAAAAATCTCTTGTGTCTTCGAAATTTGGATGTGAAGTGGATATTTCACATAACTGTAAAAAAACATGCTTTTAATGTAATGATATTGGTGTGCGGCGATACCAATGTTTTGAACCGGTAGTGGTAGCTCAGTGCATCAACTGATGTCACTGCAGCGCCTCTGACTGGGAGGTCCTAGGTTCGAGTCCTGACGGCGACAGGATTTTCGACACTAGCTTTTCAGCTAGGTCGAATTCAGTCGCTGTCTGGAGGAAAACTCTAGCGGCCGGCTGCTCTGAGCGGTAGTTTTCCGTTGTTTCTCCGATCAACACCAGGCGAATGCCGGATCAGTACCCTACCAAATGAGCCACGGACCGCGCGCGATCTGTCCTTCTTCTTCCTTGTCCTATCCTCTCCCCTTACACACACACACTTACACTACCACATATTCTGGGAGACCGGTCGGGAGCTTAGAGCTTCTTCCAGCTGGGGCGGTGCCCCGCTGGTGGGAGAGTCCTGGTTAGGGGGAAACCCCACTAGCGTAGGTCGGTGCCGGATCTCGCCATCCAGCGAGGACGTTTACCACCATCTCCTCCAAAACATGCACTACACTAACGGGACTAATGATTGAAGCAGTTGACGCCCCCGAAACACGAAAAAATCAATCAATCAACCAATGTTTTGAAAACTGACCGTTCAACCCGTCAACAACTATTTCGATTTATTTTATTAAGGAGACTTCCAGATTCCCTCTGTTTTGTGACAAAGCTATTGTTGCAGCCAGTTTAGTTATTTCCTTTGTCGACTTATACCGTCTTGTTTGTTTTCGTGATATGCATATTGACTAGCCATAGGTAATATTTGATTGATGCATTGATTGATTCAATAGAGATTCCTGTCACTGGTAAAGTCATGAGTTCCGCATGAGGAAGGGTTTCCTCGAGGTGGCAGTGATCTTCCCCTGCAGGATGGTGAGATACCTGTCGGCTAGCGGGCTTTGCCGAACCAGGTCTCCCACCAATGAGGCACCGCTCCAGTCGGAAATATCTCTAACCTCCCGACCGGTGATCTGTCATGTGTGGTAGTGTAGAGCATGCCAGTGTACGGGTGAGTATAGGACAAGCAAAAGCAAAGAATAATTGTCCGCGGTCCTGCGCCCATTTGTTAGGGTACAGCTTCGGCATTCGTCTGGAATTGATCGGAGATACCACGGAAAACTAACGATCAAAGCAGCCGGCCGCTAGAATTCACCTCCAGCCAGCGAGTAGAATCGACCTAGCTAGTGCTGAAAATCTACAAACCAAACGACTCAAACCTAGGTCCTTCCGGTCAGGGGGCCTGCAGAAATATCAGTTGATGCCCTGAGCCATCTCTGGTGCCATTCAGGCCCACTGTGGGGCGTTTCTGAGCGCGGGATTGGAGCTGAGGGGGACGGATGACGTGTCACCTCTGGGGTCCCCACCCTCCGCTGCTTCGTGATGGACCGACCCGGAGCCGCGCCCCTCCGGGTCTCGCTCCGATGACACGCTTCGTCTCCTGGTTGGGCGGCTGTCCTTTTCCGGTGGCGAAGGAATTCGCCTTCTAGACAATGGGAAGGTCCACGCGCTGGCGTGAAGCGGCCCGCACTCGCCCAGGAATGCAATTAGATTCAACTGGCCTCTCACCAAAGAAATTTGGCAATTTTTGATGACGTTGTTCGTAGGGAAATAAACGGGAAATTAATTGGAAGATTATGAATATTACTAGTCGGAGAGATAAACGACGTTAGGGTGACATGTTTTTGGATGCAAAATTGCGAGGTTATTGAGAAAAAAATAAAAGTGGGGAGGTAATTGATAAAGAATGCTTGCTTTACAATGATGTAGATTTAAAAAACGTTTACTTGAAGTTTCTCGTATGTAAAATCTTTTAATTTGTTCCATATAAAAGCAGCAACTGTTTCAAGATAAAATACGTACACTGACACTATTCTTTTAATCCATAAAAGTGAAATAAGACGCTTCTAATAACTAACCTGTAATTTTGTCAAATACAACCATTACGTTTGTTGTCAGTTAATACGGTAGTCAGAAGTTAATACTTTACGTGAAACTAATGTTAGAAAAATATTATTATTATTATTATTATTATTATTATTATTATTATTATTATTATTAGACCCTAACTATGCCGAATTCAGCTACCGTCGGAAGGATAATCCTAGTGGCCGGCTGCGCTGATCTGTAGTTTCCCGTGGTTTCGATTCACGCCAGACGTATGCCGAAGCAGTGCCCTAACAAAGAGGACACGTACCACACGCAATCTTTCCTTCCTTATTCTATCCTCACCCCTTAATGACACACAATGCGTGTGGGAGGTGGGAGAGGGCAGGGTGGGAGATATCTGGATGGAGAAAAGCCAGCTGACGCATATCTTTACATCCAAAAATTCAGTTTAAAATGGAAATAGGAATAGAACAAACTTTTAATTTTTTACTATGTGTATAAAAACAATAAACATGAATTGAACAGTTTTAGAAAATCCACACAAACTGACTTTGTCATCCCTTCGTATTCCAATTCCCCCTTAAAACACAAACTTTCTGCCTTTCACTCCTGGATTCATTATCTGTTCATGATCCAATGCCACAAAATGGATTTCAGAAAGAAATCACCATTATAAAACTATAGCCAGTAAAAATAGATACAATAAAAAATTAATAGACAAACTCGTTTCATCTAAAGAAAATAATATATTATTGAAACAACTCTTTCCTGTGAGTTTTTCTAATGAAAATAAAAGAATGTTGCATCTGTGTCCCCTATGTTTGAAATGTGTTACAATGTTTAGGACAACTTCAAAAATTAGATAATATTCAGATCTATTACAAAACTAATAAGAAATTATCGACATTACTTTCCAGTACCAAATACCCTACAAAAATCAAGATAAAAAAGGGATGTATATTTTAAATTGTAATGATTGCAATGCAGCTTATGTACACCAGATAGGATGAAAATTTATTCATAGTTAATGGGCATATTAGAACTTGGAAACAAACCCAAGGAAATTCTACATTTGCCTCAAATATTCTTTTGACCCCCTCCCCAAAAAATTGAAATTCTACATATTAAGAATAAAGGATCTAAATTAAATAACTTAGAAAATTTAGCAATAACAAAATTACTAAAAAATCCAAAATGAACAAACAGATTTAAAATACTCATTAATTTATTTACTTCCTGTCCCCAACCAAACAACGGACTAACTACAGACAAAATGGCTTCTCCATTTAATATGGTTGTTGAATTCTGGTAACTTCGATCTACGTAAATTTTGACCACGTTACCTCATATTCATTGAAATCAATAATTTAATTTTTAAACACATTTTATTTATTTACATTTTTTAATGTTTTAGATATGTTTTCGATAATATTATGCCTATACTACTGACGATGGGAAAAGTTACCCGAATCTAGTTTGGTAAGGTGTATTAATGTATAATGTGTTAAGTACACTATTTTCTTATTCATTGTGGTCTGATTACCTCCATCATACATCTATATTATTATTATTATTATTATTATTATTATTATTATTATTATTATTATTATTATTATTAATAATAAAATAAGATAATAAAAATATATATATATATATATATATATATATATATATATATATATAAAATAAATTATAAACAATGAATTCAGAACCCCCTTTTTCCCAAAATTTCCTCATTAATATTATTATTATTATTATTATTATTATTATTATTATTATTTCCCAATTTCTGTAGGTATACACTGATGCCGGGGTTCTCAAAATCACCCAAGGCAACAATGGTTCGCACGTAAAGTGGAACAAGAATATATTTTGATTTTTATATCAGTCAAGTCAGACTTAAGAATTTACGGACTATATTTGCTGTTCCCAATAATGCGGCTTTTTGAATTGTCCGTATATGCTTTTCAGTCAATTCCAACTTCTTCGCGATCTCTTGCCATTCCTTGGTGACCAATCCATTCGCTGAGACCACTACTGGAAGCACTTCCACAGCGCGCAATCCATACATGTCCTTCAATTCAACAGCCAGGGGTTGGTATTTCCTTTTTTTCTCAGCAACAGTTGTTACAAGCCGGTCATCTGTAGGAACCGCAACATCAATGATGCATGATGTTTTAGATATTTTATCAAAGAGAACAATATCCGGTCTATTTGCTTCCACTGTTCGGTCAGTGAAGATTACACTATCCCACAGAATTCGAGCTCGATCATTGCTGATTACTTGCTCAGGTTTGCACTTATAATATGGTTGTTCACTCTCTACGAGGTCGTATCTTTTGGCAAGGGCTTGGTGGATTACTTTGGCGACGCAGTTGTGTCTCTTAAGGTATTCTGTTTGTGCTAATGCTTGTGCTTCTGCTTCTGCTAATGCTTCTGCTTGTGCTTCTGTTTGTGCTTATTATTATTATTATTATTATTATTATTATTATTATTAATACTATCATCATTATTGTTGATATAATAATTATTATTGATATTATCATTATAACGAGGAGGGGTGGCGATGCAGGCGTGGCGAGAGGGTGGGCAATATCTGGAGGCGGTCCGGCGGGTGTGGAGGAGCTGCCTCAGGGGCAGCGTTTGCTTCCGTCTCGTTGCCAGCCCCCGGGGACCTCCCCCCTTCCCCCCCCCGCTATGGCCCCGCCCGGCCCGGCCCCCCGGGGTTCGGGGCTCCACCCCGCCTTCCTGCCTGCTTTCGCCCTTCAATGCACACACAGTCTCGCCACTCACGCCGCTTAATGCCACCATGCGTGTTAGTGTTGAACAATCGAGAGACAAATTGTAAGACGAATATTTCTCACTTTGTGATTTTCACCGGGCTTTGCAGCAAATTCGCTACTCATTAAAAGAGTCATGAAACACCTTTATGTATATTATGGCTCATATTCATAACAACATTAATATTCAATTATGACATTCTTAACATGGAATTTGGAAATGTACTAATGTCACAGATTAAGTTCAGAAAGACAACCAATTTTAGTTGGAGGTTGTTAATGTGCATGATCACAGCTGAGTCTTCTCGTGCGTCAAAGACCTTAATAATGAAAACAAGTAATTTCAAATGTAGTATATTGGGATGTGTAACTATCCAGAAGCATGCAGCAAACCCATTCAAAAATTCTGCTAGTCATACAATTCCTGATTGAAATCCCTAAAGATTGAAAAACACAAAAACATTATTTTATCTCGTTAAATATTTATTTTCGAAACCTAATGCAATGGGGAAGACTTAAATTTTCTGAACAATATCATTATATACGCAGAATGAAACATGTTTACGCAAATATAACAAAAATACATTTACGAAGATCTGGTCAAGTGCGTTGTAGAACCGAAGTATATCTTGATATCCAAATTAACTTGAAAACATAATTCATCACATATAATTACAATTACTGAACATTTTTTGTAAAAGGATATAAGTGTCTGACAATTGCTGGATATTGATTTTACACACACACACGCACTCATTTGCATTTAAAAAATCAATCTTCGAACTTTAAAATTCTGTGTCTTTCCTTTTCTAACTACAATCTCAAGCTCACATATTCCACTAACGAAACGTCAACATTTTTCGAAATGTGCTTGGAACTCGCAAAACAAAAGAATCAGAACCAACTACAGTTGTGGTTTTTGTTTGTCTTAAATATGTAATGAACAGATGACGGGAAACAAGCATTCTTTATATTAATTTTAATATTTAATTAAAATGTAGTGTTTTTTGCTATAAAATTACCTAAAAAGATGAAGGGATAACATATCTACGGTCCACTACCTGTCAATTAAAACAATCACGGAATCAAAAATCACTAATTTGATTGAGTAAAAATCTCAAACTCCTTTCCAAACGAAAATTTGTGTTGTTTGAAATGTAAAAGATTATTCCATAAACATTTACCGAAGAAGATCTGATGGGTAATTCAAAACCATACGCTCTCATTACGTCATGCGATCGCTGTATCCAAAATCACACCAGCGGTATCAGGTACACCGCCGTGGCCACCGTCTGGCCGCGCTCGGCGCACCGCGCCGTCCTCCTCTCCCGCCCTCGCCGCCGCCCCGCCGCCGCCCTCGCCGCCGCCCTCGCCGCCCTCGCCGCCGCCTCGCCGCCCCTCGCCGCGCCCTCGCCGCCGCCCTCGCCGCCGCCCTCGCCGCCGCCCTCGCCCCACCCTCACCCCACCTCACCGCCGCCTCACCGCCGCCCTCGCCGCCGCCCTCGCCGCCGCCTGGCCGCCGCCCTCGCCGCCCTCGCCGCGCTCTCGCCGCCCCTCGCTGCCATCCTCGCCGCCGCCCTCGCCGCTGCCCTCGCCGCCGCCACCGCCTCCTCCCTTCGCGCTCCTATCGACTGCCGCGCGGCCGCGCCCTTCTCCCTACGCCCTGCGACTTGGGTGGTCCCTGCGCCCTGCCACGAGCTGGCGGACCCAGCAGGAGAGAACTACTACTCGCAGCTTCGAGAGACATTTGCGCACGACGATTCATTTCTTCATTCATTCTCTAATTCTTGAAGTGAGGAACCCTGCAAGTACTCGCAACACTTTGGACGACAAAGAACGAAATGTTCCGTTTCTAGTTTTCAATCTTGGACATACACTTTATTTATTCCTCAGAACCGAAGTCGTCAACACGGAATGGCGAGAAACTCAGCAATCTCTACCTTTAGCATGATTAATTAGACTGTTGGTGATGTAGATATCTTATTAATTCTGTTCTGCAGAACTCGTTCGAGCACTACAGCTCTACGTTGATGCTAGCGAGAAAGATCTCAATGATTTGATAGACAACCTCAGTTATTTACTTTGCTTTAGCATGATAATGACGAGAGACAACAAAAGACGATAACTTTATACTTCAGTGAGTGTTGAAAATACGATTTTAAAATCGTATGGCCTCGTATGTTCAGGGAAATGTATAGAAACGCCTCTAGGACGAGCGGTCAGAGTGACCGCTGCGGCACTTCTAGGTATACAGCAAAATAAACCCAAAAGTAACAATGGGAATATTTTTCAAAAAATCGTCAATATTGAGACCTAATGGTTTCTCAATCAATGCAAATAAGTAAATAATCAAATTAGCGCGAAGAAGGGAGTGAATTTCGCGAACGATAGGCGACTGACCGGGTCTTCGACGCATGATCGACATGAGCAGGTGAGACAGAGATTGAAAGTGGCAGTTGGAGCCCGGAAGGTAAACAGAACGGAGGTGTCACGTTTTCTTTCTTTTTAAATTTGTTGCGTCTAATCTTGACGCAACGCGTCTCAAGCCCCTAAGGTGCGTTGAGCGCTGCACTGGAGTAATCCACATTAATGTGCTTTTTTATTTTTAATATTTGTCAAGTCTCGTCACGTCGCAGTCAGTCAGTGCCTTTATCCCATCGGTCAGGCTCGACGCCGTTAGATCCCGGGTTCCTGGCCGGTCACCAACCACGAACCCGCGAGTCTCGAATGCGCTTAACCTTCGTGACTTCACGGAGCGTAGTAACGAATTCGGCTAGCGCCGCCGGAAGTACGTTAGAAGTGCGTAACACGTCTAAAACTGTTACCTGTTACAAGAACAATAGGGATTTTTAACGGTGAAGAGAACTTGAGAGTGAAATCTAATAGCAATGCGAATAATTGGACAAGTGCGAAACTAATCCCGATGACGAGTGACCGCCACATGGCTGATTGAGCTGCGCCTGAGCTGCGAATAAATGAAAGAGAGAATTGGTGTATTGGGTGACGTACGTGTACCGTACCGTAATCAGAAATTGGTAATGACTGATGACAATTCGGGACAATTTTATGGAGTGCAGGTGCATATGTGTGATAGCTACAACATCCAGACACCCAGTTGCATTGCATGACAGAAGTTAGTTAAAATTAGCTAAAATTAAGCCGCTCTTCAAAAAAGGCAACAAAAATGAAATTCAAAATTATCAGCCCATTTCTCTTCTATCAGTTTTTTCAAAAATATTACAGATAATTTTTTACGTACGAATGGAAACCTTTCTCAGTAAACACGACGCGCTTTCGGATTGCCAACATGAATTTAGAAAATCAAAATCAACGGAAACAGCCGTATATTCTTTTTAACTTTAACATTAACTTCCTGAAAATATGTTTGCAACTAGATAACAAACAAAATAACATTTAATTATTTCTCCGATAGATCAGTTTGTTCCAAACAATTTTTAATGATATTTTAATTCAGGCCTATTGTATGCTTTTCAGTACCGAATATACTGTCTTGAAGGATGTTTTGCGAAAAGTCGAAAGCTCTCATCGTTACAGATACAGCCCGTCATTTTAAATGCCATTGTATTTACAATGCCATTCTTTTGTGTTTGTTTAAAGAATAATCGGTTTTCTTTCCTGTTTCGCGTAGAACGGTAGAACGCTAAAGAATACTGTATTTCAGCAGGATAATAAAAAATTGCTATCTTTTCTACTTTGACAGATCTGTCTAGAACTGTGTCCTGATAGATTCTACCGTAAAATCCAGAGGATTGGGTGGAAATTAAATCGGTAAAAAATATGACTGTACATTTTCTTCGTAAATTAAAAAGAAATTGATAAAAGAATAAAACGTTGTGATACTTCGTAAAAGTAATTAATCTTAAATATCAGAAGGACTGAGAAATACAACCACAGAACTAAAGACCTCTTTCCAGTTTATCCAAACTAATGCAGTTTTAATGTTTCATGCAACTAAATACACTATGCATGCATGTGATTTTATGTGCTATTATGTGCTTATGTGCTTCTTAGACAAAACAAAATTAAAACCATAAAATAAATTGAGGAGATACATTATACATTACGTAAAATTTCAGTTATAAAAACTACACATTACATTACATCTTCATAGAGGTACATGCGTACAAAATAAATTTTCTAGAGATATTCGTACAAACTTTCAAATTAAAAGCATTTACAATCATCATAAAATGTTAATTATTTAGAATTAATAAAATTTAGAATATATTTAGAATAAATACATTTAAAAGTGAAAATAAAAGCAAACGAAGAAAGCTACAAGGAAGTTGATCTAATCAATATCTGATCGCACCTTCAGCCTAAATGCCTAGGTTTGGTGTCCATCAATCTTGTTCATCCGAAACAACGCAAAGCGACAGCTTGCTCCGGCAATAACGGGTCAGAGATCGACACGAGGCACCCGTGCGACGATTTATTTCCCACTTGTGTCCCGTGCACATGTTATCACGCGCGCAAAATAACCGAAAATTGCGGATAGGGCAACGTGTTTTTCGCCCCCGCCTACTCCCCATTAAAACACGTTCTGTGTGATTGGCAACCATTCGTCATTGTCAGGTCGGCGTCACTGCGCATGCGCGGGCTCGACCGATAGGCGAAACAACTGACGGAGAGGAAGCGGAAGCGGCTGGCCGCCGGACTGACCGCCGCCGCCGCCGCCGCCACAGCGCAACGCGTGGGAAGGCTATTTGTTTTTGCTGCATGTTTCACCCCCGACAAACAGCGTATGCACCGATGGCACAGGAAGGTCATTCAGCTGGCCTAGATCTGAAAGGGCCTATGTAACTCCCTGGGTAAAATTCACGTTTAAATAATTTCGAGTCTAATAATTATTTATCTATATTGTCTAAAGTGGTTTATGTCCAACTTTTCCCCACCACCGTCATAGCGCTACGTGATAGCGGGCCATTTGTTTTTCCTACATGTTTCACCCCCGGCAAACTGCGTGTGCACCGATGGCACAGGAAGGTCATTCAGCTGGCCTAGATCTGAAAGGGCCTATGTAACTCCCTGGGTAAAATTCACGTTTAAATAATTTCGAGTCTAATAATTATTTATCTATATTATCTAAAGTGGTTTATGTCCAACTTTTCCCCACCACCGTCATAGCGCTACGTGATAGCGGGCCATTTGTTTTTGCTGCATGTTTCACCCCGACAAACAGCGTATGCACCGATGGCACAGGAAGGTCATTCAGCTGGCCTAGATCTGAAAGGGCCTATGTAACTCCCTGGGTAAAATTCACGTTTAAATAATTTCGAGTCTAATAATTATTTATCTATATTATCTAAAGTGGTTTATGTCCAACTTTTCCCCACCACCGTCATAGCGCTACGTGATAGCGGGCCATTTGTTTTTCTCATGTTTCACCCCGGCAAACTGCGTGTGCACCGATGGCACAGGAAGGTCATTCAGCTGGCCTAGATCTGAAAGGGCCTATGTAACCCCATGGGTAAAATTCACGTTTAAATAATTTCGAGTCTAATAATTATTTATCTATGTTATCTAAAGTGGTTTATGTCCAACTTTTCTCCACCACCGTCATAGCGCTACGTGATAGCGGGCCATTTGTTTTTGCTGCATGTTTCACCCCGGCAAACTGTTGTATGCACCGATGGCACAGGAAGGTCATTCAGCTGGCCTAGATCTGAAAGGGCCTATGTAACCCCATGGGTAAAATTCACGTTTAAATAATTTCGAGTCTAATAATTATTTATCTATGTTATCTAAAGTGGTTTATGTCCAACTTTTCCCACCACCGTCATAGCGCTACGTGATAGCAGGCCATTTGTTTTTGCTACATGTTTCACCCCCGGCAAACTGCGTGTGCCGATGGCACAGGAAGGTCATTCAGCTGGCCTAGATCTGAAAGGGCCTAGTAACCCATGGGTAAAATTCACGTTTAAATAATTTTGAGTCTAATAATTATTTATCTATATTGTCTAAAGTGGTTTATGTCCAACTTTTCCCCACCACCGTCATAGCGCTACGTGATAGCGGGCCATTTGTTTTTCCTACATGTTTCACCCCCGGCAAACTGCGTGTGCGCTGATGGCACAGAAAGGTCATTCAGCTGGCCTAGATCTGAAAGGGCCTATGTAACTCCCTGGGTAAAATTCACGTTTAAATAATTTTGAGTCTAATAATTATTTATCTATATTATCTAAAGTGGTTTAGGTCCAACTTTTCCCCACCACCGTCATAGCGCTACGTGATAGCGGGCCATTTGTTTTTCCTACATGTTTCACCCCCGGCAAACTGCGTGTGCGATGGCACAGGAAGGTCATTCAGCTGGCCTAGATCTGAAAGGGCCTATGTAACCTGGTAAAATTCACGTTTAAATAATTTTGAGTCTAATAATTATTTATCGATATTGTCTAAAGAGGTTTAAGTACAACTTTTCCCCACCACCGTCATAGCGCTACGTGATAGCGGGCCATTTGTTTTTGCTACATGTTTCACCCCCGGCAAACTGCGTGTGCACCGATGGCACAGGAAGGTCATTCAGCTGGCCTAGATCTGAAA
This sequence comes from Teleogryllus oceanicus, assembly GCA_964035755.1. NCBI lineage: Eukaryota > Metazoa > Arthropoda > Insecta > Orthoptera > Gryllidae > Teleogryllus > Teleogryllus oceanicus. Next base: position 183,959,611 of record CAXIVR010000003.1, read on the forward strand.
GGGCCTATGTAACCCCTGGGTAAAATATATTTCTAAAGTGGTTTATGTCCAACTTTTCCCCACCACCGTCATAGCGCTACGTGATAGCAGGCCATTTGTTTTTGCTACATGTTTCACCCCCGGCAAACTGCGTGTGCACCGATGGCACAGGAAGGTCATTCAGCTGGCCTAGATCTGAAAGGGCCTATGTAACCCCATGGGTAAAATTCACGTTTAAATAATTTCGAGTCTAATAATTATTTATCTATATTATCTAAAGTGGTTTATGTCCAACTTTTCCCCACCACCGTCATAGCGCTACGTGATAGCAGGCCATTTGTTTTTGCTACATGTTTCACCCCCGGCAAACTGTTGTATGCACCGATGGCACAGGAAGGTCATTCAGCTGGCCTAGATCTGAAGGAGCCTATGTAACCCATGGGTAAAATTCACCTTTAAATAATTTCGAGTCTAATAATTATTTATCTATATTGTCTAAAGTGGTTTATGTCCAACTTTTCTCCACCACCGTCATAGCGCTACGTGATAGCGGGCCATTTGTTTTTGCTGCATGTTTCACCCTTGGCAAACTGGGTGTGCGCGGGTCGTGCAGGAAGGACATTCGACTGGCCTAGAACTGAAGGGACCTATGTAACCCCGTGGGTAAAATTCAAGTTTAAATCATGTTCAGCCTCACAATTATTCATCTGTATTATCTAAAGAGGTCTAGGTCCAACTTGTCTTCGCCACCCTCACAGCTCTACGCGTAGGAGAGCTATTTGTTTTTGTGGATGTTTCACCCTCGACAAACTGTGTATGCGCGAGTCGTGCAGGAAGGACATTCGGATAGTTTAGAACTGAAGAGGTCTATGTAACCACTTGGGCAAAATAAAGGTTATAATAATTTTGGGCCAATCAATTGATGTTTTTTTTACAAGAAACAAACTAGTCCAAATTCGAGATTTTTCAGCAGGCGTAAAAAACATCAAAAACCTTGACGTGCGTAATGATAAATTGATGATCCCCGCCTTATATCTTTCAAAGTGTTCGGCACTTGCCGTAAGAAAATGTCCTAGCAGATAGTGCCAGTTGCAGAGAATAACTCTCGAAATATGGAATTTTGTACTTGTTTGGTTCTTGTAAAAAACGCCTCAATTATTCAATTGTACAAGATAAAGTGGTCTATGCCCAATTTATGTCTTCGAAGGCCTTGAATCTGAAAATACAAGTTTACAAATTTTACATGTTTTGGTTTGTAAATAATTCGACTTTACTGCCTTTTTGTTCCATAAGCAACATGAGCCTCTGGAAAGCTATTTGGTGATAGTGAAGACGGGTTATTATGATATGACGTGCACAACTGTACTGAAAACGGAAATTAAAAAAACAAACAATTGCCAGGAGAAATAATTGGGTGAAAAGACTAGGGACATGGGTAAATGTGGAAGGACAGGGAATCATGAGGTGGGTGAAGACTTGTGCAGGCAGACAGGGGGTCAGGGCGTGTGTTAAGGCAATTTGATGAAGGCAGATAGAAGCCAGGAAGCTGGGAGAATTTCAATGGAGCACCAGAGTTTGTCGAGTTGTTTTACGAGGGCTCACACGCCAGAGATCTGGGACTAGATAGCTGCGCGTGCGCGGGACTATTTGTTTTTGCCAAAATATATTTCGCTTCTGACGAGCCGCTTGCGCGCAGTCGGCAGAGAAAGGATATTTGGGGCTGTGCAGAGTTAGCAGCGGTGTTAAGTAAAACATTGTAGTGGGCTTAGCAAATTCCAGTGAGTTCGGAGATAATGTAGTGCAATGAAAGAGGAAGATAATTGTTCAAGTTGATGTTCGGTGGTTGGAGTGAGATGACAGAGAGAATTTTGATGTATTACAAGATACTGTTGAGCTGTTTTATGAGGGTAGTGGGTTAAAGATCTGAGTGAATATAGATATGGTACCGAGAATGTTGGAGAAGTTTACTCAGGATTGGAGAGTGGAAGGTGGACACTGAAAAGTGAGTTATTGTGTAATATAACATTTACACATTTGAAACAGTTTTGTGTCTTGGGTTCGAGATGAATTGGCAGATAGAAATTTGACGCATCTGTGTAACAGAAAAAACAGAACTTGAATTGCAAATGGCGGACCGACCTACAGCCTACCTCTTCGCCACCGCCGCTGTGCTACACATGAAAGGGGTCATTTTTGCCGAAATATATTTCATTCCAAGGAAGTGTCTTTGGTGTTGGTGAAGACGGATTGAAATTAGTGTAATGTATGGAGATGAAATGTACTTGATCTTTAAATGGAAAGAAAATTGGCTTGAGCGAGAGGCTTGGTAGAGAGGAAAGCGGAAATAGAGGTCGTTGTGTGAACAGAAGAATAATCCATTGTCTGAAGAGCTCGTGTTGTTGGCAAAGAACCCAAGATAAATGGTCGGGTCGATTGAATGGTCGGGTAAGATTGAACTGGATGATGTAAATTAGGTTAGTGACAGAGAAATGGGAAAATTGAGTATAATATAAGAGTGGTTATAGAAAAGAGGTCATAGATATTTTTGTTAGACAAATCGTGTGAAAAATAGTGTCTGGGAGGGGATGGTTAAGATTATGAAAATTATGAGAAATGAACATCAGAATTGAACATTGGAGAGAGGAGATTGAAAACTGCACTGCAGTGAATGTATGTGATTGAAGATCTGAAGGTTAGTCACGGTTTTGCTCGGTGTTGCGTTTTGTGATAGGCTGAAGTTTGGAAGTTTGAGGAGTAGGCGGCAGAGAGAGAATGCGGAATAGGATGTCCGACGTATGGGCCCCTATGATATGCATTCGCGTGGTTATTCGTTTTGACGAAGTATATTTCACCCCAGACACGTTGTGTTAACGCAGTAGGCAGATATAGTAGATATTTGATTATGGTGAGGATTGGTTGGTAGTGATGTTGAGTGCTGCAATATAGTGAACTCAGCGAGATATGAAGGGGTTGAAACGGAAATGGGAGTTGAAAGACTAAAGAGTGAATGGAGATAGGTGGATGAAAAAAAACGAGAGTTTATAGTTCTGGATAAATGACAGATATGGAATCAGGAAGTAATCGATGCCTTTAAGTTAGATGGAGTGATTGTACACGCCGATATCAGGTAGGTAGGGTCCAGAGAGCAGAGAAAACGTGGATGTAATACAATACAATACTCGGTAGAGACACGGAAAGAAATTGAGAGAGATTGCAGAGAATGAAAGATTGGGACTGTAATTATATAGTTGCATGGGTCAGAGGTGGATATACAGGGAACACTGAATATTCAATCTAGTTGGGATTGGAATGCTGGAGGACTTGAGCAGTTATATTAGAAATTAAGACTTCAGAGCAGCGTTAAAGAAAATGTGGGAACTCAGAAGTGGAGTCTTAAGGAGAGTAGTTGGTAAAATATGAGATGTAGAGCGCTAGAAATATGAAAAAAAAATAAAAAAGAAAATGGTAGAGATATGTGCATTGGTCCAAAATAGGTCACTTGTGTTTTACCCAACATATGCTTACTTTTACCATAGTGCACCAGTGAAGTCTGTCGGCAGTGGCGTCAGTGACTGGTAAGAGTGCTAGCAACAGAAATTATGTTGGTAGCACCTACTGCGTACTTATCTCAATCATAACAGATGTAGGAAGTGTTGACCCCTTCATTACAAACATAAATGCAATTTTTAATAGGAGCCCCTGATTCAGTTCGGTATGGAAAGACCTGCTGCATTTATGGTGGCTTTCTGGTGCATTTATTAGGTTGAAACGTACGTTAAGCGGATTTGTAATATGTTCAAAAGTCAGCACCATAAATGCAAAACGTAAATATTTAAAAAAGAACATATAACAATTATCACATACTTAGAATGCAGTTTTTGGACGATATAGACTACATTCGATTGCAATCATTTAACGTTTATTTTATGTGAGCACGTAGAGGTGTTTAAGAAATATCCAATACGTAGACAGTGACCTAATACGATAATATTACACTGACATCAACAAATTTTCAGTTTCCTTTAATCTAGATTTCAGTGAACTGCCTCTGTTTGTCTCTCAATCGCAGTGATTGTTACGTAATTAGTTGGGGAAAACCAACAATGATTGACTGCAGATGTTTCTCAGCTCTGAACTCGTTGTAATAGATTACTGGATTTTACTAAAATTTTCACACTTCTTCATAAAGAATTATTTGCAATTTTAAACAGACATTGCTCTGTCTACCCTTGACAGAAAGGTACCTGGGATTTTAACGCTTCCCAAAGACGGATAAACTGATCCCCAGCGCAAAATCGGACTTTCGTGGAATATCTTGGGGATTACGCGAGCACTTTCGCCTCCGCAGCTGGGGGTGGGGGAAGAAGCTGGGAGGAGGCGAAAGCAAGGTCGGAAATGATGCTGATTTGGGTCGACGGGGCTACAGCGACCCAGGCGGAGAGCGCGGGAACTCGCGGAGGATACAAGGACGCGGAGACAAAGGAAGTGGGGCATTTATTGTTTTCGCTAACTGGCGAGAGGGGAGGCAGGGAGTCTCCGCGAGGGGAGAGACGCTCAGAGGAACAGAGACCCTCTGGGAGGACGGGAAGGCGAGTTTTGTAGGCAGCGGGAGGGTGGGGGCCGTCTTTGTTCCCCTCTGTACCAGAATATAATATCCAATTTACGAGCCATGTTGAGCACCTTGAGTTCGGATATAATTATAAGTGAAGTTCATGTACCAATAAACAACTTTCATTATTACCGGTTTACGTTGCAAAATGTTGGCTGCTTTAAAGCGAATGGTATAGTTTTGGGGACACGGACAAACTTTCAAAAATAGTTGGTTTTGTTATAAACAATACTCTTGTTACAACATTTAATACTGCATTGAAGATGAAATATGCACAGAACCAAAGTTACTACATATCGAATACTAACTGTAAATCCCCAATTTTGCCTGGACATTTATTTATCGCAAACGTCCATTAGACATCGAAAGGAATGAATTCTATCTATTGTGTAAAACGAATGTAATTTAATTCACATTCTCGCCATCCCAGCTGCAATCCACTCTGCGTGCCATACGAGGACTCTCATACATGAAAACCTGAACCCCTTCCCTTCGCATTCGTGTGAAGGGAAGTATACTAGCGAAGCGGGTTTTAACCGGTAGGGTTGGGGGAAACCACAAGTCTATGAATTCAAGTACTGTACTTCCCCTCTTTATCCCGTTGTGAGGGCTCACACGAGAGTCAAACCGCCGAAAATGTAATGACCGTTGTCAAAAGATCTCATTTTGTAGATTACGGCGGCGGCGTCACGAATAGAACCTAAGGATCTGGACCTTGCATACTACATGCAGAAGGCCGGGGACGTGATGTTTTCCAGTACTTTTCAGATGATTTCCTTTCAGATGACTTTCCAGATGATTTTCTCCCCCACTGTTTACTGTTTTTGACTAAATAAATAAATATCTACTGCACAATCGAAGTTAAAACTGACGTTCAGCGGGTCGTGTGTTACAGATTGCTTTTGCATATCTACTTTAGGCGCTTTGTTTTTACAAATCTATGCCATTGGGATATTAATGTATAACGTTGAGTAATTCCATTTTAAGATGTACAAGAAACGTCAAGAAAATTGGTTTTCGGTTGGAGAGGTTTTGGTTTTTTTTTAGTAATGAAAAGTAAAATGTAAAATCGATTCAATGCAAAATGGGATTTATATATATATATATATATATATATATATATATATATATATATTATAATATAAAAAGATAAAACATAAAATAGATATATAATGCCGTCATTCTATTTTTTGGGTACATGGGTTCAAAAACGTGTTCTGGTTACACCACGTTTTGGAGTATTTCCCCCTAAATTTAGCAACTGCATTTATTCACTTTTTTGTTACCAGGACCCTATAAGAAGAGTTTTTCCATGCCGGAATTTTCCATGCCGTTTTTTCGCGCAGAATTACATAACTTTTTCTCTACATCATATCGAGAAAGTAAATACGGTGATATTGTCTTGAATAATAGTTAAAAATTTTGAGAAAACTTAGCGAAACCTTTTTAATTTCAATAACAACTGACGTGGCATTTAATCTTGTTTCATTATTCAAGATTTTTCGTCTATTAAAGACGCATTATTCTTTCAATTTTAATAAAGATTACCTTGTCTTCGTTTCCAGTATTTTGTACAGAATGGTGATAGAGTACGAATTTGTGATCGTCCATTCGGTGTACATTTTTTTCATAATTTGGTACGATTTAATATTTTTCGTCATAGTTTAACTGAGAAGCTGCTTATTGCTTATTAATAGAATATTTTTTCTGATTGTTTATTTCTTTGTTTTCGCACAGAAGGTATCATTTTTTGTAAAATATTTCAATGAACTGAAGTGAGGTAAGAAATACGTACAAAATCTTACAGAAAAGTACAGTGGGGAACATTAAACAATGAGTATAGTTTATCTTGCGCAAGCAAACATTTTCAATAAGAGGAAATTTTCTTTACCGTGTTTAAGAAACAGTATCACTGAAAAGTAAATTAATTTCGCGTCCACACTTCAAATGCAGTAGCACACCACGCCAAATTCTCTTAAAATGGACAGAGAGCACCCGTGCTTTTCACTCTGCATTCTTACGACAAACTGCTGGAAGAGCGAGCAAACATATTTTCGCATTTCCAAGCTTCAAGCAAAACATAATTAACTCCAGCAGACCGTCTCATTTCATAACGTTTTACTTGGGGCTACGTTGCGCTCTCTTTATTCAGCCTTTTTTTTAGAGTCGTTTCATCCAAATAAAAGAAAACCTGAAGCAGTATACGAGGATTAAAATAATATTAGATCTCTGTTTAGTAATCCTTCAAACTTTTTTCCGGCTTCACGAATGCTGTATCCGTAATTCACGTTGAAATCCCGACAAGCAACCCGAATCCACTGAGAGGATCGGCAGAGTAGTGTAAGAGTGGGCTAAAAGGAAGAGCAACACGGAGGCGACAGAAATTCGCTGACGAGAAGAGGGACGGGCGGGTGGAAATCTCCAAGAGCTGAGCGTGTTTTGCGATGAGGAAGGAACGGACCACGAGTAGGCGGAGAGAGCAAGACCAGAAGAGGGATGACAATGAGGGGAAGTTGGTGGTAGACAACGAGAAAGTGCTGGTCGAGGGGAGGAAGTGAAGATCCAGGACGGTGAGGTTGAGAGAACGACGAGGAGAGTGGAGGAAAAGTCGTGACAAAGAGGATGAAGAAGAAAAGGAGCTAAACGAGGAAGGGGGGTTCAGAGTAAGCACAGAATGGCATAAGTGAAGGGAGGAAAAGGTGAAGACCGAGGCTGTCGCAATAAGGGAGGCGAAAAGAGAGGCAAATGTGACGGAGAAAGCAGGGGCGGATGCGGAGTCTGGTGCAAATGGATTTAAAAGTCCTGGAAATAAAAGTGAATGCGGAGTCAGAGGAAACACGAGACAAAAGAGGAGACGAAGGTGGAACTGGAGGCGGAGATAAAAGCAGAGTCAAAGGTGAAGGTGACGACGGAGGCAAAATCGAGGGCAACAGTAAAGACGGAGACGAAAGCAGTTGAAGGCGAAGACGAAGGCAAAAATGGAGGCGAAGTTGGAAGCAAAGGTGTAGGCGAAGGTGGAGAAGAAAATGGAAGATAAAGTAAGGCGAAGATCGAGGCGAAGGCGGAGACGAAAGTGGAGGTTAAAGCGATGTCAAAGGCGAAGGTCGAGGCGAGCGGAGCGATGAAGCAGTGGAGGTCTGACGGAGGCGAAGCGTCAGTGCGAAGCGAAGGTCGAGGCGAAGCGAAGATCGAAAGGGAGGAAGAAGCAATGTCAAAGGCGAAGAGTCTAGGGCAGGCGGGGTTAAAGCGATGTCAAAGTCGAAGGTCGAGGCGACGGCGGGTGCAGATGTACAGGCAAATGCGACGTCCTGACGGAGGCGAAGGCGTTGGCGAGTGCGGGGGCGAAGGGGAGTCGAAGGCGAAGATCGAGACAAGCGGAAGGAAGAGGGGCAGCCGCAAGAGGCGAGAGAGCTATTGCGCGCGCGCGGTTTCGCGAAGGCAAAAGAGAGCCGAGGATTACGCGTAAGCCGGGCTTTGAATCACAGACCTTAGAGGCGCTATTGCCGTGTGACTGCCATACATAATCGCCTCTCCCCCGCCCACGCGCCGCGCCGCGCCAACGAGTGCCCGCCCCGACGCCCATCGCCCGCAAAGGGACGCGCGCGGGGCGGTGGGCGGTGGGCGGAGGGGGAGAAAGACCGGAGAGCTGGCCAAAAAACTCAGTGGCTGGTATACTGGTATGGCGTCCTTGGCACTCTAGACACGTTTGCGGTTTTCTGAATAACTGAAGTTTAAATAAGATTACATAATTACGTTTTCTGAATTCAGTCGCTGTGTGGAGGAGAATTCTAGCGGCCGGCGGCTCTGATCGGTAGTTTTCCGTGGTTTCTCCGATCAGCACCATGCGAATGCCGGAGCAGTACCCTACCAAACGGGCCACACACACACTTACACTAACATGCACTACACTACCACATATTCCGGGAGACCGGTCGGGAGCTTAGAGCTAGTCCCGGTTGTGGCGGGACCCTGCTGGTGGGAGAGTCCTGGTTAGGGGGAAACCCCACTAGCCGACGGGAAGTCGGCGCCGGATCTCGCCATCCTGCGGGGGAAGATCACCGCCATCTCCGGAGAAAAAGCGTGCACTACACTAACGGGAATAATGACCGAAGCCGTTGACGCGCCCGGAAACACGAACAAATCAATCAATCAATCAATTAAATTTTCTCTCTTTACTCGTGATTTTTTTATTAAGCTGGTAAACCTAGAAGATTCAAAACAGAAAATCTATCTGCTGTTATTTTCTAATTAAAAATAAGTATGAAATCCAATGGAGTGGTGTCTATAAGATATTCTTCGATTACTGGTCGCTATTTTTATATCACGCTATTGCTAAAAAAATAGCCGTATTTAAACATATATTTAGTTAACTGATTTACAAAATATGATTGATGAAATTCCCAAAATCCACAGTGCGAACTTAACTCTCATTCTTCGTGCCATCTGATTATAGTGGAGGATGCTGATTGATTAATTTATAAACTGATTATTTCGTGTTTCCGGATACGTCAACGATTGCCATTAGCGCCACAAGTGCAGTGCATGTTTTTATCACGCAAGGGGGCGGTGTTGTGCCTCCGCTGGATGGCAAGACCCTACTTACATCTCACTTTTCTGGTTTTTCTCATCCAGACATCTTCCACAGCACCGCCGCGGCAAGGGCAAGCTCTAAGCTCTACTGATCTCCCGACATGTGTGGAAGTGTAGTGCATATAAGTGTGTGTGTGTAAGCAAGTAATGATGATAGGGCAAAGAAGAGGGAGAAAAGATCGAATGCGTTCATGATCCGTTCGTTAGGGTCCTTCTCCGGAATTCGCTTGTTGTTGGTCAAATAAATCAGCGATGGAACCACGAAAACTACCGCCGAGAGCAAGGCAGCCGCTAGATTTCCCCTCCCGACAGAGGTGAAAATCGATGAAGCTCTCTAGCTAGTATCGAAAATTCAGCCACCGTCCGGACTCAAACACTAGGACCTAGAGACCAGAGCCATCGCAGTGACATTTATTGATGGGTTCCCTGAGCAACCTCAACCGATAGTGACGACCCTTTTATACTACACATTAGTAAAAAGATAAGTGAGAGCTTATTGCTCAAATCGGCCACTTTTTGTTTCTTTCTCGAGTAAGATCTAGATATTGGGTAGTCAAATAAAGAACATCTCGTGAAATAATCGCTGAATAGGAATGAGACGTAATATTTAAATACTATTCTCACTCTTATATGTCATCTTAAGCATTATGCAAACATTGTAATCAAGAATTGTCAGAAATGACATGAAATTACCATATCTCCCTCCATCTATTCTTTATTAGTTCAAAGTAGTTGAATACACGAAATAGCTCATGGTATATGTATATTAAACACGCCATTTAAATCCGTAAAATGAATTAATTTGATTACATGCCATCTTTATATTGTTACAACTTTGATAAAAAGTTACATAATTTTGGCAGATATGCTTCTTGGATGCAATCACTAAACTTCACATTATATCCCAATATGGCAACAAACACAGATCCCAATTCATAATATTTTAGCCTTTTTTGAATAAGAACCACGTATACAACAATATATTTTCGACTTTGACCAGATTTTCCACCGTTTCTCTCACTGTGAGGCGCGTGCGTTACAGTGGAGATGGCGTGGCAGTAATAGGGAAGGTAGTGTGATTGAACGCGACTGGAGGAGATGTATTAGGTGAATGCACACTTACATGTTCGAAGAGGAGATTGAGAGTTGAGAAACTGTAAAGCTGCCAAGAGGTTATGACGTAAAAGACAAGTAGAAAATGACACAGACAAGGTTGTGGTATAGAAAAATGAAGACAAATTAGATGAAGAAACACATATGGAAGAGCACGGACTAGTTATCATACGTAGAATAATTTCTTATAGCAAAAGAACTGCAAATCTACAGATTCTACATGATTTAGATTTGTAAAAAACATCACTACCAATATGTGATGGTTTTGTTGAAGAAACAATCTTGTTAATTTTTAAATGAGTTATGTGTTAGTTCTCTCATCGTGTATTCAAAATATTTGTTTGCATTTCTGTATAACATTCTTTTTCGAATCTCTCTTAATACATTACCGCATTGAAAATAATCGTAGAAGTTTTAAATAAATTTATAGGATGTGAAAAAGACGCTTCTCACTCGCGTTTCTGTATTTTTCTAAAAAGTAAATTTTAAAATTGTTATATTCCTCATACGAGTCCACGAATTTGCGAGGGTATTTTTATTTTTCTATTCATTTCATAAAACTCTAATGATACATTTTCTGTATTCTCTCTGTGAAATTATATTTTTTCTTCCTTTTGGCATTTCGTTAATATTGAAACATACCCCTAACTGCTACAATTATTGGGCGATTCGTCGTAACCCGTTTCCAAATTTCTAAAAACATGGGCGCAGGAAAAAGGTTACGATAATATTTTAACTATTATTACTCTGATAAAAAACTGAATATTATCCCGCTAGCTGGGTCGGTGGGTCACGTCAGAAATAATCGATATTATCTATTAATAGCCGATTACCCGATCTGCCATCTATACAGAATGGCGAGGAATCTGAAAACAGAGATTATTTGATCCAGCTACTTATTAGCTTGAATTGGCCAATGAAAATAATTTATCTTTCTTTCAAGAGAAACTTAATGTTTATTTCCTATCAAATGCAGAAAATTAAAATGAAAAAAAATTACATTGAGAAACTTTCTTAGTCATGACCTGGTTCGAACCTTATACGGCGATTCTGGTCTTCGCGTGCTCTTGATTGGTGCTACCTCGAAGAAACGCCTTCCCTTCTTTTATTTGAAGCTCCGAAGTCCCGAAGTCCAATTACCAAGAATCTTCTTTTCTTCTTTGAAAACGAACACCGCCGATTCACCGATTCACCGCTTCGCACCACTCAAATATTTGTTCCAGCTCCACTATATTATGTCTGATGCCCGTTCTCACCGTATAAATATCCAGTGCTTTTATGATTAGGCAGCAAAACAAATCTCTCAGTTCTATCTTCCGTTTATAGCAAGAAAATATGCAAAGTCCAGTATCGTTTGTGAACCGCATACATTTATAAGTTCAAGAATGATTATAGTTCACTCGCGAAAAAACTCCAAGTCTTATTTTGATGCACAGCAAAATATTCGGAACTCGACACATTCCCCAAATCTTAGAAGTATCACAAGTTCACTTCTGGTTCTGCCACGAAAATATTCAGAGTCCGAATATATTCCTCAAGTCCGATTCTTGCTCTACCACACGAAAATATTTGAAAGTCCTAACACGTATTGTAGATCCCCGAAATTTTTATGAGTCCTAACATGCACAATTTAATCTATTCGCGAGCAAACTGCATACCGTCACGACATGCGACCGAATGAATTTTATCCTCCATTTTAAAACCCACAATGCCTCGCCTTTCTTTTTTTCGACAAAATGCCCAACTTCCGTTTTAATAATCAGTCGACGCTTCTTCAACCAATCCACAAATCTCTTATATTTCTTCCTTACGCCGTCACCTCCACGGTCAGATGAATGTTTGTTTATCCTGACAACAACCACGACGTCGTTACTAAGGCGCAATATTGCCTATTATTTGCCCTAACCATTTCGCCCATTTACGACAAATATTCTGTAATAAACCATGTCCCCATATTGGTATGTCACAATATTCTCAGCGATTCCAAATCCATGACCAATATCTTGGAGAGTCTCAGTAAATAAATTAAATAACCTCACTGACCAGAAATATAAACCTGAAATACTCGTATTTGTGAGATATTTTCGAAAAGTACTGAGTACGTAATAATTTATTTACGTACGTAATTATTACGTACTGAGTACGTAATAATTTTCTAAATCCTTTTCCAGAGAACTTAAGTTCTAATATTCCATTGCCTCCCAAAAACACATAGTGATGGAAGATGATACTACCACATACATATTTACAGCAGTATTTTTCACGGCTGCGTAAAATTAATATACTTTACATGAAACCTACCAACTGATTATATTTTAACCATTTACTATTGTACTGAACTTCACATATTCCAAAGCAAATGAACGGTTATTATCTAAAAACAGAATTTCAACAATTTCTATGGTAGAGGCATTGTTACTCCTGGCATGAGCTGACCGTGAGTGTGGGTTCGTTCTTCACTGACGGTTAAACACTTTCCTGCCCCCAATCGAGACAATTGAGATGTTATTGGATGCGTCCCGGTCTCCGGGTGGGGAAGTGATTTGTTTGCGGATCCGTTAAGAACAGTCTAAGACATTTCTCCCAAAACATGTTTACGTGTTATGATATTACTAAAACATGTGTCGAGCGACACATGGCACCTACAGAAGTGATCAAAACCTCTTAATGAGGAAAATGGTGTTGTATTAGTTTTAGGCAAATCTTTTTGGTATATTCGGCGGAAATCTAAAAAAACAAATATATTTTGCGGAAATTTCAAGATATCTAGTGATGAAACGCTGTAAATTACTATAATAACTGGCTTTCGTGAATTCCTAGTTCATGTTAAAAAAATTTAAAAAAATTACTTCCATCAGTGAATTACATAGGTTGAAAAATAAAATGTCTTAGAATATTTTCAAACGCTAAATAAAGATTCGGTTACAAAGGTATGCAAATTAAGTCAGCTAACCCAAACATTTCAAGAAAAGTGTATTAATTTTAAGTTAAGATTTTTAGTTTGTTTAATGAAGAGATTTTAGAGATTATTTCACAGAACGTTGTACAATATTTCCTGAATTTTCTTTTCTATGTTAGTGTTCATTCGATATGAGTACGAATTTATGGGAACTAAATTAATAATATTTCTCTAAAAAAGCACATTCAGAAAATTCGAATGAAATGTACAATTTAGGAGATACACGGCCAGCCTTCGCCTCTGAATCTTTGAACCTTTCGATGGAAATCGCCCCCACCTTGCCAAGACAGCGCCCACTCACAAAGCAGCAGCGACGACTGCTAAATGATGATGCCAATAAGGCGGACCACAGCATCCAGGCGATGAATGATGGATGACACAGGTCGCTATAGATTGTATCACCCGGACGCCGCTGTTTATACGTAGTATGTGGTGACGAGCTTGGATCACCCGGAAGAAAAAGTTTCTTCGTCAGTATTGCACTCCCAAGGATAATTATGTTGTAGGCTAATATTTTTTATGTATAACATAAAGGATAATGCTTAGTGTGATAACTCGCTTTAGTAGGATATTTTGAACAACGAAATTACGTTCTAATACAAATATATAAAACTGGAAGAAATGAATCCAATATGAGCTTGAAAACTTAAACGTTTTCTTTAATACACTGTCTGATAAAGTAGGGTGGTTCTCGAACATGGAATTCCGGAGTGAGTAGTGAGCGTATCACGAAAGAACATCCGCAAAAAGAGCTGTTAACACTTTTTTGTATTTTTTTATTATTTAAAATCAATTCTGAATCACTTCCCTCGTACCATGCTCTGGGACGAAAAGCCACAAAACTATATGATTAAAGTTTCTTTTTATTTAGAACTTGCATAGCAGGCATTTTAAACACATGAAAATATTTTTAAAACAGTTTATTGCGTCAAGGATGCTACATTTAGCTCGTAGACCATGTAATTCCACGATTGTAGCTTCAGAAAACGTCCAAGAATAAGCCGGCAGATTGTGATTAGAAACTAAAATAAAACTGTTGAACATCTATTTTCATCACACTTTTCCGCACATTCAAATGTCGAACCATTTTATAAAACACGTGCCACTTATATCACACATTTCCTTCCAAACCACCCACCGCTGCGGGCGCTCTGTTCGGACGTGTGTCCCCGGGCGGGCGGGCGGGCGGGCGTGCGCGCTTTGACGGCAGGTCCCGTGTTCGGCTCCCGGCGGTGGAGGCGGCGGCGGGGCAGCCGGTGGGCGAGCGGCCAAGAATCTGCGTCTGCTATCGGGGAAATGATTAGGGCCGTTGGGCGCGCGCCCCGCCGGCGCCGGCCGCCCTGAATACGAAGCACCGCCAGCGTCCACGCGCCCGCTGGAGGCCACGGCGGCCATCTTGAATCAATGAGTGAATAAATGCCTTATTTTACGTGGCGAGACACAGCGCCTGATCTTCCGTCTGACCACGCATATTTCGTTACGCTCCTTTCACCTACTAGGGGTGAAAGAAGGTATTATTTGGGCGCCCGCTGGAGGCCAGGCGGCCATCTTAAATCAATGAATGAATGAATGAATGCCTCATTTTACGTGGCGAGACTCAGTGCATGGGGCCTCCTCTTCCTTCTGACCACGCATATTTCGTTACGCTCCTTTCACCTACTAGGGGAGAAAGAAGGTATTACTTGCTCAGAGCTTTCAGCTTACTAGTTCAGAGCTTTCTACTTACTCGCTCAGAGGCTTCATTTAGGCTTGAGGATCTTTTACATGCAGTAAATCTACTGCCATGGGACAGCTGGCTTTACTTCCCCTTCGAAGAAAGGCGTACGAAGGACTTTTCGCGCTTAAAAATCCAAGACTTTTCAATGGCTTTTCCAAAATTAACGGCTCGAAGGGGGACTTGGGTATAATCCATGATATTCCTGATCTTTTCAGTTATTTGACACGGAGCGTCTTTTTTTAGCAGTGGGTTTTCAGATTGAGTGTGGGCGGCGAGGGCGGCGAGGGCGGCGAGGGCGGCGAGGGCGGCGAGGGCGGCGAGGGCGGCGAGGGCGGCGAGGGCGGCGAGGGCGGCGAGGGCGGCGAGGGCGGCGAGGGCGGCGAGGCGGCGAGGGCGGCGAGGGCGGCGAGGGCGGCGAGGGCGGCGCGAGGGCGGCGAGGGCGGCGAGGGCGGCGGGGCGGGGAGGGCGGCGAGGGCGGCGAGGGCGGCGAGGGCGGCGAGGCGGCGAGCGCGGGGCGAGGCGGCGAGGCGCGAGGCGGAGGCGCGAGGCGGTGAGGCGGGCGAGGCGGCGAGGGAGTTGCCAGCTGTCACGCGTTCGGACTCTGAGTGCGGCTAATGCTGGGGGACTACATTTCGCCGTTCCCCCGTATTTACATTCAAATTAAATTCTTCAAGCTGCGCCTCTCGCGCCCAATGCTTATTACAATAGCCTCGTCTTTGCAACAACCATGGGTATCTCTCACACTTCTCCCATAATCTGTGTGCAAACGCAACACACTGAACTATGTAGACACTTGGCCCTTGTGAAACAATGAACAATTATCGATTCGTTGATAATTATTACTTTGCCTCGGCTCTATGTGGTATAATGGAAAATAAAATATTCGTTCATACAAATGAATATCGAGATTTTGTTGGTAAAATCTGTTTTGGTAATCTCTGAGAACAAAACGTGCCATTTACAATAATGTATGTGTGGATGGGAAGGTGGATGTGTCGATGTACGCCAAAGTAGAGCATCTTAAAAGTTTTCGAGTTCTAAGTTTGTAAATACGTCGGAGGCAAGGTTTGTTAGAACAGCTCCAAAGATGATTATGATATGTGCAGGAGCCAGTGAGATCCTTTCAATTTGGTACCAAAAAGTGCGAAAACAGACAAAAATTGCTACTTTAGTTTGGTGCAATGTAATAACGCGTTATTCCTGTCTCGTATTCCCAGTTCCTACACTCCCTGACTTACATGGAGATAATTTAGGGGAATGTAAGTACTGCATTTTAATGAAAGGTGACAAAAACCATAAAATCCCTTAGCTCTACCTAATTACTTTTCAGGATTACTGAGGCTAAGCCACCCATCTTGAATTTGTATAATATTACTCATATTTGAGACATCCTTGTATCACTAAAATAACCAGTTTTCTGAATTTCATAAAAACAAGACGAGAGAAAATATCTGTTTGGCAAGCATCATCTATCTTTTTATCTTTAACCTATCTACGAAATTTAATAAACAAGTAACATCTTCGCATCATTTGCAATGTTGGAAAATTTTTATCTGGTAAATTATAATCATTAAATTGTAGTTTATGCCAACTGAAAATCATGAATACTGTTAGTATTAAAAGAAAATAAAGAACTTTTCATATGTAGCACTATTTAAAAAAAAAATAGTTATCAATTTTGTATTTCCGATAATTTAGCGAAAATGTTTTGTTTTTATCTTCAGAAGTACGAAACGTTCAAAAATGTTTGGTTATTTCATACGTTTTAGTTTCTCGAATGCACAAAACGCTCAAAAGAATGTGTTTGTAACATGAACTTAAGATAGTCTCTCATGTATTTGGAGATTCCTGCACGAATGTGTTACTTGGAAACTAATGTGACTGACCGTCAATGCAACTTGAAAATTATGCAACCCGGCATACAGCTGAGTAATGTAGATTTGCAGCTACAAAACAATTATGAATAGCATGATAGTTATATATGATTACATTAGACACTACATATAAAAATTGTGTATCAATTTGATTAAATATGTATTATGTAACAAAGAAATCATAAAAATGGTGTGAAAGTGATTGTAGAGCAAAACGACAAAATTTTCACTTGAATTTGTTGCTGCGAGGAATGCCAACTGGTGGTCGAATCAACAACGTTTGAGAAATGAGAAAATACGCGAGAGCTCTCACAAAAGCGAAATCCTCTCTGATAAATGAAATCGGCTGACCGATAGAGGCGATTTCGGCCCACGCTATGTGGGCATGGGTTGGGAGGGGCGGAAAGGATGGAACAAGAGAAGACGAGCCGGGACCGAAGCGGTGTGTCGTAGAGAATCGGGAGAGGGAAAGGGGGGTTGGGGGGGCAGAGTGGATATTGAGAGGTGGGAGGTTAACGAAGAAAAATGTAAGGACGGACAGTAGAGGGTAAGAGAGAGGATGATAGAAAATGTTAGTCTGTATTTAGGGAAAGTAGAGGAGAGGTGGAAATCAAGGAAGCAGTATGGAAGGGAGTTACAA
The DNA here is from genome assembly GCA_964035755.1 of Teleogryllus oceanicus. Classification (NCBI taxonomy): domain Eukaryota; kingdom Metazoa; phylum Arthropoda; class Insecta; order Orthoptera; family Gryllidae; genus Teleogryllus; species Teleogryllus oceanicus. The sequence continues at coordinate 183,977,093 of CAXIVR010000003.1, forward strand.
GGATGAAGATGATACACGAAGAAGGGGATCATAAGGAAGTAACAGAAAAGTGAGAGAATTAGTATTTCATATTTTCAGGCACGTCAACTACTTAGGTCAATAGTCCATAATGTTAGAGTGTATACTATCAAAGTTAACTCATGGGATCAACTGACGTCATTGCAGTGCCTTTGACCGGGAGATCCTAGCATTTGAATCCCGACAATGGCAGGATTATGACACTCACTGGGTTGAGTTCAGCCGCAGTCTGGCGGATAATTCTAGCGGCCGGCTGCTCTGATCGGTAGTTTTCCATGCTTTTTTCCATCGACATCGCGACTGAACGCGATCTTTCTTTCCAATTCCTTGTCTTCCCTTCCCTTCTTCTTACACATTCACATGTTCGCTATCTTTCTCCCCTTCCCTTCTTCTTACCACGCTTATCGGGAGACCAGTGGGGAGCTGAGAGCTTGTCTCGGCTGGGCCGGTGGCACGCTGGCGGGAGATACCTGGTCGGGGAAAGTTCCCGCGAACCAACGTAGGTCGGAGCCGAATCTAGCCATCCACAGAGGGAAGATCGCAGATTAAAAATCTAGGTTTATAGCCGGTTGTTGCGAAATATAAAATCCCTTATGTGACTGATGGTGTTTAGACTTGTCAATAATTACAAGGCTATTTTTGCAGATTTGGTGCCAAAATTTTGCGTGCCCTTAGCGCATGGTCCCATGCAATTGACGACGTTCGTATCTCATTTTTTTAAAATGTTCCTTAGCCGGTTCATATATAACATTGTCCAAATGTGTACCTCACTTATGTGAGTAATTTACGCGCATGGAATCACTACGAGTCACAGTGAGTGTAGTGATTGTCATACCACTGCAGGCGACGGTGTTTTCCAGCGCTTTAACGCGAGATCGATCACCAATGTACATGGAGATCTCACCGATTTCTCCTGGTAGTGTTAGCGAACGCAAACTCGTGAACTACATTTTGTATGTAATTGAGGCGTTCGAGTGTAAATGATGTTATCTGACATTTCGTCAGAACGGGAAGTCTAATGAAATGTCCAGAGAGTACAAATTCCGGTCACATAATGATATGGAACTTAAAATAAGTGAATTTCATTTTACATTCACAGAGTTTACGAAAAATTATTGGAAACACTTGATGATTTCGAATCATAGTTTTGAAAGTGATTCTTATTAAAAATTTGTCTTATATAATTAAGTAAATTCTTTAAAAATTACAAATATGGCATTAACTGGCAATCTTTTGCAACTTTATTATTATTATTATTATTATTATTATTATTATTATTATTATTAAATAGGTGATGTGATTTTAAGTATATGAATTACTGTTTCTCGGTAACAAACAAGAGTGAAAAAACCTGAACATTAATATGAAAGACTACATCAGAAAGAGTTACACAATATTCTGACTGAAATTAATACGAATGTATCACTAGGTTGTTATTCTTTTATTTCAAATTTTGTACCGTGTAGGTTTTCAAAGGGAAACAAAAATTATGATTATTCACAATATATCATATTTTATAAAACCTGCTGCAAGAAACTCCGGACACTGGTGCCATGCCAACGTATTTTTGTTCAATGCAACTCAGACTTTTTGAAAACGGGCATTTCATTTCGATGAAAGCAAATTCTATGCGAACTGGGCATCATGATACCCAATTTACATATTCACGTTGTTTTTTATAATGATAGGGAATGAGAACTAAGTTAATCTAAATGTGATTTTCGAGCATTGATTGAGAGATGTTTAAATAATTGTTATAGGAATTTCTTGTAGGAATTACTCGCAAGCATTTATTCCCTTCCGTACTGTAGACTTCAACATTTGTTTTCCTGATCTATTATTTATAATTTTCCCTCAGTTTTCAATTCAGACATTTCTTCTACATTTACATTTACTCTCAAGACATCTTCAATGATTAAAGATGTACTATAATACACAAAAATATTGTTAATACAGGAATAATCAAAGAAATTAAGAAAATGAATGATTTGTTTAGTGTTTTCTGACACACGCACAAACTGTAGAGGACCGAATTTGCAAAACAAAATCATCAGTACATTTCATTGTAGACATTTCCTTTCAAAATATATTAATAACTAATAAAACATAAAACTGATCACAAATAAACTGTATTATCGTTTAACTAGTTTGTTCAAGACCAATGTAAGGGAGTCATTAAACTTGTTATGACTACGTAGGCCATTGTACTTGTAAAAGTATATAGACGTTTGTTGTACAATATTATCAAAGAAAAATGGGGTTTTGAAACAAATATTATTGGTTCTAATTTTCCTACTGTGTTCTATGGTAATAGGCCATTTTCTATCACATATAGTGCAGATTTCTTTTCCTTCTCTTCCTGGTCGATTGTGTAACCATCACATCAGCATAAAACCGACTCCTAAAACTACAAAGAAATGGATTACATTGTAAATTAATAAAAACAATACAGGACAAAGAGGGTTTTGAAATCAGCTATTAAACGTGTGTGGTACTGAATATTGAATAATTTGAGGATATTCAACAAGATTACTTTTACATTTTTATGCAAACTGGATTCTAAGCAAATTTCGGATTATTACAAAGTTTCATTTAATAGGAATTACAGAAGTATTTTCAATGTATCATAAGAATAGTTTTATGGCAACACGCGAATAAAGACAAGGTACGCTGTGCAAATTAATGCACTAGCATCACGAGCACCATTGAACTACATGGTCGTACCTTAATGGACCGCACTTCATACATGCACTCTCCCGCACGCTTTCTTAAGACTTCTGAACTCCTTTCTGCGGCCTCCTGCATGCGCTCCTGTGCACGCCGTCGCTCGGCACTCTTTTGTAGCGACCACAAGCGCTGGGCTTTCAAGCAGCGCAGGTGGTCTGCGGCCCGGGGCGGCGAGGCAACGATGTGGAAGTGGCGGCGGGCGAGGCGGCTGAAGGCACGCTACAGAGGACGCTGGCCGACATAGTTGTAGGGGCAGTGGGAGGAGAGGTCATAGGAATGGGTTTAGAGAGGTAGAGTTGTGGCAGGGCGGCAGGAGTTTTGGGGAAAGGGTTCTGGGGCGCGAGTCGGGGTGTGGAGGTGGGTGTGGAGGCGGGAGTGAAGGTGGGAGTGTGGAAGTGGGTGGAGAGGTGGGTGTGGAGGTGGGTGGAGGAGGGGTGGGAGGCGGGTGTGGAGGCGGGTGGAGGTGGGTGTGGAGGTGGGTGTGGAGGTGGGTGGGAGGCGGTGTGGAGGCGGATGTGGAGGCGAGGTGTGGAGGCGGGTGTGGAGGCAGGTGTGGAGGCAGGTGTGGAGGCAGGTGTGGAGGCAGGTGCGGGGTGTCAGCAGGTGTAGCGGCGGGTGTGGCGGTCGGGTTTACGACGGGGGCGGAGAGGGAGGCAGGAGGAGGTGGCGGAGGTCGGCGCGTGCGGAGGGGCGCCGCGCGCAGTCGCGGACGCGGGAAACCTTTCATTGTGCATTCCCTTTAGCCGAGATAAAATTTACGGAGAGCGGTGAGCTGCTTTGGAGCGGCCAGAGAGGATTTTCGTAAGGCGCGAGGCGGGGGCGGGGCGTGGGCGGGGCGGCCAGACGCGGTGCAGACGGATGCGTCCTGATTTCTGGCCCAACTCCCGTGGCACGCCGCCCCGCCCGCAGCCGCCCGCTCCTCCCGCCACGCTCCCCGCCAGTCCTGCCACCTCTCCACCACGCTCCCCGCCCGCCCCAGCTCCTCCGCCACGCTCCTCCCGCCACCTCCGCCACTCGCCACGCCTCCCGCCACGCCCTCCCCACGCCCCACGCCGCCCTCCGCACGCCTCCGCCGCCCTCCGCCACGCCCTCCCGCCACGCCCTCCACGCCTCACCCCATCCCGCCCCCACCGCTCCACACGCCGCACACGGGCAGCCGGAGAATCCCCCGCGCGGAGGCGGGCGACCCTAATGACGAGGCGTTTGCATCCCAATGGGAGAGCGGCCCGCGCGACGGATGCACCGCTCGCATGCGGAAGCAGATGCATTTTGATGGCGCAGCCAGCGGAGGAGCAATTTGAAGGAAGGTCATAAAATACGCGTACATTTCTGTATCGCAGGATTGCTCGGATGTGTTTATTGATTCCTGGTGCGACAACTGCAGAAGTCATTACTACCTGAAATGCACTGCACGGTCATTTCGGGAGGGGGGGGTACGTGAGATATGACATCAACCTACATATCGATTTGGGGAATTTTCGCTCTAGATATCTTCTCCAGTGAGGAACAGCCCGAGGCGGGTCAAGCTATTAGCTTCGTCCCGCTCTTCTGGCCGGTATGATAGTGTAGTGCGTGTATGTTAAGAGGTGTCACAGAAATTTAATTCCGAAATAAAAACACGAGAAGCAATAAAAAAGAATATAATTTTTTTTCAATATTAACAAAATTTATTTTTGCTCTAAAAAGTGTTAATTAATTGTATAGTTATTTGACAATTTCAACGAATTTTCAATTTTAAAACATTTATTTGATAGTGGCTCGAGAAATTTTCGGAGTAATGGGAATTAATTTGATGTACAGACATTTTCTAATGTAATATGTTGTAAAAGTGCTTGAAATAATACACTATTTCCGGAAAAAAAGAAATTCTTCCTAGCGTCGTGCGCTACGTGCGATTCTCGAGAATCTCTGACTATCTGATGAAAAAGCTGCCAAGATGCTAGAAATAATTCATTGGCCGAATTCTCTCAGGATATCTGTCTTAAATTGCTTCAAAAATGAGAAACAGCAGATCATTCTTTTTAACTCCATTTTGAATTCTGGAGTGAAGTGTATTATCCATGAAGGCTCAACACCTATGTCAAGAAGTCTTGGAACGTTTCCTCCTGTTGAGCTGAAGTAAATTTACATCTTTCCTCTCTCCATCTAACTCGGATCATTTCGTTTTTAACTCACACTACCGATAATATTTCTCTTTCTTCTGTTCATTTATATAAAAAACAATTTTTTACATGATGTATTATTTTTAAATACTGTATTTAACTTTTGAATTTATATGTGATTAATTATCCAAAACGATGGCATTGAAATTTGTTTGTCGTATTACGACACTGAACGCAGAAGTGACATATCACCTATCTTGGTGTAAAATAAATTTTGCAACATAAAAATATCTTATATTTCGTACATATGTAACTCAGTAATGTGTGTTATGCACTCAACGGCGAACAAAGTTAAAATTAAAAACTCAAAATTTCTTTATATTGTGAAGCAACCTTTTACATTTATTTGTTCCCATCATACTGTCTTTAACACTACTACTCACGTTGACTATCTCTCATGACATATTATTTACAAATTGGAATATTTGATTGTAATCATACCTCAGTAAAAAAAACAACTTTACGCAAGACAAACATAAAGATCTGAGACACTTAAGCTACCGTCGCCTTGTTTATTTGAATACGCAACAACTCACTTGACAGGTATGAGATTTCAATATAACATATGGAGCCTCTCTGGTCCTCCCCAAAGTTTCCCTTTATCCTCCTCGCATTTATTATTTTTTCACTCCAAAAGAATGAGGGGTTCCTACAAAAAAAGAGTCAACCCCATTTATTACGCTCACCAACCGCTCTCTTGTACGCCCTTGACCCTGAGTTCGATTTATATAGCGCAGATAAAGACGCGCTGTTTGGAGGATGGGGGGGGGCGTTGCAAATTTATGGACGGATACTGGCAGGATAAATTTTCCTGGGAATCAAAACACGTTTGCGGGATGCTTTATGAGTGCGACAACTTTTCTATCCTCTTGAAGAGGGTTATAAAAGCCATGCCTCACTGGTCATTCGGAGCGCACTTAGCGTTTTGAGTGGTTCCGACATATGAAGACGAAATACAGCATATTTTTTGAATTATTTGTATTATTGAAAACAATAAAGATGCTTAAAACAATGTAGGCTTTCACGGCCGGAGTTGTAGTCAAAGATTTTTTCCATGGAAATATGTTTTCCAATGGACCACGGCCCTGCAGCCCGAAAAAAATCTTTGACAATAAAGATGCTGTTTCTACTGTAAATTTTTCCGAATCCTGTTGAAAAAGGATGTAATTTGGATATAACATGCTTCTCGGGTGGCTCGCTAGCTTTCCCGTGGTGTGATCCCCCCTGCACGAGTATGGAAAGCTCACGGAAGCCAAGTAGGATAATTACAATAAGTGGTATAAGTGAGACTCGTAATAAAGTCAATTATGTGAAGACAGCTTGTTTAAAAAGGGACAAAAACGTCTCTTTTATGAACTACATGTTTCCTGAGATCTAGATAATACCTTATCTCTAGGCAATGCATATGCTTCTCTAAAACAATTGAAGAATACAAATTTAGTGAAATGAATATTTGAAGAATTGTTCTTGCTGACCAACGAGAAATAAAAATAATGTTAAAGTTTACGTACTGTGTGTTTTGTGTGATACTCTACGCATTCACGATACAGACACAGTAGCATTGTTGTACCATTGCACAAAATCAAAACCGTATGTTCTTGGTAAAATAATTTTATATTTAATAATGAATATCTGATAAATGTATAGTTATGAAATGTCTTGTTTTGTTTGTGTCACATTTTCAAGAATGATTAGCAAGTTAATGGTAATAACGACAGAGAAATGGCGCGAGACAAAAGCGAAACAGAAACCTCAATAAATCCTACAGTAAACTCGCTTTGTCTACATTACTCTAAATCCCTCATGGAATAGGAGAGGCTGGTAGTGGAACCTCTGTAGAGAGTTGTAAATGACCGCGATTAATGTGTAGGATAATAGGGATAAATATTGTATCATGTATTTATTCGGACTCACTATTTACAATACATGCATTTATTATCAACAATCATTATCACTCGGTAGTTTTAGTCAATGTTGCTTCTATGAAATTTTTGATCTAAATTAATAAAATGAGAAAATTCTGAGTTTTGTTTATATCAGAAAAACTTGGAATACTTATTTGCGAACTAATTTGAAATCCTTTTAAATTTTAACATATATTTAATCTATGTGGTATCAGATGAAAATAAAAAAGGAACACATTATTGCAGGTGAAATATGAAGATATTTCTCTACATCTACATATTTAAAAAATTTTTTGAAGTGTTTAGAACTTATTCCAATAATTTCCAAAATTTTAAAATTTTTTTCCAATTTTTTTAAAAAAAATGTAAATAAATATTGATAATTGTGTGAAAATTTACTAGTATTGATAGTGTTGATTGAGGAAGACATTTGAAATTTTGATGATCTTAGGGAATTCTAAATAATAACAAACTAAAAACTACTAGCAATTAAATTAATTATTGTTGATAATACGGACCTGATATGTTTGCTACTTTGTGTAGCTTTAATTGAACTATGTTTCCACTATAAAAAAGTAAAAAAATGTGCATACGTATCCAAGATTTTATAATCAAAATTTTGATAAGATATTCGAATGATAAAGATATCTAACAATAAAAATAACAAACACATCTATCACAAATATTTATATTTTCATACAAATAAAAAACTCAAAAATATATATCTTATTTTACATGGATTAAAGATTTGCAAAAATAGTGATTTTGTGTGAATTCTGTAAACAGAAGATTGGCAGAAATATTCATAAAAAGTAAAATTTCAAAACTTGTTGCAGTAACTAACATGTCAGTTACGTTTTTATAATACTTAACATTTCTTTCAGACATCTTCTTCCTCTTCATCATCTGGCAACTCCGTATTTTGAGCTTCTTCGAGGTCTTCTTCAATTTTTCTCTGAAAAACCACGTCTAATGTCACTTCTGGCGGAGCCAAAGCAGGCATTGCAACGAGCGTCAAATCCATGTCTCCAAGCAGTTGTTTTGCAATCCATAGGAAAGGCTTTTCAAAGTTGTAATTACTCTTAGCACTTATCTCGTAATATTTCAGTCCCTTTTTTCGGTGAAACGTCACCTGCTTTGGTTTCACTTTACGATCTTTCGCATCGACTTTATTACCACATAGAACTATGGGGATTTTTTCACAAACACGAACCAGATCTTTGTGCCACGTTGGAACATTTTTGTATGTTACACGAGACGTTACATCGAACATGATTAAGCCACATACAGCGTGCACGTAGTATCCATCACGTAGTCCTCCAAATTTTTCCTGCCCAGCAGTGTCCCAAATGTCGAACTTGATTGGACCTCTGGACGTGTGGAATAGTAGGGGATGCACTTCAGCTCCCACTGTCGCGAGGTATTTCTTCGTGAATTCCCCCGTCAGATGTCTCTTCACAAATGTAGTTTTCCCTACTCCGCCATCGCCAACCAAAACGCACTTGAATGTGGGAACTTCTGTCCCCTCTGGTCCTTCAGCCATGTCGAACTGTACGTAGTAAGTTCTTGAAGTAGAATACTGATATTCAGAAATTCATTTTGCTCTATCAATTTGAAACTTACGCAGTATTTTAATGTTTATTTATTTTTCGTTGTTATGACAACACTGCTCTTTGCTACGAGTTGTTATGCGAAAACCATGATGACTGAAACATTTATTGTTTTTCACGTTGATTTGTAGTCAGTAATTTCTCATATGATGACAACCTTGTGTTACCTTGATGCGATATTTCAGTATATGTTGTTTTCAACTACTTTTAATTGCCCTTTCGTAACAATTATTGTTTTTAAATATAAAAAATTTTGGTTCAACTCTCAGTATAATTATGTGGCAGTTACGATCAATCTTCAACTATCAGTATAATTGTGCGACGGTTACGATCTCATTTTGCAAGAATAATATAAAACATATAAGCTTTATTCTTCTTACTGTGACTAGTTTTAATTTGATTTTTAATTTATTTGTCAAAGAAGTTTTAGATTCATAGTAAAAGAAAATAATTTAAATAATTTTTGAAAGTGGTTTTAGATTAGACGATAAAGGTCAAAGAGCATTTTTAAACGACTATTCTGAAGCTGCTGTCGTTTAAAGCACATTAAAACACCAAAAACTCTAAGCAAAATGGTGGACAAAAGTGTCCTAACTCTGGAAGCTGTCATGTCTAGAAAACAGGAAAGAAAAAATGAAATTCAAGTAGCAACTAAAACTTTACACAGTTTAAAGTTTAGACCGCGCCCAGTTAAATATGGCAGTTTAAATTCTTTTTCTCTGGGCGACAAAAAGCACCTCCGTTCTGCAATGTTTTCCTTTTGTTGGACATTTGCTGCATATTTTTTAGAATATAACCATTCGGAATGTGGGGAAACAAGTAAATTTTCCTCATTGTTTAAAACTTTGTTTTCAATAACTGACAGGTGGTACGATAGAGCTATAAAAAATAAATATTAAAATATTGTGAAACAAAATGTTAAAAATCACCACTCTGGATTCTAATTTATAAGTTAGATGCTCAGTAACATATTTTTTACAACAATTATTGCTCTTTCTATCGTTATTTTTTGTAACAATATAGGAAAAGTTATTTTAATTATTGTTTTAGATAAATATTCAACTATCATCATAAGATTTAGCAGTTAATTTATACAATAATGGATTTTTAATAAATTTCGACAATTTTGTAACCCGATTTATGTGGAATAGCACCCAAAACATTCAAGTTTCAATATTTGACGGCTGTTCTTCACGTTTTGACAAAAACAATTTTTTGCATGATTGGCTATACATTCCACAGGTTTATTGCAGGAAATGTAATCATAAAACGTGTATTATGAAAGAATGATGTAGGGGGAATTATTAATACAGGAGTGTAGAGTGATATTACTATACTAGTGAGTATCGTAAATTTCACACAACACATTACATCGAATTTCATACAGTTTTTTTTGCCACTGGTAATTTCTAGTATGTTACATTTCTATTTTGAATATTATGTAATATATTAGTAATTATAAGAAAAAAGGCGATGATTCCAGTCAATAAAATATATTTAGAGCAGACGTTTCGGCCTCAATTGTGAGGCCCTCTTCAGTGTCTGTAAGCTGCTTAGGTTAAATTACACCATAATGTTGAAATATTAATGTAACCAGGCACTTCTGATCTGAACAAATAGTGGTCTAAAGAACTATATTAAAGAGGCATAGCGAATTGTAATTGTTTATTTTGGAAGACTTCTTCCAATTAAAAACTGACACTTCAAGATATCGGCGCATGTTCGTTACACAACGGGTTCTGGTACTGTGAAATACAACGAGTTCTGGTACTGTGTAACACAACGGGTTCTGGTAATGTATTAATAAGTTATATCGCGAGAAGTACTGTGATAGCCGGTAAATTCACGACTCACGTTGCGAGGCTCGGATTTTATTTACCAATCGTATTCATCTATTGAGACAAGAAAAGGAATGAATTATGTGTACAATGAATCGTCACACTGGCTTTCTCTGTTTTACTCCAAACTCACTCTGGCTCAGTTTCCCACATTAGACCTGGCAGCCACGCCAGACCTTACCCTTTCTTATTCCATAAAATCACCTATACCATCATTATGAAAATCACATACCAATTCAGAACCCTAGCGGAAACATTGAAATACGCAAATGCGTCTTCAAATTACACTACACTACTTGCAGTAATATTGCGTACAAAAGATGCGTTGTGAATTCACTTTGAGGATACCGCCAAAACTGGTTACGTACGAGTCCGCCAGATTATGTTTGGTGGACATATAAAAAAAAGTGCGGCGAAACCAGTACGTACTTTCTCATCCGTAATTTTATGCAAACGTACCCGAACAGGACTCAAATTTTCGAAATATTGTACATGATATTAGTTCAAAAGTATTTTGTAAGGAACAGATTTCATTAAGGGAAAATTCTCTTTCTTCATAATTGTACTTGTAGGAAGATACCGAAAAAAATTTGAATTTTTGCAAGTTTTGAAAAATCAGTTTTCAACGAAAATGAAACCTGCACGGCGAAAACCGCACATCTTAAACGTTTTTCATACTATCCAACAACAAAATTTAATCAAAAACAATGGAACCATTTTTTTGAAAAATTAAAAAATGTACCGGAGTCTTCACTTAAAGTACTCCAAAATTAAAATATAGGTTTCAAATTCAAGGGGCCATAACATTAGACAGATCCCAATTTTAGAGACAACCGACTGAACGGTTTAGCCTCTAGCGTTGTTCATAGACCGACAGACACACGAATAGAGGGATGGACGTACAGACATACGTTTCCCCGTCATTCGATTTGTCGGTATTAAGGACCCACAAGCATGGATTACGACTACACAATGTGTTGGAGGATTTTTTGAAAATATATTTAGCAACTGAATTTTTCCACTTTTTCGTTACTATGGCACTGTAATAAGACTTTTCCGCTGAAAATTCGCCGTTTTTTCGCGCAGATTATATAAATTCTGTCTCTTTACTACGTTGCGAGAAAGTAATAATTAGTATTAACATACTATGCACAAACGCGTAAGTTACATGTGCAGTCATCAGAGACTTCCAGCATTCAGGCAACACCTTATATCCCGACATAGATTAAGTAATTTATCCGGAAAATAAATGTTTAGAAATGATGCAGATGATACCTGAAAGAATCCATCGACTGGGTGTCTTGCTGCAATAATGCAAACCGCGCGGGGGTGCAGAGGCCTAATCGTGAGACCTTGTCCTCCGCGGCGCAGTTTTTCCCAGCAGAGCGGGGGCGGGGCGGGGGCGAGGAGGGGGAGAGGGGGGTGAGGGCGAGCGAGGTGGTCGTCCGGAGAAGCTCTCGGGTCGGCGCAAGGCCGATAGACCGCACCTGACGCCGCCGAGTCGGCAGTCGCTCGCCGGCCCCGCCCCCCTCCGCCCCCCCGCCGGCGCCCCGGGCCCGCCGCTGCAGCAGCAGCAGCGGCAGAGGGAGAGATATATCGATCGCGCGGCTGTCATCTCCTCGTGCAGCGCGCGGCGCGGCGCGGCGCGGCCCCGGTTTTGCTGCAGCGGGGCGGGGGCGGCGTAGGTGGAGAGGGGGGCGGGGAGGCGCGGTCGAAGAACAGCAGGGCGCCGCGAAGGGAAACTGCGCGGAGCGAAGAGGCGAGGAGGCAACGCCCTTGGACCGGGGCCGCGGAGAGTGTCCGCTGGGACCCGGACTGGGGGAGCGGGAATAAAGGAATTGGCGCTGGGACGCAAGCATGTCTCCTGCATCGGAGGGGGGGGGGAAGGGAGCGCTAGAGTTTGGCGATGAAAGGAGGAGGTGAAGTGGAGAAAGTTATAGTGACGAGGGGCGGAGGCGGTTGGGCGGGGAGGGGGCGGGGAGGGGGTGAGGAGGGGTGAGGAGGGGCGATGAGGGGCGAGGGAGGGGGAGGGGCGGAGAGGGGCGAGCGAGGAGGGGCGAGAGAGGGGGGCGAGAGAGGGGCGAGGAGGGGCGAGGGGGAGGGGAGGGCGGCGAGGGCGGGGCGAGGCGGGGCGAGGGCGGGGGGGGGGAGGGCGGAGGGGCGAGGGCGAGGGCGAGAGGGCGGGGCGGAGGGCGGGCGAGGCGGGCGAGGGGGCGAGGGGCAGGGGCGAGGGCGGCGAGGGGCGGCGACGGAGGGGGGGGGGGGGGGGGTAGCAAGGGTGGTGACGGAGGGGAGGATAAGGCGAAGAAGGTGAATAAGACGGAAATGGTGCGGGGGCTGGAGGGGGGAGGGTCAGAGCGGCGAATCCAAAAAAACTTGCGAGATGCGCCCGGAGCGGGGTCAGGAAAGAGCAACAGCGGGGCGCAGGGCAAAAATGGAACTTGGCCTGACATGGGCGCGCCGCGTCGGCCGGGTGGATCGCTGCGGAAGGGCGGCACGTGGCGAAGGGAGGGGCCACTGGGACAAGGGGAAGCGGTCGGGACCCTTCGGCTGCAAGGGCGCCCATTCCCTTATATGAGGCGTACCTTCACGTGAGGTACAGAGGCGGTTCCATAAGTTTTTAGGCGTGACCAAGATAATAGTCAACAATGGAAAAACCTTCTGTGTTGTGTTTAGTCTTATCTCTATTGTTGTAACGCTACAAGTTCGCAGCTGGCATCTCATTCAGTTTTGTGGGCAGATTTACTTGAGTTGGATGAGGTGCATGAAATCTCGTGGTGTTTTGCTCCTTCATGACAATGTAGCTGGCCAGCTTGCAAAGAATGTTGAGAAGGACTGAGCCTTCAAGGAGTTGGACTCTTCACCCTACTGTATACATTGGGCACCCAGCTATTTTTACCGCTTATGTAAACTGAAAAATGATCTTGAGAGAAGAAAATCTTGAGTATGAGGTGAACGAAGCGGTTTTTTACCATTTGCGAACAAAACACTGGAGTATTTTTTCAAAGCCTAAAAATGTTACTACGCATGTGAAAAGTGGTTTGGAGTACAGGATAATTAAGTTGAATTGTTACATTTTTTCTTTGGATCACAAAGATAATTTACTGAAGCTAGAAACTTATGAAACCTACCTCATATATCGTCAGTCCTTATTTAATCATTGTTAATGAAAATGAATGTGTATCGTATTGTTGGAGACTTTGTGGTATTGTCATTATCTTCTATATCACAAAAACCAAATTCAAAACATTCTTCCATTACCATCGTAGCTCGTCACACACCGTTTTTAACGTACAATAATACAAATAAATCCTAACTTAGACGGGATTTGCATTCAATGCAGTCACCATCGTAGTTCTCTGCGTGTAAGTTCATGGCATTTCGGATCTTAATGCAGTTGACAAATCAGAGACCAGAGGATAATTGTGAGAAGAGTCTTGGAGAATTCCACAAAAAAGGTATTACCCACCATGGTAAATTCACTTTTAGATTTTTTCTATGAATGGTTACGAGAATTATCTCTTAGAATAAACGCAATTCAAGTAAAAATAATGATATTGCTATGATTTGCAACTATTTGATGGAAGAATCCACGAGAAATGCTGCTCTATTACTGTTTTGGTCTGTTGGCTCATTTTATTCTTTCTCTTGAATCTCACTTTACATGAACCGTTCTCTATTAGGCATATTAAAAATGTTTAAATCAATCGCATAAATGCTTACCAAATTCATGGGAAGGTTCAACACCCAGAGAATTGAATCATCATTAAAGAGCATTTGTTAAAGGAAGTTTCCACCTGTCAACAAATATGAATTTTTATTTTGAAAGTTGAAATTTTTCTTCAATAGAAAATAATGTAGACAATGTTTCCAAGGTTAAAAAATAGTTAAGGAAAAAAAAAAATAATTTTATCGATTTACTCTTCAAATTGTTAAAAAATAAATAACTTCTTTGCTAAAATAATAAGAGAATTTTTCATCCAATTTTGGTATTAAATGGCACTTATATAAGGTGCAACTATTAAAAATAAACAAAATGATCAAGGTGTATAGAAATATAAATTCTATAAGAATGATAGCCATGTGTAAATTTAACGAAGCCACCTTTCTAGGAGTCCAATCAGTTGCATTTTGTAGTCTTTAGTGTAAGCGAATTATTAGTGTAGACCATCAGACTTGTATTAAAATTTAGAAAATGTAGGAATTCAATATTTTCTACGATAAGAAAGTAGGCTTACTTACAAGTATATACATAATTTGAGAACATGTGAACGCCATTAAGAGTGAGTGATTTATGTTAAGTGTTAGTTTACGACTTTTTAATCTGGGACAGTCGAGAGGAACACTCAGAAAAAATTGCTGTACGAACTGATTAACCGTTTACACTGCATTAATATCTAACTACACGCACTTAAAGCTGGTCGGAAGCCTACAAAATCGAAGTGCTTCGTCGTTGAAGCAGACAAAAATCTCGCTTTCGTCATTTCCGGAGCCTTGCCGCGAGCGTAGCATTAGTTCCAGAGCTCGCCGCAGCTTCCGGGCCCTGCCGGGCACCACCGTCGACTTCTTACAGCAGATTGCGGGAGGAAGCCGTATTTCTGTAGCAAGGGCCGTGGTACGCGAACATTATCTTCTATCATTGTTCCCGCGAAGAACTCCGACGCTCTCTTCATCTCCGTTTTTTGGGGGCGCCATGCGTTATCTTTACGGAGCCCTACGTCATTTCACTGCCGGGTAGTTCCTCGCGAGTAATTCTCGCAATAATTCGCCTGTGCTTTGGGAATGGTCTTACTTCGTGTTTTTGTGACGGACATTCAAATGGGAGTCATTTTTTCGGACAAAAAATTGTGCAGCTGATTTATTCTTAGTTTCTGTGAACCTGAAATCTCTGTTAGATTTGTAATTTCCTGCTCAGTGGAGGCATTTGCAGTTCTAGCACGGCGTAAGGTTACTGCGGAGAGGTAGATAATGTAATTGTTTATTCACAAAAGTACAAAGAGTACAAAAAAGGGTATCTCAATTGCAGAGATTACGTGAATAAACTAGAGGCCACAAATTCTAGTGAGTTTTTGAAAATGTAATTATTCGCAAATGATAGCTCCATATTTTAACAGAAATACGATTCCATTAAAAGATACTTATTTTCTAGAAATTTGTATTTTTAATTCTATAAAATTAAATTTTTGTTTCAAGCTTTTTACAAACTGAGTGGTTGATTAAAAATTACTGAATGAAATGTAAAATGTTTTAAAACAAAACTTTATATTCAAGAAACACATCTTTAAAAATGCACTACTTCAGTATTGTTCGAAACTTGTTTAAATTTAGCATGGTTGAATCTAGAAAGCAAGGGAATACTATGTAGCAAAGATTATTCTTACGTAGTAGAATTCTTTATTTCGCGTTGTGAAAATCCTATATATAGTTTTAGAGAATAATTGATTTGACATAAAAAGAGCAATATGAATTCTCATTATTCTTCCAAGCAACACACGCAAAGAATCGGACATTATCATTCCAATTATACTCAGAAAAACTTTGCACCGTTTGTGTTCATGTTTCATACTACGTTGGGGGGATCAATTCTTTTGAACAGTATACGCCGAATGATATTGAGGATCTCAGTCTTAAATAGAAATTCTAATCAATGCCTCTCAATATTGTCACAGTCGAAGTAAACTTCATGTCTTTATAAAAATACAAAACTAAACTTCCTGTATTTTTTATTCGGAACATTTGCTAGAGCAAACCTTTTTTAAGTATTAAAGAAAATACTAATAAAAAATATTTTTTTTGGTTTAATTAAAAAAATTAAATTTTAAAAAAAAGTGGTGAAACAACGTTGCTCTGGCAAAGATTTTCAAAGAGATTGACCAAATTCACTTAAAAATACATGAAAGAATTACGAAAAAAATTGAATGACGAATATATTTTATATTTACCAACAAACCGAGAAATAAATGTTGGTCTACAAAAAATTAACTAATGGTGTTACAGAACGGCACATACTTTCTAGTAGTAAAGTTTTTTAATTTCCTTGGCGTTTATTGGCTTTACGGTCTTGATGGCTCTTGCCAGCTGCCATCTATCGCCACCCAAATACATTTTTGACATATTCTCAACTTTTCGGTTTCCTAATCGGAAGACCGAAATATTACTTCAATAATATTAAAGAAGAGTAAAAACTCGTCCTAAGTGGCAATTTTTATTGAAAAACTGACAGCCCATTAAAAAAATGGTGATTAAGCATTACTCTAAATGCAAAATGTGAAGCTCTTTTCCATTGGACCTAATTGAGTTTTAGAAAAACTTCATTTAAAGCCCTTCCAATTACAAAGGCAATAATGTATACAAATCGACGGAAATGTGCTTCAAGCATATTAACTGTTGGAGACATATTTCAAAAAATTACATTTGTGTAATTTGAAAAAATAAACAAATGCACCGAAATGAACTTTACATCGTATTAAACAGTGCCACTACCACTATCCGTTGGAAAAGTTTGAAAAAAAATTTGGAGCCATTTTTGAAAATCGCGTTTGAGGGTTTCTGAAAATGCGAAATTTTGAGCTCATTTTAACAGAAATCTATTGAGTTTTCGAGAAACTGTATATGACATTAATTAAAGCACATGCATTCATAAATATAATAACGTAAAGAAATTGCGTCTAATGTAAATATTACGAACGTGAGAGACGAGTAAAAAATTTACATTTTTGTAAATAAAAAAACAACAAAACAATAGAGCAATATAGCGTTTATGTATGTATGGGTTCGTTTGGCACTATCTCTACGAAAAAGTTAAAGGAAAACTTTTGAGCCGTTTTTGACAAAATCTTGTTTTTGTTATTGCTTAGAATTGTCAATATTGCTCCCACCATTGCACGAAGAATACGAAATTTTTAAAAAAATGTACATGACATTAATGAAAGAAGTATTTATGGACTACAAATTTCATTTTAAGGAACAATAGCCTATCTTCAAATTTATAGTTGTGGGAAGACGCCTAAAAAATTCAAACTTAGGCAATTTTCCAAAAATCAGAGCTAACCGTGTAAATTGGACCTATGACACCTTTATAAGTGTATTTTACTCTATTCTTACAAGAAAGATTTTGATCCAAATGCGTCGCATTATATTATTTTCCCAAAACCTACAAATGTTAAAAATGAAATTATCGTGTATTTTAACATAGGGTTTTACAACATATTTTGCCCACAATTCCTCATGATGCTCTACTTTAAAGATAACTACATTTTTGTGAAACTATTCAGAATACCACATAGAGTTTCCACAATGCTTAAAAGTAACCGACGTAAAAAATGTATCGAAAATCATTTTATTAGAGATGGAAATTGTTTTGTTGCAAAATCTTACAAGTTACCATAAAGCTAGGTTGAAAAACCGATTTCAAAATATATCAGTGGTGGGGTTGGATCGGAGAAACGTGTAGTTCAGAAAACCCAGTTCTGAGGTAATCAAGAAAAACTATGTAGTACAAGTTCTATTCCTTACATAAATTTTAAATAAACTTACATATCACATGAAACATCATACTAGTAACTAATCAAGCTCACGAAATGAAGTAAAAGGCTCATATATGTGGATTTACATTGATTTAAAAATGTTGAACTGCGCCTTTAATCCACAGAAGAAGCTAAGTTTCAAATTAATAAATAAATGTTTCCTTTGATGAGTCTGCAGTTATTTATTAATATCAGAAACATAGCTCGTAGAGGTTACTTTGGATAGGTTTTACTTTAAAGTTCATTGCCATAATCTCAATCTTTTGTAACAATCGTCACCAGAGTGATGTTAAATATATCTTAACATAAACATTCGTCTATTAACAAATCGTTCTAATTTTCTACTTACGGATTTTACTGAATTGGTGAGAGTTTTCCAGTTTCGTCCTTTATTTTTATCTTTAACACTATGCAAATAAGCATATGAAGATGTATCACTATCATGTAGATGCTTTACATTAATTATCATCTGATGAAAAATCAGATACATCGGACAAATTCACATCTGTATTTACAGCCATCTTGTCGATGTTCTAAACACCGGGAAACGAAATGATGCAATCTCGTAGAGGTAACGATGTTACGGAAAAAGGCCGCAATTCAGTATTTAAAACTTTTGCTGGTTTTCTATAAAGAACTTGGGAGCAGAAGAATCGTTAATGGCTAACGATACCTACGTGAACAGGAACAAAGAGGCAATTAACGTAAATCAGAAACATACATCTTTTTGTTTCATCTTTGTTCAAATTGTGCTTTATATTCATTTTTTTAAATAATTATAATTTAAAGTAGCCATTTCTTTACTGTTAAACACCCTGAGAGCTTAGATTTTTTGAACTAAGCCGCTAAAAGCTTTTTATTGGACTTGTTTCATAAAAATGCTTGGAAGTGAACCCCCAGTAATGCACTTTACCTCAATTCTCTTTATATTGTTATTGTTCACCTAATAAACATAATTATAACAAATGTTTAATAAATAAGCCTATTTTATGATAAACACAAATTCCTTTAATCTTAACACAATTTTTCCACAGGATATGAAGTATATGCATATCTGATAGTAACGCTATAATCTGTGTGGCATTTCTTTCATGAAAGTACGTTGGAGAGGAAGTACTCAGAGTGATTTGACCCCTGAAATCACCCAAGCGTTTGCTTTCTTCTCCCAATGCCTCCGAAGGTCTTAAATCAAAGCCTCAACCGCCCCACCCCCTGTCACCCTCGTGTTCCCCACACTCCCGCGTTGTTCCCGCTCCTTCTGCCTTCGACGAGGAATCGCCCGAAGGGAGCACTTCTCGCCATCGTTCGGCGTTTACGGTTATTTTATTCAATTCACTCGAAAAAGAGGGAACATCCTCCGCTTTCTAAAGCAACTTCAAAGGAGGCAAAATATGACCGACCCGCCTCCCTTTCGCGCGGGCGCCACGGCCTACGTTCCCCAGCGTTGAATACAACCGTGAGCGTGAATTGTGTGGCCATCATAACAACGTTATCGGAGAACAACTCGCAAGTCCACGGTGAACGTAAACAGAAAGTAGAAGAAACGTGTACTTATTACTTTTTGCGAGAGGCGAATACGCAGTAACATGCGTTTTTTTACCGGCATTCGTTGTGGGTGTCGAAGTTGAAACAGTGAGATGCAAACTCAAGGTAGCAAGTTTGTTAAAATATGCTCTCGTGTTGAATACACAAAGCTTCTGCGAGTTTGAGCGTATGCCACGTAAATATTATTTCAGTGTTTTTGCAAAAGGTCTACCTTCCGTTCGTATTAAATTGAATATTTACAACGTTTGTTATCAACCTTAGTATTAAATAATTTTCTTAATTAAATTAATTAAAATGTTTGTATGTGAACTCAATGAGACGGATTTCCATTCATTTTCTTCTCTTCTATTAGAGATACGTCGTTATGAGGAGCAAAGATTAGTGGAAAACACATAATAAAATAGTAATATTGTAACAAAAATGAAACATTCAACATTCATAAAATATTTTTTTCGGTTTTCGTATTTAAAGGTTGTTATTTGAAGACAAGTTTTCAACTTATTCATAAAAGATCATCCGATGGATATCAAGAGGTTGTAACATTTGATTTTAAAATTATTTTTCTTCTTTAAACGTGAGACGCCATGTAAAGAATTTTCTAAAACATCTAGTATTACTCAATACCTACAGTTAGGATTAATCTAATGTTTTCGCGATAAAGCAAAACTCTCAACTAATATAAATACTTTCACTAAGTAAAGGAAAACTTTCATTTAACTTCCTAAAAATCTGCGACATGTATGTTTAGAAGGGTTTTCCCGGATTATGAGCGCGTAGAGCAAACAAGAGCGACTGGAACCATTCCAAAATCTGAACCTAGTTTTTTGTAGACTCGTGTTCCCAACAGAGCGAATAAAGTCATGCAAATTTCCGACAGAGCTGTACCTCGTTACGCACATTCAGAAACTTGTTACCAAGAGACGTGTAGGCGAGGAATGTTTTCATCCTAATTAAAACAGCTACATGGCACATCTGAGTAAGCATTTTCTGAATCAGACTATTTGCTTACAATGTCTACATGCTACATACGATACGATCATTCATTTTTTATTAAACTTTAATTACACACAGGCATACTTGTAAAATTGTTTCCTCACTTGTTACTTTCTTCTTTTCGTGTTCTTATTCATAAATTTGGTCCTCGTAGATTGTAATTCCGGAAAGTTTTTATTTTAAACAACGTAAATAAATACGTTAAATTTACCCTTAATAAATACATTTATTGAAAAAAATAAACTAACTCTTCAACAGAGTAGGCCAAGTTGAAAGCAAGTCTTCGACAAAATATGGCCACAAAAATTAAAACAAAATTTTTTGTGACGGAGAATGTTAATATTTCTTCAGTTGACAGTGATTTTATTACTTTTTCAATACATACTGATCTGAAAAAAATAAACAATTACTTTTATGTATTGCTTAGCACTTATTTGCTACTATTTATTGTTTGCGAGTCATAATATTCAAGAACAGAACCAAATATTTGTTAAGGGTTATCGAGGAACGGAAAAAATTAAGACGCCCAATCACGGTGCGTAAATTGTATTGCCTTCCAGGCAGCTAACTATGAAGGTTGTACTAAGTGTCAAAACAGGTGAACGCTCTTAAAAACTTTCCCCATAGTCTATTCGTAGACAAACAAATTAATATTTATCAAGTTATTAAAAAAGCCATACATCCTCCAATAATTTTCAACCAACATTTACCATCTCTTCCGTACTGTTCATTTCTAAAACAGTTCAAACAAATATTACAGATCAGAATACTGCTGGTACAATATATTTTAAACTAGAGCAACTGAAACCATTCCAGCTGGAGCCAGCCGGCGGCGCTAGCCGAATTCGTTTACTACGCTCCGTGAAGTCACGAAGGTTAAGCGAATTCGAGACTTGCGGGTTCGTGGTTGGGTGACCGGCCAGGAACCCCGGGATCTAACGGCGTCGAGCCCCTGACCGAAGGGATAAAAAGCACTGACTGACTGCGACGTGACGAGACTTGACAAATATAGTAATTAACGCAGGATTACTCCAAAAATAAAAAGCACATAATGAAGGATTACTCCCCAGTGCAAAGCGCTCAACGCCCCTTAAGGGCCTTGGAGACGCGTTGCGTCAAGGTGTAGACGCAACAAATTTTAAAAAAAAACATTTTATTCAAAGTTATTAACGCCAACGTCTCACAAGTGCAAACTTTTATTACGACAACAGCATATACTTTCTCGTGTGCTTTCTAAATTTGTAATTTTCTAAAATTCGAAAGTTCGGCGAAAATGAGACCTGCGAGAAATTTTTTTTAAATCCACTTTTAAGCCCAGATAACAGAAAAATACTAGTTTCTTAAAAAAATGTGCATGGCGTTTTTAAAGAGGTATTTTTAGAACATATTTTCTTTAATGCAAAAATCTCTATCTTCAAAGTTGCAGAGTTGAAATAGTAAATATTTTTAATTTTCGATAATACGAGTTCCAGAGTTTGCTGGAAATGAGACTAGAACCACTTTTACTATCTTTTGATAGATGTGAGGAGAAAATTTAAAGAAAAATTTGGAGTCGAAAACCTTTTAAAGAAAATAACAATTGTCTATATTTCGCGAAAAGTACTCATATTTTTGAAAAATTATACACGGCTTAGTTTCAAGATCAATCGTTAAAGAACAGATTTTATTAAGGAAAAAATCTGTATCTTTAATACTGCAGTTGTAGGAGGATGCCGAAAACCCTCCCTTTTTTGTAATTTTCTAAAAATCAGGGATTTCAAGGAACATGAGACCTTTACTATTCTGTCAATCGTCCTTTACGCTATTCGAGGTCAAAGTTTAATCAAACAATTTGGGATTATTTTTGAGAAAAATTCGCAAAATGTTGGAAATTCATGTAAAGTACCCCCAACAGTCAGTAAACTATCGATTTCAAACTCAGAGGGCCTTGACGTGATTGAAGTTTATCGAGTAATATCAATTTGGGAGGAAATTGACTCAATCGTTTAGAGACTAGCGTTAACCACAAACGGACTATAGACGAACGGACATGGAACAGACGGCCAGAGGACGTAGGAACGCACATTCATACGTTTTGCCTTCAATCGATGTTTCGGTAACAGGGTCCCACAAAACATGGATTTTGACTACACAACGTGTAAGAAGAAGTAATTTAATCTATTTACAGAAACAAGTTTTATACACTTTTTCTGTTACCAGAGCTCGACAATGAAAGTTTTCTGTCGAAAATTTGCCATTTTCTGTCGTATAATTACACTTATGTAAAGACTTGTCAAAACTATCAGATCATTCAAAAAACTGGAAAGCTCAAGATACCCATGTTATTGAGAACGGATCGTGTTCTTAGCACAATCTTTTCGAGGCACCCCCGATAACCAGAATTGCTTATTTATCCTTGAAAATAGAGTTTATTACATGGGAGTTTTTTTGATTGTTTTTTTTCTCCCTTTCAAAATTCAAAATTTATTGCTTATTTATCCTTGAAAATAGATTTTATTACATGGGAGTTTTTGTTTTTCTCCTTTCAAAATTCAAAATTTATTGCTTATTTATTTTTGAAAATAGATTTTACTACATGAGAGTTTTTTTTTCTCCCTTTCAAAAATTCAAAATTTAAGTAGTATATGACTTAGTGTAGATCACAGAATTTTGAAAATGTGCACACAATTTACTTTCCCCATAGCACGTCATACGCAGTTTTTCACTGTTTTTTTGACGTAAAATAAATAAAAAAATAAATAAAATCTACACCTTAAGCCACGCGCACCCTTGCTCGGTACGGCACGGACACACGAGACATGAGGGACCGACGGCAGTGTTGGTGTGGATTGTGCAGTGTTGGTTGTACTATTCTGGGCGGCAGTGTTGGTGGTACTATTCCGGGACGGCACGGTCCGTCGGGACGGAATGGAAACATCTGAGTGAGAACACTTTCTGCGACAGTTTTGCTCTTCTCTCCGTGCCTTGTCTTGTGTGCGACGGCTTCATGATTTAAGTAAAGAAGAAATCACGCTGTGTTCAATTTTAATAGCGGAAGAAGAAAATGATGCACGAAGTTGAAGGGAGAAGAGATTCTCTTCTATACAGAACATGAATGACAAAAGGGCATTTCACACATTTTATTACGCCCTGGTGGAAGATGAAAACAATATTTCAGTACTTTAGGTTGTCAAACGATAAATAAGAAGCTGAATTGGATATTTTGAAAAACTTTATAAAAAATTTTGGAAACAATACAATTAAATTGAACCAAAGAACAGAATCTAATTCATTACTTTATTTAAATTAAATGATCGGCTACGAAAAAGGGACACATAGAAATAGTTTACATTTATTAATGAACTAAAGTGTTATTCCAAAATATGGCATAATTTCTTTACTGTACATAAACGTAGCAAGTTTCACAAACACTGCACAGCTTCTTATAAATATCGGATTTAGTATTATAAATGATACCCCGCGAATGATGGCAAAAAGTTCCCTAAGGACTTTTAAAACATGTTTGTGTGTCCCGTAGGGAAACGACTTTTTTGAACATAGGTAAATTATGACAAAAGACGTGTTTTGGGAGACGGGTCGGTGACAGATGGGAAATAATGAGGTTCGTGTGCTGGTGAAGGAAAATGGTAGATGTTTAAACGAGCATCGCATATGTAGCATTGTCATTGTAACAATGCATGATGCTTATTTTCGGTGAAATTGTGCTCTTAACTCAATTTCGAAAAGATCGAAGATGCACCTAAAATACTGGATTATTTTTTTCGGATTAAACGATTATCTTCTTTTATACCCCCCAAACAATTTGCTGGTTTGGCACACAAACAGAAACGCATTCATGCTTCCAGCTATCACAAGCAAGCCCGCAGGTAAAACTCATAAGTTCCACCAATGAGAAATCCCTCCCGCATGGGTTGTTGTGTACCACCGCTTTTGTCGAGTGGGCAGGATCGGGGCAGAAACATACATAACTACCGGGGGGGCCGGGGGGGACGCGGCGTATCGCGGGATTGCTCAAAATCGGGCACACGCGCTCTCCACTCACTGGACGAACGCCGCGATTACGCAGACACGTGTATACGCAGTGGAGGACGCAGTATACGCAGATACGCAGTTGAGGACGCAGTATACATAGATACGCAGTGGAGATCGCGGTATACGCAGGTACGCAGTGGAGGACGCAGTATACGCCGCAGTGGAGGTCGCGGTATACGCAGGTACGCAGTGGAGGACGCGCTTCCACCAGTGGAGAACGCCGCGAGTACAGACAGTGTATCGCAGTGGAGGACGCAGTATACGCAGATACGCAGCGGAGGACGTGACATTACTCGACGAGACAGTTCTCGCCACGAGACGAGACTATTACTTGTTTTTTATTTAATAGGTAATTATTACATACAAATTAGAAAAATTGATGCTAAGTGGCTAGGCCGAAGGCCTTTAAGCCATTACAATACCTACATTCTACCGCGTTCTAACCTTTCGCCTTCTGGTATTCACCCCAAATGGTCCTCCATCGCATCAATAGCTGCGGAAAAGAGACCATAAGGTACGCTGAGGAAAAAACTCCTGATGGGAAAAACTTCCGTCAGAAGCCGAGTACATGCAATCTATCTGATTTGATCAAACTATTTATTTATTTATTTGGCGCGGGCGTCAGGCATTCTCCTTCCAGTGTTGGCCTCCTCAGCACCTGAAAACAAACAGCCCACAGAAGATCGTCCGCACCACGCCTCTGCCCTTACATTTCCGATTCCACTTCCTTCGCCCCTAATGTGCTTATTATTTTAACCGATTCCTTTATTTTATTTAATTTATTTAATTTATTTTAATTTATTTAATTTATTTTAATTTATTTTAATTTATTTTAATTTATTTTAATTTATTTTAATTTATTTTAATTTATTTTAATTTATTTAATTTATTTTAATTATTTTAATTTATTTAATTTATTTTAATTTATTTTAATTTTTTTAATTTATTTTAATTTATTTTAATTTATTTTAATTTATATTAAGTTAATTTATTTTTATTGACTTATTTATGTACTTACACATGACGAGACTATTACGCGAGGAGGCGACGTGTAATAATCTTGTAATCTTGCCATCCGGCGGCCCGCCCGCCCGCCTCCTGGGCTACTCAATAGCCACGCTCGCTTGTTTTCGATAAGTACATTCGCCAGGGCGTCCGGAGTAAAATGGAATGCGAAGCAGACTAGAACACTGCATATTAGTGTGTGAAGTAATTTTTAACCAAGCATGAACCGTTATGCAACGCGAATTGTGTTGAATGCAAGATGAAAATAAGTGCGCAGTGAAGAAGTATATTCATGCTTAGTTGCGCTTAATGAAAAGGATGGATTCTAACTAAGGCTGTTTTTTGCTTTATGCTATGATTTGGTTTTCATCCCGTATATAATACATTCACATGCATTGGTTGCTCACAAAAATTTGATATAATTGAAGTGAAGAAGCGAAAAGTACTGTTCACGATGCCGTGGTGAGCAGTGCAACCGTGCAAAAATGACACTTGCTCTGGCGCACTCTGGGACAGAAGAAGTGATTATGAGATCCGATCATCATATTATGTATGTAGTTTTAATAAGAAATCTTAATGTTGGAATTATACTGACTGTCCAGGGAAGAAAAGTCGAAAATTGGAAAAAGCATATTTTGTGTAATAAAATACTTGGATATTCTGAATGGCTGAGTCCTGATAAGTACTGAAAAATTGGTTTGTTTTCTTGGTTGAATTTTGCATTCCATAATCATAGAAACACTCTAGAAACATGTAAATTGTTTTATATTTACAAAAGAAATTAATACATTTGTCCACAAAAAATAATTAGAAAAATAAAAAAGTAGTCGAATTGTGTAAATTGGGGGCTTTTTGATTTCTGTTAATGCCTCGATCGGTAAAGGTATTCTTGTATTTCTAAAAATTTAAATTATTACTAACCCGGAAACGAGTAAATATTGAAAGCAACACGCGTAAAAGGGCATAAAATTATACTCTGTCAATAAGCAAACTCGCTCCTATCGTCGCTCATTTTCTTGAACATACCACCACTGCAATTTTACCGTTTTTATTCACTAATTTTATTAATTACGTATCATATACATAACATGCCGAGTCGTTCCATAAACTGTACTAAAATTTAAGAGTTTTGATATTGTAATCAAAATTGCTAGAACTGGTTTAATAGTCCTCTATTTAATTTTCTCTCCGTTTCCTTCGGCTGACAGGAACGTAATCACAAATTCTGAGAAATTTAATTTTGAAGTAACAGGAATTAACGTTAAATGAGTTGAGACGTGAATTGTGTCACCAAATCCCGGCTTTCTCACTTTCGCCAACCCCATATAATGTTTGGATGTCATGTAAAATTCCACTGAGCGTTAAACGATTTTATTGCAATGAGTCATGCTTTAACTATGTGTTATATTTTCGCCCTCATTTTACAATACTGTTCTACACTATTGTACTTACCCTGCTATTTTATGCCAAAGCGCAGTGTATTTACATATTAATTATTTGTACATTTATTTATGTGTATCTATTTCACTACTAAATAGACAAATTCACAACTAAATAGACAAACTTACAAATGACATAAATAAATTAATACTTAGAAAATTTGCGTAAAGTTAAGTTGATGGAATTTTATAGGATAAATAATTTTATTTTCATGCGAGTTTTTGTGAATGTTGATTTTATACGAGTATTATCATTCATTATATTACAAGTCAAAATTATTTAACAGTTTTGACTATTAGGTTTTACCTACAAGAATACGTATCATTAAAATGTTTGAATACACTCCAGCAATTTTGCTGAAGGGTATTCAAAAAAACTATTTACCGAGGTTTCACAACACATTTGTTTTCTCTTGAGTAGAAAGAGAATGGTAATAAAACTTCACACAACTCTTTTATCAGTAGTTGAAATAGCTACCTACGTATTTCTGAACTACTGCCTCCTCCTCTTGATTCAGATTTCAAGAAATAATGTGATCCAAAGCTACTCTCTATCTGCAAGAATTGCTCAGGTAGCAATCTACAGTCCCACAAACTTCAAAGCTAACACAGCTTGATTTGAGAAGTGTATTTTAAGGTAGTTTGGCATCGTTTGCTTTGACTTTTGGAGCAATTTACGTTAGGCGTGATTTTAATAAACATATTTGGTCTTTCACAGGGTGCGGCGCCTACAAGCTCGGAGACTTGGCATTATGTTACAATTAACATTGTTCTCCATCATCACCTCTTGCAGGTCCGACGGAGTGAATGTTTCTTTATTCGAGACATGTCCTCGATTTCCTACGGGTGAAGAAAACAATCTTTCGTTTCTTGACTTCCTCGTCCTCTTCGATGTTTGCGACCATCATTTGCCGATACGAGTAGTACATGTCTGCCCTCATTTAGTTCACATCACACACATCACCAGTATCTGTTGAAAGATATCGGTTTATTCCGTATGATGCCATTCTCTAGTAGAAAGCTTCTATTGTGCTATTTACACACTCATATTTGGCTTCGCAAGCAAGGTTGAATATTGGGTACCTGATCTACTCGCATCGGTTGAGTTTGTTCAGAGCCAGCGGCTTTGACTGACGTCCTAGAGTTTGAATCCTGGCGGTGATGAATTTTGACATTAGCTACTGATTGCTCAACTAAAATCCCTTAACTTCTTTAAACGCTGCATATCCTTAATTAATGCCGTTACACTTTACAAAGCCCGTATCAAACACGACGTTTTACACATTCCCCATCTACACCAATGCATCAATTACCAACATTAATACATTCCAAAACAGATACTATTTCAGTCTAGCAACACTCGATTCGTGCTTTATTTGTTACGTCAAACTTCATAAATAGTTAAATAATATCATCTATCATAAAAAATATCGCTTTTTCCTTTAATCATTTTTATCCCAACCTTTTAAACCATGCAGTTCACTGCAACCTGCCTTCATTAAATTACTTTCCAACAGGAATTATAAACAGATTCCATTTTGAAGCCTTCTTGAACATTTTCTCCAGTAATTGTTAAGGGTACGGACTGTTGTTGTGTTTCTTAAACCTTGTGTAGCGAACTTAAGTTTGGTATAAAAAGGTAAAATTGAAGCCATCGCAACATATGATAAAGTATTGCAATACTGAACTATGTAATTATTCATCAATCACTAATAAATTAAGAAAAAAGCTATCTACCTAGGTTGAATCTAGTTCCTGCCTGGAGGAGAATATTAGCGGTTTGCTACTCTGATAGAGAAGTTTTCCATGTTTTTTTGATCAACGCGTGGAGAATGTTGAGCAGAATCCTAACAAACAGACCAGGGATTGCGCGAGATATTTCCTTTACCTTGTTCTATCCTATCCCTTTCCTACTCACACTAACATGCACTGCACTAACACATATGTAGAAAGACCATTCGAAACTTAGAGCTTGAATCGCCTGATTTGATTTGATTTGATTTTTTCGTGTTTCCGGGCACGTCAATTGCTTTGGTCATTAGTCCCGTTAGTGTAGTGCACGTTTTTCTCGGAATATGCGCGGTGATCTTTCCACGCTGGATGGCGAGATCCGGCGCCGACCTACCGTCGGCTAGTGGGGTTTCCCCCTAACCAGGACTCTCCCACCAGCGGGGTACCGCCCCAGCCGGGAAAAGCTCTAAGCTCCCGACCGCCCTCCCGGAATGTGTGAGTGTAGTGCATGTTAGTGTAAGTGTGTGTGTAAGGGAGAGGATCAAACAAGGAAGAGGAAGGACAGATCTCACGCGTCCGTGGCCCGTTTGGTAGGGTACTGCTCTGGCATTCGCCTGGTGTTGATCGGAGAAACCACGGAAAACTACCGATCACAGCAGCCGACCGCTAGAATTCTCCTCCAGACACGACTGAATTCGACCTAGCTGAAAAGCTAGTGTCGAAAATCCTGCCGCCATTTGAACCGCCTGAGATGGTGCTCCACTGAGGGAAATATCTTAAAGAAATATCTTACGGAAGTCCATGTGAATATCGTCACCAGAGCTTACCATCCAATGGGGAAAGAATATCGGCACCTCATAGCTTACAACATTCATTACACTAAGAGAACTAATGAGAAGATCAGCTGACGTCTCGAGTAACATCAGTCAATCAATCAATCAGACGAACCCATTCTCGAACTTACTAACTTCCCCTATGCAGTATATGTTCTCCGACCCAAGGTGTCCCGTGCACTCGATCGCTTCGAAAGCTGGTTTTATTCCGTTCCGCACTCGAAAACTTGTGAACTACTTTTAGCAGCATCGACGCACAAAACCAACTTTGCGCGCCCGATCTCTTCGAGAGTTGCTTATATACTTCGTTATTTTCTATAAAAATCCCTTTTTAAATCGACATTGTGTTCAACTTCCTCTGTATTTTATCAGTCTACCCAGCCTGTACATACGATCTGAATCTGATTTCTTCTCGTTGTGTTGGGTAAAAGTATTTTGTCAGGCTATGTCACATGTCGTGATATTTCTCTTTCTCAGTACCTGTTAATTTGTACATTAATTTAACGATTTAAATTATTGTCAACAAGCCTAATCCATTTCATATTATTCTCATTCACGTTACTACACTTTTTACTTTCTTGGGAACTACATACGTAGAATAGAGAAAGTTATGTAGCGAATAACGGCGAGTTTTCGACAGAATTATTTTTATTGGATATCCCTGATGTGGAAAAACTGGATAATTCTTGTTATTTTATGTAGGAAATTATTTTCTCTAACACGTTCTATCTCCCGTGAGAATCTCTGGGGATCATTGGCACCGATAAATTTGTTTACTACAGAGCGTCTGTCTGTCTGTGAACAATGGTAGCTGATATATCGTAAGCAGAATTTTACCTAATATTAATATTCCCTTATCGATCAGGCTGATGTCGCCATCCCTTGAATTTGAAATCGATGTTTTAAAATTAGAGGGTATTTTACATGAAGCTTCAAGGAAATTTTGTTCTCAAATTGCGTAAAGGATGCTGAAAAAATGATGCAGAAGGACAGTTTCGTTGAAACATTAGAATTTACTAAAGCTAAAAAACCTACTTCAACAGTATTGAACATAGAGATTTCTCTTAAATATATGATAAAATATGATCTTCTAAATTAAATCTTTAAAGGAGGAATTGTACATTATTTGTCAAATATGAATAATTCAAAACGTGATTCTTTTTAGAGAAATTTTCCGGTCAATAAAGGCAATTTCAAAAACAAAATTTTCTCAAAAACGACCATACAAACATACGGGCTTTTTACACATTATTGCTTTTATGTGTAGAAGTACTCGAAAACTCAAAACTTTTCTGTGAAAATAAGTTTAAAATTGACCAGTTTCAGAAACGTACAAACGACATTTTCTTAAGAACGGCTCCAATTTCTCCAATGAAAAATTACATTTATACCTGTTTTACAATTATATAATATTCTTTAAGACGTATTTTAATTCTATTATCAAGGAATTAAAAATTTGAGAAAAATATTTGTTTTATCGCCGATAGGTCTTGGCTGGCAAGGTGATGGAGCAATACCGACGAGCTAGTCCAGACTAAAGAGATTAAAATTAACATAGTGAGAGAATGCCTGTTCCATTCTGCAGCACTTGGTTGTTTGTCGGCTTAGGGAGGTAATCTTTTTCAAACTTCAACTCTTAATCACTCATGTTTGAATGACTTTTAACCGAATACTATAATCTCCATTCCTGCACATACAATAAATACATAATCATCCCTTGTGTTTGTCGTCGTCAGCTGCTAAAAGACAAGCAAGATGTGGTTTCTAGGCACCATTTATTGATATTTCCATGCGTTCACAACTGTAGTATCGATAACATTTACGAACGAACACCAATATTTCTTACATCTCGTTCGTATTCGGTATCTCGCAATTCCTAGGCTCGCTCGTGGCTCGTAGCAAAGTTGCTAGACCTTCACCACTGAGGTCCGGGTTCAAATCTCATCGGTTCCCGTCGAATCTCATGTGAAATTTGTTCTAATAAAACGAGTTTGGCTGCTTCACAAGGGCTAGTCCAACCTCTGTGAAGTGTCCTTAACCCTACCCCTTTCCTAATTTCTTCCCATTTCTGGTCGCTGGGTAGTGACGCAGGAGCGCGTAGTAGGACGCGCGTACGCGGAGATTCTACCTGGCGGTCCTCTTGACAACCGACGGACGAGACCAGACATATGTGAAAAAACGCTACGTTAATGGAGAATTACTCTGCGCTCAACGCTCGACAAGGGGCGAAGAGACGCGTTGCGTCGATAAATAATGTGATAAGATTAAGGACGCAACAAATTTAAAAAAAAAATTAGTACTCATATGCATAAAAAAGAATAAATACTCTGTATTAGTTGTAAAATTGTTTATTTTCAATTTTTCTATATACAGGTTGGTGGCTAACTAGCAATCTGCCAGCAAAGTCCTATATTTTTATGACACTTGACAACAAAAACAGTTTCAAAGAAATCCTTGTATACTAGTTACTCTCCTCTGAACCCATTTACATTGATTTCCAAATGCACTTATGAACGTCTTGTTTAACTTTACACAAATTAAATGGTTTGGTCTAATTTTTCAAAAATTAAAATTTAGGAATGATTGATTCTTGATTCAGGACAATGTTTTAAAAACTCTCCACACGCGATATCGAATTTTCCTACGTATTTTCCTGACCTACAGAAACTATGATCAAAAGTCCAAAATAAAATTATTCCATCTGGAACGTTCTTACTTGACAATATACATACTTTGCCTACCGGGTCGTCTGGTTGAAACGGCCTCGCGTCGTCTCCCAGCACCTCCGCTGTGTCTTTTGATCTTGAAGGGCCAGCTCGTGTCCGTTATAAAATGTGTAGCTGGGCCGTCGCGCGTTCGCTTGGGTAGGGATTCGTCCAAGAATTTTACCCAGATGCAATGAAATCCCACGTAACAGCAACGTAGTATTGAAACAGAACGTCAAGACAAAGAGATTAAAAAAAAAATGGAAAAGTTAAAGGGACATTCGACTATTAGCTATCGTCTGTAAAACTCGTACGAGCTCCTCACTTCTCTGCTCTCAATTATTTATGCAAATAGTACTCTTGATTATATTCACAATTAGTCGTATTGCATTAAAAATAAAAATTTTACCTCTTCTATCGTCTTCTCCGAAAAGTTTTTCTGGTGCTATTTGGAAACAAATGCTCGGAATGGAACTCTATCGTAGTGCAATCTGGCCGGTCGAGAGTTCGCTTCCAAAAGACTGTTACAATGCATTATGCCGAACTCTTCCATTACATTTTTGCAATACCTCGTTTGTTTTTGGGCATGTGTTCAAACTCGTTTAACCATCCGTCTGGACCCAGGCGAAAAATATGACACATTTTGCCTGATTGACGGGAAAACGGATGGTCACAATACTATCAGCTTATATATGTTCTACACACCTAGTAACCTGCTCTGACATACTGTATGTGCCTGATAATTTCTCAATAATATATATATATATATATATATATATATATATATATATATATATATATATTCATTCACTCGTCTGAGAGGTCATTCGTTTGCCATTTTAACAACCTTCGAAGCAACAAACCTAGCCTCTTTCCTAATCCCTCATCTTAAACTACTTTCTTCTCCAGTATAGATACTTCGCTACATATTTATGTGTTCTTGTCAATATCTCTTTCTTCCACTCTCATCAACTTATCAATTAAATTAATTTATTCTCCTTTTTAGTGCTTTAGTATATCTCTGAATTAATTCTTGGTCACTTACTTATTTACCTTTTTGTTCTTCGGTACTAACACTGTCATATTGCATCAAATACATGCTGGGTCTACCCAATCTACTGTAAAGCCACAATTTCACTCTCAAACCAACCATCACCTTCACAATTTGTTTTCGACTTGATCATCCAAACCATCGCCAACAAGCCCAAACCGCTTGCCAGTCTAATCTCTTTACCATCCGCTGAACCCTTTGTCGTCTCTTGATACTGCTCCCTCACCTCACCGACCCTGTTTCTCTCTGAACCCTCCCACACTCTCACCCACCTCTCAACCGCAAACCCTCCCCCCTCCCTCCCTCCCGCACAGGTCCACGCAGGTCCTCGGCTGCACCCGTCGCACCGCAGCCATTAGGAATAATTGGTTAATGGAGGAAAAATTTGGGTTCGATTTTCCATAATGGAGATTAGCGGGGGGCGGGGTTTGGGGGTGGGGTGGGGCATCAGGGACCGCGGAAGGCGCGCGCAGTTCGGCGAGAGGGTTGCGGAGTACACAATGCACTTTTCATAAAACGCTGCCAATTTCCGACAACTAAGCTGCCAGCGTGGCGCATTAATATAGTTATATCCGTAGACAAATTTTCATGGCTTGCTGTTTCACCCCGTTTCTCTCCGCCGGTAATGAAGTGCGCTAAATACGCCCGTAAATTCGACTTCTTGCCCTGCTATCATTTACGATCTTACTGGAACCATTTTTGGTCCTGTCGTGTAACTGCGCTTGGTGCGTTGATTTCGTGCTGATTCGTAATATAATATTTTACACAAATACAATAAATAAAATGAATGCGTTTAAAAAACAAAATATGAAAGAAAGTGATAATGTAACCTTTCTGAGGCGCCATTTTTTGGAGGTTAATGAACTGTATTAATATGCACAGATATAGATACTTGAAACGTGATCGATATGCCATTTTGATGTTAAAACTACTTTTTACGGTTTTGTCACCAACATTCATGTTTTGCATTGTTTTGAAATTCCTTTCTTTTCTCTGAAATCAAGAGTAACAAAACCGTATGGAATCATATCAGCACGTTCTTTCTCGAATAGCTGCGTTATGTACTGTGGCTGAATTTAGAACTGACTTGTGACTGGATGAAGGTGGGCAGTAAAACGGTTTTGCAGTAATAAATTAGTAATAAAATACTCAAAAATTCCGGCAATAGTTTCAGTTAATTGTGCTGTGGTGGGCGGGCCAACTTGATGGACCATATGTTGAGGTAGGAAAAATACAGATGGGTTTAGTGATTCATAATAAATTTTACTACTTGCCGTGCATGTAGTTGAGGGTGCATGGGGTTGCGGATTAACAACCTTTTACAATGAATAGATGGTGGAAAGTTACATTTAAAGTTGCAAATGTGATCTTTGCCTATGTTTGAAAGGCAATACACCATGCACTGGTGTTTGGGGGATTACGTTTTGACACAGTTGACCTGATTTCTCGTACCAGCCAAACACCAGTGCGTGATGAGTTGCTTACTAATGCGAGGAAAATGCTACACGCATTTGTAATTTACGAATTGTTCATTGACAAAACGTCATCAGCTTCGGTCTCCGTAAATGGACTTCTTCCCCATAGTACGTCGCACATAGTGCGTTTTTTAGTCTTTTGATTTGTTAAATAGGGTCCCATTAACAAGGTCATTAGCGACCACATGATTGGTTTTTAACATTGAGGCAACTGTAAGAATAGTCAGTTGCCACGAGGACAGCCGGGTAATATCTCCGCGTACGCGCCTCTCTCTTGCGCGCTCCTGGGTCACTACCCAGCGGCCAGAATTGGGAAAGAATTAGGACAGAGGTAGGTTTCAGGACGTTTCACAGGATTTAAACTAGCCCCGAACATAGTTAATTGTTTTTGTCGTTAAGTAAATAATTCTAATCCATTCGTCATGGTGTATCTCACAGTGTCCTGTCAGGGGCAACATACGCTAAATTGTAGAATGAAACGTTTTATTTATTATCGTCTGTTATTAGTGGGGCTGTACAGGGAATGTAGCTTTACTGTGGGATGTATTGTACGTTTCATTGAATAATTATGTTTAAATTTGGATATATTTTCATTCAATCTTTGGGATCTCATTATTTATTGCACTAAAGCACTTAAAGAAGAAACGAGGTGTCAGGTTTGAAATTATTTTTGTAACTGTTATCCCTCATTATTGTTAGATTTTTAAAAAAATGTAGTGGTTAGCAAACAAGGATGGGGGATTTTTACTGGGAAAATAAAACGCCGAAATTTGCGCACGTGGAGAAAGTAAAGGGGATGCGTTTTCTGTTTCTACTTACCCACGATATCTAAGAGAAGGAATCAAGACCTTTAGCTGCGATACATCTACGAACATATGAGTAGCAACATGCGCTGCTTTTTAGAAAGATTCAAAGGTGAAAATGAGAACAATATTAAATAATCTTTCAAGATAAATGACAGCATAGATTTTTCGATACATGTAAAAAAGAGTGATTAACGCTGTAGATTAAAATATGTTCAGACTATACGACAAGCATTGTATTATACGCGTTTAGCATTCCTTTAATTTATATTGACGACGGCGGCAGCGGTTTATCGCTTTTCAATTCCACGTTGCTGATATTCGTTTACAGGTATGCATACTACGAATCTACTTAAACGTTTTAAAAACAAGTTCTCCTCCCCTTTCGTCCTTAGCAATCCCAGATCCATAAACCTCAAATCTGGCTAAATAAATAATATTTATCCAGTTAAAGAAGTGCGATTCGGAATGCGCAAAAAAGTGATATTCAAACTCCCGAGAGAAGCGAAAATATTTTCCGCAAGATGACGGGGTAGAGTCGGAGCGCCGAAATCCCCCTTCGACTTCATATGAGCTTTATTGCACACAGCGCCGCGCGACGAGTCCGACACGAGAAAAAGTTCCTTGCACGCCGCAGATCCCTCTTTCCGGGTTTCGCCTGCCAAGCACAGATTCCGAAACTTTACGGGCGCGCAAAAAGAGGAGCAGAAAGAGCTCCGGGGCCGCAGGAGGGGGCGGGGGGGGGCGAGAGCAAAGTGAGCGGGGATGAGGGTGGGGGGAGGGATGAGGGTGCGACGGTGCGGTTCGCCGGCGCCTGCTCTGCATGTTGATTGTGTTTAAACAAGCCAATGTTTATCGTCGTTCGCGACCTCGAATCGATCGATTGTTGGGGGTCGATCCGGAAGCTCGGTGGACCGGGCGTTGTCTCCGTGTTGATTCATGCCTTATTACTTTGTTTGCTTTTTGCGCGGCACGGTCTGGCGTTTAATAGGGTGTTGAAGGGGGCAAAATATGGCCCCGCGGAGGCAAGTGAAAAACCTTTCGAAGAATGTACGAGTATCTCGTGAATTTACGCGGAAGTGATGAGACTGACCTATATTGTATCTCATAAAGAGTTGTCAGGAGTATCTAAAAAAGCTGTAATAAACGAGACCAGCAGGACTCGAAATCTGCAATGTAAAAGCAATTATGTATAGAAATTGTAAACTCGCTGCATAATTTATGTATGAATTGATTTACTTCTATTTGTTTTCATGAATTATTCCTAGGGAGCATACAGTTCCACAATGTTCGTTGTGTAGTAAAAAAACTGTGACATCATAAAAACAAATTCCGAGAGAAAACGGTGTTTTTAAAAACAATCTTGATAAAGTACTCAAACGCAGATAGTAGGCAATATCGGAGCCCGGTGAGACAATAATGAACTCTCTCTTTTTTCTAATTCAGGGTCTCGGTATTCTATTAATTTACTCGTCCACTTGACATAGAATATTCTAGCACCCCCGTATCGATTTACCATCGAGATAGCATTTTCCGGATTGCGAGGTATTCCCCCGCCGGTGATGAGCTCGAAAAGCAGAACCGAAAACCTAAATAAATTCCCCGAGGGAATATTGCATTTTATGTGATTATCGAATATCGCTGCGATAGGCTCACTTGGCTGCGGGCAGTGGAGGCGGCGGAGGGGGCGGGGCGGGGCGGGGAGATGCATTTGCTGAACAGCTACAGAGCACATCGGGAAGAGGGAAGGTGAAAGATCGAAAACAGAGAGAAGTGATCGTTACAGAGGGAATGAAAACGAAAGATAAAGAGAAATGATGAGAGATAATAATGAGAGAACGAGAAATGAATGAAAAAGGAGTGTGTACAAGTGGAACTAAGTAAACGTGAAAGGTTTTACAAAAGAAGAGGACAGGAAAATAAAAAAATAAAGAAACGGCGTATTGAGTAGAGAAATATATAAAAGGTGAGTTTGTTGAAGAGGATGAAAAGAATTTAATGATTTGAGGGATAGTTGAATACTGTTTAAAGAAGAGTAATGAAAATAAAACAAGTGATGATACGTAATGTATATCTATCAGACTTCGGCGGCCACATAATTGGAATCTTACATTTCCGAAAATCTTGGAAAAGATTGCTGTAAATACACTCTCCTTTTTCTTCGTTCCCCTTACTATTCTCTTCTTATTTCTGTTCTACTTATACTATTTTTCTTACTTTTTTATTCATTATTCTATAATTATTCTATTCTTGTAACTCACCATATTTCTTTTTGCAGTCAACCATACCCCAGTACAACCACTTTCCCCTCTCGTCAACCTATCCATTGTTCGAAACATTAAGAACTCTTTAGAACTCGTCGTCGTTCGGTTAGCAAAACTACAATTATGATTTTATTGACGAGACAGAGTGGATAGCGATGGCAGGAACAGAGAATTCAAAACAAGGAGAGAGAAGTTAGTTGGAGAAGTTAGTTGGAAAAGAAGGGGAAGTGGAAATGGATGGAAACTGAAAAGAATAAAGAAGACTGAGGCGGGAACCCAGGCACCAGGGAGATGAGCTTCGAGAAACAATGAATAAAACTCTATAAGGAATTTGAAGAGAAGAGGAAACGATAAGAAGAAAAAATGAAAATTGAATGAGAAATCGAAAAACAGGTGAAACAGGTATTTGAAAACGAAGCGAGTGCAAACAAAAGACGAGAACAGCAGGTAGTCGGAAACCGATATTGAACAAACCATGTAAATGCAAAAGAGGAGAAAAAGTGAACTGTGGATGGGTATTAAGTATCAGCTCAAATTCATGTGCGAAACTAGCCAGCCTGACGCTGCAGATTTGGCCCTTTTCAGTTCGCTGTTTAATGCAAATTACGGATTCCGATAAGGAAGCAGATGCCTCGACATGAGAAAACTTCGAGTAACCACAGACAAAAAATTAATTCCATAATCTAATATCCCCGTCACAGAACGATCTTATGCAGATTCAGAAGGTGCTCCCCCGAAAGGAGCTAATCGCCTCTAGACTTGCTGATGGTGCGGAGAGTGGGTAAAGGGTAAACCCATACAAGAATAAGTATTTGAGTGGAAAAGAGTCCGTGAGCTTGAGATTAGGAAGACCCAAATGATAGTATGCAAGTGGGAATTTTGCAAGGACAATGTTCCAAAAATGTATGTTTCGATAATCTTTCGCACTAAAAAATATTTGATTAAAAGCATTAAATATGAGTGGTGTGAATGAATAGCTATTCCAAATAGCTTTAGAAAATGTTAGTTAATTGAAATTATCTAAGTATGCAAATTTCTACCTAATACTATGTGTTAATTTTCTGTATTAAAAGTTAATAATATTATTAATACGACCCAGCAAACAATTAATATCCTTATTCTATATAATTGTTTGAGATTATTCAAAAATAGCAATTCAGATCATTCACCTCTTGCAGAGCAAGACAAATTAAAATAAATAATTTAGGATTATAGTTTTCGAAAATCCTCTTGAAACCATTTTCTTAATATTACATTAATTTAAAATGTTTGGTAAAGTATGCTGACTTTATTGGCAAAATATACGCATGAAGAAAATGAGAAGAAATGAGAACATGGTCATTAAAAGAGGAAATTTTAACACAATCTAGCGGGCACTAACTAAGAATAACGAGAAACCAATAACTGAAGAGGCAATAGGAGGATAATTAATGTTGCCAGAACAGCATAATGACTAACTTCTCATTTCCAAAATTAATATTTTAGAATTTCTGAAAAACAATGTTTTAAGCACACTAGAAGAACTTCAAAATATCCTCACAAAACTACATAACATGGTTAGAAAGAAACAAAAAAGTTATGATCCAAAAATGATCCTTAAGCTAACAGATTGATTTTTTTAGGCATATCAAATACTTTTTTGAACTACTAATATAGACAAAAAGATGTGACCTTTAAACAAAAAAACTATGTAAGAGCATTTTCGAAGTCATTAAAAAAACTCGTGCTGACTATGTCCGACCAGTCACATCAAATAGATCCTATTCTGAATATATAAACACTCCCCTACATTGGACTCATAGAAAGTTCATACATGAACACTCA
Source organism: Teleogryllus oceanicus (assembly GCA_964035755.1). Taxonomy (NCBI): domain Eukaryota; kingdom Metazoa; phylum Arthropoda; class Insecta; order Orthoptera; family Gryllidae; genus Teleogryllus; species Teleogryllus oceanicus. The sequence goes on from CAXIVR010000003.1 coordinate 184,016,578, forward strand.
TACACACTGGACTTTCAATTTATTACTAGTTCGTAATAGTACGTTATGAAACGATGATGTAATGCTGGGTATTAATACAAGAGTGTGATTTTACGATACGAGCGAGGAACGAGCGACTATAGTAAACTTCATACCCATTACATCGAGTTCCATACGGTACATTTTCTACAACTTTTTTAAGTTAAACTTTGACACAGAATCGTTTCGTGGCAGTTGACTTGGAGGATTCAGCCAAGGCCACCTACCGGACAGCTACCCACGCAAACTGTCGCAGGTGGCTTTGGTTCACCAGTCCGCCTGCGAGGGAGTACTACGCTAGTCAAATAGGATCAAAGTGAAATGACGATCCAATTTATCTTAAATAATATTACACGAAAAATACTAAGAATAAAAGAAATTTTATCGAACAAAACATTAACTAGAACGAATCTCAATAAATTAACAGGTCAATACTTGGTTTGTAAGCTTCTCTGTGATTGGTCCAGAATCGTAATGAGTATCATTATGCAACCGGTTAGCAGCCATCAAATGACAGAATGATACAATAGGTGTAGAAAAACATATGTGCCGCACAGAAACATGTCTAGATTTACACTAAAATATTTCTCTCAAGTTCCAAAAAAAAAATTGTTATTACGATTATTTCCCGGGCCCTTGAAATCACGAATTTGACTAAGAACACAATAAGCTGAGAGGAGGCTTTCTCTTAAAAGATAAAAATGTTCAGGTCCCGAAGCAAGGAGTCACAGAAAATACGTGTGAGGAAGCAAACCCGTGTTGCAATTGTTGGTGCTTTGGAAGCGAGAATTAGGAGGCGTGCTGCAGGGCAGATGCGCGGATGCAGCAGACTGGGAAGGCCTCGACAGTCGCGCCAAGTTTCTGCTGCGCTTGCGGCGAGGCCGCGCGACAAGCCAGGCGAAGGGTCAAGAGCCAACCTCGGAGCGGCGCAGGGGAGGAGTTTGTCCCCACATCTAGGGGACAGAAAGAGAGATGGGGCAAAGACGAAACAAGGGAGATAGAGCGAAATAGAGATATACATGAGAGACCGAGAGAGGAAAGAGGATAGAGAGAGAGGGAAAGAGAGAGGGAGAGGAGAGGGGAGGGAGAGTGAGAGTGAGAGAGTGAGAGGGGAGGGAGAGGGAGAGGGAGAGGGAGAGTGGGAGGGAGAGGGGGGGAGAGGGAGGGAGAGTGGGAGGAGAGTGGGAGGGAGAGGGGGAGTGGGAGGGAGAGGAGGGAGAGTGGGAGGAGAGTGGGAGGGAGAGTGGGAGGGAGAGTGGGAGGAGAGTGGGAGGGAGAGTGGGAGGGAGAGTGGGAGGAGAGTGGGAGGGAGAGTGGAGGGAGATGGGAGGAGAGTGGGAGGAGAGAGGGAGAGGGAGAGTGGGAGGGAGAGGAGGGAGAGTGGGAGGGAGAGGAGGAGAGTGGGAGGGAGAGTGGGAGGAGAGGGGAAGGGAGGAGGGGAGGGAGAGTGGGAGGAGGGAGATGGGAGGGAGAGTGGAGGAGAGTGGGGAGGGAGAGTGGGAGGGAGAGTGGGAGGAGAGTGGGAGAGAGTGGGAGGAAGAGTGGGAGTAAGAGTGGGAGGGAGAGTGGGAGGGAGAGTGGGAGGGAAGAGAAAACGAATTCAGGAAAACAGTGAGCAAGAGAAAATGAAAGGTTACGTCTGAACCGTAACGGTAGCAACTGCGAGAGTGGAAAAAGTTCAAATAATATAAAGAGGCCCAGATTACCGCGAAGATGAGGTCACGGCAGACATTTAGATAATAACCGGAACGCGAGAAATATGAAGACAGAGGGAAAGTACTGACGACCTAGTAACCGCAAGGGAGAAGAAACGTTAGGGCCAAAGATGAAGGGCGAGTGTAAACCCAGATGCCGCGACTGTGCAATGGAATCCACGAAATTACGCAAGGAGACGGCAGTAACGGTGGCGTTGATGGACTTACCGAGATGATAAGCAGAACGCGGGAAGTATGAAGACAGACGGAGAGCTGCGGAAATAAATGGGCGCTGGGGCGGAGTGCGCGGGAGCGGTAATACAGATTTGAGCGCAGAGCGACAGCAGCTGGGGGCAGCTGCGACAGCAGAATTGATTGTGGCGGGAGCCGGCAGGATGCTTGGAGGCGGAGGGAGAAGTAGGGAAGTGGATCTAGAGTTTGTTATACTAATATTTTGGTTAACCCGGGAGAGCTCGCAATAGTTAGACTCGCGCCAGTGTCCGTAATGAATCTCTCAGACATAGCTACAACTTTTTGTGAATCCGAATGATCTGAAGATCCATATATTAATAAGTATTTTATTTAGTTTGTACATGACCCCCAATGTAATTGTTAATGAATCTTATACTGCAGAATTTTCGTCTGAATACTTGTGGTGAGAAAGGTAAGAAAAAGACAAAGTACACCCAAAAATCAATAAACATCTTATTTTCCTATTAAATAATATACAATACAATTTCCACAAATTATTTTCAGATATTCTAAACTAATATATTACTTTTTCACAAAAATATTTAGAAAGTCTACGTCTTTTTTCCATTTTGCAAGCTTCGCATTTTTTTCATTTCCCTACGGACGTATCTTACATATCTTCTTTCTCTTTGGTAAAAAATTGTAACAGTCGATTGTAGGTAAGGCATATTATTACATTTTGTGAACAGGCACTTGTCACAGACACACCTGAAAATAATGCCATGATACGTTCCGTCCAGGCCAGGAGCTCACAACGCACTGGTGCCATTGCACCTAAGGTATATGACAGATATCGCGCAGCACACAGATTGAGTTTAAACATGTTTTCAACAGATTATGTTTAAAGATGCTAGAAATTCAACGCAAATTCGAAAAGAAGTGCAAGGAGGATGAAAAGAAACGTAAAAGGATAAGGAGACCCAGGACGAAAGCGGTGATGGTGATGTGGATGAAAAGAAGCAGGGAAAAGGGGAGGAGATGGAGAAGCAGGTGAAATTTTGGCAAAGGCACGATGTGTGGTGGTAATGTTGGAGAAGGAGATGAAAGTGAACAAAAGCGTAGGCGCAGGCGGAGTTGCCGGCGAATGCAAAGGCACAGGCGGGAGAAGAAGCAGTGGAGAAGGAAGATGGAGAAGGAAAAGGAAAGCAAGGAGAATGGAGATGACAAGGAGAAGAGAGAGGAGAAGGAGTAGGGAGAGGAAAAGTAGAAGGGAGGTGACCAGGAGAATTGAGATGACAAGAAAGGAGAGAGACAATAGATAAGGGAGGAGAGGAGGAGAAGGAGGAAGGAGAGGAGGAGGAGGAGAAGAGGAAGGAAAGAAGGACACGAGAGGAATAAGGAAGCTCAAAGGCAGACGCAAGCAGAGTCTAATGCGAAAGGGGAGGCTGAGGCGTATGGAGAGTACGTCGAAGGAGGCATGAGGGGCGCCGGGCTGCGGTCTGCGCCTGGGGCTCTCCCAGCGCTCCCACAATTCACTCGATTAAGGCGGCGGCGGCGCGGCGCCGGCGGACGCGGGCTGCGGGCAGATAGTGTCCGCTGTGTGACACCCGCCCGCCCCCACACGCCCTGCCTCCGCGCCGCCCGGCCGCGGTTTCGTGTCGCTTTTGTTCGCGTTACAAGCCCCGTTGGGGCGAACACCGGGTCGCCCGCGCCTCGCGCCCCAGGAACACAGTGGGCGGCGACTGGAGATGACAGGCAAGAACCAATCCATACGCGCACCGTTTTGACGAACGGTTTTGGAGCTTTAGCAAACGCACGTATCTGCAGAACGGCTCGGTCTCTCCCAGAAACCGGATTTGGCTTCTGAATGAACCAAAACATCACTCCGCATGCGTATGTTTGCTATACCTCCCAAATCGTTCGAAATAATAATGTGTGTAAATCGGGAAACGTCGCTGAAGTAGTACACGGCATGAACTATTTGGATATGCCAACACCTAAGAAACATGATTTTAACCAGATATCAAAGCAGGAAAAACACTCTCGTCTAAAATAAATAAAACAACAACAAATAAACCAACGATATGCTTCTAGATGGCATCAGCTTCTCGCTCACCTAGAACTAACTTCATTTTGCAGAGCCAAAGCGAGTGAACGGCCGTTTAGTGACTGGCGGGGACTGACCACATTTCCCCGAAAATCCGTGTATGCATGCAATAGGGATTTTTTATTATTAGCCTCAGTCTTTCCATGTTTGATATCCGGGGACCGGTGGCGGTGGACGAGCGACGTAATAACCTCCGGGAGTGGCCCACTGCGCCCCCGAGGCGCTGCAGCAGCTGCCGCCGCTCCGCGTCGCCGCGAGCGCCTCGCTCGCAGATTGCGCCACGCCGAGCGTGCCCAGCTCGCCCGCCCCGGCCGCCCCGGCCCGCCCCGGCCCCCGCCGCCCCGGCCCGCCCGCCCCTCGCCCCGCCCCCGGCCCCGCCCCGCCCGCCCCCGGCCCGCCCCCGGCCCGCCCCGGCCCGCCCCCGGCCCGCCCCGGACAGCACCCTCCTTCGCCACCGCCCACTCGATGCCCGTCTCCGCCCCGCCCCGCCCTCCCGGTCACCGTCACGCCCAAGAGCCAGCGCGCCCGATCGCGGAATCGCCCTCGTCAACGACGCCTTCTGCTCGCACCCGTCCGCCCCCGTCAATCCCTGCCCTTCCGTCTCCACCCCCCCCATGAGCCGTCCACTCTACAACTCCGCCTCAGACTCGCCGTTCCTTCACTCCTACACTTGCTTCTCCCAACCCTTCTTGCAACTGGCCTACGTAGCCCCCGGCCCTTCAACCTGGCCCGCATACGACTAGCCTCACTTCCTTCTTCCGATGCCATGTCCCATCAGGTCAAATTGCCCTAGCTCTATTTTTAGAATTTTCCCTTGTAAAACTCTTGCCCGACATTACTCTCCGCATCACTCACGTCCCGTCTGAATCCCACCTCCCCTTGCCCATCGTCCGATGTCCGCTGTTCTTTTACCCCATTCCCACTCAACGACCGTTCCTCCTATGATACGCCTCCCCCCAAAGCGGCGACTCCTCACCTTTTTTCACCTACCTCTCACCTTTCCCCTTTTACTCCCTGCTCAGTTCACTCGTGCGCTTCCTTCGTCCAGGCGCCTCTCGACGTGTCTCGCTGCGCCTCACCCCGCTTCCACGTCACCCTTTCTCCCCCCCCCCATCCCGTGTCGCTCGCCGTCACTTGAACGCGCCCCTCTCCGCTGCAGCAGCCCTCGCTCCGCCCCGGCGGCGCCCACGCCCTCGCGGCCCCCCCCCCGCCGCCGCGGGGACTGCGTGCCCCCTCCGGCGGCGCGGCGCGACGCAACTGTTTTCGCGCGCTCGCCCCCAGGGCGGACGGTGACGACTGCTGGGAGGTGGAGAAACTTTCTTTGTTAATTAAAATACTTGCAAAGTACGTTTTGTACTTTGACTTTCGTCTTTATTTTAATTTTTAAGAGAAAAACATAAACAGAAATTCATCCTTGAAAGCTCTGTTGAGTATGTAATTATTTCGAAATTCTCATAGTATGATCGGGAGCGGTAGCTCAGTGGTGTCACTGATGTCAGTGCAGTGCCTCTGATCGGGAGGTCCTAGGTTCGAGTCCTGACGGCGGCAGAATGTTTGACACTAGCTTTTTAGCTAAGTCGAGTTCATTCTGGAGGAGAATTCTAGCGGCAGGCTGCTCTGATGGGTAGTTTTCCGCGGTTTCTCCGATCAACACCAGGCGAATGCCGGAGCGGATCTCTCTGCACAACGACAACACACACACACACACACACACACTACCACATATTCCGGGAGACCGGTCGTGAGCTGAGAGCTTGTCCCGGCTAGGGGGAAACCCCACTAACCGACGATAGGTCGGTGCCGGATCTTACCATCCAGCGGGGGAAGATCACCGCCATCGCCTGAGAACAAACATGCACTACACTTACGGGACTAATGACCAAAGCAATTGACGCGCCCGGAAACACAAAAAATGAATCTCTGAAAAATCAATGAATCTCATAGTATGTGAATTGTCAGATGATCATTTTTAAAGATTTATAATTGTAATTTATTGTTACATGCCATTGACAATATTATAATAATCCCCTTTCAATGCGAATCAACTACTAATAGAAAGTGAAAATATTGGTATTGAATGTTCGAAGTCTCTAAACACGGAGAGAGAATAAGAAAAGAATGTCAATCTTAAAATATGATGGCAGAACAAATATCTCCTTCCAGGTCTGGTACTTATACCTCAGTAGACTATGTATGTACGGAACAGACTTTTTCCGAAACTTATTCCCTCACGCTGATAGAACCATCTCTGCAGGTAAATGGCGGTTCTGTCTCTTAATATTCAAATCATGGCCCGCCTCCTCTTCTCCTCCTCACACTGGGCGTAGATATAAATACTGTGTGCACAGGTGGCAAGATCCCACTAAGAACAATACCAGGGAGGGATCCCCACCCCAGAGCGAGTCACTTAACTTTTCGGCACTAATCACATGCCTTTGGGGTGCACTGACGAGGCGCCGGGCTGACATCCAGATACGCATTACGCTCTGTCTAGAACGTCTTCCTATTTCAGCCTGGGTAGAGCCACCACGCAAGCTCGCAGATCCTCGTGAGACGTTCCAGATTGGTACCGCAGTCTATTAGCAACACTCAGATGCGACCGGATAAGTCTCTTATCAATAATCCATGGGTGACGGCATAGGTAAGTCTCTAGGAGGACTATGGTGTCCGGCACTGGCAAGTTGAAACAAAGAGCACAACCATTACACATTATTCAGGAATGTCCTAAGTACAACCAATCACGCCAATCAATCTTACAGAACTTTAATGTTGATGCTTTACTTCATTCAAGCACCCAACAAGAAAAAATTATAAAATTTTGTAAATCAATTAATGTCTCTCACGAACTGTAATACTGTTTTTTAAGTGTATGTATTGTGTGTATTACCATAACATGTGCAATATTAATAATAATATAAACTGTAATGTAATATAATATAATATAATATAAACTGTTAATATAATATAAACTGTAATGTAATTCACTGATAAAAATGTAAAAAAATGTAAAGAAGTATGTAACCATGCTATAAAAACCCTTATTGTAACTTACTGAATAGTCGCTAATAACCTCGCAGTTGAGCTGACTTAAATAGATGTAATCATAAAAAAGATTCACTATGTGCTTTTATACTTGGATGAAAGAGCACAACCAGAGGGGGTCAACCGGACTGCTGCACTCGGCTGTCTCGGAGTCCCCAATCCATTTCACTATGCTCAACTTAGTACAAATGACGTGGGTATTGCTGGATGTCTGGTCAATCAGGTGCCAGGTATGAATTCGTCGCCAAATCTTTTACATGCGAAATCAGGACACTTGACTGAGACCACAAACCCGCCCTTGGGCTTCCCATGAACAGTTGACGAAAGTTTCTCGCAAAGAACACTGCCTGTGACGCCAGCAAAATGTCAGTTGTGTCGGTGTGGCGAGGAAGGCGGAAGTGGTGGCGATGGAGGTGGAAGCAGAGAGCTGAGATACGTCGTCCAATTTCGGCCACTTTCTAAATTACGTGTGCGGAGCTGGCAGTCACAGAGCCAACACTCGCCATTTCCAAAAGCTGGCTGGAGCGCGAATTAATTTAATTAGTTTTAATTAAATAATTAATTAAAATTAATGTATTGGGCAAAAACTTTTGTAATATAGTTCAAAATGCATTAGCCCTTTATAAAAACACTATAGTTGGAGGAAAATACAACATTCTGATAGCTCATAAACGGAAACTCTCTACGTGATTGGAATTTCACTATTACGTTTAATATCAGAATCGTGCATTGACTTGAGAATATAAACAATTTCGGTGAAAATATTTTTTCAAGAACTTCGTTTCTCAAAAATTTAAAGAACAACTTTCGATCTTGATGAAAATGAATTATTTATTTGAGACCACAGTATTGCATTTCATGTCAATGCCTTAGAAACCCATTCTTTTGGAATGTTGTATTTATTTTTTACCACAGCATTTTTAATCATTTTAGCGAACTCAGTGGTAATGTAATCCGGATCTGAAAGAGAATGATCTGAAAATGAGACTTTATTTACTCGTGTTAGGTATCATCCTCATCAGTATTAGCCATAATGGGAAACGCGCCTGTGGCTTTAAAAGTATATATAATTAATTAAGTGACCTGTTTGATTCCTTTCATATTGGAGAAGAATAGACTGAAGGAGAATATGACCTCCAATGAAAACTATCGTAATTTTATTGTTGTTTCATGAAATAGAAAATCTCATGAAAACGTGAAGAATACCACTAAAATTTTTAGTTCCTCCAAAAATTGAAACTGGATAGTTTTTAAACTTCGGAATACTTAAGGAGGTGTTCTAAACACTGATTAGAACACTTTCCAGTTTGAAATAGGAGACAGATTACGTAATAGATTTCGTGAAGTTAGATAGGAGACACTGTCCGTTAGGTTTGAAAGGTTTAAATACAATTCTTTCGAAACAAAATTCACGACATTCAAGGAGAGCTGGTAGTATATAATTAATATCGAACCTTTAGGTTGTAAAGTACATAAAATGGCAAATATTAAAGGTTATCTTTTATAAAGAGGCTTGTTTGACCTCAGACATCTTCAAAAGTGATTTTTAAACAACCACAAATTTGTTTGGCTAAATACGCTCCCTAACTAACAGCGAGTTGTGCGTGTCTCTTACGCGTTTTTCTTAAAATGAAAGCATAAAAATGGAAACTGAGTTAGTACACAACGCATTTAAAACCTGTTCAGTCCTGTTTGCTAAATATTTAACTTGATAACGTGGATTTTTACAATTCATAAAAAGACATGTACCATATTATAAAAAAAGAGAGGCTTCAGTGTGTTCTTAAACGAGTTACATTATGTTAACGGTTCACAGGCTTGCTCGTTTCAATAACATGTAACACCAACGAAGGGCAACAATGACGTCACCAAAATTTTAGCAACATTATCTCCTTTGCCCCGCATTTGCATTTAAGCGTAGTGCTTAAAAAGAATTGCGTTAACTTGACACATTACCTTCCCAAGAGCATACACTGTGGAGGAAGAGGGTCACGCATATTTGTTTACGTAATTGCATTCGGGGCTTTTGAGCCCGCTCATCTAGCGTGCGCTTCCCCTCTGTGGGGAGAATGGAACGAAGAGAAGCTAGAACCGCGTCAAAAGCGTCAGAAATATGCACATCAGTATTTTTAAACAATAGGACCATCAAAAGTAATGTGATGTTGATATTTTTAATTAAATGTAAACCAACAGTAACTGTTTGAATATATTTACTCATGGTATAAATGCGTTGTACAATATTACAAAAATGTGCAATGACCTAACACGTTAGATACATGTACTGCAATTAGTCCAGCAGATTTTTATCTACATTGTGTGAATATATTTCATAAAATGTGTTCGTAGAATTGAAGAATAAAACTTATTGGAGACACTTAATTGACATAATGTAAGTTCCTGAATTATTTATTATTTTTGCTTTCGCGAACCAGAAATTTTGTTTACAGGTAATTTTATAATTTATGTGATAATTTAAACACATAAATAAATTAGTAAAATGCAATATATTCTTAGGCACACAAAAATATTACATTTAGAAATTACATCCATTATTTTAAAAATAAGGAAAGCGCACGACTTCCTCGTTAATGTTTTAAATCTTTCAAGTACATTTGAGTTGTCTTTTATTGTTAATTTTTATTTGTGATATCTTTAAAGAGGAACAGTGTATATATTTAAATATTTTACAAATGGGAATGCATTGTCAGTTATTCGAGATGCCATTGAGGATAAACCAAATTTGTAACGATCACTTTGCTGATATATCATATACTAATTAAAAATTGGAAATTTTTGCGGATAATTGTTTAACAAATGGGATTAGAAAACATAAAATTTAAAGAATTGTTTTTTAATCTAATAGAAACAAGATGACTAATAGTCACAAGATAATACAGAACTATTAATAAAATCATGTACATTTAACACAATTTAAAAATATTTGTTTCGTTTAGTTAAATATCCTTTTTCAGTTCATGGAAAATCGTTGGTTATCCTGTGTTAGTAGCACGCATAGTAGTAAAATTGATTGCAATTAAAACAACACACTTACCAATTAGAATTCAGAAAGGGTCCAAATCGTTTAATTAAGAAACTATAACACAGACTTAACCAAGGTATTTGCATTCGGCCATGAAACATAAACAAAAAAGTACATAATATATTGCGTACCTACAACTACATATAAAGGACGAATGAATAAAACTAAATTGGGGAAGTAAATGTTCATTGCACGCGAGCTATTAATGTGGAGATAAATAACGATTTTTCGTGGAATTAATGAGCATATTTAGTTAACTAAACGAAAATAGTTATTTATGTATCAAGGGCGTTATGTAGATGTCATTGCCCTGTGGGCGACTTTTAACCTCGAGGGCCTCTGGCCCAAGGGAATGGATGTCTCCTGAGGGGCACATGTAGTAACGCCCGTGGTGCATTCAAAGCTTTATTGTTTACTAGTACGTTGCTAAATCAAACGATTTACTCATTTCTGTTATTTAAATTTGCTACAAGTGAAGTATAAATTTTCAGCACATTCAATAACTTTCAGATGAGATTTTACCAAATAGTCGTTTTCAGTTGAGAGACATCGCTTAATATGATGCTCATTTTCTTCTGAGTCACACACTGTTCGCCTAGAACGTAGCATGAAAATGTAAATCACTTTATTTGCATGCGTCTGCATTAACAAGAAAACTCACGCAGGGGGAAATTTTACAAAAAAAGAAGAAAACAAGAGGATTACGACTCGGAAAAGTAAAACTCATTCACGGGTCCGGAAGTGCAGCAGCTTCTGCGAGGGGTTTCAACTCTGGAACCATCTGACCGCCTGCGTACCTCGTCCACTGCGATCCAGTTCCGAGGGGTTCAATGAAGGTTGAAAGAAAGGATTTGATTCGATTTTTTCATGTTTCCGGGCACGTCAACTGCTTTGATCATTAGCCCCGTTAGTTTAGTGCATGTTTTTTCTCGGGGAAATGGCGGTGATCTTCCCCCGCTGAATGGCGAGATCTGGCGCCGACCTACCTTCGGCTAGTGGGGTTTCACCCTAACCAGGACTCTCCCACCAGCGGGGCACCGCCCCAGCCAGGACAAGCTCTAAACTCCCGACCGGCCTCCCGGAATATGTGGTAGTGTAGGTGTGTGTAATGTAAGGGGAAATGATAGGACAAGGAGGAGGAAGGTCAGATCGCGCGCGGTCCGTGGCCCGTTTGGTTGGGTACTGCTCCGGCATTCGCCTGGTGTTGATCGAAGAAACCACGGAAAACTACCGATCAGAGCAGCCGGTCGCTAGAATTCTCCTCCAGATAGCGACTGAATTCGACCTAGCTGAAAAGCTAGTGTCGAAAATCCTGCCGCCATCAGGACTCGAACCTAGGACCTCTCGGTCAGAGGCGCTGCAGTGACATCAGTTGATACACAGAGCTACCGCTCCCGGTTTGAAAGAAGGGACTTAGATGTGTATATACGGGAAGGAGACTAGCGGGTCAAGAGATAAGAGAAAAAAGGAGAGAGAGGGCATAGGAAAACGTAAGAGAAGCAAATATCAACAGCATAGGCAAGAGGGACGATAAGTCAAGTAGTAGAAGAGAAATAACAGGAAGAAGACGGGAGATAAATAAGAGGCAAAAGAGGTAGAGAAGGAGAGGAAGGACATGCATGTGATTGAGGGGAAGGAAGCGGGTGAGAGGGAGAGTGGAAGAGTGAGGGAGGTGGAGGAGAGGAGGGAGTCCGGAGGAGGGAGGTGGTTAGAAAGGCTTCCTGCGGCTGCTACACACGAGAAGTCACGTGATCGAGAGCTGACTTGCGGGCAGCGCTTTCCGTTTTGAGGTTCTGTCGACAGAGGAGTCAGGCTGCCATTCAATCTCTGGCTTCGAGGTAGCTGTGCTATTTTATTGTTTTTATCGGTTGTGATGCGAGTTCCGTCACCAAAAGATCTGAAACCCCAAAATGACATGGGAAATTATCAATAGAATCGAGCAAATACAGAAACGTTTTTCGTGTAGAGTTCGTTTTGAGCATTCCATATTTAATATATTTAGTATTATCATGAACCGAGAATTTCATTGAGGATACAGTTCATATTTAGTGTATCTTTCGTCGATATTTCTATCATCCATAGTAGTTAGTCACATAATATGTTTTCTGAGAGTTTATCCGAATAAGATTATTTTTGTCATTACCGGTAAATGAAATTGAATCCAAAATTAAAATTACAAGGTATTAAACGGGAAATGGTTTATTATTTATGAGTGATAGAATTAAAACAATTTCATTTTACGGAACAATTCCCAATCAGAATCTTCCCAAACGATTCTCATAATGATCTTTTTCATGAACTTACTGCCTTATGTTTCTTCTCAATGAAATCCGATTTAATTTCTTATCCGATTGAATTTATCGTCGAGTATTAAGTGTCTTTACATATTGCTCTCAGTTGTTTCACACTGATGTGAAAAAGAGAGAAAGTATAAATGGCCTCTATTATTACAGCATGCTCCATTTCAGTTATTGTAGTAATACGTGTTTTTGTTTAAATTAAATATTTTACAAAGAATGTTTAAGAAATAAAAATAAAACTATTGTCTTTTGATGTCAATCACATCCCAAATGCTCATTTTACTTCATTTTTCAAGTTTCTTCACTTCTATTTAGTATAGCCTACGGACTTCGTACTTTCGCATTGAACGATTGGGAGATTTTGTAATATACGGTGTACGGATCAGTGATTCTGACTTTATGAAAATGAAGGCGTGTTAGTAAACAATGAATAATGAAAAAAATTGTGAAAACAGTCTTATACACTGACATCTACTCTGAGAGGATGAACTGTTTTCTTTGAGAACAATTTTCATCAAGGAAAGGTGATAGTTGAAAATATTCCATTTTGAGCTTCTTGTGATTTTCAAAACGGCTGGGGAATATTGAACTAACTGACATCTGCCGAGATAGCGTAGAGCCTTTCCAGTCTAGCAAATGACACAGTTCTCTACGAGATATTGGAGCTTTTTCTCAATCTCAGAGTAGGACAGGTAATATCGAGATACCGATATTTTGTTACATTGCCTTTTGTATCTATAATAATAAGAAGTAAGAAATTAGTCATATTTAATGCTAAGTATATATACAAATAAATAACTCAAATAATCATGATGATTACAGCCAAAATATCTTAGCACAATTCTGAATAACGTTATAAAAACGAGATAAATACTCTTGTTTCTTAGTATTTGCTGTTGCACATTTTATTGTAGTTTTGCATTTGATGTTGAATTTTGTGAAGAATGAAATGGAAACAGTTGTATAGAGTAGTAATAGAAAGATTAAATATTTCAGGTTACAGTGGGTTGAATAAAATACTCGTAAACGAAGAGAACTCGTTGGAAGAGACCTTTCCTCACACCTCGTGTGTTTATGTTTAGATTTGTATGGTGAATACAGTGGAATCAATTAAAGAGTAATATTTACCTAGATTAATGGTATCCTCTGCAAATATAGCGTTTAGTTATCACGTGAATTGAGTGACGAGTTCACCGAATCATTGCAATTTCGAATGCGTGTTGTTGTTGTTGTTGTTGTAAGAATACCGAAATTCTTGAGTTTTAGATTGATTATTTCCTATACATACTCCAAGGTCACGATTTAGAACATATTCATTCTAAATTATGTATATTGCTATATATCATTTTATATTAGTTTATCTACTTATTTTTAAAGACACAAGTCTTTCTATAAGAAAATCGTGTAAAAATCTTTATAATAAACCGAAATGATGAAATTGGAAAATGGAGTGGGAAATTTATCTAATGTAGAGTTTACACATTTCCTTCAAAATTCAGGGAAGCGAGAGAGAAGTTAGACATTTACGTATCACAGGAACTTTGAAAGTATCAGGATCTCCTAGCAAACCACTTCGTCCCGCATCTGACGTAGCATAGCACGAATTATGGTGGAAGTTAAAGAGCTGTGGCAATAGTAAGAATTGAAGATAAAACTATCCATTCTAAACTTAGAAAAGAAGTGGATGGGAATAAAGTGATAAAAGTCAATCGGTGTACATGTGCTTTTCTTTTCCCTAAATATTTTCATAGGTTAATTTTGTTTGAAATATTCACCATAATTTTTCTTTACTATCTACTACACATTTTCCATATTTCAGAGATCCAGTAGCAAGGTTTTTAAATAAAAAACGAACAAGTATAAAAGATGGTAGAAAATTAGTTGCCATCTTAAAGTGGACTTGAAGTCAATAGATTTATCTTGAAGCGAAAATCTTGTAAGTAATTTGAAATGAGTGAAATACCCGTGTTAAAAATTGATATATTGCACAGAATTTCAGAGAATCTCGATCTCAGACCGTGTACCCTCTCTTTACATGACGTGTCATAAATATTTTAATCAACTTTGGAAATGATGAAATGTAGATGCAGCGTTACAGAGAAAATTTTAAAATTAAAATTTTTAAGAAGGGGAAATGTATTCACCACTACTTTCTCCATACATATACCAACTCTTCTTTGGGCCGTATCAACCATTTTTAGAGCTGAATATTTACTCTTGAATATCACTCTATTAGTTCATCGAAGACAAAAATAGTACAAGGTTTACTGGTCTTGGAGACAATGTAGTATATAATTCCGTACAAAAGTTATGATCTTCCCTGTAATGTTTCAGAGAGCACAACATAACCTCGTTAGAAATTCCCCACCCAGAGACTTTGTGTGAATCAGGATTTCGCAGCGAGTAATTTGGCGCTCCATCTTTAGAGTTGAATATTCACTCTCAAGAAAATCACTTTATTTGTTCATCGAAGACAAAAATAGTACGAGATTTACTGGTTTTGAAAACAGTGTAGTATATAGTTCGGTGGAGAAGTTATGATCTTCCCTGTAATGTTTCAGAGAGCGAAACATAACCTCGTTAGATATTAGTGACCCAGGGATTTCGAGCGGATCAGTATATCCAAGCGAGTAATTTCGTTCTCCATTTTTAGAGCTGAATCTTCTCCTTCTTGAATATCACTTTATTTGTTCATCGGAGACAAAAATAGTACGAGATTTACTGGTTTTGAAAACAGTGTAGTATATAGTTCGGTGGAGAAGTTATGATCTTCCCTGTAATGTTTCAGATAGAGAAACATAACCTCGTTAGATATTCCTCACCCAGGGACTTTGTGCAGATCAGGATCTCCCAGCGAGTAATTTGGCGCTCCATCTTTAGAGTTGAATCTTCTCTCTCTTGAATCTCATTTTATTTATTCATCAAAGACAAAAATAATACAAGATTTACTGGTTTTGAAAACAGTATAGTATATAATTCGGTCGAGAAGTTATGATCTTCCCTGTAATGTTTCAGAGAGCGAAACATAACCTCCTTAGATATTCCTCATCCAGGGACTTTGTGCGGATCAGGATCTCGCATCGAGTAATTTTGCTCTCCATCTTTAGAGATGAATCTTCTCCTTCTTGAATATCACTTTATTTGTTCATCGAAGACAAAAATAGTACAAGGTTTACTGCTTTTGAAAACAGTGTAGTATATAGTTCGGTCGAGACGTTATGATCTTCCCTGTAATGTTTCAGATAGCTCAACATAACCTCGTTAGAAATTCCCCACCCAGGGCCTTTCTCGCAGCGAGTAATTCGGCGCTCCACCCGACGTGTCGCAGCGAGTGAGGCGCTGGGGTGGGCGCCGCGCGAGTCGCAGCTGTCCTCCGCTGGCCGGGCGCAATCTGTCAGCTGCGCTGGCGGGCCGCCGGCGCCGGCGCGGAAGAACGGCATCGCGACACAAGCACTTGCTTTCAGGGCCGATGGCGGAGCCCCAGATACACTGCTTTGAAGCTACGAATGAATGTCGCTGTAGGATAACGCCCTCGCATCTTCTTGATTGTCGTAGGTCAGTTTGTGTCGGAGATGAGACGAATTGTACGTTTTTATGATTATAATTCCAAGACTTCTTTCAGTTTGTCGAAGTTAACCCTTCAGTGGTCGCACTGAAAATCGGAACGCGAGTGTGCGCATATATTACAATTGTAATATATTTTTATACAAAATTTTGATTAACAATATTTTACAAAAAAATCGTCTGTTAGTTAAAATATGGACGAGTAAGTGTACATTAAGCAATGAACAGTAACAAAATTTTAAAATAGTTTATTAGAATGTTGACCTTTTACAAATTCTATGAAGTACTACACAAAAATCCATGTATTATGCCTTTAAACCAATATACTCAAATATAACCATGTAGATGTTGGTTTCTGAAAACTCTTGTGGTGTATGTGTGTTGTGGACTTCTTATTTTTTGCATTTCAAATTTTAAATAAAGTATTTTGACAAAATTGTTTAAACCTTTGGAACATATATGCTGAATTTGTTTCACTTTGAACATTAAATGAATTCACACAGATTTTATTAATACAACCATTTGTGTGGTTGTATTAATCCACAGGACAAAATTTGCGCACTACTGTGTGTGCCCTTTATTTTGTTGACATCTACAGGGATAACATCCCCCGTTGCCCTTTGGAGACTCCACTGAACCTTTGGACCGTTTTCAGATTCTCAGTTGAAGTCTCCCGCGAGTTCGTATTGCACTCAGCACAGATTTTTCTCTCGATCTTCCATTTCATTGCTGTATTCATAAAGGATAAAGCAGGATGCTTTGGAAATTCCTTTCTGAGCAACCTTTCCCCACTGTTACACTTTGCATAAATATTCTGTTAAGCAAAACTTTATTAAATTGTTTTTGTGCGTGACGCACATCTACTGCACATATTCTGTCACGTACCATAAGTTTAGTACAGTTTATATTTATCTGTAAATCTGAATGCATATTCCATGCCTCGCATTACATCACTGTTAAAACATCAGCCCACCACCGGTTACGCGAAATTGATAAGCTGCGCCTTCCGCGTCCCTCGCGTTCAGTTCGTAAAATTCCATCGCACGTTGCAACGGCATGTTTTCCTTGAATCAGCATTGTTAGCCAGGCGCCTTATAACGATTTCGTCATCAGAACCGGTACATTTGTTTATATCAAGAAACATAAGAAATTCCTAGCTTCTCACTGCACTCGTTAATTTACAAGCCCCAATTAAATATATTTATAATTAATTTCAATTTTTTATCGCCTAACTTAAAAGTAAAATTAATCCAGAAAGCCAAGGCACTATCAATCATCACGCAGATGTAGCACAACAAAGAAGGCAGGGACATTTAAACTTTCCACGGAACAGACACGTCACCATCTTGCTCATATCTTAAATTGATTAATTGCATTAACTTCACTGCAATCTTTAAAATGTGTATGTGTAACATTTGATTTCATTTGTTGTTTTATTAACTGTAATCAACTGCTCAGAGTACATGCTGATACGCGATGAACTGCGAATCAGTCGACCCAGATGCTAGTACGGGTTGGTCACGTGTGCTCCATATTGCGCATCCACGGCAATTACACGCAACAATTTTTTATCTTTGTGATAGTGTAACGGAGTGTTAACTCTGTTCATGCAACTCTGTTAATTATTGAACTGTAAGTATCACGCATGAAGTATAAAAGTGCTTCATCATGAGACCGGTAGTGGTAGCTCAGTGCGTCAACTGATGTCACTGCAGCGCCTCTCACCGGGAGGTCCTAGGTTCCAGTCCTGACGGCGGAAGGCTTTTCGACACTAGCTTTTCAGCTACGTCGAATTCAGTTGCTGTCTGGAAGAGAATTCTAGCGGCCGGCTGCGCTGATCGGTAGTTTTGAGTTTCTCCGATCAACACCAGGCGAATGCCGGAGCAGTACTCACCAAACGGGCAACGGACCGCCGCGATCTGTCCTTCCTCTGCCTTGTCCTATCCTCGCCCTCTTACACACACACTTACACGATCAGGACTACACTACCACATATTCCGGGAGATCGGTCGGGATCTTAGAGCTTGTCCCGGCTGGGGTGCCCCGCTTGTGGGAGAGTCCTGGTTAGGGGGAAACCCCACTAGTCGACGGTAGGTCAGCGCCAGATCTCGCCATCCAGCGGGAGAAGATCACCGCCATCTCCCGAGAAAAAACATGCACTACACGAACGGGACTAACGAACGAAGCAGTTGACGCCCCCGTTCTCACTAACCAACCGAGAGGAGGGTGAGAGAGGGTGGGAAACATGAAAGAATCAATCAATCAATTAATCATGAGGCGTCATATGCTATGTGTATGTGCTTGTATGTGTGGTAACCTGGTATCAATATAGTGATTCATTTACGCAAGTGCTCGCTTGACATTGCCTTTCTACAGTACGCATAATGGCTCTGTTCAACATGTGGTCTCTAAACACCTAGCCACGCAATCCTTGAATTCACGTAAATAGATTTACATGAACCGTGCTGATTGCCGCTGTAAGTCACGCATTTACTGCAATTGATTTCATATCTGGGACTTTGGTTGCGGTTGTGAACTATTAATGGTAGGCATATTGATGTGCCGTGTCAATTGCTGCAATACCAAACATCAGTTTTGTTGGCAATAATGGTCTGGAGTTCACAACGTGCGTGCACAGACCTGCACGCCGAATCTACGCACCGATACCTCATGGCGGCTATGCTTCATCGAAGGTGTGACGTAATGCCTTGTAATGCGTACGATACCACCCCAACGCTGAGCAGGTGACCATGAATATTACTGTATGTCATGTCATGCTGGGTCTTTCACAGAACAAGATGAATTTGGAGCTTGGGAGATGAATTGTGTGTTTTCTTCAGAATAAGGGAACTGTGTTTTGGTTGTGTGCTTTCTCGCTGACCACTTGTGTCAGCAATCTTCTCATAATTCCAATTTCATGTGTCAAAGTGCTCACAAAAAAATGTTTACGACCAAATTCAGTTACATCTTTCCAACTTTATGTACTGGTCCTTCGAGTGAAATTATATGTATTTACTGTTTTTAATTTGTATTCTTTGCTTCTCCTGAGCAATGGCAACTTTCCTTGTAATTACTCAATTCTAGGAAACCGTACGTACATTACTATACGGTGCTGGTCCTTCGAACTAAGTTATTTATTTATTCATTTATTTTACGTCAAAAAAGCAGTTAAAAACTGCGTATGACGTGCTATGGGGAAAAGTAAACTGTGTGCACACGCTCAAAACTCTGCAATCCCCACACCAAGTCATACATCACTTAAATTTGGGAAAAAGGTCCCATGTAACAAAATCCATTCTCAAGGATAAAAAGGCAACAAATTTTGGCTCTTATCCATGCTGTCCATCGGAATAACACTTCCTGGCGCGACAACATGGAAACGATAAATTGAACAATTGTATCTCCCACCGAATTCCAGAAGACGTGCACAGAAAATGAAGTACATCCATGTCCAGAAGCAAAACAAGGGACCATCTCAGGATTTGCTAAATGGATCAGGGAAACTGGACGAAAAAGCTGATCGAGACAGGGGTCATCGACCCGGAGGCCGCAATACATCACTTGCCACAGGTTGCCCATACACATTTATACAGTTCAAATGGTAAATAATGCATTACGTATAATTGGTACTGAGCCATATATGGTTTTTAAAAATTGTATAATTGTTAAAATTAATAATACGTTTCTCGTACTGTGTTACTTTCAGTATAGTCTTTAATTGTATACAGTTATGCAGTAGAAACGATTTCACTTTTTATTAATCTTTTCTATCGAATTTAATCGTTTAATGTTATCTGGCAAAGTGTTGTAAAATAATGTAGTACATGTATTGTATGTGAATTTTTTGTAATGAGTTGTTGATACTGTCACCTGATGAATATGATTTCTTCGTCGAGTGTTATAGTAATAGACGTCGGCATTTTCTGAAAATATATTCCCGCCCTTCCAAGTACTCAGGAGAAGCAAAGAATATTATCCAGTGAGATGTTGTGGTGGGTTAATTATAGGTCACCATTGGCACATACGCGACCAAAATTAATTCAAATTTGGCGCCGGACTTGGCATTCAATTATTTATAACAATTCCTAGGCACTAATTAAGCAAAGGACATTCATTTGAAATGTCTTGCAATGGAATTTTTCCTGTAAAAAACGCGGGCGGACTTCCAGAGACAAAGGCAACACGTCTTTCATTTGGAACTCTTGGGAAGGACTGAAACTACTTTGAAAAATTGAAGTGTTTGCAAAGACCCTCGCGACATGGCGCCAGCTACTGTGAAACGATCAGGGATAGAATTTCGTATTGTTACAATTTCTGAGAATCAGATGCATTTCCAAATAAAACGCCACGAAAGTCAATTGTTTGAGAATCTTCAGTCGAGCGTTTTCACAAAGGATCTCCTCGGCAGTAAAAAGGCTAAGTAGTTCACATCTTGCTGCATTGAAAAATTAGATTTTTGCCGATTGGTAACGGGCTTGGCACAGTAATGCAGTCTCCATTAAAACAATGCGTTGGCGCGAAATAACATTATTGCGCATGTACTACGAGAGAAAACCGTTTCTTTTCGCCCAGACAAAGGTACCACTGACAACGTTTTCAATACTCAATTATTCTTACGCCGAGATAAACTAATAGTTCTTAAATAATTGGCTTTCAGAATTTTCCCTGGTGTTGAGGTTACAACGGCGGAAGGAGTCATGTTATCAACCCTCTCTCAAAAACTCAAGATGTTTTGCAGCCTCAACAACGCCTAAAACAGTTCACCGCCAACTTAGAATACCTTCAGAGCATAGATTGCAGCAATATTCCCGATGTCAGCTTAGGTCAAAAACTGAATCGCAAGTGTTCGCGTGAAGTACTATTGCAATTCGAGCTATTTCTTGCGCTTATCGCTAGTGCAGTAGTTTTCACTTGAGTCATATTTTCCTATAATTCGATAGCTGAGGTCTTCTGAGAAAGATACTGAAAAGTCAGTGCTGAAGATTTGTCAACTTTCGTTGTAAACAGCGAATAAATATGACTGGATTACTATAGTAATCTATGTGACCACTGAAGGATTAATAATATTAGCTCAGCTCAGCAAATAGCAGTCATTTTTCACCTTGAGGCAAACCTTCTGTTTTCTTCGGAAACTTGTTTGACATTGATGTGTCTTTCGCTTTCGTTTTACATCACGGGAGAAGATTAAGAAGTAAATGAAAAGTAAGTTTTTGGCTTAAATTAAGACAGAGAATTTTGAGCTTACTTAGCGAATCATGAATTTTGCACTTGTTATTTCTCGCTTATGTAGGTATTGCAACGGCCAGACATCCTCTTGCTTGTAATATGTTGCGGTCTCAATGACGCATTGGCTTGGTCCAAGTACGTGGTACCGAAAGCTGTGGTGGGGATAAATGTATTCACTATGGTTATGTTGTGGATGTCTCCTCATAGCACTGTGAAGCCCATTGATCATCTGTCATCATCATTGACTCCTCTTTAACTACTTGGTTGACCGGGGGAATCCACCTTCTTGACACAGAAGCCGTTTCAGTCACCGTTCTGGAATCTTCCACAAGGTCAAATGCATGGAGATGGACTGCCAACAGTTTATAAAGAGTAAGGTTATCCTCTACCCGTCAGCCGGTAGGCCGAGTGATCGGCCAATGAGGAGAATGCATTGGCCAATCAAATAGCGGGCTCCCTGGGTAGGGTGGAAGAAGGCGGTCCGCCCGTGGTCGGACGGCAAGGAGCAGCCGAGACCGTGACCTTACGTCGCGGCAAGTAAAATATATATTTCCAGGCCTCGTGAAGACTTAGACCTTAGTCGGTAGTGATGTTTTGAGGATGTCCAATAATTTCCACAGCCTCTTCGGTCCCCAGCAATCTTCGCTGATCAGGAGAGAGTGTTATCGAAAATTATGGCCTGGCTAGTTTTCCAGGCGTGGAAGTGTACGGCCTATTCAATTGTATTATTATTCGTGTAGTAGCGAATGTGTTTACCAAGGCGTTCCTGAATGGTTCGGAACATCTCGCCCGTGCAGCTGTGACCACAGGCCTAGAGGTGAATGCTGCCTGCCGTACGACTGAATTGGCAATGCATTAACACTGTATCCGTTAGCTCAAAAATGCGCCCTCGCGGAGCTCAATTTCACAGTCTAAGGATTCCTCATCACAAACTCTAGTTGCTTTGATGGTCAAAGTTATCAAAATCCTCGTTTAGCCGGGTTTGCCGGCGGTTTGTATGAGTCGGTTTCCTTTAAACATTATGTTATATAGTACCTTTAGCTTTTCAACGCACTCTATAAAGTCATGCGCAGTCCATCTCCGCGCATGTGGCCTTGAGGAAGGTCGCGGCGCCTCCCGAAGGGCCAAGTAGTTACTGACGCCCACCGCGGAAGCCTACGCTTTCATTTACTCCTCATGATTACCCTAACATTCTTTATACTCTGGAATGCAAAGAACCGATCATGAGCCTAGGAAAGGGGACGAATATATGAGCCTCCTCCCTCACTGAAGCTGAGAATTGAGTAAGTGTACTGAGGTCATCGTCATCGTAAAAGTAATCGTCATCATAAGAAGAAAAGAGAACCTGAAAAATCGGGGATTATTAACAAACCCCATCAAAGTTTGTAATGGAATTTTAAACAGAAATGTTCTATTCGATGTGATGAAATGGTCCATTCAAAGTGTACGTGTTTACATGTTCGGTGTTGCTGAGGCACAGTGTGATGTGAGGCTGCAGTGCCGCAGGCTGCGGATCCGAGTCCTGCGAAAATCACTGATGTTTACGCCTTGTGGGGGCAACTAGGTTTTTCTATACCAGAAAGCAACACACTGGAACTATAATTCCATACATATAATTCTGGATGGAAAAAGTTATAAAAGTTAACCTCCTGTGTTAAAATTATGCAGTTTTCATTTCACAAATTTTTCAACTGTTTAGGATTAAGTCGGGTTATATGATATTCTGCATCCACGATCCTCGTTATGTAATCATATAAATGTAATCATGCAATCATATTAAGTGGGTTTCAAAACATCCTTCACTAATGGGTTTCAAAACTTCCTTCCAGAATACCAAGCGTTACATACTATACAAGTATTTATGTTGGTGGGCATAAATTAATGTTTACCTTAATCACAAATATAAACGTCGAAATTATCCCTTCATCACGAGAGCTCATGGAATATTTACCCAGACTGTAACTGACTGCGCACTTCATGAGTTGAATTTTGTTAAATAATGCTATCTAATTTACACTCAATGAGAACGTATGCGTTAACTATTACATATCAGTAAAAAAGAGAACATCATCGAAAAATGAGTGACAATAAAACCCTTAGTTCTTGTAACTTCCATTTTGTGTTGTTTTGGACATTCAGTATTTACGATGATGGAACTTAATATACCACAAGACAATCAAGTTTTTTCTGGCACGATACCGAGCTTGAAATATATTGAAAAATAATAAATAATGATCTCTAATTTTTGATAATGGATCTAAATCAACGAATGAAATTAGCCCATGATGCTGTAAATACTCGAGCCCGCCTTCAGACGAGAAGAAAGACATTGAGAAGAAAACATTTCTCAATTAAAATATTTCAGTTGATTTATTGCCATTTAAGAATTTTGTCTTTCACAAAAAACTGTCGGTTCTCGTGCAACTGTGAACTCGTAGAACCAGGAACAGAAACGTCTGAATTATAAAGTTACGTCACAAAAATGAACGTAGAGGTTGTATAAAACCGGAATTTTCTACTCACAAAAGGTGCAGCAAAAGTTCCACCGTTATTTTAGTGACATGGAATGGACTGCGGAGAACAAGTGCGTAACTGCCGAGAATACACGGAGTGTTTTTTAGTTTTAGCTGGAAAAGTAATAATTTAATGACATTAAATGCAAAAAGCAAGAACTCTCATTCCACTTAAAATGTTAAACATTCCAGAGCAATGTAAGTAGTGAAGCAACACTGAAAACTTTCTTGTATTTTTTTTCTAACTGGGGTACACAAATTAATATCTTCTCATCAAAATTTTTAAAACACAATCTTCCATATCTGTTTTGTACTATTTTCTTAAAATACTTTAGAAGTAAATCTGGCCATTTCATACCCTACATAACCAATAATATGCATGGCAACGCTGAATTTATCTGAATGAAGTTCATATACATGACATTCTTTTCTGTAGAATCTAAAATAAAGGATTTAGACAATAACTTTCTTTTGCGCACTCTTAAATAAACAAAAGTTTTGAAATTAACTAATTCCCTATCATTTTTCTTTCTTGCGTATATCGTAGATACTTTGATTTATAAAAAGATATCTACACTTTTTCCTTTTTTCTCAGTTTATAGTTCACGAATGCTTTAATTGAAATAAGATTTTCAGAAAAATCATGGAAAATCAAAATCTACTTTCATACGAATACATTTTGGGAAAAAATCCGTGAAAAAATTAAAGAACATTCTTCGATAGAGCCTTCCTGAAAATATTCCATTTTGAGCTTACTTATACTCCAAAATATTTAAGATATCTGGAAAGATCATCAAAGATAATTTTAAGTTTTTGTTACAAGATTTATGAAGTTTGTGAATAGAACTAACTTTAGGAGGATGTGGAACATAATATGCAGAGCAATGTAAATAATATATTTTGTATTTGATATATTTTTAATTTGCATTTTTGTAACAAAGTTAAGCACGAGCCTGCAGTTTTACAAACTGTAATAATAATAATAATAATAATAATAATAATAATAATAATAGTAGGGACAAAAAACACGGATTTAACACACTTTGGTATCATAGGTGTTCTGTCACACTCCCAGTGACCTCCTCATTCACCCATTACCCCCCATTACCGCCAACCGCATCAACCTAGTAGTAGTTCGCAGCGAGGTGACCACCCGCCCACTGCCGCGCCGAATAATGTATTCGCGGCGAGGTGGCCGGCGACATAATGATGTACGCCTAATGAAATATGCGGTCGTTCCAGTAACTCATTGGGGACGTGGAACGCGCGCGCCCAATACGCGGGGAGCGCTATTTACATTGCCCACGTGACTGCACGCGCGGCGGAACGTGGCAGGTCAGGCCCGTCCGCCCGTCCGCCCGTCCGCCCGTCCGCCCGTCCGCCCGTCCGCCCGTCCGCCCGTCCGCCCGTCCCCGGCCGCGATCGCGTTTCGTTCAAACGGGGCCGAGGGAGACCAGAAGATGAAGGGCGGGGACATGAAGGGATGGGTGGAGCAGGGCGGAAAGAGGCGGAGAGCAAGTTGGTGTTGTCTAAGGGCGGCTCCACACATTCGTTATTCGGTGAACAGCGAGCAACCGCTCACCGAATCCCGAGTAGTTCGGATGAGTTGCTTGCTATTACCCGAGTGACGAACATTCGGTGTTTGCCCTACCCACCGCGTGTCGGTCGTTTGGAAGAAAATTTCATTCGCCAAATACGTTCAACATCCGTCGAACACGTTAGCTGCTCGGGATAGGGCGAGCACTAGCTCTCTGCACGGCGAATGCCGAATGTGTTGAGCCGTCTTAAGGGGCTCAATGGTTCTGTGGTTCAAGGCTCAATGAAATGTGAGCAGTGATTCAGGACCCAGTGAGACAGAGCGAAGTGGGACAGGGCGGAGTGGGGCGAGGAGTAAGGCAGAGCGGAGTAGGGGAGGAAAGAACGAAGGGAAGGGAGAGGGCGGTACGACTAGAAAGGGCAGTGCATGGCCAAGGTTCAGGGAAGGATGGATCATTCCGAGACAAGGATCGGGAGAGATGGTTCAGTATATCAACTGATGTCACTGCAGTTCTTCTGACCGGGAGGTCCTACGTTCGAGTGCCGACGGTGGCAGGGTTTTTGCCATTAGTTTCTCAGCAGGGTCGAATTCAGTCGCTGTCTGGAGGAGAATTCTAGAGGCCGGCTGCTCTGATCGGTAGTTTTCCGTGGTTTCTCCGATCAACACCTGGCGAATGTCGGAGCAGTACCCTACCAAACGGGCCACGGACCGCGCGCGATATTTCCTTCCTCTTCCTTGTCCTATCGTCACCCCTTACACACACACACTAACATACATTACACTACAACCTATTTCGGGGGACCGACCGTGCGCTTAGAGGTTGTCCCGGATGGAACGGTGCCCCGCTGGTGGGAGAGTCTTGGTTAGGGGGAAACCCCACTATATAGGTCGGCGCCGGATCTCGCCTTCCAGCGGGGTAAGTTCAGCGCCACCTCTCGAGGAAAACAAGCACTACACTTGCGTGACTAATGACCTAAGCTGTTGACGCCCCCGTTCTTAATAACCAACCGAAAGGATGGTGGGAGAGGGAGTCATAGTGGAACGGAGTAAGGCCAGTGAGGGTAATGCGGAGGGAAAGGGCTTGGCGGGAAGCAGGGTGGACCTGTCGGGTATGGAATGTGGGGAATGAGTTTTGCTAGAGCGGGGAAGCGAAAGTGAATCGGGTAGGGGGAGAGGGACGGAGCTGGGTGAGGGGAGACCTGGGTAGGTCAGAGAGGGACATGGAGGAGGAGATGTGACATAAATCCCGCCATTCATATGGTGGGTGGGACATGTTCTGATATATTAGGCCGCGGGAGAGCAGAGGAGAGAAGAAACTCCACGTGAAGAGGCACGAGGAAGCAGCGAGACAATCAGGAGACAGACAAAATAAAGTATAACATTTATTTCTAATGTTCCAATTTGGTACTAGAAGGAATCTGCCTGACAGCTAGGTCAATCCGTGATATTCATCCATTTATATTTTTAAACTACATTAATTCGCCAATAAGTTATTTGTATATCACAACGTTTACATTAACACAATCATCTATTAATAGGATAAGAAAATAAGGCAGTAAAGTTTGCAAAATGGAAGTACTCTTACTTATATCCTCTCCTCTGCTCCGTCACTCCGAGCCGTTCGGACCTGGCCTGTTCCACCATACATAGTCCGTCTTGTTCTGGCTCCACCACTACTATGGTCATTAGTTTCGTAAGTAGCGTGTTTCGTAGTGCGTGTTTTTGCTCTGGAGTTGGTGGTGGTGGTCTTCCCCCGCTGGATGGCGAGATCCTGCGCCGACCTATCGTCGGCTAGCGGGGTTTTCCTTAACCAGGTATCTCCCACCAGCGGGACACCGCCCCAACCAGGACAAGCTCTAAGCTCCCGACCGGTCTCCGGGCACATGTGGTTGTGTTGTGCAAGTAAGTGCAAGTAGGGTGAGGATAGAAAAAAGAAGACAAGAGCGTGCGCGGTCCACGCTCCGTTTCTTAGGATACTACTCCGACATTCGCCTGGTGTTGTTCGGAGAAACCCCGAAAAAGTACCGATCTGAGAAGCCGGCCGCTAGAATTCTCCTCCAGACAGCGACTGAATTCGACGTGGTTGACATGCTAGTGACGAAAATTCTGCAGTCGTCGGGACTCGAACGTTGGACCTCCCGGTTAGAGGCGCTGCAGTGACATCAGTTGATGCACTGAGCCACCGCTCGTGGTTCACTCCCTCCTGCCTCACCCGGCCCCGTCCTGACAATGCCCCGCTGCCCCCTCCCATGCCGCCACCACAGTTGCGGTGACCCCCACCCACAATACAAATGACTAGGCGAGGATTCGGTGGTATATCGGTCAGCGTACCGAGCTGTTGTACCCGATCGCAGCAGTGGATTTTTAAGGGCGAAAAAATCCCTCGTACGCCTTCCTTCGGGGAGGAAGTAAAGCCAGCTGTCCCGTGTAGTAGATTTACTGCATGTGAAAGATCATCTCAAGCCTAAAAGAAGCCTCTGAGCAAAGTTGAGATCCGCCAGTTTCGTCGCCGAAGATAATATCTCCTTTCTCCGCTAGGTGGTGAAAGGAGCGTAGCGAAATTTGCGTGCTTAGACGGAAGAGCGGGACTGATGGCCCGAGTCTCGCCACGTAAAATAAGGCATTAACTAACTAACTAGGTGTACAACAACATATTTTTTAAGGAAAATAATTCAGTAATTGCGTTTTTTGCAAGGATGCCTTTTCAAAATCCTTTCCTTAGAGGCTACATTTATAATAAGAAATATGTTTTACATTTGACTTTTGTAGCTTAATTAACATTTGTTGTGATATTTCAGTTATTGAAATGTCAATCAGTTTCTTCTCTTACAATATGTCTGTGTATGTATTACGGTAGTGTATATATTGCAAATATCTTTCTGAAACATCAGGGGTACGAACCTTAGCTTTCTGAAGAAAATTCACACATATTTACACCATGATGTAGTTTGTGAGATGTTTAACAATACAAAAATGATTGTAAGAAAATTCATGGTTATTTGAACTGAACACGTATTTTAAAGTGTGATTGGAAATGTATATGTCAAAGTAGTTTGTTTGAATAATGGTAAGTCAGAATAATGTAACACCACTCCTAAGCCATGCAAATTCCAAATTAATTTTATGGTAAACATTCCACGGACGTTTTTATTCCATGCAATAATTCCTACTAGTTGAAAACTATGCAAGCGAAAGCTACGTAACATGAATAGCCCCGCTATTTTCAGCTTCGTAAATGTCGAGTTATTTTCAGCAAAACATGTAAATGGTCTTTTAAAAAGTATATTCTTGTAATTAATAACAACAACAAAATTTTAAATTAGGTGGTAGATTTATTACTGCAAAATTGTTAACAGAAAGAGCTGTAACTAAATACGTCCTATTTTAATTGGAAAACCTGAGCATTTGGTTAATTGTCTGCTTTTAACACATTTCTGTTATATTCATGAA
The DNA here is from genome assembly GCA_964035755.1 of Teleogryllus oceanicus. Lineage (NCBI taxonomy): Eukaryota > Metazoa > Arthropoda > Insecta > Orthoptera > Gryllidae > Teleogryllus > Teleogryllus oceanicus. Next base: position 184,045,261 of record CAXIVR010000003.1, read on the forward strand.
CACTTTACTGCTATTATTTCATAAGAATCAAGCATCGGACATTTAATATGCTACAATGCTATATTTTAGAATATATAATATTCTAAAAATATTGAGTATAAAATACTATTTAAACTAAAAGCTTTTTCATCAAGCAAAAATGGCTTCCTTATGTTAACCAAGAGTAAGTAAGTTATGTTTTATTTATTATGTATGAAAAACCTAAACAGAAATTCTATTTTTGATTTTTTGTATGTATTTTGATGTATTATTTTCACTAATCTCTTTTTGTTCGCAAGCGTTGCAAATAATTTAATTTTATGTAATATCAAAGACGAATTTGGACTCGTATGTGGATTGCAAGAGATCCCCATCACAAAAAAGTACATTCTATGGTAAGCACATAAACGCATATGATTTTTTCTTGTAGGGAAGGTGAACAAGCTATTGAAAGGTAGATGATAAATTTAGACGGACCGACAGACCGACAGACTTTTGCCCTCAAACGATTTTTCGGTAACAAGGTATCACAAAACATGGATTACGACTGCAGAACGTGAAAAAGGAAATAATTTAAGGTATAGGAAGATTTAAACCCTGTGTTTGTTACGAGGGCCCGGAAATAATAGTTTTTCTGTCGAAAATTCGCCGTTATGTAAGGGCTATGAAGTAAAACGGGGATATAAGATAAACATAAGAAAAGAACATAGGAGAAACGATTGAGGAGAGAAAAAAGAGAAGAGTGAAAAGTAATGGTGCTACAGAATTGAACACATATTTTTGTACTAGTTAGTTTTCTAACCCCTTCAATCTGGGTTAGCTTTTCCCTGTTGCCCTACACTTTTTCCAGATTACTGCCTAAAGGACAGTTTTTCATATGCTCTCGATTTTTTGGTGCCCTAATGGTAGAACTGAATTATGATTTTAAGAGTAAATCTGAAAACGCGTGTGGAAATTGTTATTTAAAATTGGAGAAGTTTTTGAGAAAAATGTCGTTTGAGCGTTTCTGAAAATGCTCAGTTTTGAGCTGATTTTCACAGATTTTTTAAACAGAGCTTTTAAAAAACGTAATTGGAAATAATTCAATCCAGGTATACTCACAAATGCAAAGATGCAAAATAAACGTACGTAATATACGTGTTTACAAAGTGAATTATTTAATAAAAATACACTTATGTAATTTTGAAAAAAAATCAATATTACATAAATGTCATTAAATAAAACGTGTGTCATAAAAATCAAAGCATTACATTACATTCTCTCAACTCTGAAGCGAGAAAGTAAAAATATCGCTGCCAGGAGAATAAACATGTGTTTCCATTAAAATCTCGGTTTCGAAATCGGTTTTCCCGCAATATTACCTAACTTTCTCTTTACTCCAAATATTATTCCGTATAAACGTATGTACAGGGGAAAGTTAAACTGATACGAGTAGGATCAGAGAGTATACCTCCAAATGGCGCTGAGCCGTCTAAATTCGTGGTTTTCAGCCCACTCACCACAGTTTCATTTCTCGGAATGTCCTATACGCTGGCAGTGGAACACATTTTAGGTTTCACGCCGCCATCGCAAGTGTAATGGAAGGTCAAAGGCTACAATTTGGAGGGCAGGTAGCACATGAATGAGCTTGCTTTGCCAGTGCAGCCACTGTCATCCTGCTTAATCGTTGAATTTGAACTCGGTGCATTGCTGTGGTGTAGTCATAATGATTTGACAAGACTTTAGAAATAACCACGACTTTAGAACATTACTACGGAGTTATTTTCTTGATACATTTTCTTAGTTCAGTCTAAACTATTACCTGGATATTTCATATTTTGCTTTCATGATTCGTGGTAAGTATGAAAAGTTTATTTTCTTTGAACAGTAATTATATGATTCGAATAAAATCGTGATCACTAACTATATTGTCAAAGGGAAATGCAATTTACCAGACTTCAGAATCTTCTAATGTTATATTTATGGATACATGTATACCCATTCAACAAAGTCAAAATAAAATTGGTCCAACAAAGTAAACAAAACCCTGGGACATCATGAACCAACATGGCTGCCATATTTCATATTGTGCATGATCTAAATACTATTTTAAGTTTCTATAAATACTTACCAGTATAATGTATGCAACTCGTACGAAAGTGACCTCTGTAGCTTCATTTCAAAATTCTGGACTGGCTATTCTAGTGGCAAGTATGATATCACTTCATTCACACTAAAAAATTCACTATATGAACTAGTTACGCAAATATTTTATGTATTGTCAAAACACACACGTACAAATATTAATGTGACACGTAGCATTCAAACCCAATAGTCCATTCAGTTGCAGTGTTAATTCATTATATTCTGTTCGCGAATTCAACAACCCTACCGAGCACAAGTTACGCGACGAACTCTATTATCCTAGATCCAGCTCAGATCTATTCTCCGACGTTTCGAAGCAGCCTGCTGCACCGCGGCGCCAGCGAAGTGGAAGGTCAAATGCAGCGAGACGCGACAGCGGGTACCCGTCAAACCGTCACACTCCAGCCCTATGTTCGGAGCGTGCCCGTTGCCGGAATTGATTCGGACGTATCTGGACCAGCGTTTCACTAGCCATCGGCTGCGGTATCGGCGGTCGCCGGAGAAGCGACAAATATTTGCGACTGTCAGTCCTTGTCATCGCGGTAATTGGTAATGAGGAAATGTGCCCTTGAAATTGTCCAGTAATGGATAAATAACGACGCTGTTTAGCGGCGATGGGTTAACGCGATTTGAGTAGCATAATGCACGTTCGTGTCAGCGGTCTGTGACGCCCTAAATTGTGTTCTCGTAATGATCTAATAGTTGCCACTACAGGAAGTATAACATTCGACACAACAGTAACTATTTCCTGAAAGACAGGTTTTACATTATGTAACATAAATGGGTATAAATTAACGACAAAGATTCATGAAGAAAACGTGCTTGATTATTTGTTTGTGTATCAGAAAAAAAATTAAAGCTGCAACACATTCTGTGTTCTTTCTCTTCTTCGACTGTACGTTATCGTTATGCATTTGTCGTTGTAGCGTAAATTCATCGGTAATAAACTTGAAAATAGTATTCACGTCGTTTTAGTAAAGTATCAGCGACAAAGATCAGAGTTCATAAACGTACTTTCAATTTTAATAAAATAAAAGCAAAAATATAGGCAGAAGCCAAACACCGGTGATATTTCTGACCTGTAAAAGTAACTAGATTTTATGACCTCTCTGCCATGACAATCAATTTTTAATATTACCTAAACTAATTTTTATTGCTTGGTTGAAAGGATTTATAGAAAACAAGGTTTTTGTAGTAAAAATAATGTTACAAAATTCGTTTTCGGATATTTTAATACATAGGTCGACAATGATTTTCGACAAATAATATTTTATTTTGTTTATACCACGACAAATGTCTTTGTTCAGAAAATAATACTTCTGCTGCATCACGTACAGATTTTGCATATTGTCCGTATGAGAAACAATTTTGCTACGTTGCGTTGAAATCGTTTGGAAAGGACCCTATTGAATTTAAACTCTTTATCTGGTTGTACTTCAATATGATTACTTGGCTGCATAGTACTCAAAACAATGCGACGGCGACCTCCAAAAAATATCTCTGCTCCGTACCTTTTGTTGTTTACCAACCCTACACCACAGGTCTACACCGGCTGCCCATTGCCTCAATATGCGGCATAAGGATTCAATTGAAATGATTGAAAACGACTAGTCGTTTTTGTACCGGGAGCGGTAGCGTAGTGCATCAACTGATATCACAGCAGCGCCTCTAACCAGGAGGTTTTAGTTTCGAGTCCTGACGGCGCACAGTGGTCTATTTTCAATGTTTAGGGGGACATTGCTCTTTTTGAACTGAAATCAACTGTATAATCGTTTTTTTGTTATTTGTATATAATTTTGAAATCTTTATCACTCTTAACTGCTGTTCTATAACATGCAGAAGATATTCGAATCGTTTTTCTGCGTATTATTGCGTACAAACAAGGATATACATATATTCTATAATTAAACGAATTGTAAAGAGTAGAACCCGTATTTTACGAAAGAAAATAAATGATAAATACATACCCAAACGATTTATATATCAAAATCACTACTTGAAGAATCTTCGAAGTCTTCTTCATTCTGGCTTTGGAATGAATCATCTGAATGCTGGTGAACTCGTGACAATTCTGGTGAATGTGTAGGGACTTTTAAGAGGTTGATGACTTGCTGTGGCAATTGATTTATTTTTCTTTTAGGTAAATTTCTGATGCTAGATATCACTGGATCAGAAGATATCAAGAGAGCATGGAGAAGGTCTTCGGTGTTTCGTTGCCTGTTATTTTTGCGAGTATTGTGCTCGCGAAAGTAGCGACATTCTTGATGTCTTGCTTCTAATGCTTCCTCGCTTAATTGTCCTATAGGAAGCAAAAGTGTGTCCATGACGTCAGCACCGTGAATTCGAATTTAGTGGGCACTCGCTGGCATTTTGAACCACCCATACTGTTCCACAAATAGTTCTTCTGTGGACAATCCATATAAAAATGTGCTTGTGTTGCACGGTCTTCGCACAACAGCATGTATATTGTTCATCTCATTTGGCCTCCCATTGCAAATATAGCAACTCTGGGTTGATGAATTTCCTACCAGGGCATTAGCTATTTTTCCATCCAACATGGTCTTCAATAATTTGTTATGCACATCCATTTCTTTTCCATTGGTTGTTATATTTGTTGGCTTTAATGCTAATATTTGATTTTCAATGTATTCTCTCTCCTGAGTAATGATATCATGGGTTTCTTTAATAAACTGGCATTTAATTGGCATTCAGAATCGTATAGATGAAGAACGTGGATTTAGTCAAATGATTTTTTTCGAAATTTTCGGTTTTTGCTGTCATTTTTAAGGGAACAATTGACGTTAACAACAAATCAGAATCTGTAGCATGTGCGCTTTCAAGAAATTTTTGCTTGTAGTTTGAATGACAGAAACTTCCATCAAAACCCCATTTGTAAATAATTTCGAAAGAGGAAGTTTCATGCTCACTTACAACTCTGCTGATAACTTCCTGTTGAACTATGGATAAACGATGTGCTGTGTGGTCAAGTAGGCTTTGCAATTTAACCTCGCCTTTTGTCTCGGAAATAACTATGTCTTTGGGGTAGCACTACTCCTTAACTTTCAGTACTTTGTTGTAGGTCGGATATATAACACACTTTCTCTCTTTTGCACCTTTTCTTATCTGAATATATTGTGCTTTATTCAATTTGGCGTCTATAATCAGAGACAGGGCTTCTTCTGGAGTGTAAGGGTCAACATTTTTCTTTTGCATGTTTATTTTTTTCATTGTCCTCAACGAACGAGGGATTGAAATTGTAGCCTTTTTTATGACGTGAGCAACATTTCGTTTGCCTTGTTTTCTGAAGACTGTTCGTGTCACAAACGCTAGTTCTTGAGGACTGTGGCCCTCAACTAATTTTCTTGTGCGCCTTCTCTTTGTTCTGGTGCTCAACGTATCAAATTCTCCTTGATGATGTGTGGAGGATATTTGTGGTCGTATATCATGTGGAAGAAAGATCATTTATTCTTCTAACCAGTCTTTATTTTGTTTCAAAAATGTTTCCTTCCGCCTTCCGCTTGCTTTCCAGCGATTTACAATTGAGATAGTAAAAATTCTAATTTTATTGATAATATCGTCTTCTGGAACATTCTGCACTCTCGACATTATCAAATAAACTACCTTCTTTCTCACATGAGATTTATTTGCCTGAGACAGAAGACCTTCGTGCGAAAGAAATCCAAACAATTCCAGACGCGTCACTCCCATTCGCGCACCCACCGACAAATAAAACCAAATAACACAATTTTCGCAAATCACCGCACATGAAAATTAGTCTCGTTATAAAGATTGATAAATACTCTACATCATATAAAAAATTGATCATGTTACAACGAGGTCCTTTTTTGTTCTACTTCAATGAATTTCGACTAAGAGTTATACACCTTCCTTTTCCTCCCGTTTTTTTATAAAATAAATTTAATATTTCTAAAACAATAAACACGTATTAAAATTAATATATAACGTACCTGAAGAACCAGATTCCATGATGGAATAAAATTTTCACACTGGAATATAACACGCACGTACTAGGACACCTCGAACACAGCCTACCGAGCAACCTCCAAACAAGACTCGGCGCGCTCTGTGTCTTTCACTTCGTTTCATGAATCCTTATCGCTCTACGCTTCAGAGAATATAGTCTATTCGTACTTTTTCGAACAATTCAAGCTTCTTTTCACATTCCTGAATCGATACATTGAGGTTTCAACAACTTTGGTTTCAAGGCAAATGTCCCCGTAAATGAGCAAAATAGACCACTGTGCGGCGGCAGGATTTTCGACACTAGCTTTCCAGCTAGGTCGAATTCAGTCGCTGTCTGGAGGAGAATTCTAGCGGCCGGCTGCTCTGATCGGTAGTTTTCCGTGGTTTCTCCAATCAACACCAGGCGAATGCCGGAACAGTACCCCACCAAATGGGCAACGGACCGCGCGCGATCTGTCCTTCCTCTTCCTTGTCCTATCCTCTCCTGTTACACACACACTTACACGAACATGCACTACACTACCACATATTCCGAGAGACCAGTCGGGAGCTTAGAGCTTGTCCCGGCTGGAGCGGTGCCCCGCTGGTGGGAGAGTCCTGGTTAGGGGGAACCCCACTAGCGGACGGTAGGTCGGCGCCGGATCTCGCCATCCAGCGGGGGATGATCACCGCCATCTTCCGAGAAAAAACATGCACTACACTAACGGGACTAATGACCAAAGCAGTTGGCGCGCCCGGAAACATCAACCAATCAAAACTAATCGTTTTTGTGTTTTCCAGACAGCAGAAAACTAATTATGCTAAGCCATCTGATGATGATAAGCCATCGAAAGCTGCTCTTATTGAAATAAATAGTATTGTTGGCAATGACAACGCCTTCAATCATTTAAATTATGTAAATGTCAACTACAACTCACCACTAAACCAATAAGGATTGAATCCAATAACATCGTTCTCCCGTGTTAGTGGCCCGATTGAAAGATATATGAAGTCTTTGCAATTTTTCTTTGAGAAAAAATGTCAAGTGTATCCCGACTAAATCAAGGTATATCAACTAGAGGCCATGTGATCAATACGATATTTTTGTTTTACTTGATGGCATTGCCATAAAAGTAACTTTAATACAATAATCAAAAGTGCGTGACTGGACGATTTTCAAAAAAATTTAGGCTATCAAGAAAAAAGTTTGTTCCACACATTACTTGTAAAACTTTACAAGTTACTTGGAAAATTTAAGGTACCGCATCAGTGGAACCCATTGTGGTTTGACTTGAGGAGTTGACAATTATTTTTATTTTTGTAATAAAAAAATATATTTGTACAAAACATTTGTACAAAGGTTACAATGATTCTTATATTTGTAAATATAAGTAAATGTAATATAAATATAGGGTTTCGAAAAACAAACAAACAAGGCAGTCATTGTAAATTTAAATCTGCCAATGTTTTTTATATTGGTAGTGTGCCATTATATTCATTTTGTGCCTTATAACAATTGATTGGAAGTGTCGGTGGTAAAATACAATGAGTATAGTTCAGTATTTTAGTAAAAAAAAGTGCTAAAAATAAATGTAATAAATTTGTAGAACGAATGTGTAACTTATGGGGGAAAACATGAGTTCCTCTTGCAAAGTTTTAATGAATAAGATCGGTTTTCGTTCACGTTTAAGATGCTGAGGCTTGTAAAGGAACTCAACAAGATGAACTCAAGATTTTTGCAACCATGAGTCATGATACAAATTAGTCATGGGATAATGTAAATTGTTTTCGTAAGTACTTTTGGCATATCTTTATAGAGTAATGAAGAAAAATGCATCCATCTATTTGCCAGTCACTCACAGTACGATCCTGTTCACAATCGAAGATAAATTAATATAATTGGACGAATCGTGGCCCTCTGGGTTACAAACTGATAATTTTTCTTAATTTTTTACTTTCTTGCTACGAAGTAGAGAGAAAGTTATGTAATCCTGCACAAAAAACCGACAAATTTTCAGCAGAAAAACTTATTACCGGGCACTGGTAACGAAAAAGTGCATACATTTACTTGATAAATGCATAAAAAATCGTGTGACGTGATATAGCCAGAATCCGTGTTTTGTGGGTCCTTGTTACTGAAAAATCGATTGACGGCAAAACGAGTCTGTCAGTCTGTGCACAACGCTAGGGACTAAATAGTTTTGCTGATATTCTCCAAAATTGATATTCCCCCATCAATCCCATCAATCTGACTGATGTAAAGAATTTGAAACCGATATTTTATTTTTTTTGAGGGGGTGTACTTTACATGAACACTGGCATTTCCCTGGCACATTTTCAAACTTTGCAAACAAATTACGCCATGTTTTTGATTACATTTTATTGTTAGATCCTGTAAAGGACGTTTAAGAGAATGGCGAATATCTCATATTTGTAAAAAACCCTGATATTTCGAAAATTGAAAAAATTGAAAAATTTGTTGTCGTCTTCCTACAACTAAAGTATTAAAAATAGAAATTTTTTCCCTTACTGAAATCTGTACGTTAAAAATAGATTTTGAAATAAGGTTATGTAAAAGTTTTCGAAAGTTTGAGTACCTTTTGCCGAATTTATCGTGAAAACATGGAAGAGATAGTACTTGCTGGTTTAGTACCATTAGTTTGTGATGTAAATCTATCCAAAGTAATATTAGATATTCCTAAAACACACGATTTATATTTTTAATTTTGTGGGGTGGCTTACGGCACCTAGAGAAGTGTCAATAGCTCATTTCATTCCTTTTGATTAGAGAAACTGGTTTGCATAATTATTAACCGGTTCTTTTTAGGATTTTACGAAATATTTCTAGAAAATAATGTATTATTGATGGTTTGAATACAATTGTGAGTTTACTGATGCAACTCCGTGAATTATTGTACTTTATTTCTGCCATTGACATAAATCTTTTCGACTAGATTCACCCGATTGACAATAATTTATTGATTGATGATTAATTTTTGTAATGAACAAATATTTAACAAATTTTTTAGCGGATACTTTTTCATTTATATCTTTTTCATACTTTTTCTTCACTTCTCTCCATTGCACGTCATACACAGTTTTTAACTGTTTTTGACGTAAAATAAATAAAATAAAGAAATCTATCTATGCCCCAAAACGACCGAATTGGGAAATTATAATATGTTTTAAATTTATTTTTTTGTTTTGAACACTAATAAATACTTAACGTAAAAACATAAACATAACATTTTAACACAAAAACACGCACCGGAGGCCTCACACTAAACTACTTATTATATTGTGTGTATATTGCATTGTTTTTGTCCGTGTTTAATGGGAGTTTAATCTCTAATCAATATTAACAGTAGTGCTGTTCGTTTTGTTTGTATTTCATAGCCGTAAAGGTGAATTATATATTACGAAATATTGGCACACTTAAACACTCTTTGATTGTACAACCAACCTGTCCAAATTTCATGATTCACAATATTCTGGTATTTTAATTGTTAACGAAAGAGCTAAACGCTGTAAAATCAAACTTTATTTAATGACATCCTTTGTTTTCACCATTCCAATAATGCGTGGAAATATAATCACTGGCAATCTCGACAAGACTAATAGAAGTAAGCTCATACGGGCACGCAATTAAAACTTTGGTCGGCATAATCAAAGTTTAACTCGCAAAATTGTGATGTTTTACTGGAAATAACCTCTTTGGGAGTTTCCTTGAATAGAAATTAATGTTTCATTATGATTGCACAATGGAGATAGAACAATGCGGAAAATATGTTAGGATAATTTTGAAACGAGATACAATTAAACATTTAAGAAAATTTAGCAAAGTCTCTAAAGATCTATACCAAGGTAATTATTTGAGAAGAATAAGAATTGTTATCAACAACCAAGTTATTAAACAAGTATCTAACTTCACTTACCTTGGCTGCAAAACATTAAATGACATCGACAGTATCAAATGACATCGAAATGTATGGGTATGTATGTAAATACAATAAGTTGAATGGCTTTATGAATAGGCATTTTAAAAATAATATTTTTAATACAACTCTAATGAGATTTCATGATGTGATATCTCAACCCACCCTCTGCTTAAGAAGGGAAAAGTGGACATTAAGAAAAGTTGACGAAAGAAGATTAGAGTTCTCCCAATTGAATTTTTTACGAGCTGCACTGGGTCTAACCTTGAGGGACAGAGTTCCAAACGAAGACATAAGGTCAAGATTAAATACTGATTGTGTAGTAAATTATATTAAAATTATCAAGAGAAATGGTTTCAATATGTAAATAGGATTGATCCAAATAGACTATCAAAATTATCTCTTTTATATAAATTATATAAATCTATGATGTGGGTAGACCTAGAATGAGGTAGTCAGAGCAGTTCTGAATCTCGGATCGAGTTATTGGCTCCCAACCCTTGTCAAGGAAGAAGAAGAAGTGTATCTGATCATTTAATTACACAACTTTATACTGGAGACCGTACTATGTATAGTAAGGTAATCTACGTGAGAACGCAGTCACACTAGCCAGAGGGAGTAGCACAAATACTGCTCGGTTATGAGAGAGTGAGGGAGAGTGTGATGGAAAGAGAGAGAAAAGGGAAAGAAAAAAGAAAGAGAGAGGGAAAGAATGAGAGTGAATGTTTAGTTTCAGAATAAGGCGTAATGCATTTTTATGCTTTTTTTGCAGTGACACAGATCTGGTCATATTTCTGTTTATGCAAACTCAATAAATTAGCTCGAGCATTAGCCATCTCTCGACTTCTGCAGTAAATCATGTAATTTTAAGTGCTGTTGTAAAGGCAATACTGTGAGAGTCTCCAAGGGTATTTTTTCAAGGTGTCGCCCTGACTGGCTTTCATTCACGCATTGGCGGATTCATGCCTTAGACGTTCTGGAGGAAGCACTCGGTATTAGCTTGGCTCTTATGGAGGTAACAACTCGCTCATTCGTAACTTGGTTGGTTGAGAAAGCCTTCTACGATTGAGTTGAAGTTTCGATTTTGTGATAAGTATCGTGTGAATATATCGATAAATCACATGTGAATTTGAAATAATTCTTAATTCAAGCTCATTGTGTTCGACTCACCGTAATCCTTTTGCTTGCTGTGCGCAAGATCCTCGGAGCTGGGAAAAAGCCCACCTTTATCCGCAAATTTTGGCTTGCCACTTGCGCAAAATCCTCGGGGCTTGGAATTATAGAAAGCGATAACGGGAGAAGAAACTTTCCCACCATGGTGCCATCCGTGAGGTCCACACAAGGAGAGCCCGGCGGACGCCTTTGCAGTCTTGTAGCCAGTCAGGCACTCTCTGCCAAAGAATTGGGTCAACGCGATATTTAGCGCGAATCGATAGGCAAAACACAGGCGGGTGCAAAACAAACAGGCCGGTCCGCGCTGCTATCACTCGCTGTCATACTAGTCGACTCTCCCCCGCCCTCTCAGCCGCGTTGAATTCCAATGGGTGCGACGCACCGATATCTGGTGCAATGCTAGAAAAAATACTTCACAATAATTAAAATAAAAAAATCAATACAAATATATGTTGCGCTAACATACGTCTCGACGGGCTCGCAACTTAAGTTTTGTAGGCCTGGAAATCGTAGGATTTAGTCCTAAAGATGTAACGCAGGGGCAAGATTTTTGACCCCATCTATATACATAGTGTTATGTTGAGTAAATGAAAGTTGAAGATCGCCTTAACGTTACTTTATTCATTAATTGTGGGAATTCTGATTTTGTGTTGTTGACGTTCTTATAAGAAGAAATAAAAGAGGTCATCTTCGTCAACATATCAGCTTTATTAAGATAGCCGGCTTTTGACGGCTTTGCCGTCATCGTCAGTCTCGCTGCTGTCGGCAAATGTCGGGCGACTGTCCAGACCGCGGACTGGCGACCGGCACAGTCGCCCGACTTTTGCCGACAGCAGCGAGACTGACGATGACGGCAAAGCCGTCGAAAGCCGGCTATCTTAATAAAGCTGATCTGTTGACGAAGATGACCTCTATTATTTCTTCTTCTTCTTACTTTATTCAGCCTAACTTTAATAAATTTGTTAAACTCCTTACCCAACCGAATGCTTCTCCAAAAACTTTTAGTCTTCAAACTCTCTGAGGCGGGACTCGTCTCTCGCCACACTTGGGCGTCATCGTCGGCCGTGTAGAAAGGACGCTCAGAGCTGTGGCGTCCCCTTGCTCAGCAGTCAAGTCCGGCTGTCGTTGCAAGGTCCACGGCCCCAGTCGCACCGTCCTGAGCGTGGGAAGTCGTCGACTCCGAGCGCTCCCTGGTTGGTCGTTGCGCAGACCTGTCCCCTCTGCTGGCTGGGCTCCGTCGCTCCTCTCCCAGACCTCTCCCCTCTGCTGTCTGGGCGCTCTGTTGGAGGAGGCACGCGCGCAACTCTCGTTGCCTGAAGCTGCACCGAACGCTCCTCCATTGAATTGTTGGATCTCCTTTGAACCGTGAACCGCCTCCGAGGCGCTGGCGGGGCGTTATATACCAGGCGCTGCGCTCGTGGAGACTCGCCTCTCGCCAGGGGCCGATGGCGCGTGTCGCGGCCTTGTCGTTGGTGTTAGCGACCCTGGTAGAGCGCGCTGCCTTGCGCCATTTCAAATTAGCGCTCAAGGACACTTCACAAGCTGGGTTGAAACCGACAATTGCCTGGATGATAAATCCAGAGGCCCTCTTCTCTGAAGATTTTTCTTCTGACCAATTTGAAGCTGATCTCAGGGATGCACTTGATCTCAGGAATGCTCAAATAGGCGGCCCACTTGGAATGTCATAGCCCAGCGCTTATCCTGGTCATCGGTGGAGGCCCGCTACTTATTGGGTTAATCCAATGAGTGGGGAGCGGCGGAGGAGGCCGTCGGGCGCGATCGGATCTAGTCTAGTGAAAGGAGCGCGGGCAACTGCACCGTGCATAGTCTGACGCAATTCTTGTATTTGAGCTGCCTGCCCAAACAATGGGTCAAAGGCCGTACGTAATCTTTCCATCCTTCCTCAACCAGTTCTACTTCCAATCTTTTGGTCGAACGTCAAGACTATTGTCTACTCTCATGCGACTTCTATTACTGGGAAAATCTCCAAAAAGCCTCCAAAATGTTTGTTGCAGCGACCCATTGTGTGACTCACGGTAAACGACTGCAATTAAAAAGGAAATGGAAGATTAAATGAACCCTGAAAAATATTGCCACAGAGTTCTACTAAGAGTATAGCATTATATGCCCGCAAGAGAGTGGCTATTAAGTGTGAAGAGAAAGGATGAATAGAAGCGTTTGGGCTTTAGTACTAAAGAAAATTCATTAAAGTTAGTTGAATGAGTTTTGGATGAACTGCAAAATAAAGTCAATTATAAGAAATATTGATAACAAGAATAGTTGAATGAATGAGATACCTATTCATACACTAAAATATTGTTTGAATTATTACAGAACAATATTTGAAAAGGAAGACATAAAGAGAAAGTCTAAAGAAAAAGTAAATCTTTCCATACTCTTTCCATACAGTAAATCTTTCCATTTACTCTACAGGTAAATAGTAGAAGCAATGTGAAATTCGAAAACAAATAATAGAAGGAAACAGCGCTAAGGAGAGTTGTACGCAGAGCTACGTCAAACCTATCTTAGGATTGCAACCAAAGAAGAAACTCAACGCAAAATATTTAAACACAATATATTTAGTACCACTGAGCTCTTATTGCGTAGATTTAATTCACTATTGGTTTAGGAAGACTAAGTTAATTGAATGGGTATGTGTTAATGAATATTTTGCTGTGGATGAGAAATTCTATATACCATATTGGATTTTATATAAAATGTGTAGAATCGTCAAATATTAAAATTACCTGGACATATGTGGACACGTGCGTTAAAACTTAGTTTCACTGCGCTCTGATCATTAAGTATGAAATATTTTCCAACGATGTCCAATGATATCTATAGATTTTTGCATTTAGTGTCAACAGATTGTAAAATCTCACTAAATTTCATTAATTACACGAATATGTAGAAAATTTGTTTATGTGAATGTGTAATAGGGTAACGTAGTATATATCAGGATTACGAACGAAATAATAAATTACATAATTTAAGCTTTTGATAATTGATATTTTTTGCCCGCAAAGAAGATTAAAGCCCATTTTTGGATACTGCAGTGCATGTGAGAGCTTTTTGGTTCCTTAAAAATGGAAGGCGATGAAAAGGTTCTGAGAATCTCAATGTCTTATCTGCGAAACTCGATCCGCTACAACCATATCAGGAATCCCATGGGTCTGACAGACCCAGCGTCACTGCTGAAAGGTTACGCTTTTGATAACTGATATTTTTTGCCCGCCAAGAAGATTAGAGCCCATTTTTGGGTACTGCAGTACATGTGAGAGCTTTTTGGTTCCTTAAAAATAACCACCATGTGTAATGTGACAAAAAAATCTAATCAAAAAAAGAGAAGAAGAAGATAAAAGCAGTGGTATAGAATTCCAGAGAAGTAAATACTCGAGGATGTCCTCCCGTAATATTCAACACGGAGTGTCCTGGATTCGAATTTTGGAACCGAGAGTAAGAACGCGTGTTCATAATTCCCTATTATATTATTTGAAAGTAATGTTATTTATCCGCATTCATTACTTTCTAGACTTGTTTATTTTCTTTACCAATTTATTAGTTGTATTTTATTGATGTTTAGTAAACAGTAGCTTTAAATAATTTTAATACATTTTTCGTGTATTAATGGAACAGAAAATAAACTAGAGGTGATACAGAATGGCACAGACTTTCTGGTAGTAAAGTTTTCTAATTTCCTTGGTGTGGATTCGCTTTATGGACTTGTCCCGTCCTCTTGCTAGCTGCCATCTATCGTCGCCCAAAGTACAGTTTTTTTAAACTTTTCAGTTTCTTTATAGTGAAACTGAATTATTTTTAGGATATGAAAGAAGAGTAAACCCTTAATAAATTTGAAGCCATTTTTAAGAAAATTGGGATTAAGCATTACTGCAAAAGCAAAATTTGAAGATCTTTTTCAGAGGAATCTATTGAGTTATCACTTACAAATTCAATAATGTATACAAATCCAATGAAATGTGCATATTCACGGCGTGAGAGATATTTAAAAAAATATTTGTGTAATTTTTGAAAAAAAAAAGAGTAAACCAAAATTAACTTTACGCCAATTAAACGGTTGTGAAGAAAAAATTTGGAGACATTTTTGAGAAAAACTAATCAAAATATTTAGAACAAACTTTTGCATAATGCAAACAAGACATTTTGCCTCGGATTTTAAGGTCGCTAACACCAATAGGGCTTACATTAAATTGGCACTAGATTTATAAAAATGTTGCAGGACCCTGGAAGTCAGTTATACTAACAATTGAAATAAAACTGTATAAACAACGTTT
The DNA here is from genome assembly GCA_964035755.1 of Teleogryllus oceanicus. Classification (NCBI taxonomy): domain Eukaryota; kingdom Metazoa; phylum Arthropoda; class Insecta; order Orthoptera; family Gryllidae; genus Teleogryllus; species Teleogryllus oceanicus. The sequence goes on from CAXIVR010000003.1 coordinate 184,060,727, forward strand.
TTAAACATTAACATATTATTTTCTGCAGTAAGAGTCTGCTAAAGCAGACTGAGTATTTAGCTCAATGCTGGTCTTTGGTGTGCCTACCAACAACCATGCACATCAGAAGAGAATCGAAAGTTGGGGTGTCTCAATAAAGGCAGTTTCCAACTAGATTTCAAGATGGAGTTAGCGCGGTGAAGCAAGTTGTGGGAAGTTTCTGCGAAACAAATGAGGAAGCAAAAGTTTCATCAGAATACTCAAGGATGGTTTCCACAGCGAAAAGTTTGTGCTACTACGAAATTTCATTTGATTCTGGGGCAATTATATACGAGGAGAATTGTAAAACACCTTGAAACACGAAGACATTTTTATGAGCCTCCTTTTAGTAAAAATATATATTTATATATTTTGAGCAATGAAATAATTGGAAATTTTTTAAGAGAAAGAAACAATAAATGAACGTTTCCAAGTAAATACACGAAAAGTTACGTGAAATACAATGAAAAGTAGCTTAGGAACTCCTTAACACATCTTGTCCTTCGTTTCTAAGAATTTTTCACTGACAGTGTAGTAATACGTCTGAATCAAGTAATAAAAATGATCAAAAAACTTAATCATGAAGACAACGAAAACAGGCAGAACGCGCGAAGAAATACGAAAGTGAAGGAAGCTCCTGGCAAAGAAGAAAAAAACAAACTATTATGTAATTCAAAGTAGAAAATTTGCTATAAAATAGAAAAAAAGACACTTTTATCCTCTAAAAGTAATGTTCATTGTATTTAAACTTTTGAAACATGTTTAGAAAAGGACTAAAGATAACTAAAGAGAATAAATGCAGTTTTTTAAAAATCAAACGAAACCAAACTCTTTATATATAACGTTCCAAATTTTTTGTTGTATTCTGAAACCAAAATCTAAAGAAATGATCATTGGAAATTAGCAAATTAACTGAACACCTCGGATTTTTAATATTACAATGATGTAACAAGGCAGTATGTAAAAGGAGAGGGGAAATGAATAGAAAAATTAACCACATCTTATCGCGTGTATACATTCTTAACACCTAGTGTTGACACGCCTTGCATGCCCCCCCCCCGAGTTATCTGCGAAAAGCTTAAAATACAAACAATAGTTCCATGACACCGGGATTTGCATTTCATTGCGTAGCCAGTTTAGATACGGTGTCATGCTATTATCATCACGGATTTATCTCAGTGGATGACAAGCTTCAAAATAAGCATATTAAATAAAATTATACCAATTTGTGATTAATATTACATGGGGGTGTGCAAGGCAGATTCGCTTTGTGACAAATCCTGCAGGAAAATATTGACAAATCGCTTCATTGTTTGTGCCAGATATACTAGTATATTCCAAACGAGAGATGATAGTTGTTCATCTTTTTTTGTTAATTAACAAACTTCAGAATCACTTAAACGGAACACTCAAGATCACTAAAATAGTGATAAAAATTTAGAGAATTAATATTGTAGATAATATCACGTTCGAAGTACAAGTATTATTAAGTGTTCAAAGACGACAGAGTTTTAGAATTTTAAAGTTTTTCTTCAGAGCATAATATCCCGATTTTCTAATGGAATTTTCACGAAGGTTTCATGGTATGTCCCAAAATAAATGATAACAGACACGTAATAAAAGTACAAAATTTGAATGATACAATAATTGTATCATACATATAAAGCCTCAGTTAAATAAGTTAAACCTTGATATAAAGTCCCCCCCCAAATTAAAATATTTGTTTGAAATTCAAGAGTTCGCGAAATTCGTCCAATCGATTGGAGAATATACATTTTGGTGAAAATCCTGTCTACGGCTTACCCAGTAGCGATGTTCCTAGACAGACGGACACAAGTTTTGCCGTCAATCGATTTTTGGTATCTAAGACCTACCAAACATAGATTCTGACTAAACAACGTGTGAGAGGGGATAATTGACTACATAAGATTTATCCATTTTTTACATGGGTCCGGCAATAAGAGTTTTTCTGTCGTAAATTAGCCCTTTTCCCAGTAGCATTACAATACTTTCTATATACTGCTTAAGGAGTGAGCGAGAAAATAAAAAATATGTATCTTCAATATTGCAGTTGCAAGCAGAAACAAAAAACAGTTCGAACGTTTTTCAAAAGCAATTTTTTTAAATTCAGAGAGTTCAATAAAATTGACACCTATGCCATTTTTAAACGTAGAAGTACTTTGCTTTTTCTGAGAATAGTTAATAAATCCAAAATTTGGACCCATTTTTCTGAAAATTTTGAAAATGTTAAGGCATAAAGAACAGTTTGCATCAAACTCAAAATATCAATTTTATAATCGCATGGACATGAGATCAAACGGGGAATATCATTTTTTAAGAAAATCGACTACACTATTCCGCCGCCGGAGCAAGAATTTGGGGGTTGGGGGGAGACGCGGGAGGAGTTAATTAGTTAATATCCTTCCCCATAGAACTGTGAAAAAGGTGTTAGAAGGGAAAACGGGGTGGTCGTTGCAAAAATCTTCAAGAAAATCAACCAAAAACAAAGACAAAAAAGGAAAAGTCGTGTAGCTGAAGCGCCGCAGCCGGAGTGACACTGCGAAGAGACGGTCTGTCACCCTCCGACGAGGGGCGCGGCTGTCTCGCGACAGCTCCGCAGCTGTGCGACGGTCGCTTCGCCGTCGCTGCAGCTGCTGCATATGTTTCGACGTCTGGCGCGCTGCGTTATTGGGGTAAAGGTTTCCGATAAAATCGATCGCAGCGCCCCAACCGGCCACTTTGAGAAGCTCCTCCGCCTCTCCTCTGGGGCCCGTCGCCCTGCCCCGACCGCAGCGCTTGCTCTGACCACTTTTTCGGCCCCCGCGGGCTTGCGAGGTTTTAACGGGGGTAATTGAACATTCGAGAAAGCGGCACTCCATTGGGGGGAAATATTCCTGCGAGCTATTTTTAAACAATATGATGCTGTGTGATGTGCGTTTCATTATATGCGTTCGTTGGAAACCCAATGTATCCAGGAACGCAAAAAGACTGAGGCGTATATTCTGCCCCTCTGTAAACAACATTCAATAACTGACAGACTATTGAAAATAAATGTCAAAAGCGAACGATTCATTTGGAATAGGTGAAAATTTCGTTTCTAATGGAATGCATCACAGGCGTAACACATTTATTTAGAGTTCATTATGTGTATTTTAATTATATTTATTGCATGTTAATTGTTTTACTTTCACTTAGATATCTACGTATAATGCTCTCACTGTCGTTTCAGTTTGTCTATTCAAAAAATAATACATATTCACCATACAAACTTTGCTACATCATTTAGATTGTAATCTCATTGGAAATTGGAATATGTTTTCATTGGCATGCTCTCAGCATTCTAACGGAAAACGCGGAAAGAATGCGGTCTTTTGCGCAGTTAACGAGAATAGAACTTATGCCATTTAACATAAGTCAACTCCCAAATCCACGAAGTAAGCCATTAATCTTCTTCATTAATCAAACTTTCGAACGGGTTTGAATATTATGATACACATTTGACCCGACTATTAAACATCCATATGAAATATATTAAAATAAAGTGAAACAAATTAACCAGATTAAAAGTTATTTGTTGTTGCGATTTGAGCCTTCAAGACTTACTAATATATTTCATTTGGGTTTAACGGACATTTGAATTGTCTTTATTTATAATAATAATAATAATAATAATAATAATAATAATAATAATAGAAGAGAAGCAGAGAACACTTGAAAGTTAACGATATTACGGTAAACAACAGGAAAATTTAATTAACAATTGAAATCGAAATTTTCGCTATAAAATCAATGTGATGGACATTCGAGAAGGTTTATTTTACAATATTACTACCTGAAATGTGGTATTGTACGCCCTATGTCAACCCTTTATACCTTTCGGTGTCTATAAAACGCATCTTCTTGCCGTCTTAAAACAAGGCGCCTAAACCTGCTTTCTTTCAGCTATCTTTCCAAAACATTGAGCCAATGTGGATCGTATGTCTGTTCGGACAAATAAAGTTCTTGTTTCCCAACAAGTGTGACTCGTCAGCACCTCCGGTTTCTCCTATCAATACCAGGCAAATGCCGAAGTAACTGTAACAAACCGGCAACGGACCGTGCACGGTCTTTCATTCCTCTTCCTTGTTCTATCATCAACCCTTACACCCACTCACACTTTACATTACTACACATGTCTACACACATGTCGGAGAGCAATTCGACGCTTAGAACGTATTCCATTTTGCTGCGGTGCCCCACTGGTGGGAGATACCTGGTTGTGGGAAACCCCGCTAATCGTCGTGTAGGTCGGTGCCAGATCTCACCATTTGGCGGGTGAAGATCATGCACTACACTTACGGGACTAACGATCATATCATCCCGGAAAACACGATATAATCAATCAATGTGAGCCCATACGAGCTTGGATTGTGTTAAAGGTAGGAAGTCCTGGTTGTGTATATATCAAGCTATTAGCAACAAGTCGTATCTTGTTGCACCGCACACAATAGATATACTGAAGTACACTCGTAACCGAAGTGAGAAAAGGTATCAGGAGAGAAAAATGCGGTTTGTAGGTAAGAAACAAAGAATTGGGAATGGACACTAGGGCCAAAGAAGAAACTGAAAAAATCCAAACTAGGTTCTTACATAGGATTCAAACCCATAGCCTTACAGCAATATATATATATATATATATATATATATATATATATATATATATATTTTCAAGCGCAGAGTCCCAAATATTACTAATACTTGATCGCGGGTGTCGTAATCATCGTTATCTTGTATAATGATAATTTCACTTGTCTTCTTTATCACTTTAGAATTCAAATCCTTATTAAGAAGAGTAGCAGTAGTATAGTAGCGTATTAGAGTAATTTGGCTACAAAACAATCGCTTTAGGTTGTTACTACGCATACCACACCATTTCACGAGTAAATAAAAACTAGTGCCCTGCAGCAGCAGAAGAAATTTACCAGAAGTAGCATGTCCACTGTTCATGACCAAATAATGTACGCTCGTCTAATATTCCAAAAAATTGAATATTTTAACAAAAATAGACTTCACCAATACTGCAATACGTATAACCTAGTAGATACTACAATAAGTAGAACCTACAATGGAACAACAGTTCTTTATACACCAAGATTATCAAATATGTTGGCGTTCGATAAAGCATTACGTGGAAAGCCAGTGTTTAATGGCGGGTGGCCTTTTCCTTGGGGCCTTGCAGTCGCATGACGTAGTTGTTAGCAGTGACGCACTGAGTATGACAATTACGTCGGTACGCGTAGTATGAGTTTGGGTGGAATAAAACCAAAACTATATTTGCATTTTTCATTCAAATTGAAAACTGTAATATATTTTGGATTTACCAAATCCTCTGGCATCTAACTAAACTATAGAAAACTCTCATGTGGCCAGTGATATAATAGTTTTCTTCCAATTTCTTCGCAAATTGTAAAATAGATTAAAATAGATTACACTCGATATTTCCACAGTACGAAAGTTAAAAATATATCACATTTTCTAACTGGAAAATATTATGTAACATTTTGATTCCTAAAACGATATGTTTGCAGTAGAGTCAAATAAATGCGCAGTTCTGAAAAAGTTTCGTTTGAAAACTACTCTGGTTTCACAGAAGAACACCCAGTGAAAGGGAATTTGATTTTCTAAAGAAGTTCGACCCTACGTCCTCTCTCAGCCACATTTACACCAACTGTGAGCCGAATCTAGCTATAAAGCCTGAGAAGAGGCGGCGGATATTCTACGCATGCGCGATTCTCGCCCTCTGGACATCCATCTCCAGGCGAATGGAAGGTCCCGAACGTGAATGGCTTTCTTAAAGGCGGCATTGCAAAAGAACCCGGGCACGCGAGGAGAAAGAGAAGAATCAAACATAAAGAATGGAAGAAAATTAAGATAAAACTTTCATTTCAGAAAAGCTTAGAGTATAATTTTAAAAGTGTGACTTGTTAGAGTCAGAGGGAAACACCTCAAGGGAAACATTATCTACATGTAAAGTAGAACGTAAATGTAAGTTTCATCGTACAATCATAGGCGTGCGTATCCTAAAACAAGACGCGGTAGCAGCTACATTTCGGGACCCCTCTGTGTCCTCTGGTCCATAAAACTTCGGGCCCATTTAACCTTTTTATTTATGAGATTTTTACTTGAAAAAAAATTACACATAGTACAAAAAGAATGTAATTGTAACTTTAATGATATAATTCATAAATGTAATTGATTTAAGTGTGTTGAACCACAAATATTCTATAAGAATTCTTCGATTTATCAGCTTAAAAAGGAGAAAATATGAAGTTGATGATATTTACGGAAATTTAATGTTTTATTAGGTAGCGCTACGGAGTTCCTTTCGAAATTTTCAAGGATACCATGACCCCCTGCCCCTTCTCCTACGCGCATTTCTAAACTTTAATTATTCATAAGTGCAAAAGAAATAAAGAGAGTTTGCTTCAAAAGTTTGAAAAAAAAAAGTTACTTCGTCATTGGTCATTTTTTACAAAAAGGTAGCCAACTATTACATTCAATATTGTTCCATGTTGCTATTATTATCTACGTATCTAACAAATATGAAAGGAGTGAGAAAAAACTATTCTTTACGTGTTATTTTGGACACTTTTTTATTAATTTGTGTGTACAGGCAAAATTTTGCATTTTTCACCTCTTGTAATAGGAGCTCGAGAAGTGTTCAAAATGACATTCTCTTGAATCGAATTGAAATAATCTTCCGTGAACGCAAGGCATCTATGCCACACAGCCTTTGAGACGCGCTAAACTCTGCCGGGTTGTCCCTTTATTTCTGCCGCCACGCGTTCAATGCACCGAAGAACGCCATAACGATTCACGACCTCGGTAGCATAAAAGCATTCTTTCATTAACTGCGAGAAAAAAATACAGATCCAAATTCGGATACCGAGATGGCCATGCTGTGGGGTCTCTTCGTCCGATCCACTTATCTGGAAATTACGGATCTAGGTATTCGCGAACTCCGCGATAATTATATGGGAGCTGCACCATTATGCTAGTCCCACAGATTCTGTGCTCGCACATTCAGCGGGACAACGCAACTCAAAAAGCGTAGTAAGTAAGTGAGTTATAAAATTTAGATTCTGTATGCCTCTCAAACTCTCGGATAAGAAGTAAGGACTGATGATAAATGCATTAAAAATGCCAACCCACACAATTGCAGAGAACCACCCTCGGTAAGATACACTGCGTGCAACATGTAAATTTTCTTCGGCCTACACCTGCAAATTGTGCAGATAAATTGTTTCTGTTCTTCGCTTCACGCTTCATCTGCCCAAAAAACTTATTTCATTTTTTTCCTTGTATTTCCTTGTATTTGCGCAGGAAATGTCCAGAGAATTCGTAAGATGACGTAAGTATGTCCTGCCTTAATTCTGCACCCGCTGGAAATGAAAAAGTCACTGAATTGTTCACCAGGATGCACAGGTTTGATGTGATGCGTTGACCTCGCGTGCAGTTTGCCTCGTGTTTGCTTCCGGGGCTTAGCGGATGGTTTTACTAAGCGAGTTTTTCAGAGAAGTGGCGATTCATAAAGTGAGGGGAAACCACTTGCTCATTTGCTATAGCTCGTGTTACATGAGCACAAGCGCATAGTCCAAAGTTTAACGTTAATTATTTACAAAACTGAACCACCGAGTGTGTCATCGTCATTGTAAAAATCAAAATAACAATTCTGATATTTAAAGCATATTTTACTGTTACTTGATAATTTCAAAATAAGATTCTTAATATAAGACTACCAGAATTTGGTGTAGTTTGAATACATAAAGAATTAATTATTATGTCTGCAAACAAGAACAGGCAATGTGGGAAACAGGAGAAGCCATTTAAAAAATATTATTCTTAACATCGTTAACACGAAGAAAATGGAATTCAAACCATTTTCAATTTCTTTTGTATTAAATAGAAAATAAATCTCGATTAAATTGAGAATCGTCCCCTTTAAAGAGAATGATTTGAACAAACCAGAATGCGTATGCGTTCTTCCATTATTCTTGGTAAGCAATGTGGCGAGGGTCCAACTCAGAACAGAGGAGTGTGCCAGATGTTGCACTACTAAACGTTAAGTCCTTCGTGGGCCAAGCTGGGAACCTGTACTTGGTTAGTAGTAACAAACGCATAAGAGCGGACCTACCTGTCATACACAAACAGTACAATAATATACAAAACCATAATCAGACCACTACTGCTTTATGAATGCCCAATATGGACAAACGCAGCCCCCCAAAATATCAATAAAATTCAACTAATGCAGAACAAATATTTAAGTTTAATCACAAATGCCCCCTGGTACATAAGTAACAAACAACTTCATTCAGAATTAAACATCAATACAATAATAAACCAAATAGCACATATATCACACAACTTCTACCAAAACTTTGCAGACATACCAGCAGCAGCTCATTACAAACTACTGAAAAATCCCACCCACACCCCAACCAAAAATAGATTTCTGTTTGAAGCCTTCTTCAAAATTTTAGCCAACCAGAATTCATAACACCGAGGTTCTTCCCGAGAGTATCCTCTTCAATGCATAGATTAAGTTAGCTTAGGATTTTAACTAAAATAAGTATGAAAAACATGTGTAAAGTGATTGTAACTGAAGGATGTAACCCATATAAAATTAATAAATGTGTTAAAAAAGGAGAGGATCTAGTTGTTCAGTTAAGGAGAGAGGGTTATGATGTTATGTTTAAATGTAAAAATAATTCCTGGAATTTCGGTTATGGGTTACCGCAAGTTTACGGTAGAAGGACCGTTCGACCTAAAGAAATATTCTTCGTGCAACTACCTCGTTGTACTTTTTGAGTATTTCGTGACTGATTGATGTTTTCAGCCACGACGGCTGTTAAAGACATTAGTCCCGTAAGTGCAGTGCATGCTTTACATTGCGAGAGAGGGTGGTGTTTTGTTTGCCCCTTCGATGGCGGGTTCACCACCGACCTACACGTTGTCTGGCGCGGTTTTCCCAACAAGGTATCTCCCACCAGCGGAGCACCGCCCCAGCAAGAACAAACTTAACTATCGACTGCTCCCCAATATGTATGGTAGTGTAATGCATAAAAATGGGGACCGAGAGCGGTAGCTCAGAACATCAACTGATGTCACTGCAGCGATTCTGACCGGGAGGTCCTAGGTTCGAGTCCTGACGGTGGCAGGATTTTCGACTCTAGCTTTTCACCTAGGTCGAATTCAGTCGCTGTCTAGATGGAGGATTCTAGCGGCTGGCTGCTCTGATCGGTAGTTTTCCGTGGTTTCTCCGTTCAGCACCAGGCGAATACCGGAGCAGTACCCTACCGAATGGACCGCGTGCGATCTTTCCTTCCCATTCCTTGTCCTATCGTCTCCCCTTTACACACACACTCTAACATGCACTACACTATCAGATATTCCGTGAGACTGGTCGGGAGCTTAGAGATTGTCCCGGCTGGGGCGGTGCACCGCTGGTAAGAGAGTCCTGGTTAGGGGGAAACCCCACTAGCCGACGGTAGGTCGGCGCCGGATCTCGCCATCCAGCGAGGGGAAGATCACCGCCATCTCCCGAGAGAAAAAACATGCACTACACGAACGGGACTAATGACCAGAGTGGTTGACGCGCCCGGAAACACGAAAAAATCAATCATAAAAATGGGTATTTAAAAGTTGAGGATATGACAAGAAAGGGGAAGGAAAGATTGTGTTCGGTTTGTGACCCGTTTGTTAGGGTCTGCTCCGATATGCACCTGGTATTGATTGGAGAAACCATAGAAAACTACTGATAGTGTATGCAGATACAGCATACAGATAGTGTCGAAAATTCTACCAGAAACCCTAGTACCGCCCGTTCAGAGACAATGCAATGACATTTATTGATGCCCTGAGCTACTTACGCCGATGTGCATTTTAAGCTTGAGTGTTGTTTGTTATAAACGTGCTGGAATGTGAAATATCTTATGCTGGAGTGTATCGAAAAACCTAGCACCAGATATTTCTCCACTTGTTAGTTTTTTTGATGTGAACTAAGTAAAATACAAATTCATTGTTTTTAGTTTAGTTAATTGCCTTATTTTACGTGGAGAGACTCGGGCCATCAGGCCCGCTCTTCCGTCTAACCACGCAAATTTCGATACGCTCCTTTCACCACCTAGCGGAGAAAGGAGGTATTATCTTGAGTGACGAAACTGGCGGATCTCAATTTTTCTCAGAGGCTACTTTTAGCGTTGAGGATCTTTTGCATGCAGTAAATCTACTACATGGGACAGCCGGCTTTCCTTCCCCTCCGAAGGAAGGTGCACGAGGGATCTTTTCGCCCTTAAAATCCACGGCTTCCATCGGGTTTGAACCCGCAAACTCGGGTACAACAGTCCGAAACGCTGACCATTATACCACCGAATCAGTTTTTCATGAGCGTGTGCGCATATATGTGTATAGAAATATGTATTTGTTCCTTGTGAAAAATGAGAACTTTGGGAGTGCACGGCATACCGAAAACGTTTTATTCTCTTCGAGTTATTACTAAAAAATTGCTCAAATTTTTAAAAAAATGTGTAAGACATTTAAAAACCTAAAATAAATGAATTTATGTAGAAAATATCCTAGCCATTAGAATTATGGTTGAAAAATATCTTGGAGTGTTGGAACGTATCTTAATAGTTTGAGGAACAAGGATGCACACCTAAAATTACGTGAGTGTGTTGTGTTTGATATGGCTGTAGAAAAGGTCTATACATTTACTATATAAAAATTAGAAACCCCCTTTAAAACATTGTTTCATGTTCAGTGTAAGTCTGTAAGGCTAATGAGATGATAGAGGATTACATATTCTTGAACAATACAATCACTATTCAGTGTGAACACGTACTTTAACATGTGCACTTCGACAACACTTCGACCAACACTTCGACATTTTAGATAGGTTAGCTAAGCCAGCTAAGCCAATTGTCGTACAATTGTCAAAATTTCATTGAATAAAGCAGTTCTAAAATGTCTAAAATATGCGAACATGATAATGTTGGTCCCATCAAAGGGGAGAGTAAATTGCCAAGTTTGCTAAAGCTACATCACGTGACTTTCTGGACGCAGAATAAACAGAGTGCACGCCCTTCATGCATTTTTTACAAGTTCCTCGGCGCATTGCCAACATTGGTGAAGCAGGTTGCCAACATTTGATGATGCTGGTCCTGCAGACTACACTCTCGCTTCTACCGCCAGACATTCTAGAATTTAATGATGATGGTCCACCCCAGTTATTACAAACTTCATTTCGCTGTTCTGTTGCTTTTCAAACACCTCCAATAACTATCTCATAGAAACAGAAATAAAAGCTCTATCTAGAGGAAGAAAATATTTTGAAATTTTTCCCATTTGGTTCTTTCTTCAATAAAGTTCTAAATGACATGATACTAATAAACTACTGTTCCTCTTCAAGAAAGAAAATACCGCCCTTTAAAAAGTAACGTCCTCGGCATAAAGTTTTATGATGTACCTGCCACTATTGCCCACCTCTATGTTTGGCACAATTTGTTAGTTCATACGTAGTCATATCAGGGTTCAGTCTGTATCTTGGTTTAACACTCAAATTTGCCTGATTTTACAGAAGTGAAGCTCAGATTGTACTGTAACGTGAATGCAATACCCTGAATGTGTTTAATACTTTTCAAGAGTACTCAAAATGAAATGTGTTAAAATATCTATTGTTAAAATACGGATAATGTTCTCCAACTTCAACGAGAAGAGAGCACTGTCAAACAGCATCCCGTACACGCAGGATAGGAGCGGGAGAAAAGTGATATCTGAATGTGTGTTAATGTGTACTTTTTTACGAGGGTTGGTGAAAAACGTCAAAAGACACTGCCCGTACTATCAAGCGTCAGCAATTTTTCACTCGGAAAAACTTAACCTCCCTTTCCCTCCATCCTACCCCTCGTCACCGCCTATAGCCGTCGCGAAAAGCGAAATGGTGACTAAGTCACATGATGTATCTGTTGTATACAGATTTTAGTCGAATGGAATCATGCAATTTCCCTCTTCTCTTTCTCCAGGCGTCTTAATTCCAGCAATATTCCAACTCTAGCAAAATTACCCACCGCCATACAACTGCTTTCAAAATCAAGCATATATGCAACAAGCTTTTGTGGAGTTATCTGGCCAGATGAATGTGAGTGTGTATGTGTATTTGGGTTAATGTAAGCGTGAGTGTGTGTTTGTTCGTCAGTGAGATCTGGCATCTGGCAAGATAAATGCGAGGGTGTGTGCTGTATATGTGTGTTTGTAGAAAGAGCCGAGAGAGAAGAGAGACAGAGAGAGCAGGAGGAGGAGGAGAGAGAGAGAGAGAGAGAGAGAGAGAGAGAGAGAGAGAGAGAGAGCGTGCTGACGATTGACTGACAGTGAGATCTGGCGTGTGTCAGGGAAGCACGAGGATGGTCGAGGAGACGGTGGGCGTTTGTGGGATGCGGAAAATTCTCCTGGCGGCCAGCCATTGACCGGCGGACAATTCCGCCCAGTGTGCGGTGGGCGTGTGGGCGTGTGGGCGGGCGGGCGCCTGGGTCGGTGCCCATCGACTCGTGAGCGAGCCCTCTAATTGCGGCTCCTGCGCGCGCGCGATCATTGCAATTAGCGCGTAATGAGTAATGCGATATTTACGCGCACGCGTCGATTCTCGCGGGCGAGTGGTCCGCCGCGTCCGACGCCATCCTTTCTAGCCTCCTCTCTCTCTCTCTCTCTCTCGCTCTCTCTGCCCCCCTCTTTGCTTCCCCTTTCACACCTCACCCCGCCCCTTTTGAATGTACTTCTTTCCCCCTCGTGTCCCGTTCATCCCTATCTTGCCCTCTCATCTCCTTCTGACTTCGACTTCTCCGCTCACTGCTGCCAACCTCTCCCCTAACTGATCAGATCACCCCCTCTCCACAACAATTTGCCCTTCTTTTTCCGACGACCCCCCCCCTTCCTGCTGAGCATCGCCGCCCCTCTCGTTGCGTCCTCCCAGCCCTTCTCTCCTCGCTCTTCTCCCCGTCCGCTCCCCCCCTTTCCATATCCCACCTCGTTTCACCCCTCTCTCCCATCTCAACCCTTCTCACCCCATTAGACCTCCCGCTCCTCACCCCACTCCATCCGTTCTCACCCCGCTCAAGACCGGGAGCGATAGCTCACTGCATCAACTGATGTCACTGCAGCGCCTCTGACCGGGAGGTCCTAGGATCGAGCCGACGATCAATCGCCGTCTGGAGGAGAATTCTAGAGGCCGACTCGCTTGATCGGTAGTTTCTGTGGTTTCTCCGATCACCACCAGGCGAACGCCGGAGCAGTACCCTACCAACCGGGCCACGGACCGCGCGCGATCTGTCCTCCCTCTTCCTTGTCCTATCCCCCCCCCTTACACGCACTTACACTAACATGCACTCACTACCACATATCCCCGGAGACCAGTCGGGAGCTTAGAGCTTGTCCTGGCTGGGGCGGTGTCCGCTGGTGGGATAATCCTGGTTAGGTAGCCAACGGTAGGTCGGCGCCGGATCTCGCCATCCAGCGAGGAAGATCACCGCCATCTCCCGAAAAAGCATGCACTACACTAACGGGACTAATGACCAAAGCACTTGACGCGTCCGGAAACACGAAAAACTCAATCAATCACCCCGCTCAACCCCTCCTTACCCACTCATCCTCTTACCAGCCCGCTTCGCTCCGTTTCTACCTTAGATGGTCCTCCCTCCGTTGCTTCTACCCTCTTCGTCACATTCTTTTCTCGGCTTCTTCGCACTTCCCTTTCCCACAGTGTTACTCCCATACTCTCCCGTCGTTACACTCCTTCCAGGACAACATCTGACCTGCGCCACCACTCCCCAAATCCCTCTCCTTCCCCCCCTGCCTGCCCTCGCCCCGCCCGCCCGCCCCCCTGCCCCACCTGCCGCCCCGCCCCCTTCCGCTCTCGCCCTGCCCTCCCCTCCCCTGCTCCGCCCGCTCCGCCCCGCCCGCCCGCCCCGCCCGCCCCGCCCCGCCCCCCTGCCACGCCCAGCCGCCGCCCCGCCGCCGCCCCGCCCGCCCCGCCCCGCCCCGCCCGCCCGCCCGCCCGCCCTCCGCCATCGTGCGCTTGTTATTCGCGCCTCTGCGTCCGGACGCGCGAAATCGGCTATCGGCTTCGGATCCCGCTTCGCGCTTTTTCGATACGCGCTTCACCCACACCGCCCGCCCGCCCAACCAAACCGCCTGCCCGGCGCAGGGAGCCGCTACACTAACGCTGCGAACAGCCCAGCACAAGATTAATGATTGCACACGCGACCTCCCTTCATTTAATTACATTCCAGCCACAATTAACTCTTTGCATCTTTGCTGTCTTTGGCTAGTCTCATCGCTCTTTTGATTTGGGATTTAGATGACATGTACAGGAATTGCGATTTTTTATGTACTACGAATGAAATTCAATGAAAATTTAAGCATTTTCATATTACTGGATGTTTTAATACGTAAATGAGTAATGATTACAAATCGTTGTCATGAAACACTAACACACTTTCAAAATGTTGATATTGAAAAAAAGGTTTTGCTGAAGATAGACGCACAATATTGATTTATAAGGCAAGTAAGTTCATGTTTCCATGTGTAAACGGAATAGTTCTTTGGCAAGGTCGATAAGGTAAGTCTAAGAATACTCTCCTGTCATGGAATGACACGTTTTCCGTGTGTTGAACAATGTTTTATTCGACATCTCATTTTTATGTCAATGTGCTCAAGTTATATGCAAATTTAATTGCATGTCACGAGAACATACTGCGTACTTTTCCATTCGGGCCTTCGAACGTATTTTGTTTTCCAATTGTTATACCTTCAGTAATAGCACGGAAATAACTTACGTTTCTTGGCAGATGTTGAAAAAGTTGAACTTTCAAGTCAGAATCCTGTGTCACTTTTAGACTGTCACAAATAAAGTTTATTTTCCTTACTTTTGCACATTACAAGTACTATTAGATGAGCGTCACAGATACAAACCAGCGATACAAAGGCAACTTACTTTCTTCAATTTTAATTTTCAAGGAATAATCTAAAGATTTACAGAACATTTAATATTCTGGAGGAAAATAATTAAAATAATGAATTGAAACAAATTTTAATATTCTCGCCGAATGATGGATTTTCAGATTTTGCGTCTCTTTTAACTTCATTTTATGAATGTCACAATGTTACAATGATCAATCAAAATTACCGAATAATTTCATGAATAATAGAATAAATGGTCTCAAAAGTCAATAGCACACACGTATTTTCCATTTACTCATAGGAGTGTAATTTATTTCATCATATTTCGAAAATGTGTTTCTGTGGCCTTTACACTTCATTTCCTACTGGAGATTAATTGTAGAGCGGATGTGCCTTTCAGAGATAGGAAAAAACGTATACAGAGAACCTACAAATTTAGATCTGCCATTTACAACTTAATAAAGCTTTTCACTCGCCAGTATTGCTGGAAATATCCAGTGATAAGTTAAGGGTCGACATGTCACAAGATGGATAGTGGGATTTGGGGATTTTTAAAATTTTGTTATGGCGAAACTAAATCTAATATTTTTGAAAGTTACTTTCTTACTTCTTACACAAGAATGCGTAACTTAATTAATACGTACTTTTTGTTGTATATATTCTTACGTAGACTTTCTGTATGAAATAAAACAATTCATATAAAAAACTCCAGCACATTTGAATATAGTGCGTTCGGTATAGTGCAGAATATTGTGCGTTCAGAAACGGGGTTTAAGTTTTAATTGATTGGTGTCAACAGTGTAATTGCGTATCTTTATATTCATCACGCACTTTGACTCAAAAAGATTTCATAAACTTCAACTTTAATTGACACAAGAAAAGTTAAACCTTATGATATTATCCATACATGACTCTACATTGATTGTAATTTGAAATAATATTCTATACTACTAATAGTCATTTTATGTTTATTATATGAGAAATATGAATTTAAGAAATCACTATTTTATCAATATTAAACAGTTTAACAACGATCCCCCATTATTTATTTTCAGTTTCTTCTGGTCGATAGAGGAAATCACAAGATACTATTTTTCTTTCTTTGCTTAAACATTTCTTTGCTTTGAAAGAATTGGCTTATTTGCTTTGTGACAAGGAATCAGAAACTAATTATCTGTGCACTATTTTTTTCGGGAAGGATAAACATGTTTACTTTTCCATTTGAGGAGCTCAAGCATGTATTTTAGTTTAACATTAATATTTTCCAAGAATAAATATTTCTTATTGATCCGCTAATTAGAGGAGTATTATTATTAAATCTAGATGTATTGTTAAATATAATTAAATTTTGTGTTGCACCCAATGAATATATGTTTGAATGCACATTCTTAATAATTTAGTAATATAGAAGTTATCAAATGTAAATGTTATCAAAAATAATTTAATTAGGAAAATATGAATGCAGTAAACGGTGAAACTTTAAAGTATAAAACTCTATGAACGTGTATTATTACAATCTGATCAATTAAAGAGGAATCAATAACATTAAATTTTGAAGTATTAGAAAATGTAGGCTTGTTTACTTTTTAAAATAGTTCAAGACTGGAATGACTTGCAAACAAACATTTATAAATTTTCATTCCACCGAAGAAATTTACTCGCGTATTTATTTTAAATGCGAGCTAATTGTAAAATCTTTGTACGTTAAAGAAAACTGAAAACTATTGACGTCTTCTGATCTTTTGAACTCCCAATCCAAACCCTTTTGCTTCTACAATACAAGTGTGTGCTGCAATGATCCCCATGACCAAAATGTGAGCCACGAAACAAATATGTTTGAGAAAAATTGCGATGAATATAAACCTCTACAACAAGTAGTAAAACAATAACATCTGGGAAAAAAGAGTAATATTTTCCTTTGCATTCTGCCCCACTCATTCGAGTCCATCCCCACGTGAGGCAGAATGCTGCAAGAACCGCACCACTTGGCCCAAAAAGAGAAGGGCGATATTGATACGCTGTTGAGCGCGTTGATGCAGCTCCATTTATCACGCGGAGAAGCGGCGGGACCGGAGGGCGGGGCAGGAGTCGTGGTGGGGGAGGGGAGATCGTTAACTCTGCGCACGCCGGGGGCGGCCGGGATATGGAAGCAGGGGCGGGGGGGGGGCGGAGGAGGCTACAGCCGCCGCGGGACTGCTGACGCGGTCCACCCCCCATCATTGCCGCCCCCCCCCCCCCATCACCCACGCCCAGCCGCCGCGCTGCCCTGTTTACGCTACCCCACCTCGTTCTACCCACCGCACCTCGACCTCCTCCGCTGACGGGCCGCCCGCATCACCCCGACGTAGCCCAACAGTTGCGTCCCACCACCCCACCCCACCCCATCCCCTCCCCCACAGCCGCCGCCGCAGATTCTCCCAGGGCGGCAGTCCATGTAAATTCCGTGCTCGTTAATTCAAACGTGAAGTCAGCACAGCACCTGCAGGCCCCGCAAAGGCCTTCCCTTGCGCTCGGGCGGGAAGTCGCCGCGCAACTATTGAAGAACGGGGAGAAGAAAGGCGAAGCTCGGCGAGGGGGGGAGTGAGGACAGCGCAACGCTGGCGAAAATAGGAGCGGGGAGGGGACTTAAAGATAGAGACGAGGAGTACGGGCGAAAGACGCAAAACGGAGTGGTGAGGGCAAACGGGCACGTATAGAAGGGGAAATGTCGGGAGAACTTGGAGAAGGCAAACGAAGACATGAAATGAGGAAATGGATGTAAAGGGAAAAACGGCAGGGGGTGAAAATGGGTGGAGGAAAATGTAGAGGAGGGGGTGATGATGTACAGAGAGTTGCGGTTAGGGAAGAGGAGGGGGGGGGGTGGGGGGGAAAGAGCGGTGAAAGTTGTGGCGGGGGAAAAAAATTTTAAAAAAAAGGGGGCTTTGGGAAAAGCGGGGCGTGGCGGGGAAAAAATCGCACAGCGGGTAAAGTGGGTAGTGACTGGAGAAAGTGGAGCGGGAAAACAGGAAAAGCCTAGCAGGGCGGGGTGGTGCGGTTGGGGCAGGCGAAAGAGCGGTGAAAGTTGTGGGGAAGACAGGGACATCGGGAAGAAGAACATTGAGTGGCGGGGATGAGCGGGGAGTGCCTAACGAGCTCTGGCAGGTAAGCGTAGGCCCGGGGAGTGGAGCGGATGGGCGGAGGGTATGGAGGCAGGCCGGGAGAGGGAAGGGAGAAATGGAGCGGGGACGCAAGATCTGAAAGTGCAGGCAGGTGCTGTCCTCACCGGAGCATCGCCAACGAACCTGTTGCCCGCGGCGACTGTATCTCGCAAGTCGACCAACTTCGGAACAGTCGCAGTGCGGGTGGCATGATTACCAGAGATCTCGTTTCGCAGAAGAGGAGCCCCGCCCCGCCTCCGGAAGAGCTGATCTTCCATTAGCACCTCCTCCCGCGCGAGGATTAATTTAAATGGAAATTCAGAAATATGCACCTGCCTTCATTCGAACGAAGGAGATGGGAGAATTAAGTTAGACTCACTTGAACGCTATTTGCCGAACTCTTTCGCGAAATTAATGCCATGGACTCTGTACATTACGTAAGCACAAGTAAAGGAGAGTTGCCAATTCTTGTTTTAAATTTTGAATTCTTAAAGCGTTTACGTTTTTGCAATTTTTTGTTGCTATGTTGGTAATGTAACATTAAATATTACTCGAAGTACTCAATGATTTCGCATTAATACAAACAGTAACATATTGAAATATTTTGAAATTTGTTTGATATCCTAAACTAATAATACTTTTTATTAATCCTAGCATTACCGAAGAGGGAAGAAGAGAGGTACACGGACGATTGTTTTTTATTGATTTCAAGTTTTTTAGGAAACAGAAAATCATTGATATTTTTCTGATGTGATTTTTATCCTGTATGATACAATTTATCACAAGTCTGCATAATTTGAGCTTTAGAGCCTTTGGCTGTGGGTAAAAGAATTCCGGGCTACTTACTTGAAAAATGAAAATTGAAAAGAGAGTTTGTAAACATTTGAAGTGTTTTAAATCTTAATATTTTATGATTGAATAAATTTTTAACTTACCAAGGGACCTTATTTGACTTAAACCGTTAAAAGATGTTTTCATTAAATTCAAATACTACTGAGAGAAAGTTGGTTATTTTTTTCATTTTACAGACATAAATTAAACAATGAGTTTGCTTAAATTAATGCCAACTTCTCTTATTACTCCCATTAATTTATTAATGTATCGTAGTCGTCAATAACTTAATAAAATCAAAATTTTAGCAGTGGGGTTTGGAGCCCACTCTCTAGGTAATACAAGATACCTTTTATACCTGGATATTGCAAGATATGATAAAACCATGGAAGTGAAATATATTTTATACGCGGCAAATTACAACCATCATTTGCCCATATTCTATTTAAAAAATAAAATGTTGGCCAGAAAATGAAACTATTTTAATTTTCCAACGTTTCAAAACGTACGTACATGCTTTGCTGTTAACAGATTTTTGATATCAAGGACGCACAAAACACAAATTCGGACTACACAGTAGTTAGAATAAATAGCTTGCTACATAAGGGATCAATATTTATCCATTTTGTAACCAGTGTCCTGCAATAAGAGTTTGTTGACAAAAAATCACATATTTCCGGTACGGGATAACAATCTTCTTGTGAAAGGTAGAAATGATGTAAACATTCAGCTCTTTCTGAAAAAAAACTTCTAATTTTATTTTCATATCAAGTTTACAATTACGCATCAAGTGAATTTCAAGAAGAGGGTTTCGGAGAATATCTATTTTAGAAGATTTTGTATCTTTTAGGTGTGTGGTAAGGACATAGAGACAAGTCGAACAGAGAGATTCCACATGTTAATTTGTGATTTCATAGAGAATCGAAATATCTAACTTACAAAATCATCACATCATTTCCTTTATATTATAAGATGACACAGAAAAACAAATATTCCTATTTCTAGGTAATTTAGAGGAGTCGGAAACAATTTTGTGCGAATCAACATATGGTTGAAATTTTCATACAACAAAGTTACTTTGATGGATTTTGTCACTGGTAGTTACGCAACTTTTTAAGCACAGGTGTTCAGCACAACACGTTCTGACGCCGTTAAGGAAATTTCTTTTATCAGCCGAACATCTGTGCCTACGTATTGCATCATGCAATTAGTTCAGAACATTAAGAGTAACGTGAGAAGGGAGAATAAGAACAATTATTGGAATGATTATGAAGCAGATGTCACTAAGGGAAGTTCATAAAGAAATAGTTAGATTGTTAAAGCGCAACAATTAATTTTTGGGAGTCAAAAAGAGAATTGTTTTAAGTGTTCAATTAAAACGATTCCTTCTCATGGAGATTACTAGCGCATTCCCGTCTCTCTTCTTAAATCGTTGTGTTAGATCGATAAAGAATGTCAACTGTAACGTTTCGAATCAAAAAGAAAGAAGTAAAACCGATAAGAAAAATTTGAAGAATATTATTTCATGATGTTATCATTCGTTTTAAGTGTTCATAGAAATTGAATAACTCAGAATATTAAAGAACAAAGCAACGATGCCACTGAATGTAATATAAAATTGTTCATATTACATTGGTGTGAGCAACACAACAATATTTTCTAAACTTCATAATAGATATAGTTTTATTTTATTTGAACACATAAATTATAAAAAATATATAAAAATAATTATATTCGATAAGATTCGTATGTACTTAAAAAATCCAATAAATATACGAGTATATTGAAACATCCGATGACCGTTAGTAAACAGTTTTGCATGTGAAATACTATCTCTTGTGGCTACTCTTCACTTTTTCTTTACTTAAATATTACATTTTGTTGATTTGTTTACATCGACAAGGCTGACATGTCTACTACTGTACTCTTCAACATCAACTAATGAGAAACCAAATCGATTTCAAATCGTATTTTTGAGAACTTACAGTTAATTTTGATTATTTTCTAAACACTATATACAAGAGCAAGTTTTCTTCAATTTTTAAATTAATTTAGCACAAACATGTCTTTTCGAAAAAAATATTATTCTCCGCATTTCAAATCAATCTCGAACTCGTCTTTTCATCGTTGCATTGTTATTGCTGAATATTTTCACCACTTTATCTGTACTTCAGCATGAAATTTCTCCGAAGGATCTATCTTCAAGAAATGTTGAAAGTTCTTTAAATATATACATAAAATATCCGAACTGTAAAGTGGTTCATGCATTTATAAGAGAACCCACAGAATTTATTAATGTAATTAAAGCAAAAATCCGAGCAAGTTGACAAAGGACAGCGGATATTAAAATTACGCCGGAGAAAGTTCAAAAACCACCGGCTCCGCACAGCGGCAGCGGCGGTGAGGTGGTGGGCGGGGTTTCAGCGGAGGAGGGAGTGGGGGTGGGGTGGGAGAAGAACACCCTTCTTGGCCCGTTTAGCGACCAGCAACGGCATTCCGGGAAAGAGATCCGAGAGCTTCCTGCGAAAAACATTGTTCTCGGCCACAAAAGAACAAAAGAAAAGATTTACAAAAGTGGCCGTAGCTTGATACAAAGAACAAACTCGAGGATCCGGGCCAAATAACGGAGGCGGTCGTCACCGATTCGGGGGCGAGGCATAGTTCGGAAGTGCGGAACGGGGCGGGGAAGCGTGGGGGAGAGATGAAGGGAAGAGTTGAGAAGCAGGGCAAAAAGAGCAGCGGGGCAGAGGGGGAGCAGAGGAAGAAGAGAAGAAGGGGCATGGAGGGGAAGCTAAACGTGAATATCTTATTATTATTTTGGTCAAGGCGAACACGAAAAAAGTTGTCAGACCCGAAGCCGTGACACACGTTTCTCTATGTATTTCAACGAGCTGAATACGAATCTGAAGCCAGAACAACCCACAACAATGCCAACTGATTCTGACAACAACCCCCCAAAAAAATTCACGTTTTCTTTTCGAATTAAAAAGACATTGGTGAGTGATGAAATTTCGGCATTAGGCTCGAATTCGGCGCGTCAAATGTGTCACATCTTTAGGTCTGAGAATAATCCCCGAAAAAAATACAATGCCACGATAGTTTTTGGAATTAAAATATTTGGAAGGTGATGGCTCAACTCTCGCTTCAGATTCGGATTCAGCACGTCGAAATGCATAGAGAATCAGGTGTCAAATCTTTGGATCTGACAACGTTTTTTGTGTGCCTGTGGTCAATTTGAAAGGCTTGTTTCAAAGTTCATATAAATAAAGGTCTAGAAGCA
The DNA here is from genome assembly GCA_964035755.1 of Teleogryllus oceanicus. Taxonomy (NCBI): domain Eukaryota; kingdom Metazoa; phylum Arthropoda; class Insecta; order Orthoptera; family Gryllidae; genus Teleogryllus; species Teleogryllus oceanicus. Next base: position 184,082,984 of record CAXIVR010000003.1, read on the forward strand.
GATAAGCAACGCTCTGACAAAAAAGTAGATATTAACATTAACGAAGGGAGAGACACAGTGATTACATCAGCTTATAGTATTCCTATCCCAAGTCATTCAATGCAAATTTTCTCATTCTTACTTTGAAATAACTAATATTAGACTAACTACCTATTGACTGAGATTTTGTTTTTGATAACTGCGTTGCACTTGAAAGACGTTGAATACTTTTTTTTATAATTTTCTTTGACCAGTTTGACCTGAAAGAGTGCAAAGCGCTTTTTTGTGCCAGTGGCACTATGCTAGAGAGACTACCTCGTTTGAATGACGTTACATAAAGAGGGGTACTTTGCTCTCACCAGACAAATGCGTAGAGTGCAAGGACAGCATGGTAATTCTGAAGACGGAATCTTCGAGTATATTCTGGAACTGAGATTACTATCTAACTAGAGATAATCTACAGACACTTGTCTATCTATTTCACGGAACCTTCCCCTGAAACAGAGTGACAATGGCAAAAACTGGGATTAACCTCGGTGGTAACGAAACAAAATAATAAATGTATTTGAACTTCATCGCTGAATACTGAACTATTGCATTTCAGCAGATTGTTTTTAGATATTTGTCAGGTCCTAGACATAAATGATTTAGTACATCTCAGATGCTTATCATAGGATGTTCCAATTGGGCACTGTAGACCAGTAGCTCCCGTTGGCACACGCCTATCCGAACGAGGCCATACATGTTTTGGACTCAGGGGACACTACAAAACGTATTATATTTATCTCAACGAAGGTCCAAGAACGAAGGTCATCTCTCAATTTTTCTTGGTAAGCGAGCCGTCGTCAAGGTCAACATCTTCAAGCAGTGACAATCGCGGAGACGGCTAGTTCATTTTGTATAGAATTCAGGGATTGGCCGAGAAAGCAGTGACAGTCATGAAGACGGCTAGTTCGTTTTGCAAGAAATTTAGGGACTGGCTAGGTACGAAAGTACATCAAGTGTTATCTGCAAATAAACAATCGAAAAAATGGACCGAGCTTTGCAGGGCTGAAAGAATACGAGAGGCATTCATTCTGACTGATGCCGTGGTCTTGAACGGATCGTGCTCCAATTAATGTTAGGAGATTTTTGGGACTTGTAAGCATCTACTAGGGAATAGATATTGATAGAACATCGAATTTGAATACTAAGTGTGACAGTAAAACTTAAAATATTTCAAGTGAACTAGTTAGAAGGACATTGAGGACTTAGGCGAAGTTATCAGTAATTGGACTGGAATGCTAGCAGCAGATAGTTTATTGATCTGATGAACGGTGATTGAAGTGTGCTTCGGAGAAAAGAAGAGAGAAGATGGTATCTGGACCTGAGGACGGCGACGTCGGAGATGAATAAAGATGGTCCAAAAGCGCGCGAAGACGAATACGACATTATAAGGTTGGAACCGGTCATGACCAAGGTTTTTTTTCATATTGCGTAAAATTATAAAATACCAAAATTGTTTACTAAATTTCCATGTTTTGTGAAATGAATACATGATTCTCATTGAACCAATTCTAGCAACGAAGTAGGAAGATAAAATATGTTTGCTTTTGAGGTTCCTCGACCACTCTGTATAGATGGCAGATCGGATAATCATCTATTAGCATACAATAGTGATTATTTCTATGAAACCCATCGACCCAGGTAGCCGGAAACTAATTTATAATAATTATAATTAGAGTTGAAGGTTGACGTGTATAATAGTATTAGCGTAATCTTTTCCTGGCGCTCATTTATACAAATTCGAAACGGATTACGTTGGGATAAATCATCAATATATTCAGTTTATTTCTACACACACAATTGAATTCGCTTTCTTTCGCTCGTCATAATAGCATAAATTATGTATAGTTTATTAAAAAAACAAAGGTACATCAGTGTATTGTAAAATACAAGTGACAACATAGAAATGAACACATGTATCGATTATCCCCATTCCTTCATGCACTTCCGTAAAAATTGCATTGCAAAAACTTCCACCGTTCGGAAACTGCAGAAGGTGCAAAAGTGACGTGACTCACCTGTACATCATGGTAACACTAGAAGTAGAGTTGAATAGACCAAGACTCCGAGAGGCTAGATTTCGCAGCGGGCCGGCAAGAAGCGATCGTGTGATGCCAGCAAACCCACCCCCCATGACCCGTGTGCGCCCGCTCTTTCTCGTTGGAACAGCCAGGCGTAACAGAAGCAACCCGGCGGGCGCGATGCTCCCGCAGGGCGGTGCTGGGTGCTGGATGGCGGAGCGGCGTTCGCTGCGGGAGACGGCCGTATCGCGTGAGCGGCGGATGTTTATGTTGGCGGATTTTTCTATTCGCCCTCCGCGAACGCTGGGGCGCCTTGCACGCACGCACGCACGGACGCCCGCCTGCAGCGCTACGATTGGAGAGGCTGCGCCACGGGGAGACACCGGGAGCGGTAGCTCAGTGCATCAACTGATGTCACTGCAGCGCCTCTGACCGGGAGGTCCTAGGTTCCCACTCCCCGCGGCGGCAGGATTTTCGACACTAGCTTTTCCGGCTAGGTCGAATTCAGTCGCTGTCTGGAGAAGAATTTTGAGGCCGCCTGCTCTGGTTGGTAGTTTCCGTGGTTTCTCCCATCAACACCAGGCGAATGCCGGAGCAGTACCCTAACAAACGGGCCACGGACCGCACGCGATCTGACCTTCCTCTTCCTTGTCCCATTTTCTCCCCTTACACAAACACACTTACACTAACATGCACTACACTATCACATATCCCGAGAGACCGGTCGGGAGTTTAGAGCTTGTTCCGGCTGGGGCGGTGCCCCGCTGGTTAGGGGGAAACCCCACTAGCCGACGGTAGATCAGTGCCGGATCTCGCCATTCAGTGGGAGAAGATCACCGCCATCACTCGAGAAAAAAGAACATGCACTACACTAACGGGACTAATGACCAAAGCAGTTGACGCGCCAGGAAACACGAAAAAATCAATCAATCAATCAATCAATACACTCTTCTTTTCAAGCAAGGATCTTAGTTTAAGTATATTCATCATCGATAAGGTCTTTTCGTGGAAAAGTCACAGAATATAGCAGTGTGGAACATGAGCACGTATGTTTTATAATAACTCTCACAGCATGCCAGAATGATGGTCGATTTGTATTTGTTAATGTAGTAAGAATGAGGTGACTAAATTTGTTCTACTAAAAAAGATCATTGCCTTTTTAGTTTCAGTCATTTTTTAGTCTATTATCCAAACTAATATGTTCGTTGTTCAATATTACGTTAAAATCATAAATGGATAATTTACACTTAATTAAAGTGAGACAACCGGAAAAAATTAAAAGTACTTAAATCGTAAACCTCAGAGAGCTTTTATTTAGTGTTCAGCGTTCACACTAAAAATTTTGACACTGACCTCCTTCATGGACAGGATTCATAGCCTGAGATCACGACGTTTGTAACATCTTCCCTTTTTGTTAATATATCGACAGAAACGAAGGCTACGTGGTTCATCAGCATCCTGGGCAGAACAGTGGTGCGCTGCAATGAACGTTCAGCCAGAAAGAGCCTACGTGTGCCTACCCCATTCAGAAGCCAGACCCACTGCCCACCTGCTTGTCCGCTTCCAATGTTTCCCTTCCCAGTTATCTCTCCCATCGGCACCACGCTCCTAAGCAACACGCTCTAAGTTCCTAACTCGCCTCTCGATATGTGAGGTAGTTAAGTGCCTGCAAGTGTAGGCCTGTGAGTATGTATAGGCGGCTCCACACATTCGTTATTCGGCTTGTAGCAAGCAACCGCTCGCCGAATCTCGAGTAGTTCGGATGAGTTGCTTGCTATTTACCGAGTGACCGACGTTCGGTTCTCGCCCTACCCACCGCGTGTCGGTCTTAGAACACATCAAAGGAAGCAAACATTCGCCGGACAGATGATCTGTTGGGGATCGGGCGAGCAGCTCGGCGAATACTGAATATGTCAAGCCGCCTTCAGGCGAAAGGAGGGAACAAGAATATGGTTCGCGGGCCGTGTGCGTCTTGTTCGTTAAAGCACAGCTTGGGCACTGGCCCTGTATCGATGGGAGCAACAACGGAAAAGAAAGAACAGAACAATCAGAAGCTAGAATTCTTTTCCATAGAGTGGTTGGAGTCGCGAAAGCTCTACAGCTTGTTCGCAAATCCTCCAACGACGTACTCGAACCCTAGGGAAGAGAGGGATAAGGTAAAAAAGGCGAGGGAGAAAAGAAAGGAGTACGAGAGGAAGGAGGAATATGAGAAAGAGCAGATTAGATCTCCGAGTGGTTAATTGAATTTACGAAAAGTGTGTATGAGTGTGTGCTCCGTTTCTCTCGTCATTATTCAGGCGCGCACATCCACTGCCAACACATCTCCTTGCTTTCCAAGGAAGCCCGCCGGGGCGGCCGCAGAGGGGCAGCTGGGAGCGACGCGTTATCTCAGAACAAGTGAAATATCGCCCGCCCACCTTTAGAAGCGCCGAGCGGGGGCGGCACGGGGGCGGAGCGGGGGCGCCGGCCGCTGAGCGCTTTGCGGCGCCCGCCGCGGGCGGCGCCACCGTCGCCGCCTCGCAGCCGCTTTGAATAAGCGGCTCCCCATTCAAGAGGCGAATGAGAAGGCGCGGCCGCGGCGGCGATAAGGTGGGGTGGGCGCCGGGTCAAAAGGGGGGGGGGGGGGGGGGTTGAAAGGCAGGCGGAGGAGGAGGCGGGGTCCGTGTGGACGGCAGAAAAGACTGAGAGCGGTTAGAAGGGCAGGAGATGGGAATGCAGGCGGTGGGGATGGCAGCGGGGGACGGCGGAGACGAGGAGCGGTGGAGAAGACAGGGAAATGAGGATGCAGGCAGCTGGGATGGCTGCGGGAACTGCGGAGGTGACTGGGAGGTGGAGAAGGAAGAGAGAAGGAAATATCAAGGGTGTGGCGGTGGGTGGCAGGGGTGGTGGCGGCGGAGAGTTCTGAAGAGAGCGCGAAGATGACTACTCGGTAACGTCGCGCCTTTTTAAGGCTCGCTCTGTGATGAACGGGGCCCCTACAAAAGACTGTCGATGATTGTTGAAGTCGCGCTCGGGCTCTCAAAGCGAGTCATATTGGGTTTCGGGCCAGTGTGATTTGGGGCAAAAGAGAACTGATAAAAGCAAAAAGATTATTGTCTTTATAGTAAAAAATGAAAACTTTCGTACTCATAGTGTACTTTCGTACTCATAAAAAAATAATATTACAGAGTAAACTAACTGGAGCAGTGCGAACATTTTCACTTCGTACTAAATTGTGATAAATGTTAAAATAGACTGAGATATTCGAAAGCAAGTGGTTAACAATTACATTACAATATTCACAGCGAACCCATCTTAGTAGTACCAAGAACCGTCTCGTTGAACTTGCATATCTTTTGAATAACTGTTGGAGAAATATTATTTCTCTCCTATAGATTCCAAGAGCTTTTTATTCAGTAATTCAAGGGACATGTTGCACATTTGATCTTCTTTTTGTGTTTGTCTCTTATAGTTATGTATGACAATTAAATGGGAAAAACTCGTTATTCAAATGCGGTTTGAGCTAATATCTCTCTTGATTTAACTTAACAAAAAATATCTTCAATTCGTATTCTGCATTTTATTCTTTCAAACATTTAATTTATGCCCAAACATTCCTTTCACGAGGAATTGACATGAAGTGCGGAAATTCTATTAAACCCAAATGAGTTCTTTTTTAAAAACAATAGCAGTGATTCAAAAACATTTGACTGCAAGTTAGCAAGTTAATTCTCAGAACAGTTTTCTATTTCACGATCAAAAGCAAACACTTTCAATTATTAAAACGATTTTCTTCAAATGTAAATGAGTCACATAGTTTTTTTTAAGATAAACAAATTCTTTAATTTCCGTTATAGTGCATGACAACTAAAACGATCTAAAATCAGTAACAAATCCATTGAAAGCATTGAATTATCAGGACGCATATTAAAAGAATGCATCTTTTCACTGACAACTTCATACTATGTCCTAGTGGCACGTTTATTTATTTATTTAGATCAAAAAGAGTTAAAAACTGTATGCGACATGCTACGAAGAAAAAGTTTGTGCACGTTTTCATAATTCTGTGATTTCTACCCTAAGACATACACTGTTTAAATTTTGAATGTAGAAAGAAATGAACGTTTTTTGCAAGGATTGTTAAGCAAATATTCGCTCCGATGTAATAAAATCCATTTTCAAGGCTAAACCAGAGATATATTTGGTCTCTTATCCCTCATCATGTCCTTCATGAAGAAATAATTCTTCTGACGATAATTTGAGTAACTATCTTTCCCACTGAATTCTAGAATACGTGCACATATAATGAAGGTACATTTACGTTCCACCGTTCATGAGCGGAGCAGTCGAAATACTACTAATGCAGCGATGACTAGCATTATCGCTGAGCAAAGGCATACGACGCGAAGTATCCGAATGAACCACCATGAGCAGCGACGAATTCACAATTCGATGCGATAATATTGGCGAATCCCTTGCGTGTTTTTCGTCGCATGTTCTGGTTTCATGGCTCCTTTCCAGCTCTCTTTTAGTATTGACACTGAATTATCAGTGTAGATTTTCAGACATTCAGTCTTCTAAAAAATTAAAGAGACATAATTTGTTTAATACTATCATTGTACTTTCATAAGTAATGTGAAATGTCAGGTACCATTATTTCCACCCGATTGACTTAATTGTTATCATGTAAATGTGAAAATTTAAGTGGTTAGTTGGAAGAGCGGGATTTAAGGCCTGAGCCTCGCCAGAAATAGACTATTATTATTATTATTATTATTATTATTATTATTATTATTATTATTAAAGTGATATATTTATGATTGGTATCAGTACTTGGAAGACGCTAGACGATTCACTATTAGATATCGCTGAGCGCCAGATTATAGACCTAACCCTCTATGACATTGATATGTTATTACATTTTTATTATTATCTATTATATTATATATAATTTTGTTGTCATTCTAAACTTGAAGACAGAGATTCACTACTGATAGATATCTGAATTATATGACACTCAACCATGCTAACAGTGATTCATTAAGTTGATCTTCTACTCAAATATAAAAAAGCTTTTCATTTAACAAACTTGTAAGACAAATTTTTATATATTTGAAAATGACAGCAACATTATTATTGAAATAATTCATTTACGTTTCTTACGTGTTATATATTTGAACAAATTCTCAGAAATATTTTAAAACTACTGCGGAACATTTCATTGACAATGACGTTGAGACAATCTCAATGGACAAAGCTGGAAATTATCTTATTTCTGGAACTCCACGTTGTTCTGCCGGGTTCTGAACATCACAATTTGTTTGGTTCCAAGCGGCAGATCCCGTACAGATAAGTATTAAGTAACTCCGGCATTTGTTTGGTTCTTAGCTGACCGGGACGGGTCACGTCACAGTCAGTCACACTGACGTTTCGACCATAGTGCTAGGGTCTTCTTCTCAGATCTGTGCAGAATTGCGTAGTAGAAAGCTGCAACATGATGGACGAAACGTCAGCTCGACCGGCTTATCCCGTACAGATAAGTATTAAGTAACTCCGGCCGCAGAAGCCCATGAACCCATCTAACGAAATCGTCACCGACGCTCTCCCATTCCGACACGCTAGCTCGAGCCCGCTGGCAGCAACGACAGGTCTCAGCATGTGCCACGCCTTGCGTCCCGCGTCGGGCACCCTGTGCCGTCACGTGGCGTCGGGGTGGTTCCGCCCCGCTCCCATCGCTGGGTCGCGCGGAGGCAAAGGGCGGCGGCCCCATTCCAACTGCAACACACGCTTTTTCGGCCGCGCCCCGCTCGCCTTATATCGATCTCGGCGCCTACCCTCCCGCGCCTACCGTCCCAGACCGCGCCTCTTGCGCTGCCGCCGCCCCCGCCCCCCCTCGCCCTGCCTCGCCCTCGCCCGCCTCGCCCTCGCCCTCGCCTCGCCCTCGCCCCGTCCCGCCCCGTCCTCGCCCCCCCCGTCCCGTCCGTCCTCGCCTCCCCCGCCCTCTCCTGCCTCACCCGCCCTCGCCACCACCCTCTCACCCGTCTCACCGCCACCGCTCACCGCCTCGCACCCGCCCTCGCACCCGCCCTCGCACCCGCCCTCGCACCCGCCCTCGCACCCGCCCTCGCACCCGCCCTCGCACCCGCCCTCGCACCCGCCCTCGCACCCGCCCTCGCACCCGCCCTCGCACCCGCCCTCGCACCGCCCTCGCACCCGCCCTCGCACCCGCCTCGCACCCGCCCTCGCACCCGCCCTCGCACCCGCCCTCGCACCGCCCTCGCACCCGCCCTCGCACTCGTCCTCGCACCCGCCCTCTCACCCGCCCTCGCCCCACCTCGCCTCCGCTCTCGCCCCGCCGCTCTCGCCCCAACCCCTTGGTCTCCCGCTTTGATTGCGACCCTGAGCTATTCAACCACTTCCCCTGCCACCACTTAGCGTCATCCTGTTATATATCCCCATCATCGTTCCTCAGACCCCCCAGACCTCTTGATTCTTTCTCAGCCACCGTCTTCACTGACTCACACTTCCCCTTCCCTCGCTTCACCCGCCACTCCTATGATTTTGGCTGCCTTCCCTTTTTACGTCCAGTCCGCTACCCTCAACCCCAGGCCCACTGCCGCCGCCCCCGTGGCTCCCCGCTGTGCCCTCTGCGCCCGCCCGCCTGCCCTGCTACGTCATCCTCGACTGGGCGAGTGACTGCCCCAGTGGCGTCGTTCCCCGAATCCCTCGTTCGTGGAGTTTGGCCTCCCCCGCTCAGAAGTGAAAAGTTGTAGCTTTTGTAATTACGTGCGGAACGCTAGATGAAAAGCACATGCGGAGTAGGCGAGTCCCAAAGTACACAATCCGCGAATGGAAGGGATTTTTGCGTCGAGAACGCTGTTAGAGTGGTGATATTGTTAAGAATTTTTAACTCCACGTGGAAGCGAGAATGCACGGATCTGGATTGGCCGTAGTGAGGCTGACAGAGCCTCCATAACGGGTTTTAAATCCTTTTTATTTCATCGAGTGTTTGTTCGTAACAGTATGTAAGTAACAACGCGGTTTCTCTCACTTCTTTTCTACGTCATAGTAATACATATTATGATCTTTCTGGCAATAACACACCAATACTTTTAATTCATGTCACTTGTGCTGAATTACTGGTGAGTAACAAATATCTTTTCCTGATTCCAGTTATTGAGGATTATCGATATTCGTATTTTTCATTTTAATTTACTTTATTATCTTCGCTGCAAAGTTAGTAAATCCCTGGAATAATCTTATTCCTGCGGCCAAGGAAATACGTAAATAAAATCGCACAGAACCCGGCGTTTTAAGTCGAGAATAATTTACTTCATTTCAGTTTTGAACATACTATATTACTGAGAAATCAGGGTAAAACAAACTATTGAACTATTTTGCAATTTATCAAATAAATGATACTTACATAATTCCGTCCCAGATTTCATAATGTTCCTGTTCATATGATTCATTGCATGCGAGATATTGATTCCATCAATGCATACAGGGTTCAAAAAATTTCAAAACTGTATTACAGATTTTTATTATACTATATACATGTTAGATTTTGACAAAACTGAGTAGCTTAATTTCAGCCTAACAGGTCAACAAATTTATATTCCGAACAAAATTATTTTCAAAGAATTCTGATGATAGTTTGCTGAAAAGCGTTTTGTTGCAGCAATACGAATGGTATTGTTCCAAAAGGTTCTGAAACTTGTACTTTAAAGTGAGTTGAATCATGACACGTAGAAAGAAAATAACAAAAAACTAATGGTGCTAAAACAGCACGTACTTTCTCGCTCATAATTTTGCGCAAAATTGCGTGAAAAATATTGAAATTTTCCAAACATTTTGGATGATCATATTTCAAAATCTTTCTTTTAGGAAAAGATTTCATTAAGGGAGAAATCTCTATCTTTAATATTTGTTGTAGAAAGAATCCGAAAAATTTTGAACTTTTGCAAGTTTCGAAAAATCAGATTTTCTAACAAAAATGAGATCTACACTATTCTCTGACACGTCTTTCACCTCCATTCAAAAATCAATAAACAAAATGGAGCCATTTTTTTGAAAAATTGGAAAATGTCCCAGAGGCTTCATGTAAATACCCCATGAATTCAAAAAATCGGTTTCAAATTCCAGGGATCGCGACATCAGACATATCGATTGTGGAATATCAATTTTGGAGAAAATCGGCAGAACGGTTTAGGCACTAGCGTTGTTCACAGGCAGGCAGACACACAGACGTTTTGGCATGATTCAATTTTCCTGTATCAAGGACCCACAAGATATGGAGTTTGGCTACACCACGTGTTAGAGGATTTTTCTAAATATAGCAAATGTATTTATCCACTATTTTGTTACTGAGACACTGTAATAAGGGTTTTTCTGCCGAAAATCCGTTTTTGGCGCAGCATTACATAACTTCTCACTACTTCGTAGCGAGAAAGTAAAAGCAGTTCGTTCGAGAACAAATGAAGAATTTCAAAATTTTATGAATTCATAAATTGACTTGTAAATAACGAAAGTTCTGTTGAAATGCAGAATACGTCACAGTTCTGCCAATATCTGTGACGAAAGTACAGAAACTGCAATGAGAGTTTTCAAGTTCAGCAAATGATATATGGAGTCTTTTGTCGACGCTTTGAGTAACAGAAAAGTGTTTAGCTTTTCACAGTGAAACGTTAAAATTCAGAAACATTGACAATCAATATACCTTGGAAATTAACACTTTAAAGTTAGGTCGATTACAATCTGAATTTTATGTGTTAGCTTGCGATTCATTTTCTCCTTAATTTGCGCAACAGTTCATTTCATTTTGACATTACTAAAACACCATAGCTGTCACAGTACCCTAATATCCAACCACAAGATCTGCTCTAACTCACCGCAATTTCTCAGGAAACCGCAACACTTTTATTGTCTGTCTTCGGTGGCTGTTTCAGTCCTTTCCTCGGTTTTCGATTCACTGCCCCTTTTTGTCTGAAGCTCGCAACTTGGCTTTCTGCTGTCACCTCTGCCCCGCCCCCGCAAGCGCGCGGCGCAGGCGGTGCCTTGGTGGGAGCACTGTGGTGACGGTGGCGGCGGCTGCCGCGGACGCGAAGAGCTCTCGGGCGGTAACGAAGCTGCGGAGCACGCGCTATGACAAGGAGAGCGGGGAGGAAAATCCGCGCCGAGGAAGGGAGCACGAATTGATTGATTGATTGATTGATTTTTTCGTGTTTCCGGGCGCGTGAACTGCTTCGGTCATGAGTTCTCGTTACTGTAGTGCATGTTTTTTCTCGGGAGAGAGCGGTGGTCTTCCCCCGCTGGATGGCGAGATCCGGGGCAGACCTACTGTCGGCTTAGTGAGGGTTTCCCTAACCAGGACTCTCCCACCAGCGGGGCACCGCCCCAGCCCGTCTCCCGGAATATGTGTTAGTGTAGTGTATGTTAGTGTAAGTGTGTGTGTAAGGGGACAGGATAGGACAAGGAAGAGGAAGGACAGATCGCGCGCGGTCCGTGGTCCGTTTGGCAGTGTACTGCTCCGGCATTCGCCTGGTGCTGATCGGAGAAACCATGAAAAACTACCGATCAGAGCAGCCGGCAGCTAGAATTCTCCTCCAGACAGCGACTGAATGCGATCTGTTGAAAAGCTAGTGAAAACCGGGGGAGGCCGGCCGGAAAGGAGGGGGGCCGAGGTGGGTGATGACGACGGGGACGGGAGACCGAACGAAAAGGGGAGGGGAGTGGGGATTGTGGTTGCTGGGATGGGGGGGGTGAGATGAGTTCGATTGGGTAGGGTGAGGTGGTAATGGGTTGAATCGGATACAGTGGGTGGAGTAAAGTGAGTGGGGTGAGGTGAGTTAAGTGGGGTGGGTTGGAACGAGGTGGGTTTGGTGGATTGGTAAGAGGTGGGTGGGGCGGGATGGGTTGGGTGGTGTTGGGTGGGGAGGTTGGGAGAGACAGAGTTTCTGTTCATTTTTCCTCTTTTTTAAAACTTCGCTTCCTATAATATTGTAACAGGCAGATTAATCATTAGTCCAATACGCGAGTTCAATATGGACGACCCACGTGGGAGTTTGTGTTATAAAAGCAGGAAACCGTAAGTTTCGGAGACACATGGCAAACAGGCATTGCAGAAGGAATTGCCGCTTTGGGGTTGTGATTTTTCGTAGACAGATTCTACAACGTTTGAGGAAGGGGTCGACTTGCAGGGAATTTTCTTCAGGAATAAAGGGTAAAACAAATGTTTTTTTACGCCAGAGCTCTTTGGGGAAATAAAACGTGACGAGGAGAATGTAAAGTAATAAACAATGTGCTCTCGCTCTTACCCATTCAGAAAAGAACAAAAGACAGCCAGGGAAGAATAGCTGAATTTACTACTGAATGAAATAAAACTAGAAAGAGCATTTCGCGTTGAAGAATCGTAGATGATATTTTTATTATTTATTTGTACTATTTATCTTCCTCTTCACCTCTCAATCGGTGTTGAAAATGTGCACACTATATGGTTTTTGGCTTTTTCTCGAACTGCTCTAAGTAATCTACTTTCAGAGATGGCAACAGGAAGCAGCTACTCGCTGCCCCTGTCAACGTACTATCATATTCCAGTTTCATTTCCTGTACGACTGTACCCATATTTTTCAATACAAATCATGATCTCATAATCTTACCAGTTCAAACTCGCTTATTTGATTTCATTTATTGTATTACAATTGTCTTACTTAAAAAATCTATTGTGTTATGCATCGTTATGTTAATTTTTAATTTTGTGACTTAACTTTTTTTGGCAGAGAATTTTCTATTTATCTCACTTTTAAGACATGTAATTTTTATTTTTGCTTCTCAGTCTCTCTGTTTTCGATCCCAAAGAGACTACTTTCAAGAGACCATGAAGATTTTGATTTCACTAGGTATTTCTAGATATTTTCCTACGCCCACTCAAAGAAAGTGACGCTGTAGACAAGTGTAAACTAGTAGGAATTCAAGGCATATCAAAACTTTTCTTCCTGTTAATGTCACTAATTATTCATCAACCTCTCATATTCGAAAAAAGTTCATCGCGTCAGTTAAAGATCTAAACTTCAGAGATACATTGCATTGAGAAAGAAATCCCTGGCATTAATACTGCAGGTGTAGAACATGCCTGAAAATAAAATTGAACTTTGCAATTTCCAAAATGTTGAATGATGAAAATAGTAAATCTACCAATTGTGTAAATACACATTATTCTATTACAGCAAAAATAAAGAAAAAATCCAGTTTTCAGATAATTATGAATGAGAGGTTCATCATACAAATCCCCTCAAACATTTAAGTATTTTGATCTTCGAAACGGTACTACATCTACTTTTAGATGTGTTGTCAAAATGTTAACCTTCTAACCTGACATGCTTTTGACTATGAGGCGGGTTTTCGCGACCTAATGAATCACAAAAAATTGATAAATAAAATGCTCTTAAAATGTTTTTAAAATGCCCAAAAAGCAACGAAAAATGTCATAAAACCTTTTATCAAAACCAGGTCAAATGAACATCTCAAAGTATTGGATATATTACTGACGTAGTCGAGGCTTCTTCCTTTCCTTCGAGTGAGAAAAGCCTGCAAACTTTTGATTTGTACTGGACCAGGAAATTTCTGTCTGTAGTTATCACGAAATCTGCCGTACCAACAATGGCTCTGAAAGGCGTCATGGGAACCGTAGATAACATACTTTTAACGGTTCACATTACAATTTCTGAGCAAAGAAATTTAATGTGTTACTCAGGAATTCTGTGAAGAATGTATTTTGTATCTCGTGAATATTATTTGAAGCAAGTACCATTGAAATCTGCGAAAATATTTAAAAATGCTGGAAAAGGTAAAAAATGACTTATTAGTTGAAATCGAAGAAAGGTTGCACAGTAATGGCCTATACAAATGAGTCATTCCCTTTTGGCGTAACATCAAGTGAATGTCTATACTAGAAGGCATTGTTCTATAGTAAAATAAAATATTATGATATTCCATTAAAATTAACCCTCTACTTCTGACATACTTATATCCATTCATTCCCCTACGTGAATACCACGCCTTCTACGACATATACTAGGCCTAACAGTCCTGTACACTAACTGTACACCACTGAAACCGCTATACCAGAAGTGCTATGCCTTTGAAGCCGAGCAGAGCGATTGTCAGTGACTGCATCTGGCTATTTTCAACTACCGTCGTTGTCGTCTTTGTTGCTGAAGATAGTCCCACTTTCCGTTTTATGGCAGAGTTCCCAGCCCATGTCACTACGGCCGGAATTTTACAGTGTTTCATTTTATTAGGCCAGTACGCTCCACTCAATATGACCAGAGACTTATTATTACAGACCACGTTCTGTTCCAACTTCGCGCCCTCTTTTATTCCTGCCGGAGTTTCTTAATCCTTTGCTTTTGGACAAAGTGCTTTTTTCGGTAACCATGCACTACTTCTTAATGTAGTAGCCAATTAGACAGGTCTGCGAAGATTTTGCGGCACAAAGTATTTTGAGTTAACATCATATCGAATGTCCTAATTTAGAAAATTATATTATTATAACCAATGTACTAATTTAGAAAAATTATATCGAATATAATGCCATATAAAATTGAATGTTATAGCATATCAAAAGTTCTATCACATCGGAAGTCATATATCGAAAAAAGAATGTCCTAATTTAGAAAATTACATGTGTTTTGAACTATCAGAAATTAGAAAAATGTGAACTTGTCAGTAATAATTTTGATACGAGGTGTGGAAGTATGTAAAGTGTGAGTAGTATTTCGAGAAGAGGGAGGTTATATCGACAATCACGAATTTTTCTTCTTACATAAGTAGATGTAGTGTGATTAAGTACCAAACAAGAAATATTACCGAAAATTTTGATCAAAAGTTCGTATGTAGACAATATTAAAGTTAAATTAACTGATCGAGAAAAACGTCCGTTTTACACATCGTTTTTAAAGTGTTTGTAAGATATAATTTATCTATTTCCTTTTGAAATTTATATGATTTGGACATGATTTTTCTTCTGAGGAAAATAATTGGATTGAAGAAGAAAATCAAGACAGTCAACGTATATTCAAATCTTCCATCAGTAATGATGCCCGCACTACATTGAATAACGGCTTCGATTCCAGTACTACCAACCGCATTGTCAGATAAAATCAGTTCTTCCTGTGTTTTAGATGTAAATAATTCTCTATCATGTGACAAAATAGAGGATACATACGTTGTCATCTTTCCAACGTGAATGGGTTCCCAGAGCAAGAAGAAACTAGTGGTGCACTTACTTTCTTAAACAGCACTTACTTTCTCCTCTCGCAAAATTAACTTTCTCCCCGCGCATTTTCACGCAAAATAATGCGAAAAATACTCAAATTTTCGAAAAATTGTACATGACCTTATTTAAAAACCTATCTTTAATAAACAGATTAAATTAAGAGAAAAAACTTTAATATTTTAGTTGTAAAGTGACGAAAAAAATTTGAACTTTTGCAATTTAAAAAAAATCAGGATTTTTAACGAACGTGAGACCTGCACTATTTTCTTACAAGTCCTTTACACTACCCAACAACAACATTTAATCAAAAACGATGGAGACTTATTTTGAAAATTGGGAAAATGTCCCAGGGACTTCATGTAATGTACCCCGAAAATTGAAATATCGATTTTAATTTCCAGGGACCACGACAACAGCCAGATCGATTGGGGAATATCAATTTTGGAGAGAATAGAGTGCACGGTTTAGCCACTAGCGTTGTTAACAGACCGATCGACAGACGGACGGACAGACGTTTGGCCGACATTTGTTTTTTCTGTTTCTGTATCTGTATATTTTGTGAATACAAAACATGGAATATGGCTACACAACGAGTTAGAGGATTATTTTTTTAAATTTAGCAACTCAATCTACTATCCTTATTACTACTATCTTTCATTACTAGAGTCCAGTAATAAGAGTTTTGTGCCAAAAATTCGCTGTTTTTCGCGCGCGTTACATAACTTTCTCTCTACTCCGTTGGAAGAAGGTAACAAGAAAGTTAGAACTGGGCTGAAAAGAATGAACTTCAAAATTAAATATTAATCGCGAAGGAAAAAAATTAAGGGAAAAAAAATTGAAAATATTATAAATTTTTTTTAAAAATTTTTGTAACTCTTCTGAATATCAAACTTGGAATACTAGAACTACGCGTTAAAGCTTGGAACAAAAATGGATCTTTCTTTCAATATATTATTCAAAAATGTCCATTGGTTTCAAAAACCAATAGTATAAGAAAGATTGTTTGATAGTCCGCGTACTATATATTTACCGACTTAAGGATGACTTTGGAAATAAAATGAGTGCAAAGAATTTTAACCTCTTGGCATGTTCAGGGATGTTACAAGCAATTTTCTGAGTGTTAAATATGTTGAAAACGAACCTATTATTAGCAACAATATTCGAATCATTCAACAGACTCATATGAGATTTAATCTTGAAGTAACATTTTCTCCCCTCTCATTGAATAATTTCCGGAAAACATCGATGCGCTAATGAAGTATATGAAGAAAGGCTTCACGAGGATACAAAACAAATGGAAATTAGGTGTCAGAGTCAATGGGATATCGCCTCGGTTGGCGACCACTCTTGGTGTTTAATAAGCGATAACACTCCCCTGGAGCATGAACGTCAATCAACTCGGCGTTCGTTTTTAACGTATTAGATGAAAATAATATTTCCTACGGTATATTTGGTATTTGCCTATTCATTTTAAAATTCTTTATCAGTATTATTAAAATGTTTACATATTTCACATTGTGTCAAGTATTGCAAAATAAGGTTACTAAAAAATTAATAAAATCCGAATTTTTATTTGCTTCAAGGCACAAGAACCACGTGACACAAAAAATGGCAAATGGATTTGAATTCAGCACATCACAATTATATTATGAGTCGCGTTAAACGCAGGAAAAAGTTATTGATCACTGACTTGTAGAGCTCTTTCCTCTCCCTTTTATTTCTGAGGACTTATCTGCATTTATTCGGGCTTTACTTCTTATATTTTATACGGACACGAGGTTCATTTCTTTAGAGTAATCTTGAAACTCCTGGGTAAAGGATTCCTCTCAAGAAACTGCTGGTGGTGTTCATACCTGTCGGGGCTGTGATCCGATCACGCGCATCCACCGCCGCCGCTTGAAGCCCCTCCCTCTTATTATCTGAAGCCGCGACCACCCTCACGAGCCGGAGCTCCGAACCACGCCCACCCCGCGTGGGGTGGCGGTGGGGGAGGTGCAGGGTCTCGGGTGGCGCGCGTAGGCGAAGAGGCGCGCGGCTTTAAGCCTCGAGAGGCGGCTCAGGTGCAGCGCGAAAGGTGGCGGCGGCCGGCCGCAGCGATCCCCTCGCGTCCCCAGGGCTATTTCCGTTGCCACATCTCGCTTCGCCGCGGTTCCGCCCCCGTCGCTGTCATTCGCCCCTGCCACGCCCCCGCCTTGTTCTCCCCGCCGCGCCGCGTTCCAATCCCTCAGACACGCCACACTCATCGGGTCACACCCAGACATATATCGCTCGGCTGAACCACGCTTCTCCCCGCCACGCCACGCTCCACCTCGCCACGCTGCTTCCCGCCAGTTTTTGATTGATTTTTTACGTGTTTTCGGGCGCGTCAACAGCTTTGGTCATTAGTCCCGTTAGAGTAGTGCATGTTTTTTTCTCGGGAGATGGCGGTGATCCTCCCCCGCTGGATGGCGAGATCCGGTGCCGACCTCCCGTCGGCTAGTGGGGTTTCCCCCTAACCAGGACTCTCCCACCAGCGGGGCACCGCCCCAGCCGGGACAAGGTCTAAGCTCCAGACCGGTCTCCCAGAATATGTGTGTGTAAGGGGAGAGGATAGGACAGGAAAGAGGAAGGAAAGATTGCGTGCAGTCCGTGGTCCGCTTGTTAGGGTACTGCTCCGGCATTCGTCTAGTGTTGACCGAAAAAAAAACGGAAATATACCAATCAGAGCAGAAAAGCTAGTGTCGAAAATCCTGCCGCCACCAGGACTCGAACCTAGCGTCTCCCGGTCAGGGGCGTTGCAGTGACATCAATTGATGCACTGAGCTAGTTGCTGCTTACCACGCCTCGCTCGTGCTCACTCGCCACGCCGCGTTCCTCCATGCCACGCCAAGTTCCTTCCCGCCATGTCAAGATCCTCCCATGCCAAGATCCTACCATGCCAAGATCCTCCATGCCACGCTATGCTTCTCTCCACCACGCCAGCCGCACCGCGCCTTGCCGCCGTGCCCACTTAGCACGCCACGCTCTTCCTTACCACGTCACACCAGACTACGCTCTTTCACGCCCGCCACGCTCGAGCCACCCCAAACCCCCCCCCCCCCTCGCCTCTCCACGCTCCTTCACGTCACACTATCTTCCTCCACGCCACGCTGCCTTCCTTCATGCCACGCGTCTCACGCCACTTAATTTTTCCACGCTCCTTTTGGCCACCCACACTCCTCCCCGGCTCGCCACTCTCCATTGAATCGCATCACAATTTACCATGCTTTAACAACATCCTCTTCACCACTCCACCTTCACTCACCACAGCACGATTCTCCATGCTACGTCATGCCCCTCCCCTCTTATCTACGTTTCCTACATCTCTTCGATCCACACTGAATCCACACTGGACCGCCACTGGTCAGACCTTCCGCATCTTGTCTTTCGTCCGCCACAGCATGCCAATGGCCGCCCTGCGGTGTTGTGTGGGCCTCTTACAAGACGAAAGTCGCACCGGAAAAATCTAGATAGAATACATAGGAAAGCGAATAAGTTTACCTATAGAGTTAACGCAATAAAAAAGCCATAGGAACCTCTAGAAACGAGAAGAACATGGGGGAGGTTTTGCGCTCTTTATAAATCGTACGTAGGTCAACGAGCTTGGAAGGAAATTCAGGTTAGACTAGAAAAACCAAACTATTTCGGCCGAAGTTATCACACTCACAAAATTCTAACAAGGAAAAAAAATTAGATCTTGGGAAATTTTCCTTTTGTAACAGAACAATTAAAGATTGGAACAGTTTACCCGCAGCAATTTTCAAAGCTTTTCCTCTACGTGTCCGAAGCTTTAGAAATAAGTTAGAACAATATGAGAGTAATAGACATTAAATGAGTAAGTGCTGTGAAGTGCTGGTCAGTGTATTTCAAAGCAAAAGAGAGTGAGTGTGTGAAGTGCAGGTGCAGTAGTGTAGTGAACGCGATCAATGAATTAAAAAAAACTTAGCCAAACTTATGTAGCTTGTATTAAATTTTAGCACCACCGACATATAATTATTGGATATCATGACATTAAATTGTTATAATACTTAATATTAGTGATAGTATGATTATTGCATGTTCGGCTTG
The DNA here is from genome assembly GCA_964035755.1 of Teleogryllus oceanicus. NCBI lineage: Eukaryota > Metazoa > Arthropoda > Insecta > Orthoptera > Gryllidae > Teleogryllus > Teleogryllus oceanicus. The sequence goes on from CAXIVR010000003.1 coordinate 184,102,370, forward strand.
TACTGACTCCTTTATTATTGTTGTTATTATTTTATTATTATTAATATTATTCTTCTTAATATTGCTATTATTATTGTAATTATTGTTATTTAACTGCCACCGGGTCATACCCAATTACAATTCAAATGAATGTTTGTATGACTTCTTTCTCCTTTTGACGTTTCCTTCATTCTGTCTTTATCTTGCCTAGCCGTACCTCCTGCCTCGTAAAGCAGGCTCACCTTGCTCCTGTTCTCTTTATCCATCGCTGTTTTTCTTTTCCTCTCCTCACGTTGTCTCTTCGAACGCGCGATAACACCGACTTACTACAAACCAACCATATTTGCCCACATACGCGCGTGCTCGCCTTTCTAAGCGTTGCATCGCTTTTTCTAAGCTCAAGTCCACTTCGCATTATACCTTTTCTTCTTCCTCCATCCAGTCGCTCTTGTCCCACTCGCTTGCCTTGCATTCCTCACCTCTTCTCCCCCGCCCTTCATTCCGACACTCCTCCTCAACCTCACGGGCATGCGTGAGTCTCAGACTCTCGTGTCGCCGGTGTGTTCCACCCGCTAAAACACGCACACCCTCACCCAAAAAAATTGTTGCCTTTAAAGTGAAAAGTGGCTCTTCGGACGGCAAACATTAATTCAATTTGCCTGAGCAGACGCGAGCTTTGGCACGTGTTTGTTTTTTGCGAACCAAAATTCAATTTCCAGAGCGAGAGAAACTTTGAACCGCCTCGGCACGCGGGTGCAAAGGGGCCGGCGTCCACGCAAGGGGGGGTGGGGGGGGAGAGTTGGAGGGGGGCGAGAGGGCAGTGCCCCTGTCGTCGCGTTGCAGTCGAAAGCGATCTACCGGAGTCGCGCTTGTGCCATGGGGCGATAGATCGCTTCTTTGTCGCCAAAGGTGGAGAAATGTTTTGGAGTTTGGAGAATTTATAGACGCGTGAACTCGCCCATCTCTTTGGCTTTCGTGAGCTCATGGCTGCAGGATAAAACGTATTACAAGAGAAAAGAAATGAAATGTGGGATTTGAATACTTAATTTCGGGACAAAATCTTTTTGGAAATACGAAATGGCGATTTATGTATTGACAATTCGACGTAGAGATTTACTCACTATGATACTAATGTAAATCAAATGAGTCTTTCGGTTACGAATGCATTCTTTAACAAATGTGTCCAGCACGTAAAATTAGCAAGCCAGAGACCCTTACGTAAAAGTTTCGTCCATAGGAATTCATAGAAACGTGCAAGTTCATATTTTTGATATCATTCGCAAAATGCCAGACCCACCTGGATTCATGTCATTCCAGATTGTAATTTACTTTGTGGTACGCGTCCCACGAATGTTTTCATTGTCAAACGTATACTACATAGCAAAACTTTCCAATCACTTTCGATTGATTGATTATTTCGAGTCAACTGTTGTAGTCCTTAGTTCCGTACGTGTAGTTTATGATTCATCATGGGAGGAAGCAATGTTCTCAGCTCTCTAGATAGCGAGATCCAGCGTCAATTTACACGTCATGTGTTTTTTCCTCAACCAGATATCGCAGATACCTCAGTGGGGCACTGCCTGCGGCAAGCTCTAAGCTCGCGACTGCTCTTACGATATGTGTAGAAGTGTGTAGTACATGGGACTGTAATTCTGTCGACCTTGAACTCGTATTATAAATATAATGTAAAGAATCATGACGGCAGGTCAATAAAAAGTCTTTTTTTACAATGCCGACGTTTTGACCCTGTATTTGGCCAGCTTAAGAACTATAAATATACAATACTACAATTTTCTGTACCACAGGACGGAGATAACAATAACAGATAATTACCTGTCATGAAGGGTATATTAAGCGACGTGAGTTATAAATTAATGTAATTTTTATATAGTTATGTTGCTCCCGGAAACGGGAACAGCGGTGTCTTGTTTATGATTGCCAACTGTATGATACTGAGAATACTGCTTCAAATTTTACCATAATATTTTTACAATAATTATTATTATCATAATTAATAATTCAATATATTGTAGGAGGTTGGAAATAACCATAACAGCTAAATACAATTTATCAACTATCACTGAAAATAAGACTCTTTGGAGTAAATTAATAATTACTCTGTTAATTTATGTTTTTCTTCTTAAATCTCTAAGATACAGCACTGAAGATACTTCCTTATCCATCAATAATGCCTTTAGTATTTTTGTGTCGATACTTTCTCCGCAAATGTCAAAAACAGTCATCTTTCCATTGTTTATTTTATATAGATGTGATAATGCGTGGTAATTAACTACATCCATTATAGAAGGATATTCGCTGGCCTTCCTTTTCAATCGCAACGCTTCCATGCTTCCTCAAGAGTCGGATCCCATGAGCACTCAGAAATAAAATACAGTTTCTGAGAACCGGCCCCGCACATACAGCAGCACTCCCCCACTCCACAACCTCCCTCGGCGCACAGCTGGGAAAGTGACGCAGAGAAAGGGCTCCTCCATTTTTTACGTTCCTCATGTAATTCAGTCTGCAACACTACGTAAACAGCGGAGAGAACCATAAATTATTTAAGGCTTAACAGAAATGGAGAGGGGAGAAAGAGCGGCATCGCGTAGCTCGACATGTAGACGCGTAAATATTCTGGAAATATTCGGAGGCGGCCCGGCGCGCTTGGCCTGGAGGATGTTGGGTTTCAAATCTTGAAGCTCCGGTGATATTAACACTGGAACGCCCCGACCTTGCATTTGACGAGAGTGCCCGCGGGCCGTCATTTTGACGGCTCATGTATTTAATGGGCCACTTTTGGATTTTGAGAAAAAATGTATACACACAAATAACTATACATGCCTAAGTTACCATTTTTATTGATTAACAAGTAAAAAGAAAAATATATGCAAATGGCATCAAACCAATTACGAAAATTCTGACTGTTCACTCGTGAGTGGCCTTTCGTCGTAATATAACAATCTAAATAGCATTTCATTTCATCACAGACTTCTAATATTGACACTTCATATACGATGAACACTAATGCTTTTCAACAAAGAGAGGGTCCGTTTTCTCGGAAGAGAAATTTGATGATATATAAAAGCAAGTCAGCACACGGAGCGTAAAGTTTAGCAGCTATTAGGAAGCAGTCAATTTGACGGCTGTCGGGCTAATCAATCAATATAACATTTTCGAGTGGATGAATATTTTTGAAATTTTTTCATGTTCTTTAAATCATAAATTTATTTAAAGTGAAGAAATCACAATGGTCCACTGTTAATGTTAATAAAGATAATAATACTTAAATATGTTGTAGCAGTCAAAATGACGACGTCGGTTGTTCTAGAGTTAAAATTGAACCAATTCCTTGTACTGCTTAGCATTGCATAAAATGTATTGTTTTCATTTAGTGAAGGGGAATAACATGTCATCCGAAATGGACCGAGCTGAGTAGTCGCGATTGTTCAGGTGAGTGCAAGGTGACCGTCGTGGATTGATTGAAGGGCTGTGGGTTTAAGTTCACATGGGGCATTGATGTTTGCTTCTATTGCGGCATAGCAAAGCTCTACCAACAACCATCGTCATTCAATCCTTATCTTAGCATTTCTGGAATTTATTTCTATAAATTAGTTGTAATCAAAGATGTCGAAGACAGCGTTCGCATTACTATAGCAAGTATAAAAATACAATAATTGGTTCCATTCTTTAACTAGAAATTGTTTTAATAGTTGGTACTCATCTGTTTTTCGAATATACAACACGAATGAAAATAATTATATAAAATGGAAGTGTACGATGGAATGTGGTACAAATAAATCGTATTACTGAAATTTTTGCTCGCAATGCTTGTGCTTTAAAAATTCTACAAAAATGTATTTGAATATACGAAGTCTTGCCGTGTTTGATTACTTAATATTAAAATCAAAATATTAAATAAGTCAACACCGAGAATAGAAAACTGTAACTGTTCACGTCTTCCCTTTCACAGACGTGTAACGTGCAAGATAATTAATTAATGCAAAATATTGTATAAGTGAAAATGAATATTAACCTTTATTGGCTTTACGTTCAATTGATTTGTATTTTATATTCAATTGCGTGATATGAATTGTTTCCGTTTGTGAAAGTTAATCTTTGCCAGTTATCTTGATGTACTATACAACTTTTATATCATATACTTTACAATATTTTTTGGAAATTGATCTTAGCTAAATCTTAAACATAGGCTATAATTTTATAAAGGTACGTTGAAAATAGTTCTTGTCATGAATAAAGAACATATATACATCTATGTTTGATTGTTTATTTTACGTTCATTTGTCTACTGTGAGCAGTTTATTATCTGCGCCAAGTTTCTGCACAAATATATTCGTAAAGGTAAGTTTGAAGTAGCTTTTTGTGTAAATAAAGAAGGTATAAATGCAAACGTTTGTTGTGTTTCTATATGAAATCTTTGTGATTTATTTGTAAGCCAGGGCAAGGTGACGTGGGGCGGGAAAACACCAGAATATATTGAAGTATGCAGAACAAGATGAGGATAGATAGAATTGTTTTTCTCGTCTAAGAGGTGATTATGATAAATGGATAGCTGGATAGTAATGGGTACTTAAATTTGATTTTGATAAATTAATTTATTTCTTCGATAAAAATTTAAAATTTGATTAATTTGTGTTTTTCACCGAACATGGAAAGCAAGTGTACTTCATTGTTTAGTGTGAAGCACCTGTACGCAAAACTCGGGCAATGCTATGGAAAACTAATTACGCTGGTCTGCTAGGAGTTCATTACTTTCCTTCCTATTGTTTTCTGCAATGACATTTGAAACGTAAATCAAGATTCGACGTTAATCCACAACTCATCAAAAAATAGAAATAATGTTTAAAATAAGTGCATTATAAGGCAGTAATCACAAAGTCGCATTTATAGATGTTTTAAATATATTTTCGTTTACTTTTTACTATACAATGTACAACTTACTTTCGATTATGCTTATAAATACAACAGTGGAAAATAGAAAACACTCGCATTAGGTAAACTGATAAGAAACATTTCGTACACGTGTGTTAATTATCTGTATACGCGAGAGTCATATTTTCATTTTTATTTTACAAAAATAGTTTGGGTAATAAACACTGATTTCAGTGTCGCATCTAGTAGTGTGCCTGATAAACAACAGTTCATTTTAACCTTACACAAAGATACAAAAACTTAAATTCGGAGTTAAATGAAATCATAAACTCAGCACCCGTCTGAAATTCATCGAATGAATTTGCTTAAACAGCCGATCTATCAGAGTACCCAGTCTACAAACTTTTTAGAAAGTTATGGACGGCTTCGGATCTACAGAAGAAAATTTTAGACATTTGGAGATTTTGACTGAAAAAAGAACCCTGAATCCACCGGTGTAACACCAGTTTCACGTCGTCCTATCATAAATCATTCTGTAATAAAAACATTACTATCTCAACTGTTGCCGACAAACCTGTCCTTGGGGTACACCTTCAACAACGTTCTTTATGTACGAGCGGTTGGCGCTGGGTCTTCGACACCGAAAAGCGATGGGCCGAGAAGGACACGGTGCCGAGGTGCAAACAAGCTCGCAAACAGCCCGGAATCGATGCCCGGCGGTGGCTCTTTCTCACGGTGTAGGGCGGTACGTCCTTGGAAGTCCCCAGAAAAACGGGGACCTGCCGTCCAGAAATATAGGCTGGCGAGAGCTCAAAAACAGAGGCGCCCAATAAAAACGTTTTACGGCGTGCTTTTGTCCTCAGGTGGACCTGCAATACGCATCGGCTGGTTGACACTCCTCAGGCAAAGTTTTGAGTTGGCAGCGACCCAGAAACGCTTGGAAATCCGATACAGCCGCCACGGTCGGTGTGGAGTTTGGGCGAAAAGCGAGCCTCTGTTTTGAATAATCCTCTGAACCTACGTCTTTTTTTGTATTTTGTTTTCGTTTTGCAACCATATGCATTGCATGGAAGATGGTCTGGTTTTGTTCATAGATTTAATGATATTAATATTAATTAATATTAATATTAATTATCTATGCATGTAATAAATGAAGTATAATGCATTTATTCAAAGAAGTACATACATCACATTCTAAGTAGATTAAACAAATACCTAAAACCATTCGAGCATTCTTCGTTGAAATAACTTGTGCCACTACTACCTCTTTTATCTTTTGAAATAAGTTAAAATGAAGTAGTATGCAATGCTCGGGTAATTTTTAAAAAAATTCGTCGTATTTTGAAAGTCTAAACGTCGTATTTTAACATAAATAATATTATATTGCTATCAACTAATAGTTTCTGAATAAAGTGAAATATGAAATTGATATCGCGAAATGGACAATAAACTCTTATGAATAATGAACGAAACAAATATTTTCATTCTTTTGGAATGGACACTTTACCTTTTGTCTTGTACATTTTATAGAAAGTTGTCGAGAATATAGTACCCGATAGTTTAAAATTAGAGTGGGAGAATTACATGAAGATAAAGAGTTCTATTCTCTAGCATTTTTAACTTTGTCGGTTAAAATCTGGCTACTTTGGTGTAATCGTTATTTACAATTAAATGCTAAAGCTGGGATGAATCAATATGATTAAGTACTGCGGCTGGAAAAAGTGAAAATATTAAGATCTTTTAACCGCTGTCTAAAAATCTATGTATAAAAGCATAGGCATTAAATATTCTAATATTTGTCAAACATAACTATTTTTCACTACATTTCCTGAACATCTGAATCAGATAGTATTTCATTTAAAAATTTATAATTCTTCCGTTGTCATTCAGTGTCAACAGATGAGAGTGAAAGAAAGAGAAAATGGAACAAACTCCAGAACATTTACATCCTGAAAGATGAGTTGTCTCATGAATAAACGCACAACCCCCCTCCCCAATTTGCAGATCACTTAGCATACAGACCATTAACAAATGGACAGGATATTCTGTTACCGTCACGTTTCAACCAGGCGAAAATTTTCTCCCCAAAATTAGTGGGTTTCTCTTCAGCAGAAAACCTCTCCACCAAGAATTCCTCTCAAGCGAGATATAATTTTCCCGTGGCATTCATGTCAGATATCTAACCCAATTTTCAATGGCTGCAGAAGATAATTAAAATATAAAATATTCACTTACAATAAAAGTCATTGCAAAACGTTCAAATAAATTTTAGATTTAAGAAGAAAGTTTTCACATTAGCTATATACATGCACAGTATGGTATAGAGTGATCTTGGTAATTAGAAAGTTCTACGTAAGTATCAGTCTCAACTTCTTATTTTTTTCTGCTCCGAAATATTGATAATATAATTTATAAAGTTCACATTTATGATCTAAATTTCACTCTAAATTCATAAATAATTATTCATTAATTTAAGTTATCGTTTTTAATGTAAATGCCCCCTTCACAAATGATCATTATCGACAAACGGCAACAAACTCCGCATTTCCTCTTAAAGCAGGCCACATAAGGGTCACATAAAATTAAAAATAGTTCCGCCGAAAGTTATCGCAGTGAATGATATCGTTAAACCGTCGCCGAACGAGAAGAGATGTTGGAACAACCGGAGATTGCCTACTTCACCCCCTCCAACTCATTTCGACCCGTCTATCACTACAAGCAGTAAAGCGAAGCCAAGCGAGCGTTTCCTTTTTATTTCACCTGTCGACCACGATACCGTTGAGCGGCAACTTAGCGTGTCTCGTAAAACTTTGCGGCGGTGGCGGTAGCGGTGGCGGTGGCGGTGGCGGTGGCGGTGGCGGTGGCGGTGGCGGTGGCGGTGGCGGTGGCGGTGGCGGTGGCGGTGGCGGTGGCGGTGGTGGCGGCGGTGGCGGTGGCGTGGGGCGGGGCGACGCTGGTGGCGGGCGGCGGTGGCAGGGGTGGCGGCGGTGGCGGTGGCGCTGGTAGTGGCGGTGGTGGTGGCGGTGGTTGCGGCGCTGGCGACGCTGGTGGCGGTGGCAGCGGTGGCGGCGGCGTGGCGGCGGTGGAGGGAGTGGCGACGCTGGTGGTGGTCGCGGCTGTGGCGGCGAGGGCGGCGAGGGCGGCGAGGGCGGCGAGGGCGGCGAGGGCGGCGAGGGCGGCGAGGGCGGCGAGGGCGGCGAGGGCGGCGGCGGCGACGGCGACGTGGTGAAAATCTTAAAAGGAGGTTTCGCGCCATAGAGCCAATCCAGAGGGCACTAACTGTAAATTCTCATTTTGCCGCGCCACCGCTGCCGTGCAGGTCAGACGGCGTCCGACGAGTTACAGGTCAGAGACGGTAGCGCTATGTTATAAGGAACACGGGCGTAACTCTGAGTCAAATGTTCTTTCCAATTCGTTGCACTGAAACTCCACCCTGTTCAAGACAATGACGTGAACGTTCCGTGACATTCCTGACCCACCCCGGTGAAGGGTAGCAATGAATAGCAAGGATTCGATATGTGTGTGTTGTGTGCGTTGAAATAGATATACGTAATGTATAATAAACTTCTGGGATACATATTGTCGCACACAAATATTTCATTTCCCCAAGCCCCAAGAACTTTCTGTTTTCGCTCGCTCATACGGCTTGTCGGTAATATTTTTGAGAATATGTTTACTACATTAAAAAAAATTAACCCATTTGAAAAAGCAAGCTTCAAAATAGTTCAAAATGGTTCAAATGTCTTTCTTCAAAATGCTCGTGAAACTACAATACACATATAGTTTAATATTGTTAGTTAATTAAATTTAAAAAATGATGAAACGCTGTCATTTTCGAAAGTCCTACGGCGTGTTACAAAATTTAAACCAGAACGTTTTTGGTAATATTGTATACATATTTATAATTCGGTGTACGTGCTACACCGAAGATTTTCAGATGTCTTTAGTTCCTATATTTAATTCAAAAGATAATTTCAAAAATAATCCACTGCACCTAATGTATTTACAAGAATTTCAATCTTTGCCCGAGGAACTCATATTTTAACAAACTCATAACATTCTTTTATTCATAATCATTTGAACACTACGCATGATTCTGATTTTCAACATTCCACAAAAAATCTGATATGCCAACTGCGTCCCTTACTCACTCTAATATATTCCCACGATATGATAGTGTATTAAAGTTATATTGCATGGTGTATGTGCTTTATTCATGAATCAAGTGTGAGAGGACAATAAAAAACAGAACTGAAAAAAAATTGTATTGTCATTTTCTGCTTTCGATATTTTCAGATTTTTGTTTCTATCTGTATCTTTGATATAACTTTATTCATGATATTAATGAAAAGTCAATTAAGTCATGATAATAAAAGAAATAAGATCATATACTGTGAAAATTATTAACATTTTTCAAACCCAAAAATACTTAGATTTTCATGCGAGTACATTTATCTGTGAATTAATATTTCTCATGCATCTATATTTTGACAAACATGTTTGCATGTGAAGGAGCAGCGTCCGATATTGCTAGTGCATTTTCCGCTTGTTTAGAAATTTAGCCACTGATGAGCCTGACTTAAAACCTAGACTTTACGAATCTGATTTCTAGAACTACAGTTTCATGCACAAACCGACATTACATTTGAAGAGCACTGGGGAAAAAAGATAAAGAGGTCACTTTTTTTTCGAAATTCCAATAAGAATGATTTCATATACTTTTGAGTACATAGTATATAGTACACTATTCGTTTTATGCAGAAAAGATAAGAGTGGCAAGATATTGTGGTTTTTAATTTAGTAGATGTAGGAATGAAAGATTAGGGTCCCAGTGGATTCGACTAAAACATAAGAGCGTCAAAGAAGTTGACAGCACTGTGACCATTATTCTTCCCTTGTGTTGTGCTGATCTGCAAGGAGTGTAAATTATTTTCTGTAGTTAGATTTGTGACTGAATTGATGTAGCAGTGCTGAAAATGGCCGACTATTACTCATGATTTCACAATAAGGACGTTTGACAGTTCTAAAAAGATAAGTATTTTGGAAGAATGGCCAATGTCGGTACAACGTTAAAGATAAGAGGCCATGAAACTGTGGTGACAGCCAATGCAAAACACTGAAGTGTTTTGAAAGAATTCCTGCTGAACCCAGAAAGGTTCTAGTATCAAATTTCAATCAAATGAAGAGTTACGATGACCAGTCAGTTTATCTCAGCGGGTAATTACGTTTAAGCTACCAAATGAGGGGAATTGTGCTGCAGAAAATCCTCGATCAAAATGTACATCATTTCAAATGGTATTATTTGAAGACCAAACAGTTTTCAAAACTTGGACTGTCTTTCTGACATTCATGTGAAAAAAACTACCACTTTAAAAGTAGAGCAATTGTTGATTACCATCCACGCATGATTCTCTACCCTTCGACTTTAACGGATCAAAGAAAGTCCTTCAGAGAAAGGTTGTATTAATCTACCCGTACAGTTATACATTGCGAGAGTGTAGATATCCCAGGCTAAATTTCAAGACTCGCAGCACATTAAAAAAAACCGTTCTAAAGAACGCACAAGAGTATTTTTTATGGTGTTCATCATAAATAGCTCTTGGCCCGAAACACTCAGCCCTGCCCTCCCAGTCCAATCTCACTCCAAAATGCACACACCGCCCCACTCATCCCATCCGATATTGCACAACATCGCATATCCGACCTAGCCGCTCCGCCCGCTCCGCCCCGCTCGCCGCCCCTCCGCCCGCTCCGCCCGCTCCGCTCCCGCTCGCCACTCCCCTCCGCCCGCTCCGCCCCTCCCCCGCTCCGCCCCGCTCCCCCCTCCGCCCCGCTCCGCCCGCTCCGCCCTCCGCCCCCTCCGCCCGCTCCGCCCACTCGCCCGCTCCGCCCCTCCGCCCCGCTCACGCCCTCCGCCCTCGCCCGCCCGCCCGCTCCCGCTCCCCCCGCTCCCCACTCCCCCCTCCACCCCCTCCCGCCCCCTCCGCCCACTCCCCCTCCGCCCCCTCCCTCCCCGCTCCGCCCGCTCCGCCCCTCCGCCCCGCTCCGCCCGCTCCCGCCCCGCTCCGCCCTCTCCGCCCCTCCGCCCCTCCGCCCACTCCGCCCCGCTCCGCCCACTCCGCCCACTCCGCCCCCTCCGCCCGCTCCGCCCGCTCCGCCCACTCCCCCGCTCCGCCCCGCGTGGCTAAGCTCCGCCCGCTCCGCCCCGCTCCGCCCCGCTCCGCCCCGCTCCGCCCCGCTCCGCCCCGCTGGCTAAGCGCGTTGCAGCTCCCTGGGGGCAGGCTTTTACGAGAACCGCGCGGCCCCCGACGGGCAGTTACGCCGCGCGAATCGACTCCTCGACAGCCGTAAACCGGCGCTGGAGGTATCGCGATATCGCCAACGTCCGGTCCCAGAACGGCCGCGCCCGTGGCCCACTCCCGATACGTCTTAGGTGAGCCGCACGATGGAGGGGCTATCAAGGCACGGGGATTTTGGTGAGAATGTTCCGCGTTAGGCGACCACCACTTTAATGCGCCGATTTTCAAACCGGCACAAAGAAAAAAGTCATATTGAACAGAAATATATTGCGTACGTACCTGGCGAATATTATCGGAATATTAAAGTTCTCACGATATTCATTTGATCGAGAGGTATTCTGATTAAAGTATGTCTTTCGCCGAAGTACAGAAGTGGTTTCCAACGTGCGGATTTCAAGCAAACGTCTTTGTGTCGGTTGGAGGATTAAGAAAACGTGTTTTACTAGAGCCCTTAAAATTTTCTTTCGCATCTTTCCTAATAAATTCGCCGGAACGTTCCCGAAAAACTGATTCCCCTTTACAGTTTTCCCCATTAAGTTTCTAATAGGAATACATTTACTACAAGTTAGATCGTAAGCCTGGACCATATCGTATACAATATATATTGTTTAATCGTATACAATATATATTGTTGTATTTATTGTCCGTTTAACACAATAAATAAATGTGTGTCTTTCAAAATAAAAGTCGCTCACTTCATGTCAAAATTCATGAAGATTTTTTACTCAGTGATAGTGAAGATAACACGGGGTTCTTACGCAAATGTTGACTTCCGAAACAAACAGGACGTTGGTCTAAAAAATTTACTCACATCGGGATAATTTCTGGAGGCATCTGTAGTGAGTAATTGAAAACATTATTTTCTAAGGGAAAATTATTTTCAAAGGAATGGACTAAGTGACGTATCTCCAAGATTCTTTGACGTAACGAAAGAATCAAAATTTAGCCATAAAATTCATGATTACCAAGGAGTTGCAAATATTCAAATTTTTCGGATAAGAAACCATAGTTGTGGATAAAACATTTGAAAGCATAATGGTGCATTGTTACATTAATATATTAAAATGATATATTAAAATGATAAACAACAAAACAAACGAAGTGAGGAAATGACACATTTGAAAAAAGCTCTTCAATTTCAGAGCCCTATGAATCAGAGCTCTTCAATTTCAGAGCCCTCTAGTCACAGTCTACCTGAACTGCGATTGATTTGGTGATTTTGAGCGCGTCAACTACGAAGGTGTGAAGCCCCGTAATTGTAGTGCATGTTTTTATTCCGAGAGGTATGCGATGATCTTTTCCCGCTGGATGGCGAGATCCGCCTCTGATATACCACATATTTGCGGGATTTTCCCCAACCAGGTGTCTCCCACTAGCAGGGCACCGCCCCAGCTGGGACAAGCTCTAAACACCCGACCAGTCTCCCGGAATGTGTGGTAGTGTAGTGCATGCAAGTGTAAGTGTCTGTAAGGGGGTAAGGATAGGTCAAATAAGAGAAAGGAAAGATTTCGCGGGATCCGAGGCCCGTTTGTTAGCGTACTGCCGCGGTATTTGCCTGGTATTGATTGGAGAACCCATGTAAAACTTTCGATCTAGCGATACCTGCCGCTAGAAATGTTCTCCAAACAACCTGAGTTGTATTTATATTATCTTATGGTAGTGCAGGTGTCTACAAACAAACGTTTTAAACCTATCATTACCTGGAATGTTGTGTGGTTATTTAATTTTTAACTAATTTCCATTTGTTTCGACTCTTAAAAATTTGCTTCTCAACCACATGTGATTAAATCCATCATCAAAGAAAAATATATCAAGACAAGTTTCAACATGACACAACCGGCCCTTTATAGTTCGCATCGTTTGATAATTTTACAGGTCTGCTAGGTTAATATTGTTTTGCATTTTCATACTAATATAATACTCTTTAATTTTCTGAAGTTTTGTATCTTCGTATTATTATTATTATTATTATTCCTCCAACTCACGACTAAAAATGTTATGTGTTGTTTGAATATAAAATCTACTCCACTTTGCCACAATTGTCTAAGGAGCAGATCTAGAGACTGTCGGTGCTTCTACAATACTTGCGAAAATGTGAGCTGTTCAAAAAGCAATGAATAAATCTCAGAGCTCCGATAAATATCGAGAGGACCTGTGCTTTTACGTACCATATTCGGCTCATCCCTATTTCCAAACTCTTCTATTTAAGACGTTTTTCTGTCTTCTAGGTTACATTTTCATCCCAGGACACAGCAATATATAGTACAAATATAGACTTTTTTTTTCAAAATCTGGCTAACATTGTTCGGTGTGTTTGCCGCTATCGTGTGTATGAGTTTTAATTTGTTGAACATATGGTACTGTACACAGTCCTACAAATGTCACCGGTTTTGGTGCAGTGGCGGCCGGTGGGTTGCAATGTAGGAGGGACAGCATGTACGTCCGAAATATCACATGTATTTTATCTCTTCAAAATATTTCTGGAACGAGGAAAACTACAACATGTAGCGTGCAACATATTTGCACGTATCAGGATTTTAATCCGTGTCTTTCGCGGAAATCTTTCCGTTCATAACAGAAGATACATTGTGCTCACGTGATATTAAGTTTTTTTGAAACATATTTTTCTCAAACAAAATAGTAATTTATAAAATCAGATGAGAAGATCGATATTTTTAGCTTAGGGAATAGGCGCAGGCTCTGCTAAACAATACCCCAATAGCGACACCCTGTCCCCAAGCATCTCTAAGTACCTCCAATCTCCATCAAGCTTCCATTGCCTGGCAAGTACCAGCTACGGACGGACTCGCGGTAGTCCACGATGCGAACCAATCCAAAAACATTAATGTTTTTCTTAAGCGGCCACATACAACTAAATTTGTCCTCAAAATGTCGTTGGTGGAATCCACAAATTAAACCAGACGATTTATTAAAAGTTTAATACATTAATTTTAGAAAAATCAACTATCATTTCCAATGCATTATAAAAATGTCTCTTCAAAAAGGAATCTTATGATTTCTTTTTAAGAACTTTATTATTTCATAGCGTTTGCAACTTTTCCAAACGTATTGCTTTCGTCAGCCCAATTACTGAATTCACGACCCCATTACGTTAAATGAGTTACACTTTGCCTTCAAAAACATTATTTTTATTAAAAAGTTTAATATGGAAAGCATGTGTAAATAGTACCTGAAATATAAAGCATAAACTTTAGAAGTGAGTGACATTCAAGTGAGTAGTATTCAATGAAAGTAAATGTAAAGTAATATAGCGTCTGAACAAGATGCAGTACTATTATATTCAAAATATTTACCTGAAGATGCGTCTTTTTCCAAATACGTGATAATGTAATAAATATTTTACACGTCTGCACGTCTCTTGTTTATTTTACTAAATTTAAAAAAAAAAATTTTTTAATTAAATTATCATTTGATTCGTGAAAATAAATGAAGTTGATTTTTATAACAGTTCATAATAAAGCACTCAATTTTAAAAATGGGAGTTACATGTTTAGGGTTTTGCAAAAATTCTAACTGACCACAAAGATAATTAAATACAAGCGTTAATTAATATTCTGCAAATAATTGGGTCAGAAGTAGGTCAATTATGATTTTTCGAGCGTTCAATATGATTAATTATTTTTAATTTCACATCGTAATCGTAGCAGCAACTACATCACAAACATGTGGAGATATGTTATTTGAAAATATAGGATTCTTGCATATGATAAATATAAGGTGATTAAAAATTCTCACTTCACAACAGTGTAATCTATAATGCTAATAATTAACTGAGAGATCACAATACACTTATTTTTTTAAGCAATGAAATTTTTAAGTATGCTATTTTATAAGTACGATGAGAAATTCGACCATTTATTTTGGGAAATCAAAGTATTCCGACAATATACACTTGTTGCAAACATAAATGTGTACCCTTTCAACAATAAAATTTCGTGAAATGAGATGAAATCGAAACATTTCAGAGTGACAAGCCTGAGAATTATTTTAACCTTTGTTGTTTACATCTCAGCAGATGTTCTTATGCAGTCTTCATTTATTACTTAACAAATATTTCAAGAATAATAGTTAAGATTCAAAACAATTAGAATTCATACAAATGAAAACATAACACATTTTTCCCTTCTTTAGTTCGGTAGCCAAGGTCATTTACTGTCAAATATTAACGATCAGGTAAGTATCTCATTACAATCTGTACACGGTGCCATTTATTATGCAAGGGATGGCAACAGACATCACAAAGAGACTCTTGATTGCTCTAACTAATAATGGCTCTTTCGTATACAAAAAAACATTCCACTAAATTTTGGATCCCTCTCCTTCAACACCTTCTATATACGGGCAACTTCATCTTCATCGTTCAATGCGATGTCATCAAGCGTTCTGTATCGGGGAGAGTTGATGCTCTTAAAAACTAAATGCGTTATTTGTGTAGGGCACGAATTGCGGGGAATGAGTTGATCATCTCCCGCCCACTCTCCCGACCCAAGTTGACTCGCCCAGAGAACTTCTCATACGTGTAAGCCAATTTCACTATGAAAGCCCCCGTTTTTTTGAAGATTTCACCGGGCTGGACTCACCAACGAGTGGACGAAGTTTTGATTCAGGTGATTGTGTATTTTCAGCAACAAAATAAAGGTTAAATATCTTACGTCAAACAAATACGTCAAGCTTAAATATTTTAAATACATAAACAATTACGGAGTAAAGTGTCATGTTTCTTTTGGACCAGATTGAAGAAGATTGAGATCAAAATTCCAAAAATTATTACAAGAGAAATTCTCTGTACAGCTTAAGTTTAACTCTGACGTAATTAAAGCAATGAATACTGGGACTTGCCGTCTGAGCGTTTCTTCTGATAGTTAACTGTTCTCGGCATCTACTATTTTATGTCATGCCTCAAAATCCGAGGCGCACCCGAAAATAAATAGGAGAGAAATCGCAGTCCTACGAAACATGTTTTGCGCTTGGTTTTACATGATCGACATCAGAAAGATGATTCACTTTAATTAAATGACGCTTTAAAAATAGAATATCTACAGAAGGTTAATAAGTTTCAGTCAAGACAATGCTAATCTACGACAAAACTTTCTTGGCAGTATAGTATTATCTTTATTTTTTGTAATGATATAAGTTTTTTAGATGACGCCTCACTCAGTTTTGTGGAGAGAGGTACTTGAGTTGGATGTGGTGCGTAAAATCGTGTGGTGTTTAGCTTCTGCACAATGCATCTGTGCTTACTACACAGATTGCAAATAATGTTGCAAAGGATGTACTTTAAGGAGTTAGACCATTCACACTAGATTGAACTCTCTGTAACGTCTACCACTTATCAAAACGAAAGAAAAATCTTTCTTGAAGAAGAGTTTCAGACGAGAGTGAGGTGAAAGAAACTGTTTTTGATCATTTTGAAAAAAATTTAATTTTTTCAAACGCTAAGAAATGTTAATTATCATATGTGAAAAGTAATTTGGAGTATAGGAAGATTAAGTTAAAAATGATGTTTCTTTCTTTGTATCAAAATAGATAGAAATTAGTGAGATCAGAAACTTAGGGAACCTACCACGTACGTATGTACCAACTGGCTACAGTGACAAAGGAGAGAACGGATATTTAGGAGGAACGGATATAAAGGAGAGGAAGGATATTTAAACTTGTCGATATACTTTACTGAATTGTTTTAGGCAGTTTAACTTGGTATTTTTATAAGTAAAACAATATTTTATTCATACAGTATACGTGTATAAAAGAGCAGCATTAAATTACAAATTCTGAGTCAAGAGCGCCTTCACATTCATCCAGCCCTATTAACAGGCAGTGAGTAGCTATACCACGCAGGGATTTGCACTTCCTACAACTTCCACTCCGCGCTGGAGGCCACCGCCCATGGGGCCAGCTTCTTGCGTTGGCGAGGAGTGCTTTATCTTCGACCCGCAAACTCGCCACGTGTTTTGCAAGCTCTACCCCTGACAATGCCTCCATCCCGCCTCTGACCCCGTTCGTTCCTTCTACCCACCGAAGTCCACTCCCACGCACCCACCTTCACTTCACCCACCTCACCCCCGCCTCCATTCAGCCACGCCCACCTCCATGGCTTCGTCTGGCACTCTCGCCCTAAGTCAACACCCTGCGGCACCCCCTAGCACCCCTCTACCCTGCTCCCCGTGCCCCCCTCTGTGCCCACGCTCACACACTCGCCATCGTCAACGTCCATACGCTCAGAAACGCCCACGCGCACCTCTATCCACGTATACAGGTTTTCGCTCTCGCCTGTGGGCACCTCCCCACAATCGTTTACGCTTACCCCTCACTCATACAATCATTCTCGTTCCCGCCCCCTCCATCGCCCTCACTCTTGTCCCACCGTTCTCGTTCGCATCATCACCCTTCCCCCCGCTTTCGCCCACCCCAAGTTCTAGCCCGAAACAAGCCCAAGCCCTCGCCTAACCCCGCCCAAGCCCCCCAAGCCCGCCCAAGCCCTCGCCCAAGCCCTCGCCCAAGCCCTCGCCCAAGCCCTCGCCCAAGCCCTCGCCCAAGCCCTCGCCCAAGCCCTCGCCCAAGCCCTCGCCCCAAGCCTCGCTCAAGCCCTCGCCCAAGCCCTCGCCAAGCCCTCGCCCAAGCCCCGCCCAAGCCCTCGCCCAAGCCCTCGCCCAAGCCCTCGCCCAAGCCTCTCGTCAAGCCCTCGCCAAGCCCTCGCCCAAGCCCTCGCCCAGGCCCTCGCCCAAGCCTCATCCCCTGCTGCTCTCCTGCTCCCCGTGCGCCCTCTGTAGCCCGCTCCACACTCAGCCATCGTCAAGCCCTCGCTCAAAGCCCTGCGTCGCCAACACTCACCCGCTATCGTCTACAGTCTTTTCTCGACTGCGAGCACCTCCCACAATCGTTTCGACATATACCCTTACTATATATATATTCTCGTTCCGCCCCTTATCGCTTCTAAATCTTGTTTTTCACGAACTATCAGTTCGCATCATCACCATCTCTCGTGTATTTGCTAGTGAGGAGAGTTGGTAAGTTCTTTGTCGTACTGACAGAACAGTCCGGCGGGATAAAAATTATTTTCAACAGAAACTGACGGGGGAAACGAACGCAGAAAAGCGATTTTTAATCATCTGTACATAGCAATAAGATAATATTTCTCTAGTAGGTCATCACATAATCACCATGTCGGTTAAATATATTTTCAACAGGTACTACCGTTGATTTAAAATTCTCTTTAAACATGATTCTTGGAAGAAGAATAACAGTTATACCGCTTGCTTCCCGTTCCTGGAAACCACAGCTCTCAATTGAGCGAAGTGGTTTGTTTACATGATCCATGTTTACATCCAACATGTGAGCGAAGTCTAGCTTAACGAAAGCGGATCGAGAAGAGCTTGCACATTCAAAAACAGATAATTTCTGAAAGTTCATAGAGAGTCTGCGACAGAGCTTGCAGATAATCGAATAATAACAAAATCTACACTGAAAAAGAAAAATACGATATAAATTATACAGTTAGAGTTCCAAAACCATTACACTCTCACTGGAGAGGTTATGTGCAACTAAATGATTACGGCAAGAATAACAAATAGGTTTCAACCCGACTGCACTGGATCCAAAACACGTGTTTTTGGTATTAAACCTGCCCGAGGAGGTGGTGTTCTGCATACAAAACACTCTTTTAGTTACCGACATTATGAAATCTGTATACATTTATATTCAGATCTAAAATAATTCTTATACAATCTAAAATAAATTTACTGGAAGAATCATATCTGTAATTGGGTTGCAGCCCTGTGGAAGGACGAATTAGAAGTGGAAGAAAAAAAAAGAAAAATATAAGAACAATCTGAAGAATAAGAAGCAGACAAACTTGAGAATGGAATATGAAAAATAAGTCGAAGAAGAAGGAAAATGTGTCACAGAGGAAAATGAAGTCGAAGAAGAATTTGGAGACAAGGAAGAAATGGGAGTCTAAGAAAAAGAAGTCGAAGGAGGAATCAAGAAGACGTTGAAGGTGTCATAGATAGAGACGAAGAAACAGTCGAAGGAGGAGTTGAAGGAGTCAAAGGAGGAATCAGAGAAGGAGTTGAAGGGGTCATAGAAAGAGACTTAGAAAGAGTGGAAGGATAAGTTGTACAACGAGTCAAAGGAGGAATCGGAGAAGGAGTTGAAGGGGTCATAGAAAGAGACGAAGAAACAGTCGAAGGAGGAGTTGGGGAAGGAGTTAAAGGATTCATAGAAGGTGCCGCAGAATGAGACTAAGAAAGAGTGGAAGGAGGAGTCATTATTCCGTGCACTGTGCAACCACCCCTTGCAGCCCTCCGGCTCCCTTAACACGCGCGGTGCGGCGCGGGGCGGCTGTCGACGCGAGCGCGGGCGCGGGCGCGGGCGCCAGCGGCGGAGGGCGTGGGAGGGCGCGCGCCTGCGATTCGTCAGGCGGCGGAAACGACGCGCGATTTATTCTCGCCTTCCGAGGGCCGCTGCGCCGCGCCACCTAAGCCAAATCCTCGCCCGAGGGCTGTGGGACGGGTGGGAGGGGCGAGTGAGTGGTGGCTGGGCGGGGTGGGGCGTGGCGGGGTGGGGCGTGGGGCGTGGGCGTGGGGCGTGGCGGCGTGGGGCGTGGGGCGTGGGGCGTGGGGCGTCGGGCGTGGGCGTGGGCGTGGGGCGTGGGCGTGGGCGGGCGGGGCGTGGGCGGGGCGTGGGGCGTGGGGCGTGGGCGTGGGCGGGGGCGTGGGGCGTGGGGCGTGGGGCGTGGGGCGTGGGGCGTGGGGCGTGGGGGAGGACGAGTGGCGAGGGACGAGGGGCGAGGGACGAGGGGCGAATAATGTGTCTGGTATGTAACAGTGATGTCACATCACGCAAAAGACAAAAATATAATTGAGGTTGAATACGTAAAAAAAAACAGAGTATATCTACTTTCAAAAGAGTATACTACTCTAAAAATAATGTGTCTGGTTATCCTAACCATGAATGATGTCACATCACGCAAAAGACACATTGTTGCTAGCAATGATAAACAACATATTTAAAATAGAGAACAATAGTCTTCGTTCATAAAATTCCTCACATCAACTAAAAATTCTTATATTTGCTTTATCATGGTGGTAGTCAAATTATCAATGCATATTACGAAAGCAAATACCAGAAGCAAATCCTATTGAATGAAATGGCCCCAACTGTTTGCATCTCCCCACCTAAACGAATGATGAAATATTAAAAGTATACTGAACCGTAATAAAATATTTAGGTTCAAATAAATCGTATAATAGTATTTCTATATAAATATAAACTACGAGGCAAGAAATGGATATTATAGGTTTGTACATAGAAAAAACATATCTGCATAATAAATTTAAAGAAACACTGCGGTTTGAAGTCATTATTCCGCGTTAAAATAATTGCTACACTTAATATTTTAAAATGTTCCACTGTTCAACAAAATTTCGAAAACATTTACTCATTCTAAGAAAGTATCCAGAAACAGAAAAAAATTGTTATACATCACCACTTTCAGACAAAATAGCACCAGCATCTCTTCTAATATATATTTTCAAATCACTCACCTGAAATTAGGAAATAAATCATAAAATAGTATTTTATATATAAGCTGAAATGATAAAGTGTAAATTGATGCAATACAACATTTTTTATAAAACATTTGCTATTTAAAAACAATGCTGTTTGATCATTATTTCGCAAGTTAAAATAATTATCTAATTTATTATTTTATTATTTACAGTTTAAAAAATTTCAAAAACATTTACTCAGTTCTAAGAAGGAAAAGAAGAATTGTATACATCACCCCTTTCAAAAATCTATCCACACTCTTCTAATTAAATTTTAAATTCCTCAAAAAGGAGAAAAAAAAATAACTAATCTAGCTAGAAAAGTATATTTGCAAAAAAATTTTTAAAATTACTGTAAAACCCTTTAGATAATATGAAATAGTATTAGCAAACATTGCATTTCTTTTTTGTTTTTCTACTATCTTAAAGTATTTGTGCATCAATAGGCAAGTAAGTAAAAAGATAATGGCAAATTTTAATGTTAGTAAAGCATTTTAAAACCCTTTAGATAATATGAAATAAATTGAACACTATTTTTAAGTTTCAGACAACAATGCATTTCAATCACGATGAGAATGTTGTTGTAATATCGGAGATAATAGTTTTAAGGTTAATTGTTTTTAAAATATAGGCTAATTTATCAAACTTAGACCAGTTGTTTAAACAATTTTACCTTTTTCACAATTATTTATATCTAATTACGAAAATAATCTTATTCTCGTATTCTTACAACAAATTAGCTAATAGTAGTCACAGGACTCAATAATAATTATTATTCTCCGAAATAAGTTATATCTGTAAAAATTATTGTAACACTTATTTTCATTTTGGTACCTAGATTAAAGGATCGAACAGAAAATATATCATAGTTTCCAAAATCATTCCATTACGTAATGCAAAATAATGGTTATAACCACATATTGTATAAATCATGATTTCAAATTTACATCAAGGATTTATGTGACAGTTTACTATATCTCAGACAAGCAATAACAGTTAGTTGGTAGGACTTTAAAGCCATAGTACAAAGTCTTAGAAAAATACTTAGATTCCTCTCAGAACTTAAGAAAACTTGTATTTTTAAAAAAACTAAAAAGTTTTAATTTAATTAAATCGTAAGTGGAACATCCAGTGTACTTGATATTAAAACGCACGGAAAGAGTTGAAGTAAAAGTATTACACTTAAACCAAACATTTTTGTGAGATGTATAATCATTGTTGAAACTGTTGCTTCAACGACGCTAATTTGAATAAAACAGAAGTAATGCGAGGGCACTGAAATTTCAAGTGGCACCTGTGGGAAAGGAAACGCACTCATCCAGACCCGACACAAAGCACGTAAACAATCAAGAAAAAAACAGCCGCAAGTAGATTCGCGGAGTCTCTTCGAAAAGAAGGCCCCGGCCCGTCGGGAGGGACATTTCTCTCGCGGCATAAAAACTCGTCGCAGGGCTTGTGAAGATGCGCGCTACACTTTCAGCTTAATTGCATCCCTCCCCAGGCGGTCGTTTGTCAACAGCGGAGCACGGAGCGAGGCGGGGTGGGGCCGGGGCGGGGCGAGGTGAAGCGAGGAGGGGAGAAGGCAGACCGTGCGGGTTGTGACGAGATGGGGCGGGGGAATGCGGAAGGGTTGGGACAGGAATCGGGGTCCGCAAAGGCAGTCTGAAGGTGCGGGGCCCGAAAGAGGGGCCCGAAAGAGGGGCCCGAAAGAGGGACTCGAAAGAGGGACCCGAAAGAGGAACCGGAAAAAGGTATCCGAAAGAGGGATCCTAAAAAGGGACCTCAAACAAGCATCAGAAAGGCATCCGAATTAAAGGTATGAAAGAGGGGTCCAAAGCTGGAGGAAAATGGGACCGACAAATGTGTTGAAAAGGGGTATCAGAAGGATTGATCTGTAATAGAGGTCCAAAAGAGGGTCCGGAAGTGAAATCTCGAAGCGGAGTCGGAAAGCTGGCGGCGCTAGCCGAATTTGTTTACTACGCTCCGTGAAGTCACGAAGGTTAAGCGAATTCGCAGGTTTCAGGTTGGGTGAGCGGCCAGGAACCCCGGGATCTAACGGCGTCGAGCCCCTGGCCGAAGAGATAAAAGGCACTGACTGACTGCGACGTGACGAGACTTGACAAATACTAAAAAAAATAAAGCACATTAATGGAGGATTACTTCCCAACGGGTCGCGCTGGCCAGGAAGAAGTTGGCGCGGTTTCTCGATGCATGCTTACTTCCCAGAGCAAAGTGCTCAACGCCCCTTAAGGGGCTTGAAGACGCGTTGCGTCAAAGTGTAGAGCAAAATTAAAAAAAAAAGCGGAGTCCGCAAGCCATATAGTCCGGAAGCGGGGGGGAAGCATTATTTGAAAGCGGTTTTGGAAATGACGGTGAGGAGCAAGGCCAGGAAGTATCTGGGCGGGTTCTCGATGCGAGCGGAGTCCGTAAGTGGTCCTCAAGACGGTCCGAATGAGGGGTCAGGAAGCTGGGGGAAGAGGAGTCCGGAAGTGAGCTTTGGGATGAGGTGTTGGGCACGAGGGCGGGGCCAGACGGTCACAGGGTCGCGGGGTCGGGGCCTTCGTGGTGGGGTGGGACCCTTCCGCCCCCCTCTTGCCGACGTCCCGCTCCCCAGCGCCATCTGTCGCAACGCCCCCTCTCCTCTCCACGCCCTCGGGGAGCGGACGGATTGATGAAATGTCAGGTGACCCGGACACGCTCTGCAGGTGAGAGAACAAGCCCCAATTATTTTTTGCGGAAAGTTTTTTGGGGAACTGGGTGCGGAATATGGTCTCCTCTTTGTTTCGTTCCCGTTGGAAATGATGCGTCTACATTTTTAAAGACAATCATGGGCAACCTACATTTGGATTAATATTACGTAACTTTTTGATTGCAGTTCTGTGTATGCACGAAATACTTCAAATGAATCTGGGAGTAATGAATACAGATATGACGTGAATGACGTGAACACTATGTAAAATTTAATGAGTTAATAATGGTTCCAGGTATCTTCGTATGCATAAGTGTTAAATTCACTCCTTCAAAGATAATTAACTGTAAACAAAAACGTACATCAACTACTTCTTTAGCATTCATTATTTGTCATCAATTCTAAATAACGATTCCACACAATGTTTCAGCAGTTATTCTTCTGTAGTTTAATGAGATAATCGAAAATATGACTTGATATACGACTACGAAAATAGTAAAACCGACGGAAAAATCAGTAGAGTCATAATTGATACATTTGAAATAAACAACGATTGATTGTTTTGGTTGTTTATTTTATTTAGGCACAAAAACATTTAATTCAATATTTCAAATTGTGTGCAAAGTCAGGCAAGCGTTTCTGACCGTTAGTAGTCGCCTTATCGATGAAACGTCATGTGTGTCGAGGTGTGGACATCCACTGATTGAATGGGATGCGTATGGTATTCAGTACGTCAATTCAGTTTGCATTAAAGTGGCCTGCACAGAAGTGATTTAATATGTGTGCGTACTGAAACAAAACTTAATGATGCACTACGCATTGAATGCCAAATTGTAATGACCTCTTAACAACTTTTCATCGTGCACGAAGAAATATTCTGCTAATACTTATTGACTGAAAATATACAATTAAAAAAATATGCATAATATTTCATTTTATGTGAATAGTTATGACAGATTTGTTCAAGATTAATATGAAAACACTCAGACCAAGAGCATGTTTTATTTCATGTTTCTGTTTTCATGTAAATTATTTAGAAATATTAAACAACTTTAAAACTGTGCCTTCAAATTCTATTTAGAATCAAATAATTTACTATTAACTTTTTGAGTAAGTATTTTCAGTTTTTTTTAAATTAAAGTTTTTGTTTAACAATTGAAAGTAAAGTAATTCTTTTAATATTTTCTTTCATTAAAACTCAACGATCCAATGATATAAAATATATTTTTAATTCGAATAAAGTCTTACCCGTTTAACAAAATAAACCAATCAACACAGGAGGACCGGTATCCAAACGAAGAACCGAGCCGAGTACCCGTAACTTAAGGAAATTATTGTTTAAATGTATTTTACAAAAAAAACTTCTGTCTAATTAGTTTCGAGCTTTTTATGCTTTTGAGTTGAATTAACTCCAGCATTTTCTCCTGCGGCGTAACATTAGCTGTACAACGAGGAGAAGTAGAAAGGTAATAATAATAATAATAATAATAATAATAATAATAATAATAATAATAATAATAATAATAATAATAATAATAAGAAGAAGAAGAAGAAGAAGAAGAAGGATCCAAAGAAGGAGAAGAAAATTGTGAAAGAGTGTCGGGACTAGGGATTTACACTTCTATAACAGCAATAAGAGTATGGTAGTTTTCAGTTCTAGATCGAAGTAAGTATCTGTGAAGAGAATCAGGTATAACCGAAAAGCTAGTTCAGACTAAAGAGATTAGGACTAGTGAGAGAAAGATTGTTCAATTCAAATTGTACAACTACTTTAATTATTTACCCTATGCTGTTACATTCTGTGATAAGGTAAATAAGTATCAGGAGGTTTAAATATTTCACAATACGAGGGGAAAATTTAAAGAAAATATTTGGAGCAGTTTTTGACACATTTTTTTTAATTGCATAAATGTCTGACAACAATTAAGAAAATATGTTCGTTTTCTCAAAATATGGTCAGCAAGAAAAAATCGCTATCTCCAATTTTGTAGTTTTCAAATGTTCTTTGAGAATTCTCCCCCCCCCCAAAAAAACGGAACAATAGCCGACAATGAGACTTGCATAATATTTTTTACCGTACTTTATTACATATCAGGAGAAAAGTTAAAGAAAACATTTGGAGCGGGCTTTGAAAAAAATATGGCTATATTTACTACAGGGAAACTACTCATATTTTTGAAAAATTGTACATGAACTTATTTAAATATTCAGATCATTCAGATCGACTGAGGAATATCAATTACGAAGAAAATCGGCTGAACGGTTTAGGCACTAGCGTTGACCATAGACGGACAGACAGACGTTTTGCCGTCAATCGATTTTTCGAAATCAAGAACCAACAAAACATGGATTCTGGCTACACCACGTGTTAGAGGATTCTTTTTCTCAACTTAGCAACAAGATTTATCCATTTTTTTTTGTATTCGGAGCCCGGCAATAAGAGTTTTTCAGGCAGAAATTCGCCGCTTACGTAACTTTCTCTTCTTACGAAGTAACCGTAAGGCGAGAAATTGAAAAAAAAAAGAAGAATGTGGCAACGAAAGAGCGTTGATCTTAATTGTAACCTAGCTACCTGGCGGTCCTGACAGCCAGTTCAAATTTGTCTCTAAATTTGATATATTTGTATTCCATGGCTAGACAGCGGAAATAATAGTTTGTTCAATACTAACGAACATCACCTTTTTTCATTTTACATTCAGGGTCGACCTGCACCATATCGTGGCCGTGGATGCTTCATGATCATGCCGAAGTGAAATATACAAAGGTCATTCAATAAGTAACAAGAGAAATATCTGCTGCTCAAAAACAGTTCAATTAATCGATAAAATATTTTTAGAAATTCAAGTTGGCATCCTTTTAGTAGTATTTGTTTGTCTGTATGTCACCATCTTGTAAGCATGACCTGGAAATTACTTAGTTAACAATGGGTATTCTCGAGGATTTAACCGTGGAGAAACAACACGCGGAGGTAAGATTTTTAGTCTCAGAAGGAGTCAAAGGTTGTAAAATTCACGGCTGGATGCTGAAAGTGTACGGCAATAATTGTTTGAATCGTTTAAACGTGCACAAATGGGTAAATCAGATTAAAAGTTACTGTGTAAGCGTGTCTGACGAGCAACAAAGTGGACGACCGGTCGAATTTTTATTTTTCTGCCTCAAATTTTGCATTGAAACGTAAATTCGAGGGAATATGCGTATTACTGTTGAACTGATAGAGCAAAGAGTGCACTTGAGCCCACAATATCACTCACAAAAAATTGCAGTACAAGAAAACCTGATGGGTTCCAAGGCAACTGAGGGAAAATCACAAAGAAATCAGACTTCAAATCAGTCAACATTTGAAAGAACGTTGTTTAGTTGAAAAAGAAAAATTCTTCAGAAGAATAGTAACATGTGACGAAACATGGCTCCATCATTATGAGCCTTAATCCAAGCGACAAAGCCTTCAATGCAAGCATATGAATTCTTCCACTCGGAAGAAACTCAAGCGTCAGGGGTCTGCAGGTAAATTCATGCTAACCTGCAGGTAAAGTCATATTCTCGGACTCACAAGGGCCTATTTATCATGATTATATCAATAAGAAATGATCTATCAACAGCCAATATTATAGTAATATACTCGAAAACCAATTCAAGCCAGCCATTTATTCGGACGACACATCGTGGACACTTGACAGGAGTCGTTTTGCTTCATAACAACGTGCGCCCACATACGCCACGCGTAACTCAAGTGGCGCTTCAAAAAATGAGATGGGAGATCCTTCCACATGCCCCCTACAGATCCGATCTTGCCCCATCGGACTTCCACCTATTTGAACCCCTGAAAGAGGCTTTACGTGCAAAAATAGTTTTCATCAATTGAAGTTAAAGATGTGGTGCACAAATGGCTCGAGATGAATCGAAGAAATTGTATGCTACAGGCATTCGCAAATGAGATGAACTATGGGACAAATGTATAAGGGTCTTCTTTTCAATGTACCCTCCAAAAGCAAAGTATTGTATTCAATAAATAAATCCCTTTTTTAACTGCAACAATTTTCTCGTTTCTTATTGAATGGTCTTGTAAATGTTAAGGGCCCATCACATTATGGGAATAAGTGGTAATATTAACTGTATGCGTCTTTTTTTGAGAGTATCGGGTTTCGTTCGATTGGATATTGTCGAAAGCACACTCACATGGCCAGCTTTACCAGTTCAGATTTACCGCAGCTTCTCTTCCCTGCTCTCTGAACGAGGAAATTTGACGAATGAGGGTGCTCTTTGTAAGGCAGAAGATACGTCGCCATATGGAAGGTCTCTATCCGAAACAACGCTACAAGATCAGATCAACATAAGAGTGAACATACACGTCCAAGATAATAGTAACCTGACGAAAATAATGGAAGATTTACCCGAGAGGTTATGTTCATAGAGATAATCTTGTTTAAAGAAACAGGGAGTGGTGGCTAGGAGTCAACTGATGTCACAGCTGTGCCTCTGGCGGGAAGGTCCTAGGTTCGAGTCCCAACAGCGATAGGATTTTCGACACTAGCTTGAGAGCTAGGTCAAATTCAGCTGCTGCCTGGAGAATTCTAGTGAACGGCTGATCTAACCGGCAGCACAGACCAAGGACCACGTGCGATCTTTTCTTCCTCTTCATTGTTCTATTTTTACCCTCCTTACGTACACACACATTTACTTGCAGTACTCTAAAACACATGCCGGGAGAACGGTCGGGAGTTAAGATCTTGTCCCGGTCGGTGCCTCGCTGGCGGGGGATACCTGGTTGAGGAAAACCCTACCAGGCGACAGTTAGATTGGCGCTGGATCTCACCATCCAGCAGAGGAAGACCACCACCTGCGAGGAATACATACACTACACTTACGGAACTAATGACCTTGGGTTTTGACATGCTCGGAATCAATCAAAAAAATGTTTAAAGCAATGGGTGGAACCCAACATGTAAAATGAAACGGGCTAAACGTAATATGTAAAACGGATTGAGTAAAATCAAAGGTATGACACGGAATGAGTAACGCGGAATGGGTAAACTGGAATGGGTGAACGGGAAGGGGTACGAAGTAGCGGGTTAAAAGAAACATACAAAATAAAACCGTGAAAATGGAACGGGTACGCGTATGGATCACTTTACACCTCTGTGTTCGCCCCAATTTGCCTCCCACTGCCACCTCGACTGAGACCGCCGGAGGCTGGGCTCTACTTGGCCGTTTGCCGCCCAGCCCGAGCTCTGGCGGCGGCCTTGTTAATTTACGACTCTGCGGCCCAATTATCGGCGCGTCGGGCTCATCAACATCTCCATAATAATCGCGGCAGTAATTTTGCCGCTAATCGGAGGCAACGTAACAATTGTCACCGCGATCACAATTAGGAAGCGCCACTGCCACCGCCGTGTCTCCGTTACATATTAATTGCTTCCCTGAGCAGCTTGCGTCGATCTGACTTGCGACTCCATCGCACTCGCAGATTGTGCGAGAAATTCACATGCTTTCATTGAATGGAGGCAAAACTCTCAAAATATGAATGTTCATTATGTTATAGAAATTAATGCTTTTTATATAAATATAAAGTTTTTCTTATACAGCACAAACCCCGCTAATTCGATCCCCACAAATCGAAAATTTCGGATTATCCGAACAAAATTCCGGATGGAGGAAAAAAATAAACAAAAAACCCACTTGATTTGTATTAATTTATAAATGAAAAAGTATGAACATAGTGTAAGTTAACCCAATTCTAAATACTGTACGTAAAATACTCGTTAATAGCAGCGACAAAATCTGTGCTGAAACTCTTCTAAACAATGTAGCAACTTCTACCGCATAATATCGGTTATGAACATACTGTACGCCCTAGTTCGCAATATTTCCACGTCATGTCGGTACGTTACGTTGCCATTTGCTCACATCCCGCGCTCTTTTACATTGTGAGGGTAATCCTATAGATGTATTTGCAAAGGTACGGTACATTTTTTCGGCTAATCCGAACATTTCCGAAACCGAACAGACAACAACCCCAATTTGTTCGGAATACCGGGGTTCAATAAATGTTTGCCAACTTGGCGCCTCAGGTGGCTCATGGAAAGCATAGTAGCTTTCCGTGGTGCAACTCCGGGTTCTATTCACTGTCGAGGCCAAAATTGTCTTTCTGATATAATCATCTCAGTTTCTATAGCTGTGACGAAAGAAAAATTCAGGCTTGCAAAGTATACTTGACGCGATGACGTCATGCTCGCCAAAAAACACGAATACGTCATGCTCGCCAAAAGTGGGACCCAGACCTTGGAATACCGTAAGTTGGAAAAAGTCGAACTAATACTGAGCATCACAAGAAAAGTAACATTAATTTTAACAATGATACATAATGCATTATTTACCATTTGGACTGTATAAATGAGTATAAACAACCTGTAACAACTATTGTACTTCATTTTCTGTGTAATGTATATGTAACTTCTGTATATGTTTCTGTATATGTAACTTCATTTTCTGTGCACGTCTTCTAGAATTCAGTGGGAAATACAATTATTCAAATTATCGATTCCATGTTGTCGCGGCAGGAAGTAATAAGAGTCAAAATTGATTGCTTATTTATCCTTGAAAATAGATTTTATTACATGGGAGTTTTGTTTTTCTCCTTTCAAAATTCAAAATTTATTGCTTATTTATCCTTGAAAATAGATTTTACTACATGGGCGTTTTTCTCCCTTTCAAAATTCTAAATTTGAGTAGTATATGACTTAGTGCAGGGATCACAGAATTTTGAAAACGTGCACACAATTTACGTTCCCCCCATAGCACGTTACACACACTTTTTAACTGTTTTTGACGTTAAATAAATAAGTAAATAAATAAATAAACAAATATGACCCTAAAATGGCAAATATATTAGTCTAGTGGTAGAATTGCGACTTTCACTAGTACACAAATACGGTGCATCAGTAACATATCCTTCATCACTTCGATGCATTATTACAAAAGTTGGAAACAGTGAGTTAATATTCCATCTACATCAACATATTCGTTTTACAAGTACTTTCAGGAAGTCAATTCTGCATTTTCAGTACATCAAACGTTCATTAAGAGGAAATGAATTAAAACTGGAATACAATTAACTGGCACGAAAATCCCTCGTTATCATTAGCTATTCAGCGCAATTAAGAGAGAAATAATGTAGAACGCACTCAATCATGTTAATTTCACGAATGTATTTGATCATATCAGGAAGTATCTATTCTAAATGTGTAACAAAGGAAAGAAGAGAAAGGAAATACCGTCTTCTAAATTATTTCAGTAGTATACATGCCTCTTGAGGCTCTCATACGCAATCTATCTTTATAAATAAGGTCTTTAATTAAAGATAACTTCACGGATACGTGACAAGGTGCATTTTGACTTTCAGAATATGAAATATTTGTTTAAAAAAGCATCTAAATATACATGTCAAATGCGACCCGCAACACTCGGTCAGCTATATCATTAAATAACTCCTAAACAAAGCGTTCTAGGACCTTGAAAACTAAACTTTTCAGACCAGAAGCCTCAAAAACGTATTCTTCATACCATAATTTAAAGGATGAGATATTCCTAGACATTCTTTTAAATTTTTGCCGGTTCGGCATTTATTGATACTCCCAATAGCATCTGTACATGAAGGAATACATAATATATTCCTCGATGTCTTATATTTCAGCCCTTAGCGCTGGTGGTGACTAATAGAAGGTTTACATTCCTGTATCTTATACTATTTACAGTTTATTTATAATTATACTTATACTTTCACTATGTACAGATTTCCCTCCCGTCTTATATGTTACTACCTTGTATCAATGTAAACTCAGTGGTGAGGCGGAACAGCAGGCCCTATGGCCTGAGCCTCGCCATTATAAAATTATTATTATTATTATTATTATTATTATTATTATTATTATTATTATTATTATTATTATTTACACCTTCTGTGTATCCGTGATTTGCGAAGACTGGCGAGGTTTATTTGCTTAATTATTAATTAAAGATTTGCTCTGATACCGATGAAGATTGTCTTCAATGCATGTGGTGTAACCATTCATTTAACGTTTTGCCACAGTCTACAAGTACTGTGCATCTGTGCACCTCGTGGAAAAACCTACGATGGAAGTGGACCATATGTTTTCATGTTCCAGTTTCACGGGACCCTAACAAAAATTAGGATGGGATATAACATGCAATGTTTCTCGCACGGGTACGTTAGTCTTACTTGAAATATACAAAGTGGGACTGAAAATATTTAATTTTCTCTAATTGGTGCAGATGAAATCGTCTGATGAGCGTAGTCCTGTGAATAATGTGACATATAGTACTTAAGTACTTATTAAAATATCAAAATTTCTTTGAATTGTCAGATATTTTAAAATTCATGTAAACTATGTATAGAAGATGTATCAAAAAATTTTTTAAAGAAAATAATTGTCGTATAAGCTATTCCCTTTGAGCACAGCCTTTCTTCTCATCAAATACGTGTTTGCAAAGGAAGTGTTATTATGATGATAATTATATTCATAAATACAATTTGCACAAATACGTTTAACTATGCAACTGGTATACCGCAATAAAAGGGGTGTACCGCAAAATAAATTTTCGCCATTTTTTCCAATGGTTCTTACCCCTTCTCTCTACTGGGCAATGATAAGCTGCGACACGTCAGTGATAAGAGTCGTCATACTCCTTTAAGCGAGTTTCAAAATCTTTTGGTAAAGAATACAATCTTTCACAAGATACATTAAATCTGCCATTCACTTTATATAAATACGATCACTCTATATAAATCAAAAAGTTTTGAGAATGACCTCTGCGCCAAAGTTAAATTTCAGTTGTAATTAATAAGAACACAGAGGTTACACTGTACGGTTTCTTCAATGTTTAAGTGTTTCCGGGCGCATCTACAGCTATGGTTATTAGTACACAAAATGTTGTGAATGTCATAACACGCGAAGTAGCGATGTTCTTCACCCGCTAGATCGTGAAATTCGGCACCGTCCTACAAGTCGTCTTGCAAGGTTTTCCACTCCTCGAGGTATCTTTGCCAGCGGGGCACCACCCCTGCCAGAACAAGTTTCAAGCTCCCCTCTTGCCTTCCGACATGTGTTGTGACTTAGTGCATGAAAGAGCGCGTGCATGTGTGTGTGTGTGTGTGTGTGTGTGTGTGTGTTCAAGACGAGAGGAGAGATTGAAGTTGAGGGAAAAATTGTTCTCGGTCTCGCGCTCACTGTTATGGTACGCTGGAATTCACCTGGGTTTGGAAGGAGATACCACGGATATCAATCGGATACCACGTATACCAAGAGCAGCCGACCGTTGGAATTCTCCTTCAGACAAAGGCTGTACTCGACCTAGTGAGTGTCGAAATTTACTATTGCTGGGACTCAAACTCTAGAGCCTCCTGGTCAAAAGTGCTGCAGTGGAAATAGTTGTTGCCTTGACCTAACTCTCCCAGGGAACTCTTGCTAAGATTCGAGGTACCCACTGTGAAAGCTTGTTTCGGCACACGCTTATTTCGGTGCAGCACAGTTGTATCACAGTCCAGCAGTGCACTGCTACAAGATGATAGTTCTGATTTTCTTTTGCTAAGGCGCCCATCGTTCGTTGCTACGGATCGGCTTAGGTAGAACAAGGCATCAACTGATGTCACTGCAGTGCTTCTGGCCTCTTAGGGTTGGTGTCCCAATAGCGCGATGATTTTCAACAATAGCTACGTAGCGTCTTTGTTTAGAGGAAAATTCTAACGGCCGACTGATCTGATCGGCAGTTATCCATGGTTAATCCGATCAACATGCGATGTCTCATTGCTCTTCCTCATCCTATCTCGCCCCTTACTTACACACATTTACACTTTCGTGAATTGCACTGCTACACATGCCGGGAGACAAGTCCGGAGTTTAGAGCTTGCCCTGACTTGGGCGGTGCCCCACTGGTGAAGTACACCCTACAAACCGACATGTAGTTGAGCGCTGGATCTCACCATCCAGTAGGAGTCATTGCCACCTTGAGCGGAGAAATCATGAAAAATTATACACTACACTTACGGGATCAATTTCCTTAGCAGTTGACGCACCCGAAGCCACTAATCAATCAACTGTTCCTAGGAGCAGCTATTTAGTGAGGCTGTTATACCGTTGGTATGACTGTTACACGTACCCCGCTGTAATGTTGTATGTGTGTTGTGTGGATATACCAGAGCCATTACCCGTTGTTCTTGCAATTGGCCACTTTCACCTGACGCTGACCGTACGTCCAGAGTGGCTGACGCCATCAAAAGTGGGTTCTGCGGCTCTCGCTCTCTCGAAAACCGCAGACTTAGTCTCTCCGTCCTCGTGCGCGGAGTGAAGATTTTAATTGTTTTCATTTACCTGCGTCCGCTTATGAGATGTGTCTCTTAATTACAATTGCGGGGCCTGCTTCATTTCCGCGCTCTGCCGAGCGTGACTATTAGTTTTTATACTCCAGACTCCAGCTCGCCCTTTTCTTCCTAAGGGATCCACATCCAGGTTTTGTTACGTTTTAGTACAAAACACGTACTTGTAAGCCAGGGCGGCGAAGTTAGTAAATTATGTACTCGGAGTTCATGAAAAAATTTCGAAATGTTGTAAGGACTACAAAAGTGTTTAAAAATAAGTCAAGGTTCACTCTGCACAGTCACTAGAGCGTTACGAAAAGTATAACTCTTGTTTTATGACTAACCTATGCATCAGAGAAGGCAAATGCCCTTGACAATTTGTGGTTGCTCTGGTAATACCTGTACAGACATAAAAACTGCGAAAATATTGTTCCATACGAGCCTACAAATTGACGATATAGAAGACGAAAAAATTCCTAGTAAGCTGAATTTTATTTACAAATAAAGATACCTAATTTTAAATTTAAAAAATTTTACAGGTTAATAAAAATTCCAACAACATTAAATAATGACTCAAAAATGCTCTTAACTGATCACTGAAAATAATTTTGAAATTAATTTTTTACTTTACTAAATATTTTATTATTACACACATGACATATTTATGTATTTTTGAAGTTTCACTGCAAACAATAATGGCGGTCGAACACAAACTTTTGATTAAATTGATCTACATATTTCAACCACTAAGAGATATGGTTTATACACTTGACCTTTCTTCTATAACGAATTTCAAGATATTTCCTTCAAATGAAAGGTAGTGGGTCTTGGATATGTTTGTCATTTGATCTCATTAAGTGGTTTTATAAAGTGGTGGGGTTTATAAAATAGTATTATTGAGTGGTTATAATAAAAATATTTCATTTTAATAATAACGTTATATAAAAATAATGATCACATGTATGCTGTCAAATATTGAGCACTTCATTATTTAAGACCAAGTACAATACAATTGCAGTTGGTTTTGGTCGTTCTGTTTGCAAGGTGCAATTGATCTGTCGAAATAAATTGACAGTTTGTCATCACGCGGGCAAACGTGCGAATGTGATGTTATTAGAATATGATGCAAGGATATCCTTGCATCAAGAGACGAACAGAAGATAGCGAGATTTTAATTTCGGAGATTCACCGTTCTTAAATTGAAAGATCTGTGCATGTATACCTCAGTGTTTAACACTCATTTGAAACATGTGTTCATTTTCAAAACTCAGTGATTATAATTGTTTGTAATGCGTTACGTTTCAAGTTAAGGTTCATGGTAGAATATCTTACAATATTCCAACACTACATAGATAAACATATTTTGGTAAACAGAAAGTACTTTAATTACATTTTCAAAAACATGTTTAACTCAGTATTCAAAATTAATAGTGATTACATTGTTTCACAATTTGTAAAACACACTCATTTCATCAGAAAATAAATAGTGAAGGATACGAAACAACATTTTTGAGGTTTCCTATTTTCAGTATTTTTGGAAACATTTACTTCTTTTCTCTCGTATTCTTCTACATCTATTTCTTTTGAGCGGTGTAGTCGCCAGTGGTCAAATAAATGTAACTTCTAAAAGTTCACTTCTTTAAAAATTATTTTGGTCCTGAACAATGAAAATTTATTCAACTCGTTTCATATAATAAATGTTTCCCAATTTGTTCCTTTGATACATTTAGTTTTATTTTAGAATGTTATTTCTTACTATTTCATTGATATGTACACACTTCTGACATTGGAATAGTAGCAACATAGTGGATTTTTATAGCCTCTAGTACAACCGAAAACACTAGCTTAGAATAGAGTAACAAACCATGACTTATTTTGCAAAGTTTTAATTAAAGTTTTCAAGTATCTAATTGACAAACAATTGATGAAAACACACACGAGAAAAGGATTTTTACAAATAATGATATACAGATACTGCTTTGTCTGTATTGTGTTAGAGCTATTCTACATTAAGGAGGCTACAAAACATAATTCCCTTCTACGTAACCATAGCTGTGTGG
Organism: Teleogryllus oceanicus; assembly: GCA_964035755.1. Taxonomy (NCBI): domain Eukaryota; kingdom Metazoa; phylum Arthropoda; class Insecta; order Orthoptera; family Gryllidae; genus Teleogryllus; species Teleogryllus oceanicus. The sequence continues at coordinate 184,138,228 of CAXIVR010000003.1, forward strand.
CTGGGTGTATATTGTGTGGCTTACTATTCAATTTTTTTGAGATTTTTGGTACTTTGAAAGTGAAAACTAACAACGTTGATCAGATTTAAGATTATGATCATCATCACTACATTTCTATGTCAAAGTTTTTTAATTTATCATATTGTAATTTTTAGCACGCCTATTCTCTACGTATATTAACTGTAGAATGAATAAACGCTCAAGACAAGGAACTTCTAGAAAAAATAATAACAGTTCGAGAAAACAATAAAACATGAAGCATGAAGAACAATACTGCTTACCATTACAAAGTACGCGACTCCTTCAGTTACTATACGTCCTACCCTTTCTATTATTGAAATTGTGATTTATTTAAACTATAAGGAAATAATATGCTGAAAAGTTTCAAACGCACAGCCCCTTTAAAGTTCGTAAGAAGGCCCTTTAAATCCAGTAAAAACGCGTCTCTTCCAGCAACGCACGAAACAAAATAAAATAAAAACTGACATTTGCCCGATATTAATGGTACACCGACGACAATAAAATCAATAGAAAACGGTATGACGGGGAGAAATATATTGGCTTTGTTGAAATTAAATCATACTGAACGATGAAAAACGCCCCACTGAGACGCAAACAGCGTATCGACAGGTGAAAAGCCTGGCAAAGCCATATCTATTTAGCAATGTCACCGTTCGGATGGGTAAGCCACAGTTCTCAGCACCATTTAAAAGTTACCAGACACTTGGCCAACTGAATGGCTTTGTGTTAAATTATTTCACCTGCGCTTCGGCAATTTCAATCAATCATATCAAAAATATATTTGTTTTGATTGAAAAACGTTTATCTCGATAATTCCGCTTTAATGGGTGATTTGGTGACCAATTGAGAATAGGCCCAAGAAGAAACTTAGAGCAATGTCATTTAAAACATTGGGTTTTGTTTTAAAATAGTTAATTACATATTATTAAATATATTAATAAATCATGATTGGAAATATTACTAATTTCCAATACGCGCAGAAAGAGAAAGAAAACTATTGAACCACTAGCCCTGTAAGAGGCGTTTATGATTACGGTAAAAGCCCATGAACTCCGGAAAATCTAAAAACGAAGGATTAATTTTTAACTTTAATGGAAACTGCAAATACTTAATTGCGTTATTCCACCTATACTCATTATGTGTTTGATTTTTTAATTAAAGTCACTACGGCGCCTGCTATGAAATTTTTATATGTTGCGATATGAAACAGCAACTTTCTGATATTCTAGGAATTGTTGTACTTTATACAGACTACTATACTGAAATGGATCTTCCTATAAACATTAGTTTTAATTTTCAATATTTGCAGCTATATTTAAATATATACCATAAAATAACAAAATTACAAGAAATTGCTTGACAATGTATGACGAGATGTACATCACTGAATTCGTCTTTTCACGGTGATCACGACAGAATAAAATATGTGTAGTGCCATTTGTGAAAAAAATTACCCTAATATTTATATAGTACAAATGATAAAATAGAAATGAATACATGTATTAATTAGCCTCATTACCTCATGCATTTCCGTGAGAACTGCTTTGCAATAACTTCGACCGATCAAAGGCTGCAGAAGGTGCTAAAGTTACATCACTAATCCTGAGTTTGGATTCCTATTAAAGTGAGCAAGTGATACATGAAATGTTGATTTAAATATAAAAATACACAATCAGTAGAAATGGTTTTTAAGTTTTTAATGATCGCTGTCAGTTCACCGAACTGCGTCCTGGAGTAATTACTTTCCGCCGGGAGAGCAGATGCAAACTTGTTTTGCTTTTATTGCAAAATGTGAAGATAGTTCAATGCTGGGACACATGGCTTCTCAATCCTAAGGAGCGAGCGTTTTGAGACGAAGATGATGGAAAGGGGTGGCTGCAGGGAGATCCTTAAGCATTAGAATTAAGCAATACTGCTTTTAAAGAGGGAGAGTGCGTATTGTTGACTGTTGATGAGAGGAGTGTTTATTTGATTATCTAAAAAGCCAGATTACGGAGGAAGATATAAAAGAGGAGTCAATTTCAACGAAATGCACCAGAAACTAGACTGATTTTGGAAGAATGCATGAAATAAATTTGTGAAATCTGTTAACTAAAGACATGAAATTCGGGAAGGCAAAAATAGACATATAGACATATAGATATTTGACTCCTCTTATAATATATTTAAGTTTTGTAATGTTACGATTCGAACTTTCATTTCTAATTTTGTAATACGGATTATATGTATTTTTCTGCTAACGTATTTCATAAAAATGTTTAATTATTAAAACAAAATTGCTGGGAATTCAAACATAAATCCAATATAAACCATTACTTTTTCTGGTTGCTCTCTTGTTGGTCTAGGTTCCTCAATGGTTGTCTCATTGGTCACTACATCTATTAAATAATAATATAATTATTTATATTAAACAAATAACGGAAGAGCACTTAGGGCACTCTTGTTTTGTATACAGGCAGAAGAGAGATCTTTTTCTGAAGTTTCTAGGCCAATTAAAACTGTATTTGCATTATGTTAAAATTTCTTCTTCCTTTTTATTTATTTATTTATTTATTTATTTTGCAAAAACAGTTGAAACTGCATATGACGTGCTATGGGAGAAGTGAATTCTGTGCACATTTTCAAAATTCTGTGATCCTACACTGAGTCATATATTACATAAGTTTTGAAAATTAAAAATAACTCTCATGTAATAAAATCTATTTTCAAGGATAAATAAGCAATAAATTTTGAGGCTCTTATCCATGTCCTTCGTCAAGGAATAATACTTCCTGCCGCAACAACATGAAACGATAATTTGAATAACTATATTTCCCAATGAATTCTAGAAGACGTACAGATAATGAAGTTACATTTATGTTGCTTGCTGTCATAAAAGTCTATTTTCAACTTTTATTTCCTCTTTGTTCAACATTTTCTAAATGCTTCTTCGCATTTTGTCTTGGCTGAATATTCAGTAATTGTTTTTTGATATATTTCCATTCAAGTCTTTTCGTCAAACTTAAAAAATCGAGTCTGTTCTCAATTCTTAGCTTTTGTGACTCGCTTACTATATAAGACCCGATTACGCATTTACATGTTATGGTGTAATGCACACAAAAACAAAAATGTCTCCCATTTGCACCAGCAGACAAAAAAATATTATTTAACTTATTTATCAGTTTAGTACTTCTGTAACTTCAATCCCTTCAATAACAGGAGAACAAGTACTTACAAAACCAGTAACGCAAATGCACACAAGAGTCAAAATGTCTCCCATTTGCACCAGCAGACAAAAAAATACATTAACTAGCCAAACTAAAGAAATTTGCAAAAGACATAAAACAGAAACGCATTCTTACTTTCCCTGCTGCATTTGATCACTCAGTGCCATGTCCATCAACCGAGTTGAGCTTGGCGAGCGCTACCTGCCGCCGGCCGACCCGCTGCGCGCGTGCGTGTACATTTGGCACGCTGCTCGCGCGGGAAGACAAACAGCGCGCGCCAGCTGCGGCGCCTCGCCGTGTTGACGCGCCACGCCCACTCACCGGCGCCTAAGGCGGCTAAGGCGGTCGCCCCCACCGCCCCTCCACCCCGACCCCCGGCCTTCCTCTGCCCCATGCACCCCTCTCCACGCTCTAGACACTGCAGCGCCTCTGACCGGGAGGTCTTACGTTCGAGTCCTGACGGCGGCAGGATTTTCCACACTAGCTTCTCAGCGAGGTCGAATTCAGTCGCTGTCTGGAGGAGAATTCTAGCGGCCGGCTGCTCTGATCGGTAGTTTCCGTGGTTTCTCCGATCAACACCAGGCGAATGCCGGAGCAGTATCCTACCAAACGGACCACGGACCGCGGCGATCTGTCCTTCCTCTTCCTTGTCCTATCTCTCCCTTACACACACACTTACACTAACATGCACTACACTACCACATTTGCGAGAGACCGGTTGGGAGCTTACAGTTTGTCCCGGCTGGGCGGTGCCCGCTGGTGGGAGAGTCCTGATTAGGGAAACCACTTGTCGACGGTAGGTCGGCGCCGGATCTCGCCATCAAGTGGTGATCTTCCCCGCTGGATGGCGAGATCCGGCGTCGACGTACCGTCGGTTAGTGGGGTTTCTCCTAACCAGGACTCTCCCACCAACGGGCACCGCCCCAGCCGAGACAAGCTCTAAGCTCCCGACCAGTCTCCTGAAATATGTGGTGGTGAGTGCATGTTGAGTAGTGTGTGTTAAAGATGAGGATAGGACAAGGAAAAGAAGAAGATGGCGCGCGATCCGTGAGCCGTTTGTAGGTACTGCTCCGGCATTGATCGGAAACCACGGAAAACTACCGATCAGAGCGGCCGGCCGCTGAATTATCCTCCAGGCAGCGACTGAATTCGACCTAGCTGAAAAGCTAGTGTCGAAAATCCTGCCTCCGTGGGTGGAACCTAGGATCTCCCGGTCAGAAGCGCTGCAGTGACATCAGTTGATGCACTGAGCTACCTCCCGTTCCGTTCTACGCAACCGATCCCTCCTTTCCTTTTCCAACCTTCCAATTCGCTCCGTCATTTCCCGTTCCGTTCTACGCACATCCTCTCCGGCACGTTCCTTTGCCCGACTCGATTAGCGCCACACTACGCTCCGCTTGATCCACTCCGCCCCGCCCCCTTCGCTTCGCTTCGCCCCCATCACCACGGGCAGAATGCTTCGCCCCGTTTCCCATGTCCCGTCTCATTGCGTCACGCCCCGCCCCACGCCGCCATCCCTCGGGATTCGCTGCTGAGGCTTGCTTCTTGCTGGCAGAGCACCTTGCACTTCGCCACACACCCATCCCAGTCGCTCCGACGACGACGCTGAGAGCGGTCTGCAGCCCGTTGCGGGGAGAACACGTGCGCAGGAATACCTAATGGCGCGGAATGCACTGTTGTCCTTGTGACAGTGTGAATTTAGTATTGGAATAGACTTTTTGAAAAATGTTTGCAGATAATTTTATAAAATATTTATTTGTGTAATTAATTTGTGTAATATCAGTTATTTAATTCAATGGCGTGGAATGCACGTTGGCATAGTCTTGCGGCAGTGTGAATTTAGTATTGAAATTAAAAATGTTTACAGATGATTTTATAAAATATTTATTTGTGTAATTTATTTGTGTAATATCAGTTATTTTAATTCAATTTAGATAACATCTTCATCTATATTTATTCAATTCAGTTTACATATAATTCGCTTCATACATCTTAAATATAAAGCACTGCTTGTATGCAAAATTAAGTGTAAGTATTCGCATCGAAATTCGCCGATCAGATAATTTTTTGCAATTCTGGGGGTTGACTTAAGCCATCTTAGATTATTAGTATTATATTTTTAAGTTTCTGCTAACGTTCTTCTTTAGGTTCTACTACGGATTCTCCTTAGTATACCATTCTTAGATGTATCCTGCAATTGTTCACGCTACTCGGGGTGACCTGTGACCGTAGAGGTGACCTTTGGCGTCAACGAGGCCAATGCTACTGTAATACTGGATATAATGTGGTTCATCCTTCGCTGCCGTATGCTTTGTGGTGCATTCTTGTTAAAATGTCTGAATAGGGAGGAGGGAACGAAACAAAAACTATATAGTTTATCCGAGAATTTCCAACATTATGCCATACTATTAGAAATTTATTTCTATCCTTTTTTCTTATCTGCAATATGAAATAAAATGTGTTCAACAAGTTGTAATGTGCATTTACAGAAAACTAAAAGTAAATGGTATCTAGGTTGCTGTTTTTATTTACGTTATGAACATAAATTAGAGGTAAGCGAAGGTAATGGAATTGAGAGAAATTTAGTTGCCCACGTTTGAAGTATGAAGGTTATCGTTTCGTTGTCATTTTTAGAATAGTGAATACAATATAAAATATTAGAAACACCTCGCAATTTATGACTTTTAAAGCTGCCATAATTGGCGCTTAACTTCATCATAGTGGGATTAATGAGCAACACTCCCCAAATTGCTGGTTTTAATTCATTAATTCAAGAAATTGTGACTCTCAGTCGTAGGGACTGTGCTAAATAAAAGCAAATAATATGGATATTGTATACGTTTGTTTATCTTTTATGTAAGCGACATCAATATTTGCAACATTTCTTAGTATTTGTATGTAAGAACGTGAGGTGTAATTCAAGGGAAATGACGTTTCACTACAGAATTTAAGCATATTTTCTGTATGCGTAAATGTAAGCATAAATTTAAAGCATATTTAAACCATTGTGACTGCAGTATGATTCATCAACATCTACAATTGTGCAAATAAACGTAAAAATTTATCAGCAATTACGTGTATGAACAATAGAACTATCAAAATATACACGAAAAATGGAGAAGATAGGAATGTTTGTTAGTGCTCGTTATAGCCACACATCAAATTGCATTATGCGCGCATATCATTCAAAGATGTCACAACCAAACAGAATTCCTCCGGCTTTCGAGATCTCTGAGCTTGCCTTGTCTCCTCGCTGGCGGACGACGGCCACACATCATGCGGGCACTGGGGCGTCACGTAAGCACTGGTGTGGCAACGTGGCAGGCTATACGTGAAGGCTGGCGCTCTCAGACACCGGCTTATGGGATTTGTTGATCGTCATATTAATTACAGAGGGAGCGAACGCAGGGGGCCGGGCGCCGGCAGCCTCCGGACGGACAGGGGGCTTAGTTCGCAGGAATGGGCGCGGCGCTGCGTAATCTGTGTAATTGGGCCACTCGCACTCCCTCCCGGGTCTTCAACGGCTCCTCCGCCATTTACCGCTGGCTCCTCCTCCTCCTCCTCTGTCGCTTTTCTTACTCTGCCTCTGGTATCTCACTGTCTTCTATCGCCAGGTGTGATATTTGTTGTAGAAGTATATGCCTGGAAGCAACGTCTCCTTTCGGTTTTCATTCGCCTAACCGTTCCTTTTGCACAACCGTTTGCATCTACCTTCATTACATATTCCCCAATTTTCCCCATTCTCTAACCGTTTTCATTATCCCAATCGTTTCCCTTTGCCTGTTTCCATTTTTCCAAGCGTTTTCATTCTTCCAACCGATTTAATTCTCCCAGCCGCTTTCATTTATTCTTCCAACCATTTTCATTCATTCTTCCAACCATTTTCATTCATTCTTCCAACCATTTATTCATTCTCCAACCTTTTCATTCATTTCCAACCTTTTCATTCATTTTCCCAACCTTTCTCATTCATTTTCACAAATTTACTCATTTTTATTCATTCACAAGTCCACGTTTTAATTCACCGTCCCAACCTTTTAATTCACCGTCCCAACCGTTTTCATTCATCCTCCCAACAGTTTCGATTCTACCAATCGTTTTCATTTGTATGATCAAAAGTATGTCCATTCATCTACAATTCACCTAGGACTTGCCTCTAGCCCCCTTCTACAAACAGGCAATTCAGTTGTCACGTACCATAACTAACAATTCCACTGTATCCAAACAATCTTCCGGATTCACACTTTACCGACACATACTTTACAGACCACTGCCCGCCATCAACACTACGTTCAGAAGCGTCCTGTTGCAGTCATTTCTTTATTCTTTAATCTCTAGATACAACCACGTTGATCCAAAACCAAATTCATATACACTATGTCAACCATAACAGATTTTTTCATCGTTTTTGAAGAACCAAACGTCAGCGGCATTACCTCATCGTTTCACGTCAACCGGAACAGGTCTTCCCAGAACAGTTTCCGCTGCCTGCCACCAGCTGTCTCCCGAGCGTGTTCCCTCCAGCTCCGGCTGCCCGAAGATTCCCAGGCCGATGGGGGTTCGTCGTGCCGACGGGTCTTGATTAAACTTCTTAATGAAGTTCGGAAATTGAAAAGAAAATTCCGGCCTCTTTCCCGGCTCATTTCTGCGATACGTCCGGAATTCAAGAATCTTTCGCAAATATTTTCCCGTTCTTTTCTATCGTTCTACCAAGTTCGTTTACAGCACGCCCATGTGATTAGTGAGTTTGGAAGGTGTTAATATGAAGTGTTCCAGAGACGGGTGAATAGTATGTTATGGCGCTCACTGACTTCTGAATTGTATTTACTGATGCTCGAATTTTTATTGTGTTTACATACAATGCTGATGTGTTTCAACGTCGTATCTGATTATCTAACGTCAGTGTAATAAAATGTGTTAGCGAATCATACTTCATTATTTTCTTAGCGTTATTTATCTCATTGTCACTTTTTCGCTCTCCTTTTATGAGGTATGATGTTAGAACTTTTCGCTGCATTAACCACTAAAGAAAATATTGTGAAAATATCTTGGGCAATCGAATCTTTAATTGATTGAATTATAAATAATTAATTAATCGAGGTTTTAGTTGATTTATTATCAAATGCGGAAACACACACGGAATTTCATCATCAGAAGTCTATCGACAGCTGCCTGAATTATTAGAAATACACATTACATTAGAAATATTTTTCGAAAATGTCATCAATATAGAGAAGAAGAATACTTCAACTCAGAGCACTCTGAGACCCCACTAAATTACGAGCTAATTTGCATAAATTTATCCTATCGATCTCCTGTATATTTTAATAGTTCTATTATTCACAGAAATCATTGCTGGTAAAAGTTTACGGTTTTTTGCACAATTGTAGATGCTGGTGAATCATACTTGCCATCACAATGGTTTAAAAATGCTTGAAATTTATGCTTAAATTGAAACTATCAATTTATTTTTGGTTCTATCATCTGGACCATTTTTTACTGATAATCTAGGTTTATGGGACTAAGTCTGGCTAGAAATGTAAGAATCTTACACAATTTGTATCCTTTATTATAGTGTGCTACACCGACATTCACTGGAGACGACCAGAAAAAATCACGAAAATCACTGATCATATCATTTGCTCTACGAATTTGATTTTGATAGAAGCCACGAAATCACTGATTTTAAACACACCAGGTCAATTTCTGATGTCTTGTTGGAATTAAAACAGCAATCACTGTACGGTATTGTGCTCGCCACTAACGGAGTTGGCTCCGTCATAACAAATCATCCTACAATGTAGAAAGAACATTGAGTAAAAAAACACACAGAAACATGCTCGTCACAATTTCCCAACTATGCACAAAATTGCTATTGTTATATCCAGAAAACGCAAGCTACTCTCTACGAAATCCTAAAAAATCATGACATTTGCTCTTCAGAATAAAGTGTAATGTAGTTGATTTTGCGAAATGAATGCCATATATTTTCTCATGGAGTCTCTTAATTCCAACTACACGTCTACATCGGAAATTGAGGAGATTTCTCTAGGGAGATAAACCAAGCTCTTGCTTGGATTTAAATTTATACACAAACATTTTTCAAATTTTGTATTTTTGGTATTTCTCTGACGATTTTAATATTTAATTATTTAAATTGTTATAAAGATTACAATGGAAATTACACATGGTATCAGTGGACATCGAGCAAACGTTCATGATGAAGGAATAATATTTTCTAAAGTGAACCAATCATGTTTCCGGAATGATTTACTCATTGTTAAGTGACGCAGTAACATTTTGGCAATTTATGAATTACATGGTGAATGTTATATTTTAATAATTGTGAAAAAATGGTAATTAATCTCCCACTTTTCATTAGTCTTAGTCCCGTAAGTGTAGTACAATTTTACCCACTTTTGGCAAATGAACTAAATTCCCTACAATATCTTTCGCTAATTAATTATATTACGGTTACCCGCAAATTATGATTATTCTCTGTAAATAAATAGTAAAGAGAGTAAATAATCTTTGAAGAACTCATATTATTTATTACATTACATCAGATTGTATCTCTCTAGTCCTTTATAGGAGAAATAAAAAAATCTTATCGCAAGTATTTTGACAATTAACATCAATTAACGATTTAGATGGACAGCTCTTACAAACCCTAAGCTACATGCGCCAACCGCGGCAACCCAGCAGGAAGTTACGCAACCTCGCATCAAACCGCTGGCAAAGACGGTTCTTCATTTGTGTTGCAAGCGACGCCACGTCACAATGGCTAAACGTTCGCAATTTGTAACCCACAAATTCTTTGATTAGTAGCGTCGTCTGAATGTAAAAAAGACTTATTCAAACTGATCATCTTATAACTCAGTACCATCAACTTATGGTTTCAAATGTTCCTTCGCATAAGAAAACAAATTCAACTTTAACACGTGTGGTGCGTTCGTTTTGCACGGATATTTTGTGGTACCCGGCGATCATCAATTCAAGAGTTTCATCACATGGTGAAGTCATGTTCCCCTCAGTAATGCAAAGTTATGTACCAGAAAACAGGTGAAAGTATATTAGAAATGAAGTGTGCACAAAGTTAAATCTGTAAGGTTCTGTTAAAATTACATTCATAATTTTCGCATCTTGTGTGTGTGTGACGTGTTCAACAAAAACGCAATTTACTGAGTTAACGTGCTGTACCAATTGCACCATTATACTTAGTAACACGTTTAACTATACTTGAAATTGTAATCTATGCTCAGTAAATATTTTGAATATGCATACTCTTTCATTTTAATTACTCATTTTTTTTCTCGTTTCAGTTGTTTTCATGAACCCAAATTAGTTTTGCTTTGGCATTCTCACGTTTTTATAATTAGTGAGTTAGAGAGGACAAGAAGTACCAGGCAAAACAACAGCGTACGAAATCAAAGCGAAAAATTGATACTCCAATGCTGAAGAACTTGCAAAGATCAGGGAATTTGAAAATCTCGAATCCGCAGTCGACATGAAACGCGCAAGGCAGTCGTAGCTTGGTGGGAGGGCTCCTAGTCGTCGCTTGGTGGGAGGGCTCGGCGAGTGCGAAGCGAGGACGAGAAGCTTCGGGGAAGCAGGTCAGAGCGCGCCACATCCGCGCCTGCCAATCACCGCGAGAAATATTGGGTCCTCGCCCTCCCGCCCGCCCACGCCCCGAAACGCCCATCCCAACGTACGGTGCAGTGAGGGGTGGAGGACTTGGATAAGTTGGTTGGTTGTTAGTGATTTCGGTCACGTCAATACTGAGGTCATTATTCCCGTAAGTGTAGTACATTTCTTTTCATTGGGAGGTGGCGGTAATCTTCCCCCGCTGGATGACGAGATCCGGCGCCGACCTACGTCGACTAGTGGGTTTCCCTCTAACCAGGACTCTCTCACCAGTGGGGCGCCGCCCCAGCCGGGACAAGCTCTAATTTCCTGACCGATCTCCCGGAATATGAGGTAGTGTAGTGCATGTTAGTGTAAGTGGACAGGATAGGACAAGGAAGAGGAAGGACAGATCGCGCGCGGTTCGTGGCCCGTTTTGTAGGGTACTGCGCCGGCATTCGACTGGTGTTGATCGGCGAAACCACGGAAAACTACCGATCAGAGCAGCCGGCCGCTAGAATTCTCCTCCAGATGCGAAGAGGATGCGGTTATTCAGCTTTATGATGAGGGATGGAGTTAAAGTATGTGGTTGGCACAAATGTGAGGCGCGATGGCATATCTGAATCGGGACGAGAGGCACGACTAAGATGTGCTATGTGGAGATAAAAGCACGTGGAATGCTGGGAGGATGGTGGGAGGAGGTTCTGCAAGGAACCGCAGTAGAAAGATCGCGTGAAGGAAGGAACCGATTCGTACCTTGGGAGGCGTGGTTTGCGGAAAGAAGAGGAACAGAGGATGTAGGCGGAAGTGGAAGCCAAAAACAAATAAATGAGGACATTATTGTGTATAAGAAAAGTGGATAAGAATGAAGGAAAGTAAACGTATTCTGGGGACAGAAGCGGAGCTTGGAGCCAGATACGGATCCAGGAAACAAACGAATGCTGAATCGGATGACAAACGAGGAATACGTCGGGAGCTGAGGGTGTAGGGGAGAGGCAGTGGAAGGCGGAGCACACGGGCACCCAGCACACGGGCGAAGTCTCGGAAACGGGGGGTTGGAGACAGGCAAGCTCCAAGGCTATTAACAGAGCCAGAGGTTTAGACCAGGCGGCGGGCTCGAAGCGAAAGCGGAGGCATAGAGTTAGAGAAGTGGAGCAGAGGAGGCACCTGGACGCTGGGCGCGTAGGCTGTTTCTGGGCGATGTGGCGGGGGGAGTGAGGGCGGCGGGAGAGGCGTGGGCGGTGGGCTCCGTGGGAAGTGGCGGGACTTGAGAGGCGACAGGAGGACGAAGCGACGGGGGCGGCGCGGGCGGGTGGGCGACAGAGGTGGCGGAGGAAGCGGAGGTGAGGGAGGGTGGCGTAGGTAGGAGGCGGGGTGGCGAGGTGGCGGGAGGGCACGGTGGGGGTGGGGCGCAGAGGTGGTAGGGAAGCAAGACGGCGGAGGCAACGGGGGCGACGTGCCGGGAGCGGAAGGGGCGGCGGGGGCAGCGGGGCGGCGAGGCGTCGGGGCGTGGCGGCGCGCGACGTGCCGCGAATGGCGAGGCGCGCGGGGCCGCGCCGCATGATGCATGGCCCCCCGCTGCCACGCCGGCAGCGTCCTCGCCCCTCGGCGCCACTTCCAGGCCTTGTGTTGCACGTCATTTGTACTCGTCGGGCCCCACTTCCTGTCTCCTGGTCTTGACTTGCTGGAATTTCATGTGAAACAACGCGGTGCCTCTTCATTATTGAGGGTGGATGCCTCGAATAATGCACATTCCTTAATCGACGATAGATCATTCGAAGAACGTCAAGGTGTACCGAATGTAGCAGAATTCGCTGATGAAACAGAATTTAGACGGTAAAAGATTACGAAGTAATCGTTTTCTAGGAGCCAATTCTACAAACCCGCTGTAAGAAGAATTTTATGTAAGCGTAACGGCTTATAGAATATTCCCTTGGCCGACGATGTGTGGAAAATGAAGGGGAAAAATCTTCTTATAAGTTGTTAATGATTTTCATACTCTTTTCCTAAGATAGGTTAGGATCGTAATACACGTCGTCCGTCCTACTGTAATTAATTCAAGAAAGAGCTTCATATTGGAACTTCAACCATACATTCAACCGTACATTAAATGTTATGTTGCTTTATCGTTTTGATATTTTCACAAACAGTAAACAATTTCAACACGTATAGGCTTTGCAGTAAAAACTACACCATAAACTGTAAATGAATGATTTTTAACAAACACTTAATTATTAGCAAATTGTTGTAATTTATATGAATTATGAAAAATAAGAACATTTCAGTTCTTCTTTAGTATGTACGCATGGATGTATTTGGGCATTTTCGGTCCAGATTAATGGGAATTTTGCGAGTTAGGTCTGTACCCAGGTCTAGATCCTGTTTTTATTTACCCCCTGAAGTTAATTACCGATTAGGGACTAATTATAGAATAACAAGTCGTTTAAAGGTGTGCGAGACGATGTTTAAATCGCTAGTTCTCCCAGCAATGAATTATGGGGCAGAAATTTGGGGAGTGGATAGGATAGATCGACTAGAAAGCGTCGAAACAGATTATTTCAAATTAATTCTCGGAGTCTCTAGATTCGCAGCAAATGCCGGAGTCCTAAGAGAGGTCGGTAGTGTAGGAATTTGGAAAGATTTTAAAATGAAACCCATTAAACTTTGGATTAAATTAGCAGGTGAACAGACTGACTCACTTATAAATAGATGTTTTCGGGTGCAGTTACAGGAAGCAACCAACGCTACTGGTCGTATAAAATTAAACTGCTACTGGAACGTTCAGGTCTGGGAGACGTTTCTCCGGAAATGGTGGGAGATAGGGGAACACGTGACATAGAACGGTTAATTTCGGATAGACTTGCGGATATTAAAAGGCAAGAGATCCTGGCAGCAACGGCCGAAAAACGTTCGCTAGTTGCGCAAATTCACGAGTCCGTTATGGGGTTGCGAACGTTACGTAAACACACTGCAAAAGGACGCAAGAGGGGGATACGCTTGGTTCAGGGTCGGGGGGTGGATGCAACGTAGATTAAAGGACTCGAATGGTAATGGCATCTGTGTGCTTTGCGGTGATAGGGAAGACTGGATCCATATCCTTTTAATTTGCAGTGCGACCGAAACTTGGAGAGGAAAATGGATGGGAATGGGAAATTACTACTTCCAACATAGGAACGTAACGCTCGCCCAAAACATTCTAGGGGATAAAAGAGCTAACTTCATGAAAGAATTAGGAAAATTTCTCGGAAAGGTTCGGACCACTAGAGAAACGGAAATTAAGGAGTGGGAAAACAGCAGTTAAGTATAAGTAGATAAATAAGTCAATAAAATATATATATATATATATATATATATATATATATATATTAACTTAAAATAATTAAAATAAGTTAAATAAATTAAAATTAAATTAATTTAAAACAAGTTAAATAAATTAAAATAAGTTATATAAATTAAAAATAAATTAATTAAAATAAGTTAAATAAATTAAAAATAAATTAAATTAAAATAAAATAAAAGGAAACGGCTAAAATAAAAGCACATTAGGGGCGAAGGAAGTGGAATCAAATGTTAGGGCAGAGGCGTTGGTGCGGACGATTTTCTGTGGTGCTGTTTGTTTTCAGGTGCGGTGGAGGCCAAACACTGGAAGGAGAATGCCTGACGCCGCGCCAAATAAATAAATAGTCTAAAAACCGGATAGAGTAGCATGTACTCGGCTTCTGACGGCAGGTTTTTCCCCCTTCAGGGGTTTTTCCCTCAGCCGTACCTTATGGTCTCGTTTCCGCGGCTTTGAGGCGATGGAGAGACCATTGGGGGTGAATACCAGAAGGCGAAAGGTTAGAACTCGGTAGAATGTAGGTATGTAATGGCTTAAAGGCCTTCGGCCTAGCCACATTGGATCAAGTTTCTAATTTGTCTGTAATAATTACCTATTAAATAAAAAATAAAACAAGTCGTTCAATATTTATCTCAATATTTTTTTTCTAAAATTTGAATAAAAGAAGGAAAAAATGGTGCAATAGATTGCGATAGAGTAGAAAATCGTTCGCGAAGGTTATTTGAAAAATGCGTCCATCAAAACGGATTAGTATTTGTTCTTATAAAGTACATTACAGTCTGCTATCTTTAATTCCTGAGCTGCGGATACATATTCTATTAATTCTATGATCAAACATTTCTAACACAATAAATGATTCTGTACAACTGAAAAACGCAGATTAATATTTCTATTATTCCAAGTATTAAACAGATTGATGATTTAGATGAAGCATATCAATGGGTGTCTGTGAATCAATGGATCTTAAGATGAGAAGGATTAATGGATCCCTAAACAAACCAATCCGGTCGATATGGAAGTCATTAATCCAATGAACTATAAATTAAACTTTTTAAGCTCACATCTTCTAATATTTATTAAAACTATCAACAACAAGTGAATACGGGGGAATTTTAGATAACAAACACCTGAAAATAATAGAATATTATTTAAGTAAAGAAGATCACAATATCCGTAGATATTTTAATACACGGTAAGTTACATCGCATTTAGAATGTTTAAATATGCTTATATTTCATATTAAGGATTATTTAAAAATATATTTCGTTTTTCATAAGCTATCATTTTAAAAAAGAAATATATTCAACTGCATTGGGAAAGGCTTTCAGAACCGATAAAACACAAGCGCAGCAACCCATTTAAAATCCTCGTTTGCAAACAAAACGTCCGATGCCACAAACTTCTTTTCCTTCCGTCCACAAAGAGCTGCTCTCCGCGAAAGTCAAATCTTTTTACCCCCCGCAGCGCGAGACGAGACGGCGGGGGGCCCAGTCGCACAGAAGGGGCCGGCAGGGCTTGATTCGCAAAAAGCAGGCATACTTAAGGAAACATCTTCTGTTTTAACTTCTTAAAAGTGGCGTCGTCCCGGGGGGCCCCGCCCGTGGGCGGGCGCGGGCGGGCGGGCGTGGGCGGGCGGGCGCGGGGGCGGGGGCGGGCGCGGGCGGGCGTGGGCGGGCGCAGCGCGCGTGGGTGGGCGGGCGCGGGCAGGCGCGGCGTGGGCGGGCGGGCGGGCGTGGGCGGGTGCGGGCGGGCGGGCGCAGACGAGCGGCGGGCGCGGGCGGGCGGGGGCGGGCGCGGGCGGGCGTGGGCGGGTGCGGGCGGGCGGGCGCGGGCGGGCGCGGGCGGGCGTGGGCGGGCGTGGGGGGCGTGGGCGTGGGCGTGGGCGTGGGCGTGGGCGTGGGCGTGGGCGGTGGGGCCGCCGCTAGGGAGGACCGCCCCGCCGCGCCGCGTGCGACCGCGTCGTCTTCCCTGCAGTCGGACTGCGCCCTCGTGGGAGGACAGCTGCTGTCTTGCCCGTCTTCGCCGGCCTCCTCGCCCCGCCCCTCGCTCTGTGCGCCCCCGGAGCCTCGGCTGAGTTCAGCTCAGAGCCTGCAGTGCCGCAGTGACGCTCAGAGACTGCAGGACCTAGAGCTCGAGTCCCGACGGTGGCGGAGTTCGGACATTAGCTGCATAGCTAGGTCCATTTGATTGATTGATTGATTTTGTCGTCTTTCCGGGCATTAGCCCCGTTAGTGTAGTGCATGTTTTCTTTTCTCGGGAGATGGCGGAGATCTTCCCCCGCTGGATAGCGAGATCTGGCACTAAACTAACGTCGGCTGGTGGGGTTTCCCCTAACCACGACTCTCCCACAAACAGGGCACCGTCCCAGCCAGGACTAGCTCTAAGCTCTCGACCGATCTCCCGGAATATGTCGTAGTGTAGTTCATGTTAGTGTAAGTGTGTGTGTGAGGGGAGAGAATAGGACAAGGAAGAGGAAGGACAGATCGCGCGCGGTCCGTGGCCCGTTTCGCAGGGTACTGTTCCGGTATTCACCTGGTGTTGATCCGAGAAACCACGAAAATCTACCGATCAGAGCAGCTGGCCGCTAGAATTCTTCTCTAGACAGCGACTGAATTCGACCTAGCTGAAAAGCTAGTGTCGAAAATCCTGCCGCCGTCAGGATTCGAACCTAGAACTTCCGGGTCAGAGGTGCTGCAGTGACATCAGTTGATGCACTGAGCTACCGCTACCGGTTTGATTGATTAGTGATTCCGGGCGCGTGAACTACCGATGCCATTGGTCCGGGAAGTGAAGAGTATTATTTTTTCATCGGGAGTTGGCGGTGATCCCCCACTGGATGGCGATATCTGGCGTCGCCTAACTGTCGACTTCCTCAACCAAACATCGTTTTTCCCAACCAGGCATCTCCCACAAAGCGGGCACCGCCCCAGCAACTTATACGTCCTGGATGAGTCTCCCGACGTGTGTGGTAGAATAGTTCATGTTAGTGTGTGCATGTTTTTAAGGGGTGAGGATAGAATAAGGAAGAAGACGGAAATATCGCGCGCGGTTCGCGGCCCGTTTGTAAGGGTACTGCTCCGGCATTCGCCTAGTGTTGATTGGAGAAACCACGGAAATCTACCGATCAGAGCAGCCGACTGCTAGAATTCTGCTCCAGACAGCGACTGCAGTCGACCTAGGTCACAAGCTAGTGTCGAAAATTCTGCCACCGTCGGAACTCAAACATAGAACCTCCCGATCAGAGGCGCTGCAGTGACATCAGTTGATGCACTGAACTACCGGTCCCAGTCATAGGTTGAATTCAGCCTCTGTTTGGAGGAGAATTCTAGCGGCTGGCTGTTGTAATTGGTAGTTGTTTCTTTTCGAAACATTTCCGGCGAATACCAGAGCAATATCTTAAGAAACGGTTCTAGGATCGCGTGGGATATAGCCTTCCTATTCCCTCCGTTTATTTACTCCCACACGAACTACACTACCACACTTAGCGGGAGACCGGTCGGGAGCTTAATGTTTTGTCCCGGCTGGGGCGATGTTTCATCAGGGGACACCGGAGATGGTCATTATCCGCAAGCCACCCTGAAGAATTGCACCGGATCGTATTATCTAGCGGAGGGAGATATCACTACTTTCTGTCATAAACCATGCAGTATACGTGCGAGACAATATGTACTATACGTACGACGTAGAGTTACTTTAATATTTAAAAACGTTGTTAGTTAGTTTCCATTCCACCTACATTGTATACTAATTTTCATGAGGCATTTAAAAAATAAATTATTCTGAATTGAAAACAATGTTAGTCTGTAGTAAAACCCTCTCCATAACAAGTGCATTATCAACAGCTCAAGCCCGTATGTAACTCAGTAGTTGCAGATAATGTTCCGCCAGGTATTCCGGGAAGGGCGGGCCGCTTTGCAGCCGCGGTGTTCTCTTCGTCACGCTCAACGAAAAGCGAAACACGAGGGCGCGTGTCGGCATTTAATGTGATTAATATTAATTGCCGGCGGAGGCGAGCTGCTATTTGCAGGCACGCGCGGCTTCATGGTGCATGCGCGCGCACGCGTGTTGCCTCGGAGCGCGCGTCGACAGCCCGACGCCGCTGGCGGGGGCGCAGCCAATGAGGCAAGTGCTGCGTGGCGGAGCGGCACGGACGCTTTATTTATTTATTTATTTATTTATTTTACGTCCACAACAGTTAAAAACTGCGTGTGACGTGCTGTGGGGAGAAATGAATTCTGTGCACGTTTTCAAAATTCTGTAGCCCCTACCCTAACCCATGTACTGGGTGAATTTTCAATGCAGAATGAAAATGAGCGTTTTTTTGCGAGGATTGTTAACAAAATATTCGCTTCAATATAATAAAAATCTATTTTCAAGGGACCGGGAACGGTAGCTCAGTGCATCAACTGATGTCACTGCAGCGCCTCTGACCGGGAGGTCCTAGGTTCGAGTCCTGACGGAGCCAGGATTTTCGACACTAGCTTTTCAGCAGAATTCTAGACGCCGGCTGCTCCGGTCGGTAGTTTTCCGTGCTTTCTCTGATCACCATCTGGCGAATTCCGGAGCAGTACCCTATGAAACGAGCCACGGACCGCGCGCGATCTGTCCTTCCCATTCCTTGTCCTATCCTCTCCCCTTACACACACTTACATTAACATACACTACACTACCACATATCCTGGGAGACCGGTCGGGAGTCCTGGTTGGGGGGAAACCCCAGTAGCTGACGGTAGCTTGGCGCCGGATCTCGTCACCCAGCGGGGGAATATCACCGCCATCTCCCGAGGAAAAACATGCACTGCACTAACGGGACTAATGACCAGAGCAGTTGACGCGCCCGGAAACACGAAAAAATCAATCTATCAATATTTTCAAAGGTAAATCAGCAATAAATTCGGGCTTTTATTCCTCATTATGAACGATGTGAAAGAATAATACTTCCTGCAACGACGTCATGGAGAAGGATAATTTGAAAAACTATATTTCCCGCTGAATTCTAGAAGTGCACAGATCATGAAGTTACATTTATATCCAGAAGCAAAACAAGGGCTCAGGGATCAGGGAAACTGAACGAAAAACCTAATCGAGATGGGGGTCATTGACCCGTTTCCCACAAAATCTGGAGAAGAGAACGTCAAACCGTTGATCAGGAGCAACTAGTAGTTCACAGACAAACTGTCGGTAGATCGCGCGCGCAATTGTTTCTGACAATTGAGCTGATTGCGTGAGCAGGCTATTCCTGTTACGTTTTTAGTGAGTGTATCAAACATTTGATAGTGCCTATAGTGTGGAGACATAGAAATGTTTTGGGTAATATTCGATGACTTGAAAAGGTCGATTGTTTGTCATCAGCGATTTATAAACCGCCTCAAATGATTCTGATAATGAAACAATTCTGAAAATGGAATAATTAGTCTATCATCACACGTCGGTGTTATAATCTGGCTTGTAATACTCAGTACTTCAAGGAGAATATTACGTGTCACCTGGCCCAGGAATTATTATCACAGTTCTTCCAAATATTCGCATGCAAGCATGCATACGTCCATCTGCTGTATGCCGCAAACTCGCCTGCTCATGAAATTATTTATGTCGCCGCCAAAGAGGTTCGATGAAGCCTCCAGACGCAATAATCACTAACAGCGTTGAGATGTGCTGGAATATCTTCCGCTTCATGTACGACTCGATCCGCGTAGCACTGGTAAAATAATTTTGCATGGAATGTTATCAGTTCGTCGAAATATGTTTGTATAGATAATTAACTAATTCTTACGAAAACTCGTGAATTAATAAACGTCTCGACGTGTACATCTCGACCCAGAACAGTGTTATAGGAATATACGAAGAGTTCATGGCGTTTTGTACTAATAAGAAATGCGTATAACGATCTATAACTCATATAAACGAATAGAGTAATTCAATAAGTTATAAATAAAGTAAACACGTATTGCAAATATCTGCGGTTTGAAGTTTTATGACTAATTTCTTACGTGCGTGTACATCTCGACCCGGAACAGTGTCATAGTGAAATGTACGAAGAGTTCATGGCGTTTTGTACTAATAAGAAATGCGTATAACGATGTATAACTCATATAAACGAATAGAGTAATTCAATAAGTTATAAATAAAGTAAACACGTATTGCAAATATCTGCGGTTTGAGGTTTTATGATTAATTTATTATGTTTTTTATGTTGTTTCTTATGTATGACTTAATTACTTTTTTGATCTCCATATTGGATCCGCCATATTTTTTGCGTAATTTTGATATCAGATATGAAATCAGCGACCTCGAAAACCCCCATGTACAACTAAGTAAATGAATTCGAACCCATTTGAGGTTTTGGCCACGTTTTCACCATGTGGTCACACCGTCGACGCGTTCATTCTTTACTAACTATTCAGTAAATCTTATTTGGCAGCATCCGCGCGATAAATGCATTTTTAGAAAGATGATCAAGTAATCTTATAGCTGAATGCAATTTAAATGATTTATTATAAACTTTTACTGAATTCTGTGTACGAATTACTTAATTCATCTAATGCAGCGTGACGCAGAGATGCGTGTGCTCAGAAAAACAATAGTTTATAAAACTTGAATATCCGTTTATACTCGGCCATACCTTATTAACTTCAGAGGTAATGTAATATTCTAATGACTAATATTCATAATCACAAGCAATTCACAATATTTGCCGGTACAGAACTTGAGAATGGAATGATTGTTAGTTTTAAGTCCCCGCTCAGTAATGCTGGTTGCCGCTACCAGATATACACTGTGATAGAAAATATTTCATAAAACACGAATCTGCAGAGAAACGCAGTCAAATTTTCTTTAACTGAATGACTAATATACAAGCTATATTGTCATTAAAACTTGCAGGTGTTATATTGCGTTATATATTACTTTTAGGCTAGTTAGATTTTATATCACATTGCATCGAAAATAAATAATCGTAATCCATAGTAAATTAACATAATTTTTGTGTTACTTACCACCAACAGGGACATTCATAATTGCAAAACACAGTAAAAATAATTTTGTAGCAAGTTTTATAACTATTGGAAAGCACAGCTTACTATCGGCTCTGACGCTAGAAGAGCACTGACCGTGTACTCCAAATTCAAACTTCCACTGCACGCAGCAGGTACAGGATTATCCTTCATACTTTCACAACAGATATGCGAAACATTCCTCTTTCAAGTGGAATGGTCGGAAACCCAAAATAAATTTTAATTATTGAGGTTTTGGCCACGTTTTCGCCATCTGGTCACACCGTGCAGTGGTCCGGTTGTTGATTTGAATAATGCTTGGTAACTGTGCCTTAAATAGGAATTTGCGACAGTCTCCGCGAATTAGTCCATGTCGTCGGTCTGGCCACTGCTGCGCCCTGTTGTTACTTTGCGACGTAGCTTTGGAAATGTTACGCTTTTCAATGTTTCAAGGACAGTTTTACTCTCTTGGGTACGCCGTGTTTGAAATGCAAACTCTTAGCTCTTAATTTATTCCAAGGACATGTTCATTATGCACTATGCATTATTATTATTATTATTATTATTATTATTATTATTATTATTATTACATTATTTTACAACACTTTACCAGATGACATTAAACGATTAAATTCGATAGAAAAGTTTAAATCCGAACTTAAGACTTTTCTGCTGTGTAGTTATTTCTGTACAATTAGAGACTATACTGAGTATCACAAGGAAAGTAACATTAATTTTAACAGTGATATTTAATGCATTATTTACCATTTCGAGTGTATAATTCTAAACAACGTGTAACAAGTCTTGTACCGCAGTCTCTGGGTCAAGGGCCCCCTCCAGCTCTTTTAGATTTTACGTCCAAGTTCCCTGATGCTTTGAGCAAATGCTGAGATGGCCCCTTGTTTTGCTTGTGGACATAAATGTTATTAAATTATCTGTGCACATCTTCTACAATTCAGTGGGAAATGTAGTTATTCAAATTATCGTTCTCCATGCTGTCATTGCAGGAAGTACTATTCTTTGACGAAGGACATGATGAGGGATGAAAGCCAACATTTATTACTGATTTACCCTTTAAAATAGATTTCATTACATCAGAGAGAATACTTTTGTTTACAAAGATTGCAAATAACGCTTGTTTTTTCCTGTATTCTACATTAAAGTAGTATATGTCTTAGGGTAGGAATGACAGAATTTTGAAAACGTGGGCAAAATTCACTTCTCGCCATAGCACGTCACACAGTTTTTAACTTGATTCGACGTGAGAAAATAAAAAGAAGAAGAGTTATTATTTGTTTTATTTGACATGAGGCCCATTTGAATGAATTTAGTCGCTTTTGTGATAACAGATAGTTTGACACACGAAACGTGTTTTATGTGAATGATGAGTTCAAGCAGAAAAACAAAAATTAATTGATTTGAAAAGGGAAACGGATTACTTCTTTTTCCAGTAAAATGATAAATTTAGTACAAATATATGTTTACTATTCTTGCAGTGTATATCAGTTGCGAAGAAAGGGGAAATTTCTTTATAAGCAAGTAAACTTAATATTTGAAAAATAATTGTTATTGGACTTACATTACAATAATGGAGTTCCAAAATATGTCTGCGGAAACCACCGAGTTTGAAGAAAATTTTATTTGTGTGGTGGTTTATTTTGATAGCTTACATAAGGATTTAAAACGTTCAGATACTCAGAAGCTAAATAAATTTGCTCGTACAAGGAAAGAAAGCAGAAGGAGACATTTCGGCTATCCGGAGAGCGAGTAAACCAATTTTCGTCTTTTAACTTTTATGAACATGAAAATGTGTTGTTGGGTCTGAGGATAGGAAAAACCAACGGTCCTACCCTTCAGATTGAAAAGCTATTTTAATTTTTGGTATATTTTTTCTGATGCAAACTACGAGTGTCTTTTACAATTACAGTAAGTATGTGTATTCTATGCCATCTCCGTTACACTGAATTGTTTTTTAACGGTCCTAAGATATCCCAATACAAACGTTGTTAACAAAAGCTTATAACATCCTCGAGTTGTGCGTGAACACGTATAACCAAACAGACATGATAAAAACCCTTTTCTCTCTCTGTACTCTCCAGCATTTTACCACTAAAATCACGCTCTAACGTTGATGCTGTTTCCAATACGTTACCCCTTAATCAACATAAAATCGAGGGAAAGTAAAAATAATTTTGTTATTTAACTTCTTGTTAAAATGGTTGTTCAAAATTTGTAATTTGGTGTATGGAATACCTCTACAGCACGACCAAATCTAGCTCGTCTTTGTGCGGTGAACACTCGCAATGAACGACGGGTCGATGAAGTAATTGCCATGGATAGCGGGTAGGGCGCGTCTGTAGGCCTCAAACTTTAAGCCCTCCTACTTGCCGAATCCAGGGCACGCACACAACTTCTCGCTGGCAGCGGTGACACCTCAGTCACTAGCGTCCTGTCGCCTTCCTCACTATTACACAGACAGCCGTGGGGATTGGGAAATCTCTATGCTTTGGAAAGAACGCGGAGAATGTTCAAAATAATATGTCATTCCTTAAGTTGAATTTAATTAATATCCTATCATCAGTCATATATATGTAAAACGAAACGATGTCTTTTTTATTCGTTATGGCACATATATTAATTTAAATGACATCTCTAATTTTAATTCTAAATGTGTAAGGACTCTGATTGGAGAACGTCTTAAACTTCCTCACATGTAGAACTTCGAGAAAGAAGACCACAAAAGGATATAATAATAATAATAATAATAATAATAATAATAATAATAATAATTGTAATAACAACAGTAATAATATCCATAATAATAACAATAAATAATAAGACTAATATGAAGAAGAAGAAGAAGAAGAAGAAGAAGAAGAAGAAAAAAACACTAAAGAAGGAATCGTGTTAAAATAGTTTTTATTTATGAAGAGGGCTGTTGAATAATGGGATTTGTTTCAAAGCAACTATATCAAGTAATATTGATTTTATTTTTTTAAAACGTAATTTCAAACGATCGTTTTAAGAATATGAGGCTTTCGAGAATTCAATTGACTCTCTCTGCAACGCATACAATGTTTGTGCCTCGGAGATGTATATCTTCATCAACATTACCTCCGCGGCTCTGTGTCGCTGCTCGGGAAAGTTCCTTATGCAGACAAATATGGCCGCAATTAACAAGTTTATCACGCATCTCGACTCATTACTCGTGACTTAAATGAGAAATACTCCCTCTTTGTCACTGCTTAGTGCGCTGAGACGTCTACAGAAGACATTTCGCTGTTTCAGGAGCTCGCACTATATTTCGAGTTATGATCGAGTTATGAACACTTCGAAAGGTATTTTTACCAACATAATATTCGTGTGTGAAACATGTACGGAATTGTTCGTCATTAAGAGCGGTTTATCGACAACTAAGATAAAATGAGTGGAAAACAATGACTTACAGAATCGCAAATGCAACAGCTTTGTCATTACGTACTTAGAAAGGGATGATTCCGAACTGTTTATGATAGCTATCTTTCTAAAGTAAAAGTAACCAAGACGCTTAATTGCTACGTACACAGAATGGCTCAGAATGAATGCTACCATAATGACGGACATGAAGGGTCAAAGATGATCAGTTTTTTGATAACGAACATGTGGTGAGTATTTCATGTAACAAAGTTGCACATGTTACGTTTGTCCATGATTGTTTGGGAACAACCCGTGCACTGGTGTTTGGCAAGTCATGTTTCGTCGCCAAGAGATTTCGGGTCAAAAAAGTGTTGAAAATTAGTATGGACATCGCTGTCCGGGAAATTCTATAAATTTTCATCAAAAATTCTACAAATTTTGCAGCGAAAAACGGTCGAAGATTCTAAAAAAACGTTCGTTAGGAAGAAAACCATTGTTATTGGATATATGTAATAGCAACCATAATAATTTGGAATTAAGTAATATTTTGAGCCCAGTTTTTTATTTTATATTTTGAGTACTTCTGTATATTGACACTAGAAAGTAGGCCTCCTTAACAAAAAGTGTCAAGACAAATATTGTCACATACACTAGAATTACATCTCGTTTTCCTACTTCGTTTGTTTCAGGTGTTTTCTCTCCTCCCTCTCTTCTCTCTCTTCCTCTCTCCCTGTCGTTCTGTCTTTGTCTTTCCTCCACTTGAAGTACGAATAATATACTTAAAAACACATACTTAGAATACGTTTCATGATTCAGATTTTTGTCACAAATAAAATAATCTCTCAAGTACACCTGTAAAGTTCGTGCTCATGATTCAGAAATATTTATGAGCTTGCACTCGAGATTCAGAATATTCTACAATATTCACTTCCATTCCCCATTTCATGTTTCATATACATTTGGTTGACTGAACAATTTGCCTCTGAAATATTAGATTCTTGTAAATAAGAACTTAGAAATGTCCTCTATTTTATTCCATCGTCGATAAAATCTACAAGACTGCGACCTCCTACATTCTTTACGTCCCCATCCACGCAAACTCTCTAGCGCCGTTTCTGTCATGATCAACCTTTCCACTCCCGCGTCCCCATTTCCCTTCGCCGTCCTCACCGCCTTCAGCGTCCTCGCCGATTTCGCCATTCGCGCAGCGCCGCGACGCGACTTTGATTAAACGTGAGCATGCCCACAATGGGCGTTCGGCGCCCCGCCCCTCCCCGCCCCTCCCCGCCCCTCGCACGCCCCGGGACTGCCTTGGGCGCGCATTAATCCCATCGGGATCTCACAAGCGCTGGCGGAGCGGGATGGGAACCGACGCGGACAACCCGGTTCTGAAGAAATAGGTAGGGAATAGTGGCGAGTGCTGTTAAGTCGGAAGATGTGGGAGTTGCCGAGGAGAGAAGAAGAGACGTAAAGAAACTAAAGGAGCTGGAAATGCTAGAAAAAGAACCGCTGGAGGAGTGAGGAAGAGAGAACTGTTCAATAAATGTTGATACGTTTGATGTTAAACAGTGTGATTTCTGTTTAATGTACGAGCCGCTAGAATTCTCCTCCAGACAGCGACTGAGAAGCTAGCGTCGAAAAACCTGCCGTCATCAGGACTCGAACCTAGGATCTCTCGGTTAGAGGCGCTCCAGTGACATCAGTTGATGCACTAAGTTACCGCTCCCGGTCACTAAATGTACGGGACTAATGACTTAGCAGTTTACGCCCCGGGAAACACATCAATCAGTATTTCTAACTCCCTAGAACGGTAGTTCCCCTCCAGATTATCTGCGTTAGCAAAGCACCGCTCCAGAAAGCTCCAAGCTTCTGATTGGACTCTCGGTATGGATGATAGTGTTATGCATAAAAATGTGTTCGTGAAAATGTGAGGGAATATCGTGAGGAATGTGTGTCTTAGACTCGCACCTTGTATTACGCCAGAAGGATTTCTCCCCGGGGTGGGCACCTAGTTGCTAGCCTCTATCCACACACCCCGCCGACGCATAATTACACCTTGGGCTGGCATACAGATTCCGTCGTAACGCTGTTAGCCCTCTCGGGAATCTTCCCTTTTAAGTCTGCGTCGGGCCGCCCTGCCAGCTCTGAGCTATTGGCTTTCCAGGCCAGTGCCAGAGTCGACACAATGCGCCACCCACAATGCGTTGGGACAAGTCCCTCCCCAGAGTATTGGGCCAATGTCACGTCGAAGCCGAGAACCCAACTGTGGGCCGCCCGGACGAAGGCCTAGGGGTCTCGGGGTCCCAACCCGTTTCCCCACTGCCTACACCTTTAGACTATCGACGTGGGTACCGCCGGAACCTAGGCAACCTGAAAGTCATGCTCCCCGTCTGGGCATTTATACTTAGTATGTGGGTTCTAGATCCTCCGCCAGGTGCATAGCGGATGCAGGCTAACGAACCTCTCACCCAATCTCGCTCAAAAGTCAGTGATGAGTTTCCTAGTCACTGTCCTCAACTTGAAGCTAACGACCTGACTGCCGCCGAGCAACTCGGGTTCGAGTGGACGTTACCTCCTCCACTAAGCGAGCCGGGCTTTGCGACGGTCTACCTCCCTCCTTCCCTGCGGGGACCAGGGAAGATCGCCAGGCAGCCCATTCTCAGCTAGTAAAAGAACCGAGCAGGCCTTGAATTGAACAGAAAAGACACGAGAAACTACCGATCAGTGCCGCCTGAATTCCCCTCCAGACCTGGCTGAATTCGGCCCCCAACATGACCGCCGTGGAAGCTACTTCGCCTCCGGCAGTGCTCCGGGCAACTCCTCCGGGCAGAAGGTGGGGATGGGCGCTGCGGCTGCGGGCACGCAAACTGCATAATGAGCGAACGACGCGCTGTCCCGAGGTTTTCCCGCGCTTAGCGCTGGTCGATACTGCGTCGGCAGCTGCGACCACGCGCCGTCCCGCATCTCGACAAAAACAGGTGCCGACTTGGGGGTTGAAGACAACCGCTGCGATGTGCTTACGACTATGTGATTCAAGGAGGGGAAGATCTACTGAAGCGAAAAATCTGTGAAGAAACACTTAGATAGATATTAATTTATTTAGTCAAAAACAGTAACAACTCTGTGACGTATGGGGGAGAAAATCATCTGCGCACGCTTTCTTGTGTTTCAGAATCCCTTCTCAACAATTTAACTATTAATAGTTGAAAGATGAAATAATAATAATAATAATAATAATAATAATAATAATAATAATAATAATAATAATAATAATAATAAATTTAAAAAAGCGAGAGATTAACATTTCAAAAACTAGATATTTGCGTTGGGACATCAGGACATAAAACCATTAAAGGTGATTTTATTTAATCGGCAGGTTGTAGAAGGACGAGAGACCAATTTAAAACATAATTTCGCTCCACACAGTTTCAAATGAGCCCTCAATCATGTCTAATCATCTTTGTTTCACACACAGCTTGGTTACATATATTTGCTCATATATGAATCTTGTGGTTAATGCAATTTATCTAATTGAGACAAAAATGACTAGAGCTGTTACAAAATTCCTACATTTAAATCACAATAATCTACCCAAGGTTAGTTAATTATTTACAGAAAAGTACAGTGTAATTAACCACAGGTGTTATCAAAAAATTATGACAAAGGAACATTTTACAAACAATATTTCTATTGTTATAAAAAGTTCACTACTATATCATCCTGTCCACTAAAATAACACATGGTAAACATGAACTGCATAGAAAACAAAAAGGAAATATATGAAAACAATACTCTACAAACCATGTCGATAACAAAGTAGATGGTTTTACTAATGAACCGTGCATAATACACATGCATATACCTTGCTTAAGGTATTATGTAGAGCAGCGCATACACAATTATTCCGCCGTCCTCGCGTTGTGGCTTGCAGACACTCGGCCTTGGCGCGTATTGTACGCAGGGTACAAAGCGCCTAGCTGCGAATGGCCTGGGTGCGCGCGGCGTGGCGAGCAAGGTGGCCGCCGCCCGCACCGCTTCCGCCTTCCTCGCCGCCTTACACAGGAGCCCTGGCTCCACCACCCAGGCGCTGGCGGTGACACGCCCCTCGCTGCTTGGGGCGTCAGCGTTTTACTTTTCGCTCCGCGGCCATTAATTATGTGTTAGTAATGCTTTCGTGATTGTTTTCAGCGCACGCATTTCTCAGCGTTCAGCTCAGCAAGTTGTCAGCGTACGCATTTCTGATCGTTTTCAATGTAAACGATGTAACATCATGTCATACTTGTCTCCTAATTCTATATTTAGTCCCTTTGATATTATTTTTCCCTATTATTTTACATTAATGTTTTCTACAGTAGTTTACAATGTTTCACCAATAAGGACGTTCCATGATTTGTTGATTCCTAATAAAGTCAGTGTGACATCAAATACGTCTCCAGTCATTGACTTTGTGAGTTTTAAATCCCTTTTGCGGCGCCCCCATCCTGTCAGGCTCTTTTCATATTTCATAACTCAATTGAAACTTCGCTGTCTCCAGTTGCCTTTTTCAGTTCTACGGTCTGCGTCTTCATCAACTTTCGCATCACTACAATTACGTTACAACATCCATAACTACCTGAGATCTATCCTTGCAGGATATTTCGTTCTAAACGCCTCCTGCAGACCCCTTTGCACAGCATCAGCTTTGTCCAGGGAACCATAGCTTGGCTTGCGGACCACAGCGCATTCTGCGCCTAATGTGCTGGGCTCGGGGATTTGGGAGCAGGAAAGGAGAGTTTGTGAGCGGGTCGCTGGGCGAGCAGCGTAGGTGTACTTAGGGTACAGCTCCATTTTGATGCTCCTAGAGGACCGTTACGGCGGCAACGCTGCTTACCTGCGGTTTAATAACAGCGCAACCCTACGGGGTGTGTATAAACTCAAAAAAAAATATTTACATAGTCATTATTTATTATACAAAATATTTTGTCATGAAATGCGTTGTACAGACACAAACTGGTATTATGTTAATCGCGTAGACCACTGCTTAGAGATCAGTCATCAATTTGATATGTGTAGCTACACGTAAAGTGAGTCGTAATGGAATGGCTGGCTCTAGTAATTTCCCAGAGTATCCTAAAAATACTCAGATCTCTTTCCTGTACGATACAGTTACCGTATGCTGTGAGCAGTTACGCCCCCTCCACAGCGCCATAAGATAGAGATCACAAAGAGGCTGTAACACGCGTGCGTGCGCTGTGTCATTAGGATCGGCGATTTGGATGCGGGTAGTTGTAGATAAGCGGACGCTGCAGTCGTGTCAGGGGCGGAGGCGTAGCAGAAGAGTAGCAGAAGCGCGCAGATGTATGTGGATGGGCGTGGCTGCATAGGTGCCGAGTTGATGAGGGTGTGGATGGTTGTGCGGACGGCTGGAGGGGAGGGAGCACCCGCGTCAGAAATGGAGGTGGGGGCCTCTGCGGGCCGGAAGAATGCGGGGGGCGGAATGAGAGGGCGGGTGAGCTTGGATGAGGAGGCGGCTGAGCTTGGGTGAGAGGGCGGCTGAGCTTGGGTGACAAGGAGGGTGAGTTTGGGTGAGAGGGCGGCTGAGCTTGGGTGACAAGGGAAGAGGGTGAGCTTGGGTGAGAGGGTAGGTGTCGATGAGGGGGAAGGCGTGCGTGGGTGCAAGGGCGGAGCGGTTGGAGACAGGGTGGTAATCTTGGATGAGAGGTCATGTAGGGGTGAGAGAGAGGGCGGCCGGGTTTAGGCTCAGAGGGCTGACGGTGTGGGTGCGAGGGCGGGTTTCGCAGGGTGAGATGGCATGGGTCTTGGGGTGAGAGATCAAGTGGACGTGGGGTGAGGGCGAGTGAGAGTAGTTGAGACGGACAAATAAGAGTGGAGAGAGCAAGTCGTGGGTGAATGGTAAAATCGGTGGGTGTGAGAGGGCGAGGGGTGCATTTCGGAAAAGGAGGGCAGCGGTCGGTGAGAGGTCTGAATGGCGAGAGCAAGAGGAAAGAGGGCGGACGTGGGGTGAGGAGTGGAGAGGATAAGGGGGAGAGGAGAGAGCGTGTGGAAGAACGAGAGCAGCTGTTTGCGGAGAGCCAGCAGGGGCGAGAGGGAGAGTGAGAGTGAGAGCGAGGAGAGGGAGAGCATGCTGATGCGAGAGAGAGAGCGGATGGTAGGTGAGAGCATGGATGAGAGGGAGAGCGGGTGGGTAGGAGGGAGGGAGAGCGGGTGAGCGGGAGAGAGCAGCAGGTGGGTGGGTGGTGGATAGGGTGAGAGGGAGAGACTGATGAGAGCGAGAGGGTGGCGGGTAAGAGAGGAGAGGAGAGCGGGCGGAGGAAAGGAAGGAGCGGAGGACGGAGAGACAGAGGTGAGAGTGGGAGAGGGGGAGCGGGAGCAAGGATGAGAGCGACATGTAAGGAGTGTGAGATAGACCAGGCGGCGAGAGGCAGAGCGGTGGGGAGCGGGGAGAGACAGCAGGGTGAGAGTGGAGAGGTGAGTGAGAGATGCCAAAGGGAGAGTGCGTGGATGTGAGGAGAGCGCGCGGGTGAGCGGGCGTCGCCTGCTGCGAGGCGCCTCCAAGGGCCGCGCCGAGGGGCCGGTACCATGGCCTCATCACCCGAGGACGCCGCCTGCATCGTTAGCCCCGTCAGCGGACCCTCTCGCGCCGCCGTCACCGCCCACGCCCACGCCTGCGCCGCGCCGGCCAGCTCTCGGCGTCTCGAAGCGCCGCAACCCGCCCGCCCGCCCCCTCGCTCCGCTGGAAACTCTCCTTTGTGGGCGCGCGGCACTGACGCGTGGCGCCGACGCGCAGCCACCGAGGAATGGACGCTTAGCGCGCCTGTGACGCCCCTCAGCCCTCCTCCCTCCCTTCCTCCTCCCCCCCTCCTCCTCCTCCGCCTCCTCCTCCTCCTCCTCCTCCTCCTCCTCCTCCTCCTCCTCCTCCTCCCCTCCACCTCCTCCCCTCCGCCTCCTCCTCCTCCTCCTCCGCCTCCCCTCCTCCGCCTCTCCGCCTCTTCCGCCTCTTCCGCCTCTTCCGCCTCCTCCGCCTCCTCCGCCTCCTCCGCCTCCTCCGCCTCCTCCGCCTCCTCCGCCTCCTTCCGCCTCCTCCGCCTCCTCCTCCGCCTCCTCCTCCTCCTCCTCCTTCTCCTCCTCCTCCTTCTCCTCCTCCTCCTCCTCACCACTGGAGAGAGGGTTATGGTTCTTTCAAGAACCACACATTCCGCCTACTACTCTTAAACCGTTGAATATTTAGATCTCTTTTAGGTATAAGGGTGCTTCAACAGTTAGATATGGGTATCTAATATCACGCAACTGAATGCATATAAACGTTTCTTTTATTAAACAGCAACTATATCGCTATTTAAATGTACTCATTTAATTTACAATTCAACTTACGTGCCCGTATAAAACCAAGAAAAAGATAAAAATCAAATGATACAACTTTGTATCCGGCGATATATAGTATATAATATGTTATAAAATATGGTTTTCTCCCCGATCGTACGATATATTCCACTTTATTGCAGAAATAAAAAGTAATTTTAGATCAAGGATTTAACTTTGCCATGCACGTTCTTCCTTGTTATTCGAAAATATAGTGTGCAGTATATGGAGTATTCAGAATGTGCCTAACTAGGAATTTAGGTTTTGTGCAAAAATGATTATTTCATAAATTTGCTTTCACTCCGTTTCGCTTATTTCTTACAATAAAAAGAGTTACAAGTGTTTAATGCTTTATATTATTATAATGTAATAGTTTTAATTTATTACGAAAATACAGAGAAGTTCACAAGATATAAGGAAGGGAAGAAGCCACTACTTTTCTCCCTCCTCCCCCTCTCCCCACTCCCTCTCCCACTCTCCCTTCCCCTCTCCCACGACCCCACCTCCCTCCCTCTCTCTCTCTCTCCTCCTCCCTCTCTCCAAACCCCCCTTTCTCTCACAAAACCACTACAATTGCAAGTAATATGTATTTTATGTTCAATACAAATTCAGACACATCATTAAAATATTTTGGACCGTTCAGATTTTTAAGAATGATATTCAATTTTCTTACATATTCGTTCATATTCATAAAAAACTCCATTACATTTATTTTGTGCTCTGTGCAGCTGAGTAAAAAATATCTCTATTTTGATGTTTAAGTTATACTACTGCAGTAGTTAAATAGATTAGCGTAGATTAATTAAGTAGATAGTATGAATGATGTTACATGAACCACTATACATTTACAATATATTTTACTACATACATAAGATTTTATTTAGGAAATAATCAATTTCGTCAAAAAAAGAAATCCCTTGCAATATAAACAAAACTAAAGGGTCTTTCATAATCATAATTGTTTCCAATGAGTATAACTATAGGAGAATAAGTAAGGAAATATTTTAAAAAGTCTCTTTTCTTTTATCAAAACCTTTGATTTACGTGAAGTGTTTGACAAACAGACCTAGGTCTTCAAAGTTCATCTACATTATATTTCATTACAGAAAGAGAGTACAATCAGGTAGACTCGTATAAAAAATGAGAAGCTAAGAGAAATGTTATTTTCCAATGATTATTCTGATATTGTTGGGCACATATTCTCTCGAAATTGCAATAAAGCGGTTTTCTATCGAAAACTTTCGGTTGATGTTTCAAAAAGAATGCTTTTGCAAAAAGAGGAACTGGGAATCAAATGAACTTGGGTGGTTCTGAATACTATATTCAATTCTGAGCGTGAATTGCTATTTGCCCTCTTGGAAGAAAGACCATTGAATTCCAATATCTCTGAATCACTTTACCGTTTGATTTAATTCTAAAATAGGAAACAACGGTAAACAAAATTTTACCTCTTTAATTTTCTTTATATCATGAAGATAGAAAATATATTAGTTTTTCGAATATATAAGAAAACTCTAAGGAAATTTAGCAATATACTCTAGTAAGAAAATAAAGGTTTAACAATATTATACTTCATAAATACCTTCATAAATACTTCATAAATACCATAAAATGGTATTGGCAGGTGTCATGAAAATATTTTACTAGTTTTGAAAATGGAAACACTTTCTAACCCAAAAAAAGTAATTAGAAACTTCAAAGCGAAGAAAGGTTATGTGTACTGAAGAGACCCCTTCACTCGTCGGAAGCAATTGCTTCCACAATCAAACAACTTGAAAGAAACAAATCTTTTCGCGAGAATGGTACTCTTAAATTGTTTTAGAAACGTACTTGTCTCAATAATCCTAGTATTCAGTTTGAATTAAAAGTCCTAAAACCCCTTCTCTTTAGGCCCAGAATATAACGCAGAATATAACGAATATCAAAAACGTGTTTAAAGTTAGAAGCAAGAAAAAATAAAAACTGAAATTATAAACTATTCATACATGTACAAAATTTAGATCTCGTTAATAAAGCATCTTTAGGTTTTTGAGAGTCAACATTGTCCCTGATATTACAATTACAATATGTAACGGAATATATTATCTGTACTTTTAATGTGTTTACGTAATGTATTATAAAATAAATTATCATACCTTGAAGATAATGAAGGACACCGTGTCTATGCGCGCTACCTTCACGTTTCTAGAAATTATATTTTTTGAAAAATATTGGGATATGCCACGCATACAGCTTCAAAAAAAGGTAGCATTCCTTTTAATCTTTTAAAAAATGTATTGTCTTCCTGATCAACATATTTGCATTTTTGGTTGTAGGATTTTGAATAGAAACATACATAACTTTGAGTTTATTTTCTAACTGTGGGTGTCCTGGATGGATGCGTTATATATTTTTCGGGTATTTTAATAATTTTATTTTTTTGGAAAGTGAATTGATACTAAAGAGAATGATCGTTGATGTGATTATTCGATAGAGGTTATATCATTTGAGGTAGATTTACTGCTCTCTCATGGTGGTCTGAGTCTGTCGTTAGGGAAGTGTGAGTGTTTTCTTAGGTTACGTCCCGCTGTACGTCCAAGGTGAAATACGGAGGCGCTGGGAGCGAAGAAAAGAATTCTTCAGACAGTTTGGTAACGTGTTTATCCATTGTAGGAATTTGGTGCGGGGGTGTTCGTGGTGGATTTGTTTGTTCGAAATGAACCACGGAACTGTTATAAAAATAATAATAATAGTAATAATAATAGTAATAATAATAATAGTAATAATAATAATAATAATAATAGTAATAATAATAATAATAGTAATAATAATAATAATAATAATAATAATAATAATTATTATTATTAATGATATTTAGCACATTATTTTGTATTGTTTGCGGAATGCTCATATTAGATTTGGCGTATTTCCCAAATATCGAGCATGCGTACGTCATTGTTGGTCTAATTATCGACTCGTAAATTAGCGTTTCGGTCTCTATTTTAAGGGAGGATTTTTTGTTATTTTGTTCATAAAGTTGGGATATTTTGCTTGTGTTTTCGTTCCTGTTGTGTTTATGTGTTTTTCCAATTTAAATTTGTATCAAGTTGCATATCTATGTTGTTGTCTTACTGGTCACCAGATGGTATCCCTGCGCCATCAACTATCCATTTTCACATCTCAACACCACCTGGGTCCAATTGCTTGCTTTTCCGTCTCTGTGGTATTGCACCGTGGACTGGCGTTTATTAACATGTCGCGCAAACCTTCGGAAACAACTTGTAGTGAGGGTCTGCGGACCTCTATTGGAATGCCCCACTAGGATACTAGAAATAAGCTGTGACTAATACCCAGCGACCAGAATAGTTTATCTCACCTTCGCTCAACGCCATTAACAAGCCATACTACCGAGTTTCAGCAAAACAGTAAACCATTACCAAAATCTGGCAGTATGTTTTCTTATAAAAAATGTAAGGAGAGGCCTCAGGCTTATATGGCCTCAAAATTGATAATTTTTATTTAACTGTCACAAAATTTGTATTATATATTTAATATACTTCACACAAAATTCGTTCAAAACATGTCGGGGAAACTTTTCACATTCTTATTGCTATAAATTTTTGTAAACGGAATATTTCAAAAACAAAACGTCACCAAAAATCTAATATATTTTTGTCTATTCTTTATTGTTGCAAAAATAAACTACATTTTTAGCAATATGGTTTTCACGGTTATGATAATGGTTTGAATGTAAATAAAATTCCCATTCTTGTTGCATTCAACCCACCATAACGTACGCATCATCAAATGACACATTTCCTTTAGAACGTCGTATTGGATACTAACAAGAAAAACTAAACTTAAATAGTACTATATAATTCTTTATTTATAAGTTTACAAATACTTATAATAGTACTAATACTTTACTTTTAATTTACTGCTATTACTCATAATGGAATTCTAATATTGTTTATCCTAAGACGACTGAATGTTTTATTTACATTGTTAATACTTTTCAATGAAACACTTTTAAAGAATGTTTCTACTAATTTGCATTAGTGATTTAGATTTTGATTTTAGTAATCGTTGAAAGATATTGAGACAGTCCTGCAGATAAACTATTTCAATCTCGTCTTTTTCTCTTCACAGATGAAAATTAACTCTGATTTTTTATCCTTCTTATCACTTTTTCTCCATGTACGATTTCTTTTCTAACCTGCTTAGAATTTCTTTCCGTGCTACCCTATCTCCAGCTCAATAAATTTCTTGCAATTTTGTCTATTTTTCGCCATTTATTTGTTTCCCAAAGAAGACTAGACTTGATGAACAATTTGTTTCCTACGACGAGCTCAGCCGTTCGTTCCTCAGAGAGTCCAGTACTCTGAATTTCCCCAGTTCTAAGCGGGTCCCAATGTCTTGTGGCTAACTCGTGTAATGGTCTGAAAAAGGCCGTGTGAGTACTATTCCTCTGGAATTCCTATTGGATTCTTTTAAACATGTCATAAAAAAGTAAACTTTTTTCAAGTTTTATTCATTGCCGAATTTAGTCATATTTTTAGTTGATTTAATGTTAGCAATGATCCTCAGTAGTTTATCATTTTCCATGTATATAATTACCTGATCTAAGAAAGAATAATTGCATTTTATAAAAAACAATTACGAACAAATGTAATAGATTTATTGCTAGATACATTAATTTCTATAAAATTATGGTGCATATTTCGAAAATGAGAGAACATCAGGCAGTAGAATTCGTAAATCCCTCTGGTTCCTATTTCTCTGTTTGCAATGCTTGTTTGTATTTTTGTTTTTGTGGTACATGACATTGAGTTTTAGCAAGTTAGAAAATTTAGATTTAATATTTCGTTTTGTGTTTGAGAAATAGTATGCAACGTACGAACCAGGGACCGAAAAGGTATTGAATACCGGTAAAAAATACCGGTATAATACCGGTATTTTTCCATACCTTTTTCAAATACCTTTATTCATTTATACCGGTAAAATGTTATACCGGTATTATACCGGTATTTTCAATGAAGAAATATAGCTTTCCATCCATACATGTTGACAAAATAGATTGCTTTAGTTAATAATATCTCACAAAATGTTTATTAATCAAATATCATTTCATAACTGATATTTATTGTTTAAATTATTATTTTGTGTATATATCTATCTATCTATCTATCTATCTATTATATATATATATATATATATATATATATATATATAATTTAAACTTCGGAAAAGTTGAAATATGAAATAATAATTATTGGTTCCATTGAAGAGAACCTTTTCTTAGTGTCCTTCATCGAGCTATCTCCCATCTGACCTGAGAGATGACCTAAGTCTGTCTTTGTATTTCGCACATGGAGAGGCTGTCAACGTATGCGCCGTGCCGTAGGCGTAGGACCGTTCCGACCCCTCCTTCGGCGAACTGAGGAAGCGTTGACACCTTGAGATAATCACGAACGCTCAGGCTTTCAGGCCCAGTTTTGTTTTTGTTAAAAAATGATTTCCTTTTACTTCATTTCACAATTAAATCTTAATTATACATTAATAAATAGGGCTAAATAAAATGTTATAAAAGGGTTCCTTCTACTGGGTAGCTTACATTGTAAAATGCATCTGGAGGACCCACTTCGAGAAGAGTGTTTCTTCCTTAATAATAAGAAATATATACTAACATTATTAATTAATAAAAGAGTTTATTAATATTAACATTTTTTACTTTTCAATTAAAATTAACATTTAATTGAATTAAATTTATAAATTAACAAACAAAATGATAAATTAATTTACACAAATTTAATGCAAACATTTAAAATTTAATTAGTATTAATATTTTAAAATATTTATTAAAATTAATTAATATTATATAGTACTATTAATATTTTTCTTAATGAACTTTCTTAAATAATACATGGGTGTAAATTAAACATCCTTCAATCATTAATTTTGAATTAAACATAACGCATCTGTTTCCTCGCGTAAGAATAGTTAATATGTCTATTAGCGTTCAATGTCAATTTTTAATATTGTTTTAGTTATAATTATGGTGCAGAATAAGGAAACTGGGCCAACTGAAAAAATTATTTTCGGGAATGTTAGTGACACGATCAAATTTAAGCAAATAATCGTATTTAGTGATAAACACAGTCATGCAAGAAGGAAGTTTGGTATGCGTGGGAAGACTCATTTATGGATAAGAAGACATGTTTCTCCATTTTTTATCGCTACTAGAAAGGACAAGATTTATACGGAGAAATTCGATAAATTTTCAACACTCTATCACGTGTCGCCAAGCTCTGCGCCCGGACGTGAGGTCCAAGGTCAGCGAACGAGCTCGTGTTGACGTCTGCGAAAGACCGTTGGCTGGTCCCTCCGTCTGACGACATAACTCGACTTCCCAGTCAACGGCAGAACTCGACCTAGCTATAATAAGTGTCAAAAATCCGCCACCCTCGGGACTCGAACCCTAGGACCTCCCGGTCAGAAACTCAGCCGTGTGTAGTTGTTTCCTCTGAGTCATCTCAGCGGAAATATCACAATGAATTTCCCCCAAATACCTGTATGATTCTACTGAAATACCGGTATTTTCTTATGAAAATACCGGTATTTTGATGAGAGAATACCGGTATAATACCTTTAAATAGAGGTATTTTACCGGTATAGACGTCGGATAAAGGTAAAATACCTCTAAAAATACCGGTATTTGACGTCT
The DNA here is from genome assembly GCA_964035755.1 of Teleogryllus oceanicus. Taxonomy (NCBI): domain Eukaryota; kingdom Metazoa; phylum Arthropoda; class Insecta; order Orthoptera; family Gryllidae; genus Teleogryllus; species Teleogryllus oceanicus. The sequence goes on from CAXIVR010000003.1 coordinate 184,176,865, forward strand.
TATACCGGTATTTTTAAAGGTATTTTGAATAAAGGTATAATAGAGGTAAAGGTATTTGTATACCGGTATAAATACCTTTACCGCTATTATTTCGGTATTCGGTCCCTGGTACGAACAGTGCTTCTTTTAATAAATTTACCATTTCTCTTGACTAAGTCATCGTTTAAAAATATCGTTTCCTGGACGATCTTGATGAATATAAGGGGGCAGGTCAAAAAATATCATTTTAACAATTCTGTTTCACAAAAATTAAATAAATGATTTATGGTGGAATAATTTAAACACATCTGGAAGATTATACATTCTCAACGCGCGCGATAACACGGAAATATGAGTCTATTCATATGAAAGTAAGAAACAAAAAAATCGCTACTTTTGCAAAATAAAGTCGTTACTCTCCCAAACCATTGCCGTCTTTTAAAATAACTTTGAGAAAAAGTAGCTACTCTACATACCAATGAAGACTCAACGTCTGTCTTCCGTTCGTGTAGAATCGCTACCTAGGTTTGTTTTCCCGGATTCCAAGCGCGATACTTGATTTCATTTGATTTCTTCGTGTGTCCGGGCGCGTCATCTGCTTTGGTCAATAGTCCCGTTAGTCTAGTGCATGTTTTTTTCTCGGGAGATGGCGGTGATCTTTCCCCGCTGGATGGCGAGATCCGGCGCCGACCTACCGTCGGCTAGTGGGGTTTCTCCCTAACCAGGACTCTCCCACCAGCGAGGCGCCGCCCCAGCCGGGACAAGCTCTAAATTCCCGACCGGTCTCCCGGAAACTGTGGTAGTGTAGTGCACGTTAGTGAAAGTGAGTGTGTAAGGGAATAGGGTAGGACAAGGAAGAGGAAGGAAAGATCGCGCGCGGTCCGTGGCCCGTTTGGTAGGGTACTAGTCCAGCATTCGCCTGGTGTTGATCGTATTAACCACGGAAAACTTCCGATCAGAGCAGCCGGCTGCTAGAATTCTTCTCCAGACAGCGACTGAATTCGACCTAGCTGAAAAGATTAGTGTCAAAAATCCTGCCGCCATCAGGACTCGAACCTAGGACCTCCCGGTCAGAAGCGCTGCAGTGACATCAGTTGATGCACTAAGCTACCGCTCCCGGTCGCGATACATCATGGGAAGATTAAGTGGATCTTAGTACGTAGGTACAGGTCGAGGCTATCTCTCACCTTTCCCCGTCGCGAGTCTACGTCGCCGTGCCATGAGGTCACGACTTTTTTCTTACGAGAACCCTTCAATCTCTGTCGCCAGAAAAAAAAATGACTGGTGCCACCGCCGATGAAATATCGTTGCGCGTTTACCCGCACTACTAGGCTACGTGGGAACGCACTCTTACGTCAGCGGGTATCGAACAGCAGCCTCGCTGCGCGTTTTCTCACCCGATGCGCCCGAAAGCAAGGAGCGATTTTTCTTGATCAAACATTCCGCACGTCAACGCGCGGTAATCTTGCTCTGCTGAGAATATTGAGGAAAAAGTGAGCGTTTTTACATGCCCGGTAGTGAATATGTACTGACCTAAAAAGAATATAGGTCGCGATAGTAGCAACGCGTAGCAGAGCCTCTGGCTTCGAAGCCCGTTAAGTTGATTGATTTTATTGATTTATTCGTGTTTCCGGGCAACTGATTTGGTCATTAGTCCCGTTAGCGTAGTGCAGGTTTTTTCTCGGGAGATGGCTGTGATTTTCTCCCACTGAATGGCGAGATCCGGCGCCGACCTACCGTCGACTAGTGGGGTTTCCCCCTAACCAGGACTCTCCCACCAGCGGGGCACCGCCCCAGCCGGGACAAGCTCTAAGCTCCCGACCGGTGTCCCAGAATGTGTGGTAATGTAGTGCATGTTAGTGTAAGTGTGTGTGTGTAAGGGGGAGAGGATAGGACAAGGAATGGGAAGGACAGATCGCACGCGGTCCGTGGCCCGTTTGATAGGGAACTGCTCCGGCATTCGCGTGGTGTTGATCGGAGAAACCACGGAAAACTACCGATCAGAGCAGTCGGCCGCTAGAATTCTCCTCCAGACAGCGACTGAATTCGACCTAGCTGAAAAGGTAGTGTCGAGGATCCTGCTGCCGTCAGGACTCGAACCTAGGAACTCCCGGTCAGAAAAAAGCGTTAAGAAACGCGTTTTCCCACCTCGTGATAATTCAGTGGATCGAAATTCCTATCGGTCTCCTGTTTCAAAACCGGGATAGCTCACATTAGACATCAGATGAGCTACTTCTAAGGCTGGTTGCTATAGTTTTGTTATAACACTAATTTAACTCACACTTATGCACTTTTCTCACACTTTCTCTTTCAATATTGGTCTGTTTTGAGCTACTCGTATCCATTTCTTTCATTGCTATCGCAAATAAAACGTTCCGTTACCATCGCTCATTCTTGTTCAAAGGGGTAGGGACAAGATTGCGAAAATCTAGTTATGAAACATAGTTGAATGAAAACATAGTTATGAAAATAGTTATTAAGTTTTGAAAATAATTAACAATGTATAATTGATGTATGATTTTTCTCCGTAAGTTTATAAATAATTTACCATAATTTCTGTCTTAAATTGAAAATCAAATAGTTGTTTTGAAAATATAAATTATTATTGCTTAGAGACTAAAAATACATGAAAAAAATGTTAATATATGCAGTTTAATAATAATTATCATATATAGTGTAAAAAAGTAATTATTTTGTTAAGAGCGATTTACCATCGAAAGTGAAACGCACAGGAGTGGAAGGTTAAAACAATATGTTTGAAAAAATGTGTTCCACCTAATAAATATAACTCTTAACAAACTTCGAGAAATGTTTTCAATTCTCTATAAGCGCGTAATTTTGTATATATTCTGGATGGATTCATGCGTTACCCTCGAACACTTTGTGAGACATCGAAAATTCTTTAATAACCTGAGTTAAGAGTGTAGCAACGGTCATCTCGCCAGTTTTGAATAAATGCCAGAAATTCCGAATTTTATATATATATATATATATATATATATATATATATATATATAATTTTAGTATATACACACATTTGTCTGGGCCTATTTAGATTTCAACCAATAATATTCGCCAGTAAATCATACTAATCTTCGTCAGCTCCACACAAAAGCCCTTCAACACATTGACTCCTACGCGTAAGAAACGAACACTTTCAAAACATAATCTTTCAGAATGCTGGTAGTATTTTATACGACTCGCACTCATGAAGAAATATGCCGTAAACGTGCTCATAAAGTAGGATACACGCGTCGTAGCGTTGTACCAATGAGAGTTTGTTGGTAATCTCAGAGGATATACTGCACGTACTACCTACTTATAACTTTGCGTTCCACAAAAGGCATCTCTAAAACAGATGGATATTTTAAAATTGTATGGGTTATATACGAATTTTATGTTACACGTGGGACCCGAGGGCTGGGAAAGGTGCTTTTCGATTTATAACCTCATCAATTGGAAAATACTTTCATATATTATTCACACATTCATATATGATACAAACTAGTATACTCATGAGAGTAAGCAATTTTCTAGTTATTGCTGTCCAATATGAGGTTTGTGAATTTGTAAACAACTACTCAAATGCGCACAACAAACCACAGCTGTTGCAATACTCACATAGGACATGAGCAGAATAAATCGTGCTTTCCGATCTTTTCGCAGAGCGAGTGCTTTGAGTTTACTCACTGCAGTACAATGGGCGAGTGCAGAACTATCTGGCACATTTCACTGGATGTTACTCAACGTACAAGTTCTTTAATGGGCTGTGGTTTCTACAATATGTGATAACAAATACTATTTATTTATTTTACGTCAAAAAACAGTTAAAAACTGCGTATGACGTGCAATGGGGAAAAGTGAATTGTGTGCACATTTTCAAATTTCTGTGATCCTTACACTAAGTCATATACTACTTAAAATTGAAGAAAAAAAAAGAAAAACTAATAATGAAAGAAGTTTGATCATATGAATTATCGTATGAGTTATTGAAACATAGAATGCAAACTTTGGTGTTGTATCAGAGTGAGAAAGTAGTGAATCGAGGATTCGACCTTGACCTACGACTTGAAATACACTTCACCCAATTCTCTATGCTAGTATTGAAATAACTAATCTTCTCTCTACTTTTGAAAATTAGTTATTCTTTTTTTGGTTTAAGAAATAACTGCTCCGAAGAAAAGCTGGAGGAGCTACAACAGCACATACGTTTTCGAGTATTTCTAACTTTTTCAACTTTCGAAAATTCAGAGAGTTCAAGGAAAATAAGACCTTCGTCATTTTTAATCGCCTTCTGCTCTACCCGTGAAAAAATGGAGTATGTTTTAGGAAATTTTGAAAATTTGGATGCTTAATGAAAGTATCACCAAAATCAAAATACCCGTTTCAAATTCGCAGGACTCCGTTGTGAGACATATGTTCGACCATACACTAGATACAAACTCACTTACGGGCTCCTCCGGTCTGAGGTCAGCAGTGAGGCTACCCGTGACAACACATACAGGAAAGACAAGGGACAACATGAGAGACATGAGTATCATGTTCGGGACTCAGGAAACTTCTTGAAGAAGATAGGGCAGTCAGCAGTTAAATTTAATTATATGTGTGTGAAGCTCTGTCCTTAGGTTTCATACATCACACAAAAAGTTCGAGTTATGATTTATTTAGTCAAAAAACAGTAAAATGTGACTGTATGTGATGTATGGGGGAGAAGATCATCTGTGCACGTTTTCTTGAGTTTCAGAACCCCTTTCCAACATTTTAACCATATGCAAGTATAGTTGAAAGAGTTTTGAAAGTTAAGAAAACAAAATAAATAATAAAATTTTAAAAAATCGGGAGATTAGCAACATTTGACAAACTAGACACTTTCGTTCCCAAGTTATAGAAAACTTATTTGCATCGGTAAAGGAACTCCATATTTGATTTTTCTGCATTAATAACAAAATAGTAATTCACATTCAGTTCTGCCCTTACCACTTCAAGTAAAAGGAGAGTTCAACAACGCGAGCGCATAGTGAAGATATATTTAAGTCCAGAAGCAAACCAAAGGACCATCTCAGCATTTGTTCAATGGATCAAAGATCCTGGATAAAAACCTGACCGATGTGGGGGTCATGGATCTGGAAACTAAAGTACATTATGTGATATAGTCTTTTTTAATTATACAATACAAATGTAAAATGCATTATATATGGTCGATTTGTTAAAATAAACACTTTTTTCTTTTTGATGATCAGTACAGTCTCTTATTGTATAGAATCTGTTATGTAGGAGAAAAGGTTTTACTTCTAACTTAAATTTGTTTACCGACTTTAATGTTTAATGTCATCTGGTAATGCGTTAATAGTTTTATTATCAGGAAACTGGGACATTAAACACAACGGTAGATCTGGCCTTGCGGTGTATTGAAGAAGAAACATTAATATTTTAAATGATAAGGAGTGAATTCGTCTAAGTCAGGCATATCAATGTCGTGGGCAAGATAACAAGCTTACTAGAGCACGGGCGCTGCGTCAAGAGAAATTGGCGCGAGATTTAAAAATAAGGGTTGTACAAATTCTCCGGAGTCACTGGCCCATGACAGTCTTTGGGAGAAGTTACTCGACAGTTATTGTCACAAATTTAGCTATATTAATTGCCATCTTCTCTTTAAGGCAAAGAAATGATTCATTCATTTGAAATGATTAATTTGCACGACTTCAAATTCTAAATTAATAGTAAAATTTAAAAAATTTGAATCAAAAGACTCTTGAGTTTATATTCCCGTTTACTTACGAGTGATATAAAAAATCAACTTTTTACCTTCAGGTTAGAAGGTTTAACAGACAAATATTCTTGTCTGTTGAAAGCGCTGTCCGTCCTTAAGCAATAATTGTTAACTTGCACAGACTTGTTAATTTCTACCACATTATTGCTAAATATAATAAATAACTGAATGATTGATTGAACAACACAAAAAACGAAAGCAAGAAAACAATTCTCCTTTCAAACATATTCCTGTCTTTTAGAAAATATATTTATATAAGTGAGAATTTAGTAAGAAAATAAACATCAAATAAGAAGTGAAGAATATAAACATAATACAATTCTCGATTATATGATAGAAAAAATCTGGCAAACATGTTTTCGTATGACGCCACTATTTACCGCCTCGCGCCACATCAGTTTGCGCATGAACACCCCTTCCTGGATTTTGAGGGGAAATGAGAGGGGAGACAGGGGAAGTTGCCCGTAGGAGCGCCAGAGTCCCCAGGTGGACAAGTAGCTTGTGCGGGCGTAGTTTGACGTGCCTGGTCTAAGTAGTTGAATTTTTGAACTCTAGTTTTCAAAAAGGATATTTTAGTTACATCAAAAATTAAACAAATCAAATTGTCTTTCATGTTTCTTTCAGCAACCTTGAACATTACACAAGTACACACGAGCCGTGTAGATGAAACAACCCAGCATAGCCTTTATTTAACTGTTAATTTTAAATTGTCATTTAGTGTTGATATGGATACGATATTATATATTATTTATCCCAGAAAGTTATGGTCATCTCCGAATATTTGATTACATTATTTTTAATAAAAATGTCCAAACAACCATGTTCTCCACGTTCTGTTCTCATTTCACTCACAGTTATGCAAGAATTACACATTTTATGTTCGTACCATGAGGAATTCTCGATATTATTAAAAGTAGGTAACGGTCGTTTTATATCAAGAAAGATTACCAGACGACAAAGGAAATGCTATAATACAAGATGAAATGCGATATACCCATGCGCACCTAAATCCCTACCAACAGACTTGAAAGGACTTTATGCAAAGCCCTGAGGCTCATCTGTGGGCCTCTAAGCCGTTTCATAGCAACTCGTTCTTCCTCGCGGAGAAGAGCTTCCGGGGGAATAAAATGCGAGCTTAATCAGCAGCCGAGACACAACGTGATAATTCACAGTTTGCGCAATGCTCTCCTTCCGTCGGGACGTCGAAACGGACCGCGCGCAAGAACGTCTAGAATGAATATTCATTTCTCAAAAGTTGGCGATTTACGACAAGATATTGAAAACGCCGGAACAAAAGCCGCCGCGAAGACTCCGGGACAAGCGGAATGGAGTTTCGTCCAGCGGTGCGCGAGGAGGGAGGGGAGGGGCGGGGGAGGGGCAAGGGAGGGGGAGGGATGTGAGCGGTGGGGACGTACGAGAGGGATAGGGAAGGGCGAAGAAGGAAGGGGGGTTGGGAGAAAAGCTGGGGGGGGGGGGGGGGGGGTCGGAGGAGGGGCAGGAAAGTCGGAGGGGGGAAGAGAGGTTGGAGGAAGGGCATAGCGCAAGCCATGTTGGAGGAGAGGAAGGGAGGTCGGAGGTGGTGTAGGAAAGTCGGAGGAGGGAGGGGGGGAGGAGGGGCATGGAGATTGTGGAGGGGTAGGGTGGTCGGAGCAGGGGCAGGGAGGTCGTATTCAGCTGGGCTGCGGTCGGAAAGCCGCGATATTAAAAGTGGCGCTGTATCGTGCCGCAAGGGTCAGGCCAGCGCCGCCCTCGTAACTCCCGCTTAGCGGGCGCAGTGGGGCGACACAGCAGCGAGTGCGGCCGCGAGAGGGCGGGACCCAGTGGATTGGAGTGGGGCAAAACGAACCGCGACGAATGAAGAGCAGAGGCACACGGAACGGCGAGGACGAGTGGGAAAACCGGGAGCGATAGCTGTGCATCAACTGATGACACTGCAGCGCCTCTGACAGGGAGGTCCTAGGTTCCCACTCCACACGGCGGCAGGATTTTTGACACTAGCTCTTCAGCTAGGTCGAATTCTTCAGTCGCTGCCTGGAGGAGAATTCCAGCGGCCGGCGGCTCTGATCGTTAGTTTTCCGTGGTTTCTCCTATCAACACCAGGCGAATGCCGGAGCAGTACCCTACGAAACGGGCCACGGACCGCGCGCGATCTGTCCTTCCCATTCCTTGTCCTATCCTCTTCCCCTACACACACTTACACTAACATGTACTACACTACCTACCACATATTGCGGGAGACTGGTTGGGAGCTTAGAGCTTGTCCCGGCTAGGGTGGTGCCCCGCTGGTGGGAGAGTCCTGGTTAGGGGGAAACCCCACTAGCCGACGGTAGGTCGGCGCCGGATCTCGCTATCCAGCGGGGGAAGATCACTGCCATCTCCGACAAAAAAACATGCACTACACAAATGGAACTAATGACCAAAGCAGTTGACGCGCCCGGAAACACGAAAAAAATCAATCAATGAACGAGCGAGAAAGAGGGGATAAATACGGTCAGAAAACGATTCCTTGATTACAAAGGAGAAAATACTTGACGGCGAAAGAAGGGCGGTGAAGCGCAAAGCGCAATGAAGAGAAGTGATTCTAGATGGTAGGGGAAGAGAAGCGCTCGAAAAGGCGACAAGTGGAGGAGATGCACAAAAATAAAAGAGGAGCAGAGAGCACTGAGAGACAGTGAAGGACATAGGAGAGCCGGGAACGAGCGTGGCGGGGACAGGCGGGGAGGGAGGAAGGAATGCGTAAGAACAAAGAGTACGTGAGCTTCCACAGCGTGAGGAAAAGTGAAACGAGAAGTCGGAAAGTGTGAGAGAAGCGGGAGGAGTGACGTGAAGGAAGAGAAGAAGAAAGCGAAGTGGGAAGTGAAAGAAAGGGGGGGGGGCAATGACGGAAAGTGAGGCGGGGAGAAGAGAGGTGAGGAGAATCATGGAGACCGAAGTATGGCAAACGAGGAGAGGTGGGGAAAAGGGAGGCGTAGCGAGTGAGACGGGGAGAAGTGAGGCGGTGCGAAGAGAGGCAAGGTAAAGTGAGGCGGGGAGAAGAGAGGTGAGGAGAATCATGAAGACCGAAGTATGGCAAACGAGGGAGGTGGGGAAAAGGGAGGCGTAGCAGAGTGAGACGGGGAGAAGTGAGGCGGTGCGAAGAGAGGCAAGGCAAAGTGAGGCGGGGAGAAGTGAGCAGGTGCGGAAGCGAGCGGAGTGGGCGGGGCAGCCAGAACCGATCAGCTCGGACGGGAAAGCACTGTGAAATCATCCTGTGGCAAACGTCATTGCAAGTGGAAGATAAGAAGGCTTCATAGCCTAGAAATGCCCCTGCGATACGAATAATGATCTCCAAAATATGAGCAGCATAAAAGAGTAGTTGGGTTTGTAGTTTTTCACTAAGTTGTAAGAAAGCTTTGAGAAAAATCACGGTCACTGTACAATGACATGAACTTCTGTATATTGTGGTTTCTCGGAATCTTCATTTTCCTATACAAAGCAATAGCTTATTTTAGATGCAAATGTTTCGACCACATTTCAGAATTATTAAAAAGATCATCATAATCACATCATAATGTATGCAAGAATTGGATATATAAATAAATATTTCAAGGAATGGTTAACATATTATTTCGCTGTTTCTGTCACGTGCCGTACACAACAAGCTATTGCTTACAAGCGAAGATATTTTGTAAAACATGACTTAGTCTCTTTGCCCTAAAACTTAACTCTCTTCATCTCTAGCGAACTTACAATATAATACACCAAGATGGCATTTATAGTGAAACAGAATTGAGACTGTGTTGTAAACGTCGATCCAGGAGGAGCCTGTTCGAATTTGTAGAACGACTGCTCTAATGAGTGGTTTCCGTCATTTCTATAATTACTCTTACGCGCATGCCGTATCAACACACAATGCCACAGGTTGCGGGCCGCGCACGGTTCTAACTTCCCAATTCAATTCATTTTCATTCCCAGGTGCCCATGACGATGGCAATTGAAACGCCTAAAAATTGAAGAAAATCAAATGAAAATGGATCTCCATGGATTTGATGTTTCAGTAGGGGATTATATGATTGTGCAATTGAGATAGACATATGAATATCATATGACTTATTGAGTCCAAAAGGTACCCAGAATATACTCTTGTTTAATGATACCTCATTTATTACTATGGTAACTTCAGGCAGTAAAGGAAAAAGAGAAACCAAGTATTGAAGATTGTAGGAACGTCGAATGACAGGGAATCACGCCCTCTACTAATATGAGGTGTTTTCAATTTTTTAGATCTCCAATTTTATTTTTTAACAATATTTACATTTAAAACATTGAAACTTATTGCATTTCTCCACATTATCTTACTACAGTTGTACACACTTCTTACAATATCGACGCAATGATTCCATGACCGCTGCAAACGCATCTTTAGGAACTTGTTTGGACCACTAGAAAGTTGTCTTTGCAATAGCGGCACAGCTACAGTATGTGCGTCTACGGAGAGCCTCTTTCATCGTTGGGTACAGCCAACAATTGCTATAAGTCGTGTCAAGTGAGTAGTAAGCATGACAAACCACTTCAAAGTGGTTTTCACAGAGAAACTCCTCAGTCGCTTTCGCCCGATGCGCTGGTGCGTTGTCTTCGTGAAAGAGCCCATACGCAGCCTTTTCGGGACTTTTTCTCGCAATGTTGGAAGGAGCCTGTTCTTCAAAACATCTTGGTAGCTCGCACTTGTCACCGTAGTGTCCTTTGAAACGCAATTAGTAAAGATTATACCATCGCTGAACCAAAGCATTGGAACGATATTTTTCTGCACTGGCACTTACTGACATTTTTTGGTGGCAGTGAGGCGAGTGTTTCCATTGATCTGACTGGCTCCTCTTTTCAGGATTGGGAAACGGCATCATGGCGTCGTTTTGTGCTCCAAACACACGATTCTTTTTTCAACTTTCCTCGACCACTTTTCACGGCCTTCTTTGAATTTTCGCACACACGAACGCACATTCTTCACATTCATGAAACCATTACCACATGTCTCACTCAATTTTCAATGTGATTCACACCACATGGAAAGTGCAGAAACGTGTGGAAGTGCAGAAAACCAATGATTACTTGCTGTTCTTGCAATGAAATCGTCGCCGTTTCTAGTATCAAAACCTATGCTCACTCTCACCAGAGCAAGTGACAGCAGTTTCATACACACAGTTTCATACACATTCACAGTACCCTATTTTGAACTAAAAGGCGTAACAAAATGCTGGATCATGATTATTAATGAAGATAAAGAAGAGAAAGTGTGCGAGGGCAATGGTAGAACGGTGGATACCCCGAGGTCTGTAAGGACAGCTTGCCATTACAGCGCAAAACAATGATGACAGTTATCTCATTCCAAAATGAACAGTTTGTTGGAAGTCAGAAAATAATAAAAGAATCAGATTGAAGGACTAATCTACAATGGCGAATTGAACGATCACAAAGCAATGGAAGCGGGATATATAGTGAGGAGCAAATGAGCAAAGGGGAAATAGGATATGTAGTATTAAAGGCACAAATGCAGTACAATATAACAGTGGCGATAATCTTGGCAATAGGAAAGTGTGCATGAACGAGGCAGGGCAACCGGCGATCTTTGTGTTGGAGGGAAGCGAAAACACTAAGCTCCTGTTGCTAGAGTGTCCGGAGAGCAAACCCTGCAGGATTACCGCAAGTTGGCCGAACACGTTCATTCGAAAAAGTTCAAAATATATGAAGTAAACAGAAATACTCGCGGGCTTTGTGAACGCAACGCACCGGAAAAATTAAACTGTACCTTGTATTGACGATATTTTATTCCGTTTGTTTACCCTGTTCCCTAAAATTTGCTCTACACTCATTTGGTTTAACAATAAATACTAAAGAATTGAATTCTCTAAAACTTTAATGCAATAATAACGTGTGATGCTAAATTAAATAATTGGAGGTTTGTGTATCATATCTGCTTCAAGTATTATTGAAAGAAATAGACATTCTGCGTTTTCATTCTCTTGTACTTGCAGTTCTATTGCACTTTTTAATTCTATTAATTCTATTGTATCAATTTATTATTTATTCACATAGTTGCAAACAGTTCCCACATTATTATCCTCAATTGCAGTTGGTGTAAATAAATCTATCTACTACAAAAAGTTTATGAGCTCTAAAAGGCACACTTTAATTATCAAAAAGGCCATTGTATTTTCGATTTTATTATTATCATTAGTACACATATGAAGTTAAATATCGTTAAACCATTGTTAAAAATACACAAACGAATATTAAATTTATGAAATGCACAAACTGGAAAATCCTCATATCCCACAACATAATGACATATAAAAATAATCTATTTAATAGAATTTTGTTTTTCAATATATATCGAAACATACCCCTAACTCCTACAATTATTGGGCGATTCGTCGTAACCCGTTTCCAAATTTCTAATATCATGGGCGCCAGGAAAAAGGTTACGATAATATTTTAATTATTATTACTCTGATAAAAACTGAATATTATCCCGCTAGCTGGTTCAATGGATCACGTCAGAAATAATTGCTATTATCTATTAATAGCCGATTACCCGATCTGCCATCTATACAGAATGGCAAGGAATCTGAAAACAGAGATTTGATCTAGCTACTTATTAGCTTGAATTGGCCAATGAAAATAATTTTATCTTTCTTTCAAGAGACACTTAATGTTTATTTCTATCAATATGGCAAATTAAAAACGTAAAAAAATTACATTGAGAACTTTCTCAGTCATATCCTGGTTCGAACCTTATACGGCGATTCTGGTCTTCGCGTGCTCTTGATTGGTGGTTCCTCGCCTTCCCTTCCTTTTTGAAACTCCGAAGTCCAGAATTCCAATTACCACGAATCTTCTGCTCTTCTTTAAAACGAACACCGCCGATTCACCGCTTCGCACCGCTCAAATATTTGTTGCAGCTCCACTTTATTATACCGGATGCCCGTTCTCACCGTATAAATATCCAGTGCTTTTATGATTACACCGCCAAACAAATCTCTCAGTTCTATCTTCCGTTATAGAAAGAAAATACGCAAAGTCCCGTATCGTTTGTGAACCGCATACATTTATCAGTTCAAGAATGATTAAGAGTTCACTCGCGAAAAACTCCAAGTCTTGCTTTGATGCACAGCAAAAATATTCGGAACTCGACACGTTCCCTAAATCTTAGAAGTATCAGAAGTTCACTTCTGGTTCTGCTACGAAAATATTCAGGGTCCGAATATGTCCCTCAAGTCCGATTCTTGCTCTACCCACGAAAATATTTCAGAGTCCCAACGTGCACAAATTAATCTATTCACGAGCGAACTGCTCACCGTCACGACATGCAACCGAATGAATGTTATCCTCCCTTGTAAAACCCACAATGCCTCGCCTTTCTTTTATTTCGACAAAATGCCCAAACTTCCGTTTTAATAATCAGTCGATAGTTTATTATCCTGACAACAACCACGACGTCGTTACAAAGGCGCCATATTGCCTATTATTTGCCCTAACCATTTCGCCCATTTACGACAAATATTCTGTAATAAAATGTCCCCCTACGGGTATGTCACAATATATATATATATATATATATATATATATATATATATATATATATATATATATATATATATATATATATTGGAAACGCACCGTCGTTTCCACCCAAGAAACGGCGAGACATCAAGCAAGAACACGGCAGAACGGTTGCAAGAGGGCGCTCGCTAGCCACGAAAATCGGTTACGGGCGGCGAGGTGTCGTCGGTTGGCCGACCGTGGGAACGAGGCCGCGAGGAGTCAGTGTCTGGCTGGCCGCCGGCGAAGAAGGACGTATCTGGGGCTGCCCCGCGATCGAAAAGCAAACTAGTATCGCGAACGAACGGGTGCAGAAAGATTAATTGACGGACAATTTGTGCGTGATAACAATCAATAGTCGATCGGACATATTGCCAAAGTGATAGCTGCTATTTGGAGTAACACAGATCAAAAGACGTCGAGTGGATCGGAGAATTGGAAAGGAGAACGTACTTCGGAAGCGCAGCGCCTCACCTCGGCTGGTCCCTAGTGAAACGACCCCGGCAGGCAGCGAAGGAGCGCGAGGCAACCCGAGAGTCCCCGAAGCCGCCGACGCTCGTATGGGAAGAAGTAAACGGTAAATATTTCTTCGATCGATATCAGATCGAGAGACTAACAGTGATTCGGGGTGATATAAAAGAAAAGGGTGAAGACCACCATAGATATTGTATCATTAGTGATTTGTATAGAATTAATAAATAGTTCAGTTTATTTTGTTCACGGAACAGTGGTGTTTGATTAATAACCCTGAGCCCATTCACGAGAAAGAACACCTGTCCCTTACAAATAAATTTACTGAGAACAAGCCGGCCTACCCGGTACGTCACGTAATATATATATATATATATATATATATATATATATATATATTGTGACATACCGATATGTCACGTTAAAATAAATTAACATTTATTTGGAGACAATATGGTGGAACATGCATTACGAAATATCACGAGAGCTAGAGCATAGCAACGACCGTGAATAAACAATGTAGTTTTGTTTTTTCTAAATGCATTAAGAGATGGGTTGATGCCGAAAGTAGAAACTTTGGGATTGGGCGGAGAAGTTTAGACGGTCAAATGTTATGAAAAAAATGAAGGTAGTTTAATACGAAGTCTTCGAGGGATGAATCATGCAGGAAGATTTCATTCTGCTCTGAAACGCGCTTCTGAACTGTTCGTAGATATTTTCATGTGAAGCAATATTGAAGTATAAATTGGAACTTTGTCGGAGTGGTAATCAAGTTCGGGACTATGTCATAGGACGTAATCGGGACTGTAATTTTGATAGTTTGAGAACAGCTTGGATAGGGAAGAAGAGGATTTCGTTGGAACTTTGGACTACGGCAAGATCGAAGATATTTCGACTGAGAAGTCTACGAGGACATCATCGAAGAAAGATAAGTTAACCGCGGTGTAAAATTGTAAATTGAAAGAGATCATGATCAAAGGCCTAACTTAAATTCATTAAATTGTTTGATAAAAAAAGTAAAAATAAACTTTGTTAAATTTTGTTCTTTAGAAAAGAAAGTGATCTTTCATTTAGTCAATCCAAACAGTAATGAACTAGGAATAGAATCATTCTATTTCAGATTCCCAGCTGCGCTGTATAGTCGGCGGATCCTATAATCCATTACAGAGGTAATAAGGATTATAATTATATCGTGACCCATTGACCCAGCAAGCCGGACGCTAAGATCTTTAGCAGATATAGATGTAGAGAGGGAGGAAAATTTTGGTATATCTCAATATATATATTACCCAGCATTTTGTGCATTCAACAATATTTCAAGACAAAAAGGACATCAGACAAGATGGACGAATGGTAAACATCTTTTGACTGTGCTCTGTGATCTGAACTGAATTTTGTCCTTGTGATACTCCCTACTAAAGTACGTGGGTCTACCGACGCATCGAGGAATGTAGGCATCTTTTGAAATCACAGTTTTTGACGCAGCGTCATCCGCATAGCCGTGAGCATTCACTTTTTATAAAATTATTAACGCCCAACGCCCTCTTTCGATGACACACACAGTTTAAATTGGTGTGTCTGGACAGTCTAAATTGGTTTCCTTCACAAAAAATTGTGACTTTTATATTCTTAATGGGCATAAACTTGATGAACGAAACACACAATCAATTATTTAATTTCTGGTTGCTAGATGTTGATTTAGCCGAGATCGCTTAGACATGGTATGCTCCAAGGCACGATTTATTCATTTATTTATTTATTTATTTTACGTCAAAAAATAGTTAAAAACTGCGTATGACGTGCTATGGGGAAAAGGGAATTGTGTGCACATTTTCAAAATTATGTGATCCCTACACTAAGTCATATACTACTTCAATTTTGAATTTTGAAAGGGAGAAAAAAACTCCCATGTAATAAAATCTATTTTCAAGGATAAATAAGCAATACATTTTGGCTCTTATTACTTCCTGCCGCGACAACATGGAAACGATAATTTGAGTAATTGTATTTCCCACTGAATTCTAGAAGACGTGCACAGAAAATGAAGTTACATTTATGTCCAGAAGCAAAACAAGGGGCCATCTCAGCATTTGCTCAATGGATCAGGGAAACTGGACGAAGACTTGAGAATGTTCCGAGTTGCAAGATTTTTACCTCAGCCTTTATGCGTTATCACACAAACAAAAGCAAAGCACATACATCTATTTTATTTCAAACAATTTTTGGATATTCCAAGGTTCATTACAAATATAAGAATTCGAAAGGAAAATTTTAATAGAATACAGAGAAGAGTGTGTAAACGTACTTACCAAAAGAATAGGAAGAAAGGATGAGAATTTAGAAATCAACAAGATTCTGTGCCCCCATACAAGGCTTATTGCCGGTTATACAACTTGAAAAAATATCTACACTCGACTCGGTAGACCCACGTACTTACGAAGTGCAGATCACAATCGCAAAATTCAGTTCAGACCACAGAGCACAGAGGTTGGAAAATTTTCCTTTACAAATAGAAAAATAACTGACCGGAATAAGGTACCTGCGACAGCCTTGGTACCCTTTTCTCTAGGTGTTCAAAGATTTAAAAGTACTTTAACTAATGATGTTTTGCAAACTTTATTAATGAGCAAGTTAGGCATATTAAAACAGTTATTTTATTTTTATTATTATTACATTAAAATGCATTCATTTACTATTTAAAAAAAATTAATTTAATAGGTAATTATTGCATACAAATTAGAGAACGTGATGCTATGTGGCTAGTCCGAAGACCTTTAAGCCATTACAATACCTACATTCTACCGCGTTGTAACCTTTTGCATTGCTCTACTAAATACGTAATGTAATCATATTCAATGCAGTATTTGTATTGAAGTGTAGTGAAGTGCTGTGAAGTGTAGTGCAGTGTAGGTAAAAAGGCGTTACTTTAAAATATCTGTATAGAATAGCCAAAAGAGTATAACAATAATAATAATAATAATAATAATAATAATAATAATAATAATAAATAGAATATAAAGAAATATACAAACTTGAGTCTGTTGAAATTATACCAATTGTAATAACAGCTACAGGTCTGGTTAACAAAAATCTAAAGTATTATTTAGAAAAAATAGGTCGTCATCCTCATAAAATTATCCCAAAAGCACAAAAGTCAGTCATTCTTGAAACCTGCCGGATTGTTCGCACAGTCCTCAATATGCAAAGCTAGGAATGTAGGTATGCCTAGAGGCCCCTCCAACCATGAACCCCGGGTGAGAAACCTCCGAGAAACAAAAGAAATAATAATAATAATAATAATAATAATAATACTTATTATTATTATTATTATTATTATTATTATTATATTGCCTTTACTGTTATCATTGATGATATTATTACCCTTTTAAAATAAATTAAAGATGCATTGTATTAATATTTCTAACTGTAATGTTTGTAAATTGTAGTGTTCTCCCATCACGTTGCATATACCTACCAGCAGAAATAATAAATATCCCTCTAAAAATATGTTTCAAATTAAAATCGTTAAATTTCTCCATTTGTATGCACGTCCTCTAATTTTTCGCCGGCAGTGACACGCGGGCGAGGGGCGCGGACCGCCTTTCGCTCGGGGGGCTACACTCACGCTCCGATCGCAATGCTGTAACTCCCAGAGGCAGTTGGCCCCAGCGGGCGGGACCTTTGTAGCTGCAGATGCAGCGCCGCCTGCAGCTGGCGCCCGAGTTACGCGCTGCAGAACCAACTCGCGCCACCGCCCGTAAATCGCGGGCAAAGCTCTAAATGATTGCAAGGATTTGTCCTCTTTAAAAAAACAAACGCTCGGCCTAACGCGAATAAGATTCGTGTAATAGAGCGACGCGCTGAGGGTACAAGAGAGCTTTCCGTTGCTTACTGCCTTCTATACTCATCTTGGGAAGCGCGTGTGTACATGAATACGGAACGTGTGTTATATTGAACGTACGCTTTTCTTCTCAGAGAACGTGTGTGGATGGAGATATGGAATATGTTGTATTTTAAAGAAGGTTTGATATTAGTCTTAGAATTTAAGTTTGGGCGTAGAAGCTGTAATGGGGATTATTTTTTATGTATTTCCTTGATATGTTTTAATATTTATTTGGTTGCTGCACAATAAACAGAAGAAGAAACAGAACTAAGTTATTTTCTGTGTAGTTATACTGGCAAGTTACCAACTCTTAATGATAAGTATAACTTAACTCTAGATCGGATACACGAAATACTCATTATAGCACACACAGGGTTGCTGATAACTTCAACTAATTTTTTTCAAAGAACACTTGTTTCGACACAATAGAACATTTAATAACCTGTACAAAATATTCAGTGCCTTTCAAATTTAGATGCTTTCAGATTTTTTGCGTGCAGTCATTGTCAAAGTCACAACCTAATCAGCATAAAGGGGGTTACTAGCCTCCCCCCGAAACACTGTGTGAGCGAGAATATACAAACGATTAAAACAAATCAAGTAACATTATAATAAATATTATTGAATAGTGCAGGGCGTTTCATGTACGCCAACGTAATATTTCAAACGTTCCACGTTGTTGAAGAATACATTGGAGTGAGGCGTAAGCCCAGTATATATTCCGAGGTTACATTAAAATTAAAATTCCAATAAACAAATGTTTGTTTCGTGCATAACTTACTGAAACCGTAAATAGAATATATAAATAAATAAATTGACGTTAATGTCCTGTATACTTCATTTTACTAGTGGCCGCCCTACTCATTTGTAAGTAATTTTATGTAGTGTACGTACTATATTGCTCTAACACTGACAATAGACAGTTAAGTTCAGCTAGAATCAAAGTTCGTAATTGGCTGCGAGAAAATATGGAAACTCGAAATGGACAGAAGCAACGATGAAGTAAAAAGCAAACCTTTGCACCAACCGTGTAAGATTAAAATATCAAAGGAGTGAATTAATCCTAATTAGAGGAAGTGGATTATTATGCTTTTTCAGTCCGATTACGTATACTCATGTAGAATATATAGAACCACAAAGAACAACGAAGGCTCTGTCGTACATAAACGATTCCCTCTGTAAATTGTCCTCAAAACTCACATCCAGTTTGTTGCCTTTGGAAGGATGGATATTATTTCATTCGATTATGTACCATATTGTTCTCAGCATTTGAGCGAATTAATCTTAATTAGAGGAAATGGATTACCATGTACTTTCAGCTCGGATTGCATATACTGTCCTGTAGAATGCATAGAACCATAAAGAACAACGAAGGCTCTGACCTATGTAAACGATTCCCACTGTAAATTGTCCTCAAAACCCTCATCGAGGGTGTTGCCTTTGGAATGATGGATATTATTTCATTCGATTACATACCGTATTGTTCTGAGCATTTGAGCTGCTTTTCAAATTACAAACTGTATATTCCTAGTTTACGCCCGACTCTTTCCGCATCATACAAAATAAAAGCATAAATCACACAGAAAATTATTGCAATATATTCGCGCGCCAACAGGGCCCTCGACAGAGCTTTTGCATATCGGCTCTATAAATCCAGCGGCAAAGCAGCGCGTTTTTAGTATTATTTGTAAGGAGCTAATTCAATAACGTATCCCCAGGGCCATCACCACGTTGCGATAGTGGTCGCTGCCTCTCGTTCACCCCATCCCCACTTCACCACTCGCCTCCCCACGCGCTCCCCCACCTCCCCAGCGGTGGGAGTTGAGGGAGTTGTGGTCGCGCAAACGGCATTGTGCCGGTGATCGGAAGCTCGCCGCGGTTTAACTCTAATTTATTAGTTTGGCGATAGCTGATAATAGGCCATGAGTCACAGTAAGCCCGCGCTTATCCTCAACAATCACACGACCGCCTGGCGATACGCGGCGCCACCATCGCGCATGCCGCGTGCTGATTGGGTCGTCGCGGAACCGCGCGACGTTCCATTGTCAACGGCGGCGGCTGTAGGCAGAGCATTCTGGCGGGCGACGGCTCATTTCCTTCATGACGTCCCTCTGCCGCCGCCGCTGTCGCAGTTCCGATGGGGATAGAGGCACGTCGACTGCGTGGAAGTGTGTGGCCTCGGGATTTAACAGAAGCGTTAAACAATTAATGGGTTGGTGTAGGTGAGGTATGTATTGTGCTAATATTTATTATACGAAAATTGCTTTTTTTTCTTCAGAAAAATATTATTTCGTCTCAAGATTTTTCATCTGTATCATATTATTCCTCCTTGCAATAATCAACCTCTTCTTCATTATAATCTTTCTCACAATCTCTCTTCTCTTCAGTTTTGATTTCTACATCATTATCATCTTGCGCCTCATATCCATTTCCTCTTCAGATCATGGTAAACGTTCATCTCTTTATAATTACTTATTGTTGTTATTATTACCATTATTATTATTAATAATATTATATTTCCCCAATTAAACTCAGTTTCCATAACATATGTGATACAATAATAAAATACCTCAAAAACGAAACAAGAAACGAAACAAAACTTAAATTTTATAAAACAATGGCTACAATACTATCACGGATACAAGACATGGACCGTGAAATAGAAAACTTTTACCAGAATTCAGACGTCTCATTTGAGGTTCTTGAGACAAGTCAAAGGCTACAAAGGCATTAGACAAAAAAAGACACATAATCAGAGAAGAATTAGAAGTACTCCTATTAACAAATAAAGTACAAAACTACAGGACCCGATGGTAGCAATTTCTACCTAAAATGGGTAATCGCATCCCAAAAGTAATATATCTTTACAGGCCTCACGGTCAAAGAGATGTCGACCACCCAAAATTAAGACTGCACGTTGAAGACAGAACAGGAGAATCGCCTAATCCCTGAAGGGATGATGATGATGATGATGATGACGATGATGTCTCCCTCATAATCATATTCACAGTCATCGCTCTCTTGATAATGATTTCATTTCTCTTCGATATCGTATTCCCTGTTCTAAGGAGCATCTTTCCTCGCGCCACCCTCCTCAACATCATTGAGACGCTCGGTGGTTGAGCGAAACGTACTGTCGGCCGACAGGTCACTTCCTTCATGACTCGCTTCCGCCACTGCTTCGGCTGATGCCAGGTGTGTGTGCGTTAAAGTGGATGCCCGCGTGACTTACAGAAAGAAATAGAAAGAGAGACGATTGGCCCAAAATGGGTTCGCGACTTGAAGTACAGGTAGAGAAACGCTTTATTTAAAAAATATATAACGAAAATAACATTTTCCTTCTCTGTCGTCTTTCCTCTTATTATAATTTTCCTCCTCACCTTTTTCACTTTCTCATTTTTTCGTGCTTATTACAATCTTATGCCATAAATATTATGTTTATTTTAAAACCAGGTCTTGAATGTGAGATCCATACTGGTGCACGTGTTTTAGGATATTGTGCTGTTGTGTGACGAGCTGCGATTGAGAGCTTTCTATTTACAATCGTGGCAGTTTTATTTTTCTGATTAAGAGACCATGTTAAGTGATTTTGCACATACGTAAATAAAAATTAAATATTTCTCAGACTCGCGTACGTGCATATACCTCCGCAAAACTCTTAGACGTCTGCATAGGGATGTTTTCATAGGTGCCATCACCTAATACTTTACGAAGAGGCGCGGCGGAGGGATACTTCTCTGAATTACACGTGATGTTCACTTGTTTAACGAACTGCCACTTTGCTCATTCTTAAGAAAAACCTTCTTAGCATTGATTGGTGTGGTTTTCAGTGAATAACACGGTGTTAATGACCAAGGTACCAACGTAGCCGGAAGTAGAATTTTCCCGAATGCATCAGAATTCGACCAGGATATCCAGTATGAAACATCCACCCCCGTGGAGACTCGAACCCTACAACTTCCCCTGCCAGAGATGCATCAGGATTCGCAGCAGTAGAAAGCAGACGTGAATACTGAACGGCGCGCGACATCCGGAGGTTTAACAAGACACGCGCGGTTGGAGGCGCTGCTTATCATCGATGCGACGCCATGCGGAGTCACCGGAGCCTGGCAGCGGACAGCGGCGTCGCGCCGCGCCGCCCACGCGTCGCCTCCATCTCCGGGGCGTTGATGAGACGTCATGGCGGAAACACGGGCGGCGCATCAGGCGCGCGCGTGTTCGCCTCCCGGCGGGGCCCTCGCCGCGGGTCGGCCGTCGGGGCGGGACGTGCGGCGGCGAAGGGCGAGTCGGCGACGGGAAAGCACGGACGGGGTGGGGAAGGGTGAATTGACGGGGAGGGCTGGAAGAAGGAAAGGGGGGGGACGAGAAGAGGGGGAGAGAAGGTGGACGAAATATGAAGGGAAAGGGGGTGGGCGGAGCGAGGCGGGGAGAGAGCGAGGAGGGGAACGCTGAGGTGGGGAGCTGTACAATTCGTGACGGGAAAGGGGACAAGGAACGAGCAACTCAGCAAAGGCGAGTCGGGGCGAGGCGTAGAGGGACGAAACAGGGTGGGAAGGACAAAACGGATAGGAGCAGAAAGCGCTGAAAGAGCTGGATGAATAGTGACGGGAAAGGGAGGGGCAGAACGGGAAAGGCGAGTCGGAGCGAGGCGAAGGGGTGAGGTGGTAGAGCTGGACAGAGCGTGATGTTAACTGGCGAGTGTTCGCAATAGATCTGTGAGACGCAAGCGAATGTAATTTTATGTTCCTAAATTATTGCGATGCATTGGTGATCTGATATTTCATGTATTCGTTCATTGTACTTTTCGGAGATCGTCTTTCCGTTTATTTTTATTCTTTCGCAGAATCATTTCCCGTGAGCATGTTCAAACTTTATCGTTGCGCTACGCGATATCTGTCGTATACGTCGTGACATACCAATATGTGACTGAATATTGTACAATATTTATTATAAATGGCGTCAATTAAAGGGGATAAATATATGTGAATATGCTAGCATAGCAACGGTAAGCAAGCCGTCGTCAAGGTCAACATCTTCAGGCAGTGACAATCGCGGAGACGGCTAGTTCATTTTGTATAGAATTCAGGGATTGGCCGAAAAAGCAGTGACAGTCGTGAAGACGTCTAGTTCGTTTTGCAAGAAATTTAGGGACTGGCTAGGTACGAAAGTACATCAAGTGTTATCTGCAAATAAACAATCGAAAAAAAATGGACCGAGCTTTGCAGGGCTGAAAGAATACGAGAGGCATGCATTCTGGTTGATGCCGTGGTATTGAACGGATCGTGCTCCAATTAATGTTAGGAGTCTTTTGGGGACTTGTAAGCATCTACTAGGGAATAGATATTGATAGAACATCGAATTTGAATACTAAGTGTGACAGTAAAACTTAAAATATTTAAAGTGAACGAGTTAGAAGGACATTGAGGGCTTAGGCGAAGTTATCAGTAATTGGACTGGAATGCTAGCAGCAAATAGTTTATTGATCTGATGAACGGTGATTGAAGTGTGCTTCCGAGAAAAGAAGAGAGAAGATGGTATCTGGACCTGAGGACGGTGACGTCGGAGATGAATAAAGATGGTCCAAAAGCGCGCGAAGACGAATACGACATTATAAGGTTGGAACCGGTCATGACCAAGGTTTTTTTCATATTAGGTAACATTATAAAATACCAAAATTGTTTAATAAATTTCCATGTTTTGTGAAATGAATACATGATTCTCATTGAGCCAATTCTAGCAACGAAGTAGCAAGATAGAAAGATATTTGCTTTTCAGGTTCCTCGACCACTCTGTATAGATGGCAGATCGGATAATCATCTATTAGCATACAATAGTGATTATTTCTATAAAACCCATGGACCCAGGTAACCGGAAACTAATTTATTATAATTACAGTGGAAGGTTGACGTGTATAATAGTATTAGCGTAATCTTTTCCTGGCGCTCATTTATACAAATTCGGAACGGATTACGTTGGGATAAACCATCAATATATTCCGTTTATTTCAACGTTAGGTGCAATGGCACCAGTGCATTGTGAGCTCTTGGCCTGAGTGTACGTATAATGGTCTTTTTTTTAGAAATGTCTATGACAAGTACTTACTTAGAAAATGTAATAACTTGCCTTATCTACAATTGACTGTCACTCTTCCTTACCAAAGAGAAAGAAGATATGCAGGAGACGTCTGTAGGGAAATAAAAAATGCGAACCTCGCAAAATAGAAATAAAATAAATACTTTGTATATATTTTTGTTAAAAAGTAAAATACAGATTATTTACAACATGGGAAAATAAATTGAGGTAGTTGTATTTAATATTTTTTCTAGGGTTTTTATCCAGCCAACAGCCAGTTACCCTTTACGTCCCGATGGTACGCATATTCGACCACACACTACACCAACACACTTGCGGGCTTCTCTGATCTGGGGTCAGTAGAACGCGAGGCCCTCCGTGACAACACATACGAAGACAAGGGACAAACAACCATGCCTAAGGCGGGACTCGAACCCGCAACCTTTCGGACCGAAGCGCTGAGTTTGTACTCGCTCTTAGCCACCTCGGCCATCCAGGTCGGCTATAATAATTTAATAGTATAATATGATGTTTAATGATTTTTGTGAATATTTTGTCAATTTTTACCTTTTCTTACGATAACTATTCAAACAAAATTTTTTTGGTTGCAATTCATTAACAATTGCATTGAGAGACATGTACAAACTGAATAAAATATGTATTTTAGTAAATGAATCTTCGGATCATTGGCATTAACAAATGTTGTAACTATATTTCGGGCACTGGCCTTATTGCGGGCACTCGCGGATTAAGAGGAGCAGGGGAGGAACAGAACAGAAAAAAACAAGTCGGAGAGTGGTGAGGGACGGGGCGGAGAGTAGCGGGATAACGCTAGGCAGCGAGGAGTGAGAAGAGCTGGGGAGGGCAGACGAACCGTCGTATTTGTGCGTTAGCAGCAGTTCTGACCGATCCCGCAAAAAGGTTGCTGTGCGCGGCGGTTGTAACTTCCGTAACAGGAGTTCGCGCGTCGTCAGTGTGATATGGAGGGCGACAGCTGGTAAAAGCAGCTCATTGGGCAAGATTTTTCATTGTATTTCTTCTCTACCTATTCCTTTTTCACCCATTATGTTTTTCTCTTTCATTAATACTCTTTCTCTTTCTTTTCCCCCTTTCCTCTTTGTTTTCTCTCTCTCTTCCGACTTTTCTCCCTCTGTTACAAATTATACTTCCTTTTCTTTCTCCTCCCTCTCTCTCTCTCGCTCTCCCTCTCCCTCTACATATTTCCCTCTTTCTCTTCCTCTCTATCTTCCCCTGTAACTCTCTCTGTCTCTTTCTCTCCCTCTCTTTGGCTCCCTCTACCATTTCTCTCCCTGTTTCTCTGTTTCGTTTCTAATGTATACAGTATCAATGTGATCTGACCACTTGTCGTGATCCCAGTAATCCCTAAATATTTCTTGGTGTGCACAGATCAAGTGGATATACCGTATCAGTCCATTTTCCAGCCTATCTAAAAGTGAGAAACAAAAGTTGGGGCGCTATCTTCCGGACGTTATTGAATGTACTACTCGAGAAGTTGTTCGGCTGAATCAAAAGAAGATTCGCACTTCCTGCATGAACGCAGAACTCGCACAAATACCCTATCAATAACTGGTTCGTCTGCTCCGCTTCGGTAGCTGGCACGCAAACGGATTTGGACCCTCGCGCATAATACGCCTATATTTTCTACTGTAGATGATACTTATTTAACTGCAGTGAGTACAACTCGGTCACAATAATTTACAAAATAAACTAAGAATATCAATAAGGTGTTCATAATTATTATTTTAAACATAAAAAATATTTTCCACCAACTCCTACTCACCCTTGTCGATAAATATTAATGTTTTCGGACATGTCAGCTAAACGGGAAGAGCGTGTACCTCTGTCGCTATACCTGTACATCCAGCAATGTCTGGAGATTTAATCTCCTGACTAGTTTCTCGATATGTGTGGTAGTGTACTGCTTACCAGTGTACATGTATATAAATAAAGAGTGAGAACAAAGAAAGGCAAAGAAAAAACGCACGTTGTTCGTGGCCCGTTTTTTAGGGTTCTGCTCAGGCATACGCCTGGGGATAATTAGAGAAACCACATTTAACTATCAATCAGAGCAGCCTTCTGCTAGATTTCCCGTTATTACAGGTCAAACTTCGAAATAGATAACTAACCAGTTTCGAAAATCCACCACTGTCGGCTCAAACTCGTAGACTTCCAGGTCAGAGACACTGCATGGGCCACATTTGCTGCATTGAACCGTCTCATCTACTCTCATCCTCATAATTCTCTTCTTTGTCATAATTTTTCATTCTCAAGCACATACCACACTACTTTTCAAAAGCGTTCACTGGCCCCTTTGCGACGCACGTGAGTATGGGCGTGAGAATTCACAGGAAGCAGAGGAATTGACTGTTTACTTGAAGGTCGAGAGGGTGTGAAGGAGTCAAGAGGGAAAGAAACGCGATCCAAAAATAGCAGAGAGCAAGGCGTCAGGCGCTGAATAGTAACCAGTCAGAATAAGCCTGCAAGCGTTGGTATTCATCAGAGTTTGCAGGCTCCAAATGTTGGTTAGATATACATACTGAATACAATCAATTAAATTTAATCTTTTTCTATTAAAAACACTGAACTAACTAGTGTACGGGAATTAAATTTGGTAGAAAGAATTTCAGGCTGTAAGATGCAGAATATTCTAGACGTCAATTCATCACAACGCCTATTGGTCGGAGGTAAATAAGTTTCCTTAGGGACAAATTTTATGAGGAAAAGTTTGCACATGTCTGCTCGTATAAAAATTCAGTAGGCACACCTATACGTATGTGCAGCAGTGCAGCAAGATAATTCACGCATCTAGACTCTCCTGGATACCGATGTCGCGTAAGACCGCTTTAGGGGCTGCGATCTATATTCCCAAAATCATGCTTTAACTTTCTCGATTTACTTCGTAAGCAGAGAAAATATTGTAATCTTGCGCAGTAGAACGGAATATTTTCAACTGAAAAACTCTTATTGCTGGTCCTTGGTAATGAAAATGGGAATAAATCTCATTCCGATTTATAGTATATTATGGTAATGCGTAGTATGTTATGGAATGAGATGTAGAATAAGTGTGACAAATTTGGCACCGGTCTTAATATCCAAAGCAAATTAAATAAATTATCTATCTATATAATAAATTAAATCTTCAAACACACTGTGTAGAGGAATAATCTATGATTTGTGGATCGTTAATACAGGAAAATCGATATACAGTAAAATGGCAGAAAGGTATTACATATTAGCTACACGTCTGAGAGACTATCGGTTACCTCTTTCCCTTCCGTGAGGTATGATGATATTAATAGTATCAAAAATATTAATATTTCTGTTCATATTTCCAGTGCAAGTATAGTTTTTTGTGAATGGATAATAAAGACACGATTTAAAGAATAAAAAACAGCAGTGTATGTATTGATGTCGAGAAAATTAATTTGGGGGCTTATTTGGGCTTATATATTATAAATAATACAATTGCATTAATACCTTCAGCATGTTTCCTCCTCATATATCTATTCTCGTGGTTTCTAGACTGTTCTTATCTGCATACGTAGTGTCATGGAGAACATAGCAATAATATCCTTCGTAATTATAATAACCCAAGATTGCACGAGAAAATAAATGTAAATTATTTCAAATATCATAGAAATAAATTTAACAATCATCAAAAGAAGTAAAATTGCCTCAAAATAATAATTTTAGCCCCATTTCTGAAAGAAGAATTTTACAAAAAAATGTATAATTCATTTAGGCAAATTCTTAGTGTAAAAATAAATTAAAGAAAGTTATTTTGCTATATCATGGTGTGGCAACAGGAATATACAGCACATGAAACTTTCGACTTAGGGGAGAAATAAAGCTATTTCTAAATTAAAAGATTCCAAAGATTTGAATGACAGAAAATATGCTGAAATTTACAAATATTAAACAGCTATTTCATAGAACTCTCTCCATTACTATACTTTTTCCAAAGAAGTTATAGTCAGCAGCTTACTTCACTTTTTGAACGAAAGCAGATCCCTTCCAGATAGAGGAAATTGTTTTGAATTTCCCACGCCAATTAATAACGTTAAATTCTAATTATCGCTGAATTTATATGATAACCTTCGAACTATGATTTTTAAACAACAGTGTAAAAGTAGTTTAAAAAAATTTCGTTCATAACATTACATAAAATGTCTCTCAAAATGACGCAGACAGCAAATGTGTTGCGGCAGAAGTTTCCAACAAAACGCAAATGGTTACGGGAAACCATTCTCACTTCCGGCACGAAGGCTACAAAGACCATACAAGTTCCGCGAAAGCGTTTAGCTCTTCTCGCGTACGCGGCACGGGTGCCATCGCAATTGTTCCTGCAGGAGGCGCTCGCGGCGCCAACGACCAGGGGGAATCCCGGCTGAGAGGGGTTGAGAGGGTTGGAGGTTTCAGAGGGTGAAGGACTCAGGCCATCCGAGCGTCGACGCGCACAAGAGGTGGGGGGAGGGCAGGGGAAAGGGTGGCCGGACGGTCTACAGCGCGCCAGGAAAGTCTCTCGCAGTGGCAGCTCACGGGCGAGAGTGCTTAGCAACGGAAATTATGTTGGTAGCACGAGCTTGTAACAAAATGATATGTAAATTGCGTTCACATCACAATCATAATAAATACTGGAGGGGTTGTCTACTTCACTTGTTTCTCAGTGATCTGTTTGCTACCAACATAAATGCAATTTGTAATAGGAGGACCCATTCAGCTCGGCGTGGAGAGACTTTCCTAGTGAACTGTACAACAGAGCCGGTTGGATGGGAGCTTTCGTGGAAGAATAGTCTACCCGAAACGCTTCCAGCATTCGCGTATTTGCTAATAGTTTCCGTGATAATCTAACGGGATTATTCTGAAAAAAAAATGAAGAGTCACTACGGAAAATTGTGTAAGTAGAATAGTTGAAATTCACCGAAATGAAGAGAAACTATACCTCTTGCACTGTCAGAAATCCTTAACAACAAACACCACATTGAAAATGTCTTTAAATTTTTAAAGGACATTAACCTTATCAATAAGCTGTAAGGAACCAAAAATCTGTTAAACGCGAATATTGTCTCAATGTTATGTCAAATAATGTATTAATAATGCCCATTATGTATTCTCATTATTGTTTCTTTGTTTATATTCTGTTGCTGTTAAATGTGATAGTCAATTGTCGACATGTAATGTTATACTTATTTTGACAAATTATGTATTTGTGCTTTAATTTCAAATTTTGTGTATGTTCTGTTGTACATTGTAAATGCTGTATTCTGATTGTGGTAGCTAATGACCTGGTAGTTCATGCGACCATTTAAATAAAGCATAATTAAAAAAAGAGAAAGTAACAAATTTGTTAAAAAAACATGGACACAATGAAGTCAATTGTCAGAAACATAATGGTCAATTATTCTTTATTTGTGTCGTATAATTGATATTTACTCCTGTCTTCAATATTCATGATTTAGTCTCTGTGCTGAGGCCCCCCTCTGAGGTTTGGATCCTTTTGCGAATGACTTGTGTACTTAGACACACATTGATAGGAAGATAAAAAATTGACGATCATTATGTAAACTGAAGAACATGTCATTACAATGAGTTTTCATAGAGTGAAGTTGAGTCTCTAATTAACTACGTTAAAACATATTATTTGAAAATTGCGTTGCGTTTTAAACATACTGACATTAAACATTTATTAAATATCGATTCATGGTGCAATATCTTTTTTAATTTAGATAATATTCATTAAACACACTGTTAAAAACATTTTAATATTTTTTAAAAACCTTTGTATCTTACATAGGATGTTTTAAAACCTTTAAAAAAATTATCATACAAAAATTAGTTTTGCCAAATACGCTTGGAATGTGGAAATCGAATGAGATAGATTATGATGTTTATTATAACAGTGCTTTTCAACTTAGGACAGAGATATGGCCACCCAGACCACTGCGATATTCAAAATCCCACGTCTCGCCAACACTAATATTCCTTGCAATACAACTTGGGAAGATCATCTCTAAGAAGCCATGGTCAGAAAGTGTGACATTTTTACTCTTGCCGGATTACATATTTGGATATAAACGAGTTCATCGACCAGAATCCATCGAGTTAACGCACCAAACTCTTCGTTACGTGATTTTATTCAGAATGCACATTTGCAGCTCCCATATTCAGAAATTTTGTGAGCGTAAACCTGCAAAGTATACTTTTCATTCAATATGGAAGTATACTTATTATTGAATAACCGTAAGTATACTTACGGTTTACGTAAGGATTAACACAGCGTGTGTGTCTCTCTTGACTGATTTATTGGTTGATGTTTCGAGCTCATTAGTCCAGCTGGTGTAATGATGCTTCTTTGAGGCCGGGTACACGTCGCAGTTTACGAGGAACTTCCCTATCCACGAATATCCTTCAGCGAAGCATCGCCCCAGTCGGGGCAAGTTCGGGTCTACCGGCATGCGTGGTAGCGTAGTACATGTACGTGTGTAAGGGGAAAAGACAGAACGAGTAAGTGGAAGGAATAAGGTTCGCGGCCCATTTGTTAGGTACTGCTCCGGCATTCACCTGCTGTTCATCAAATAAATTACGGAAACCTACAAATCGGACAGCATGTCACTAGAAATGTCTCTCAGAGAGCGACTGATTTTCCCCTCTCTATCTAGTGAAAAAATCTCTAGTCAATCGAGGACCTCCCGCTGAGAGGTGCGGCAGAGATAGCAGCAATGCTGGTTCGAAGCTAAACTCATCGAGTGTGTGGCTCCCTCATGTCATGTCCAACCCACTGTGAGGCAGAGTGGCGACCGCGGGGCAAGTGCAGGCAGTCCGAGGGAGGGAAGTTGGCGAGGGAAGGGCAGGTCACGTGCCTCTGCCAAAGAAACCGAAGAGGCGCTGCAGCGTGGGGCGAATTCGATCGGGCGAGGTCCGTCCGCGAGAGACGATTCGCCGCTGAGCCTCCGGCGTGTGGATGGCTGAGAGAAAAGCTCAAAGTGATGTCAACAGATGCGGGAAATATAATAGCAGAGGTGGAGCACGTCAGACATGATCGTTTAATATTTTGTTTGTTTTCGTGTAAATTTGGTTGCTTCGCTTTCACGAGAAAATTCATTATCTGAATGAATGACAGATTTGAATACTGAAATAATTCAATAGTTTTATTCATTTAGTCATTATTTATTTAGTTTCTTTAGGAGCGTAACCTTCTTGTGAGACATTTGAATCCCCAAAATCCTAAGATAGCGGACTAGCGGACTTTGAGAACTACGATCGTCATGTAGTTTTTCCTTCTTCCCAACCCAACGAATTCAATGATCCCAAACGAATAATTTGAATATTGCTCTTGAAAAATGTGTTTTTTCTCGCTCCTAAGAGTACGCAGCTTTATATCGTATATACGTTATGCTACAGAATCTAATTTTCAATTGCCTCTTCAAGAAGTAGGATTCTTGGAATGCAATTCCCTGCTGAGGATCCGACGTATGGACAGAAGATAGAAACATTCCGCGGCAGCTACTGAACGATTCGTAGTAGATGTGGGACCTTTGAATCCTATAATCCCACGGTAGCTGAATAAGATATGATAATTTCAATCTTTGGCGTTTTTGGTCACCATTGAAATCTCAACGAATTCTCAGAATGCTACCTAACCATTCCAATATTTCTCTTGTAAAATCTATTTATTATTTTCTACGAATACGGTGCTTTGTGGTAACTCGTTTATCGCTACGTCTTGGGAATGCGGCATTCGTGAGAAGGTCCGATGAGTGGGCGACAGGTGAGAAACGGGTACTAGTAAAGGTTGGGAATTTGATTTTTTTTAACAATCTCACGAATGGTAATGGGATTATAATAAAAACACGATCTTTTGGCATTCCCATCTGTTTTTTTTTGTCATTTAGATTTTGGGTCCAAACTTTAATAGAGTAAAGTTAATAGTAGGAGTGGGGTATTTTAATCCTAGAATCTAACAAATGCTGAATGGAATTTGAAAATTCCCATATTCGGTCTGGTGATAATTTAAGTTCTACCAAATTCTAACAAATAAATATAATACTACACTTCTTTAAAATGTCTTCTACAAACACAGCATTTTCTAGTGCACGTACGTTCATCAACGCGACTTGGAGGTGAGGCGTTCGGATTGAAACTCTGAGCTCCTCGCGCGTGGGCGGCTGAAGGAAAAACCCAGACAAGAAGCCACATGAGCGAGATAGTTAATTGAACAAAATAAAACAAAGAGAGGTTTTATATTAGCTCAGTCTTCCAGCATTTCATTTCCCTGTAAATGTATTTGTTACGCAGTCACGGCAAAACCCTTTGTTTGCTATTCTTCCAATTTGGCATGAATGTTTCTCAAAGTTACTGAAACTAACGGATGTAATTTTTTTTATTTCTGAATTTAAACGGTGTATATCTTATACTTCTATAATGAAGATCGTTATAACACCTTTTTGTAAGTAATATTATTTTTCCTATGAGTCTACCCAAAAAAACTCGGTTGTTTGGTATTATGTCTGTAAATTTGTTCGTTACACACTTTCGAGAAAATGCTTGGTATTACTGCGATTAATAATATACTAAGGTCATTAAAAAATGAACCGGAAGTTTGTAACATAGCGTTATTGGTGATATATAAAAATACAAACGAAGTTCCTAATTTTTCATCACAGTTTCCTTCAATAGAAATATATTTTTTTCCATGGCATAGGAAATTTACTGATTCTTTCCTGAAAGAAATAAGACGGATGCCGCAGCAGCAAATTACGTATGTATTCTGTGACCGCAACGTCATCTGAAACTTTTCTCCACCTTATGCCTCCTTTGATGGACCAAACATGCTAGTCACTTGAGAGCAAATCGAAACAGGAAAGTGAGTATTTAAGAAGTAATGAGTGCAAATTCGTTAATTTATGACGAGGCAGAGCAACTGTATGCTGCCATGTGTTGTCACGCAGGATAACATCGTGAGTCGGTATCCGCCGTCCAATATATCGATATGGACACTTCCAACACACCCTCCTCTGATGCAATATGGTCAACAGCAAAGCGGTGATCGCCTTCAACAAGCTCACGCACTGTTTGAATATTGCCTTCATTGGCGCTGGTCGCCGGACGCCGTATATGGCATTCATTTTCGGTTGACGAGAAAACGAATAATTACGCATTGCGCAAACGACACTGATACTTTCTGTTTATTCTAGTAATACTGCGATGGCAGTAAGGGGAATGAGTGTCGTGTGCATAACTATCACGTCTCTATGTTCCATAGAGCACGCCTCACTGGTCACGTAAATACGAAAGACAAATAAACGAAGTTCCGGTTTATATTTGAATGACCCTTCTATCTTACATTTGCGTCATGAGCACTACTGTTTGCAACTACTAGTAATGGATAACATTTGAATTTCTATTCCCTTAAATGAGAAATGTGATTTCAGAATATTAATTTTCTGTTTCTTCATTCTTTTAAGATCAACAAATTCCACAAATCCTATGAACTAGCTAATACATCGATCTTTCGCTATTGACGCATGATTTGCTTAACTCCCTTTTTGCAAGATACGAGAGGGGAAAGCGGAAGGTGTCACTTTGTCAGCAAAATTATGAAAATAAATCGATAGTTTCTATTCCGAAACACGTTCATTGCTATTACAGTGGATAAAAAATATATGGTTTACAAAAGTCTCTAACGAACATTCGTTGGTACTTTTATTCATATTTCAACAATGAATTTAAATAATTGTAATCAAATTCAGGAACTCCAGAAAACCTGTGTAGCTTGTAACTCTCTTCATATTTTACGGTGTTTTTTGGTGGTAAAATAAAATAAGTGAAGGAACACAATATTTTGAAGATATTTCTTGTTTTCTATTTCTTGTAAATGTTCTTGTGTATGTACAAGTTTTTATGTGCGTAAGTGCTCTGGAATAAGTCGTATATCATGTAATTTAACATGCATTATTTCATATTTTTCTTATATTCTCTAAGACTAGAATTTATTATCCTCTTTTACAATCGAGTAACTTCGTTAGCAGTAACGGCACGTAACATAAAGAGAACAAAAGATACTGAAAATAATAATGATTTTAGCAAATAAATAATACCCGTACAGTACAGTTTAGCAATATAACTTATATGTGGTAAAAGACACAAAATTACAAATAGAAATATCAGACTTCTCCAACAATCGTTCGGCGCTCATGGGTGCAACGACAAAAGGCGAGTGCGGTGCGTTATTTCAGGTATAAATAAATTAAGAGGATAATATGATATGTTTGTGTTTACAGAGATATATTTCAGAAATTGTGTCACGTTTGCTCTCTTTTTGCAGGTTTGTTTCTGATTCAGTGTTGTCTAACTTTCAATTCTCAATTTTCCTGTCAATCTTCAATGGTACTTGGTTAGTAAACTGTTAGTAAACTTCTTGTGCTAAGTCGGCCTTTTTGCTTTTAAACTATGTCAACAAAACAAGATGACAATGAACATCATTATAGACAAAAACTTGAGTTTATACGTCTCTCTTCCTTTATCTCACAACTGTGTATTTTTCTGATGTTCAGCATCTACTCTTTGTGATGTGTTTAGACCGGAAAAATGAAGTATATGATTAAAAACAATTAATTGCTGATATTTTTGTTCATGCCGAATCACTTTAGGGTAGTTTCAAGATCCATAGGTGGGATGTGAACTAATTTTAGCTGAAGACTCCACTCTTCTGAGATTCCGGTCTACTGGCCTAAACTCTACTCTCAAAAACTGTTGAAACCACTACATTGGATAGTTTTACTAAAAAAATATTAGGTTCGAGCTCAATCTCATTTCACATGGAGTTTATGAACCGAAACCAGACCTAAATCTGTCCCAAATCCGAAGTTAGAACGGAAAAAAGCGCGGTCTACCTAGTGAGTTGAGTAGGAGAAGCTGAGAAAACCCGTTAATACGTCTTGAAATCACATTTATGTTAAACGTTCTTACGAATTGAAATTTGAAATAAAATTGATTGATTGATTTTCTCGTGTTTCCGGGCGCGTCAACTGCTTTGGTCATTAGTCCCGTTAGTGTAATGCATGTTTTTTTCTCGTGAGATGGCGGTGATCTTCCCCCGCTGGATGGCGATATCCGGCGCCGACCTACCATGAGCTAGTGAGGTTTCTCCCTAACCAGAACTCTCCCACCAGCGGGGCACCGCCCCAGCCGAGACAATCTCTAAGCTCACGACCGGTCTCCGGGAATATGTGGTAGTGTAGTGCATGTTAGTGTAAGTGTGTGTGTGTGTGTGTAAAGGGAGAGGATACGATAAGGAAGAGGAAGGAAAGATCGCGCGCGGTCCGTGGCCCGTTTGTTAGGGTACTGCTCCGGCATTCCCTGGTGTTGATCGGAGAAACCACAGAAAACTACCGATCAGAGCAGCCGGCCGCTGGAGTTCTCCTCTAGACAGCGACTGAATTCGACCTTGCTGAAAAGCTAGTGTCGAAAATTCTGCTCAGGACTCGAACCTAGGTTGAAATAAAAATAATCATCAAAATAAATGAATATATTTGATCTGAAATAAAAATTAACTCAGAAAAAAAGCACCCAATTTCAACAGTTCAACGTCTTTTTTATTTCTCGGTCAATCCATTTTCTTTGTGAACTAATTTATTCGTTTATTTCGTTAATAATAATCAATTCACATGTTTGTGGAGTGTTTATATGTTTCTACAATTCAAATTTTGTCTAGAAAGATTTTTTAAAAACAACTTTTGAGTGCTTATTAGGGCTCAGCCATTCCGAAAATCCTTGTAGTTTGTTAGACAAAATATGCTTAAAATTGTCTTAAGAGCTAATTTTCTAATTTTGGCGTTTCCTCTCCCTGTTTGTTAGTTGATTTACTGGTCTGTATTTTTGTTTAATCGGATACATTATATCCGTTCTTGTTGGTAAGTAATGAGCCCATTTATATTTCCAGCTGTAGCCTTAATACCAAAGAAACGAATGCGCTCTCCGCTGAGCGCGTCGCTGTGACCGGGCCGAGCGCCAGCAGCAGCGGCCGCGAGGGAGCCTGAGCGTGCGTCAGGGGCCCGGGGGGGGGGGCCCGCGGGGCGCGCGGGCACCGGCGCGGGCGAGGGCCAGGGCGGCCGCTCGACCTCTCCAACGCGACGCTTGAGAGCCCGATATTGGGCTGCGGTGGAGCGGCGCCGGGCATCGATCCCCGGACCCCGAGGGACGCGCTCCGACGCGCGGCGGTTAGCGCCGGACAACGCCGCCGCCGCCCCCGCCGCCGCCCTCGCCGCCGCCCCCGCCGCCGCCCCCATACCGCTCCCTGCCCTCGCTCCCGCACCGCACTCACAGACAGCGCTGGCCGCCGAGCTCGCGACGGCTTCACTACCTGTCCCACAGACGACGCCTCTGCTCACATTCCCACCGTCAACACCACCTCTAACTCTTCCCAAACTTGCGTACGAGCAAACCAGGCGAATGCGGGGGCAGTACAGTAACAAACTGGGTATGCCTCGCGCGTGGTCTTTCCTTCCTCACTCTGCCATCCCCTTCCTCTCTCTCTCTGTCTCTATCTCTATCTCTCTCTCTCTCTCTCTCTGTCTCTGTCTCTGTCTCTGTCTGTCTGTCTCTCTCTCTCACACACACACACACACACGCACACACGCACACACATACATACACACACACACATAGTAATACAATATAAATACACAACTTAGCTTTATAGTTAATCTGGGAAGGGAGGGTGCTTTGCCTAGGATAATACGAGATGAAAAACGCCGATGTATACAGAAACATCACCTTCTCCTGACTACAGCTTGCACTGCACTCACGTGAGTGAGTGGACTAATGACCTGAGTACTTGCCGTGCAAGGAAATACAAAATACTCATCCAAACTCTCGTCCTCCTTCGACTTCATCATCGTCACCACCTCCATCGCCTTCCCCTGCTTCCCGCCGTTCCTACCCGACCTTCCAGCCGTGCCACAGCTCCCGCCGTTCCCACCTTCCCAGTCGTCCACGACTCGTCGTCATCACCATTGCCGCTTTCGTGCAGCTCCTTAAGCTTTTATTGACTTTATCATCACCGATTCCGCTACCACTCCAGCCGTGCTCACCATCTTCGCCGATGTCACATGTCCTGGGGTTGCGCTGTCCTTGTTGTTCTGGCGTGTCCATAGTCCTTGACATTATTCCCTCATATCTCTACCTGCTTTACATTTCTTTATGTTTTTGAAGTCTCCTTATGTAAATTTCTTCTTTGGTTGTATTCAGAGAGGTGTGGCAAAACTGCCTAGCGATAGTAATTTGCTTCCTGACATTTTTGGAGTGATTCTTTATGTTAAGTCACCCGTTGTGACAAATACACCCGTTGCCAAAAGGCATTCTTGTGAATACCTTAAAAACCAAAGTACTATTTTGTTCTTGAAATTTTAAAAATGTTATGTTTACGCATATAAAGAATATTCAAGGTTCCTTCACGGGTCGTAAGGCCAAAGAATACCTGCAAGTTCTGTGTACCGTGTAACTACCATCACATTACTCGAACGGAAACCGAAAAAATAATTTTTTAAAGTACGTGTTTCCGCAATTTCTTCAAGAACCATGAATCTCTGTGCGTTTCACGTTATCTTCATGTACTCAATAACTTTAGTTCTGCACGAATATTTCTCCTGTATTCTTGGATCTCCAGCTTTCCGCAATTTTTAAAAACAGAATATCATCTTAAACTTATAAAGAAGGTACAAATATTTTCCTTAACAGTTTGTAAGTAAATGAATATTTTTTAAACAATAGAAACACTAAGGCCATTCCAGGACAAATTCAAATTCCGCTATTCAAATGTTTGTTGACCGTTCTGAGAAACGATTTTATATTTTTTGTCATCAACGTAAAAATAAACAAATTATAGTATATAATTGGAGAAATAAATTCTCGTGGTATTCTGACGCTATATGAAATGCTCTATAAGTTACACTAATGAATTTATATTGGCGGCTACTACTAATTTACTTCAACAGAAACGAATCTCTATTTTTATTGCAGTGTAATTCTGCGGCTGTTTCCATTAATTACAGAGTTAATTCTTATTTTAACATGGACAAATGAACATTGATCATTCTTTTTATTTCACATTCGTAAACCATTAACTAAATTAACATTCATTCCAATCAATAAATGCACAGCTTTGTTTTGTTTTCAATTACTCTAAAAATGTCATTTCGTTATTATTGAAGGTATTGGTTTTATTATGGATCGTCTAGAAATTAATTGATAGTAATGTACTATATTTAAAAATTGCGTACGTTCAATATTTAGTACGTCTTCACTCACTTTTCGTTTTCATTGATAATAAATGTATTTGGCCGTGAAACAGGATTACAACGTAAGTACTGAATAAAAACTGCCACAAAACGATTCAAAATGACGCATTACTGAAACTAATTGTTTGCGATAGAATGTAAAATGCGAGACATGCAAAACTGGAGCACTGTGTTCGAATACAATTTCTAAATCAATTTATTTCGCATCCAAGCAGCACTTTCTTGCATAAAGACGAAAACATTCCTCAGAAGGCCGCTAAGAGGGAATAAAAAGAAAGGCAAATCATTCCTGGGTGGCCGAGCGGAAACCGAAGTCTCTACTTCGTGTTTCGCGTTTCTTCCGAGCTCATGAAAACCGCGTTGGTGCTCACTTTGTTTCCGCTTTAGCGCTTGTAAACAACTGCGCTTCGCCCCAGGCGCAACGCAACCCGCCTCGCTCCTCCCGCGATCTGGCGACGGAGGGCGGCAGAACGGGTGCGGGGGCGAGCGTAAGGGGAGGGGCAGGAGAGAGGAAGGGTGGCCCTTTGTTGGCGTAAAGTTGTTTCTCGGCAACGTGGATCGTCAGCGACGTACAGGTTGTTCCAAAAGAGGCAACCGCGCATTAACGACTTCACGGTGATATGAATAATCTTCGTCGTCGTCTTCTTCTTCTTCTTCTTCTTCTTCATCGTCTTCTTCTTCTTCGTTGTCCCTCTCCTCTTTTTTGTTGGTCATTGTCATTGTCCTCCTTCTTCTCATCATGATCTTCTTCGTCTTCATCTTCGCTGTCTTTTTTTTTTTCCCTTTTTTTCTTGTTCGTCGTCGTAACCTTCGTCATGTTCTTCAGTTCAAAATCAATTACGTAAAAATTTCTTGGCATTCTACATACGAAATAGAATGAATCCATTACCATGTAATAATTCAAACTATTGCTGAATTTTATTTTTGCAGTTTATTCATTTGCATCATGCCAAATTGATTATGAAGGTCACATTTTTTTATCATTTTGTATTAAAAAAAAGTAATCCTCTCTTCCCATGGAATTTCAAAGGGGACAAATCGGTAAAAGGTCTGATCTGAGAATAAGAAAGAGAAGACAGTCGCTGCGAGTTGTTACGAACACGCACAACATAATTTGTTGTTTCTTATGACAATGGGATGACAATTCTTATGATACAGATGACAAATTGTGAGACAATCGTTCGCCATCGTAGGTAATGAATACGTAAAGCTGATGGTGAGAAGGAAAATGTGAGTAATTAGATGATAAGAATGGTAGAATGGGACGACAGGGAAACATAACCCCGAGAGAGTCTGCAGCAAAGTCGCTGTGTCAGCCACAAATTCCTCACGGATGGATGGGGATTTGAATTCCGGTACCCACAAGTTTTTATAGCGCACCAGCCTTTACAACACAGACCTTCAATTTGCTTCGGAAGAAAGATGGACACATAGAACTATATTGTATGTATAACTGCAAGCAGGGAGGTACAGGTTTTACAAAAATACGTTAACGTAATAATAATGTTTGAAAGCAGGTTAACAGGGCTTGGTGAGAAACATTTTCACTAGTTGTGTGCCAACGTTTCGGAAACTTTTATTTCCATCCTCAGGGCTTGCAACATCAAGAACAACTCAACCCATTCACTGCACCATCCTCCATCTCCGGCACCTCACATGCAATGAGGGACACAACATCACCCTCACCACACCAACACACAGAATGACTGATACTAGCCAGATACTTGGCTACTTACCAACACACAGAATGACTGATACTAGCCAGATACTTGGCTACTTACCAACACACAGAATGACTGATACTAGCCAGATACTTGTCTAGTATCAGTCATTCTGTGTGTTGATGTGGTGAGGGTGATGTTGTGTCCCTCATTGCATGTGAGGTGCCGGAGATGGAGGATGGTGCAGTGAATGGGTTGAGTTGTTCTTGATGTTGCAAGCCCTGAGGATGGAAATAAAAGTTTCCGAAACGTTGGCAAACAACTACTGAAAATTTTTCTGACCAAGTCCTGTTAACCTGCTTTCAAATAATAGTTTATGGTCGTAAAGTACTCTTCGTAATAATAATGTCTTTATTAATGGCGAGTCTCAGGCCACAGGGCCTGCTCATCCGCCTAGCCACTGAGTCTACATTGATACAGGAAGCAGATATCATCTATAAATCGAGGGTCTAAGAAGCCAGCATCTCGACATGAAGACTCTGAAAAAACTCTTTTCCTCTAATATGTTGGCATCCCGACTTACACTCAAATCCTACGGATAGCTACTAAATCAGGCTAACCGGAATAAAGTACCGGTATTACGACCAACAACATCAAAGAGGGTCATATTGTAGAAGACGAACATGGTAGTGCTGAAATATGAATTCATACATTTGCGATACCTTTGATGATTTAGTTTCTATTAAGAAGTCTTAACTTCTGCTTTATTCCTCTCAGCATAAAACAGTGAGCACATTTACGATTCGAATGCATGATAACGGCGCAGTGCGGGAGACGCGTTTTCTGTGAGTCTTCAGTCTATTGCCAGCCTCTTAGATCCAGAGTTTACTTTTACCAAAACTACTTCCCTCGACTCTCTTCGTCTTAGAACAAGAAAGGGACAACTACATTTTTCACCCTCCTTAGTCATTAAACTTTTTTTATCTAATATGCAATATTTTATTAGAAAGTAAATAAAACATAGTCCAAGGAGAATTAAATTATAACTTTAATTATACGAATAATAAAACAATTTATTTTCTGCTGATCTATTTATAGCGTTTCTACCAAGATAACTGGAATGGCTCGGGCTTCCTTCACATCCAATCCTTCTAAAAGGTGAAAAAGTACAATTGTTTGTAAAGCACGGTGTATAAGATTATTACTTTTAATATAATTGGTTCAAATATTAATAAAATACCTTCATATTATTCCATTTTATTTTACAGCACACTGCTATTACATTAAACATTACCATAAGCACTGCTACTGACGTCTACCGGAAAACAACCGTAACGTGTGGTCGAGAAAAACGAATACATCAGATACTTCTTGTTAGTTACGGTTTTTAAGATATATTAATTTCAATAAGGAATATTACATTTACACTTTGGAATTCTTAATTTTCTTTAATGTTCTTTGTAATTATATATATATATATATATATATATATATATATATATATATATATATTTTCTATATAAAATATATGTAATAAATATTCTTTCAATTCTATAAAAATATTTCACTTTAAATTCCCTTCGTGCATTGTAATTTTAGGAGGGAGCCTCAGCGGTTAATTATTTAAGTGTAATATCCTTCTTCGGTGCATCGGTGGTTTAGTCTCTGGGGAACACGCCTATGACCCTATAACTGGCCTCTGCGTTTGGGAACTTTTATACATCATATACGTACGAAAGAGGCCCAGAACGATCGAAACAGAAGAAACAGACGCGTAGAGAGAGAGATCGCAGCAAACGCAACTGGGAAGCATCGAGCGCAAGTTCCAAAGCCAGGCACCTCCGACGGCGCTCGCCAGTTTATCGGGGTCGTTGTTAAGACGCAGATGCGAAAGGAACACTTGCTCCGCTGCAGAAAAAGGATTCCAGCCTTTTCTTTTTGCACCTATAAATTTCTCGTTACGACCTCGCGTCAAGGAAGTACACTCACGTTGTCTCGCCGGCGCTGGAAAACTTAAAGCTTTGTAACGTGAAGTTTTATAAGGAAGGTATAGAGAACATTCTTAACGATTAATCATGCGTATAAAAGTGATTTTGAAAATGGGAAGTTTAGTGAACACGTCGTGATATATGATGTATGTATTTGGCGTTATTGGATCGTTAGTCTGACTTCACCGGTCTAGTTCAATTCCCATGCTTGCGGGTAAGAGCAACATGAGGCAAACATGACATTTTCTCTTCACCGCAACTAGCAAGATCCGACTGCTTGAGCTTTTCTTCGTCACACAACTAAAGAAACTGGGACGATTTTAAAGGAAAGATACAACTACATTTTTGCCTTGATCGGGACTCGAATTCTACTTTTAGTCAGTATTTATTACACACTGGTCTACATTTACACAAACCTGTGAAATATATCATCACATTTGGTGATTTGTTTGTAATTTGTACTATCTGTACACTGTATCTGTATACACATCTGTATCTGTACAGACATACATACTATTTGTACTATCTAAAGACGCTATTACTGTTCATTAATTTCTTCCCAGTAAAATGAGCTGCGTAAAGAAAATGTTAACATACAAAGTCAGCAATATTGATAAAATTTGTGATGTAGTGATAAAATGTGTACAACATTTGGTTCATGCTTCATAAATAGCATACATCTTATTTTTATCTCTGAAAAATTATATAAGTTATAAAATTACCAATATGCTTCTGTAGCTGCTATGTTTTGCGCTTTTTATCAACATATTTTTCATGTCAGTTTCAACGCAAGCTCGGAAATCCATGCAGACAATGAAATACGTACCGGTGATAAACATAAAAAATTCTTTATGAGTTTATTTGCAGTTTATATCACATTGCGTCTCATTGAAGATACATTATACCCTTCTGCTAACTATCACATCGTCAACAAGTATTTTTTACAACGCTTGTCAAAACCCACCTCATTGTCCCCGAAATGAATGGGCCCGCGTCCGCCTACCTCGAATACACCACCACTCGATGCTTATCAAGGGTGTACTAGTCAAGCGAACATCACGATTTATTTTCAGGACCAACGACAGTGATTACTCGTGTACGCACCGGTTACACGCATTTAACAGCGTTATCTCCAAGCAGCAACTATCCGCCCTGCTATTATCCCAAAATTTTGGAAAACAGCGTAAATATTTTATAAAACAAACGTGTGTACTTACGCATAGCACAGCTCAGTATACGGCGCAGCTCGTAATAAAAATGATTGATCGCATCTGATTAATGACGCAGCAGCACTACAACACGACGTAACCGCTGATGGTACCAGCAAATTAATTTAGATTAATGGGTTTTTATTTCGTAGTACTTTATATATAATATATTATATCTGCAACTTTTATGGCAGCGCATTCTTCCCCGCAGGGACTGTTCACCGTCGGCTGTGCGGCACGGGCCGGCCGTGGAAGAGGGAGGGGGAGGGGAGGGGGAGGGGAGGGAGGGAGGAGGGTGGCGGGGCGCTGCGCGTGTCATAACGATGAATTGATTGCGGAGAATTTGTTCGCGCGCTTCGCCCGAGGGAGATGCGGGTGCGGAAACGGTGCACACTGGGTGGGTAGCCGCAAAGTGCTCCTGCCGGCGACTTGTAAGGAAAAATGTGAACATTGAGCAGATAACGTCTCGCGTGGTTTTAGATAGATAACCAGATAGATAGACAAACGACAGTCAGACAAACGACAGACAGACAAACGACGGACACACAAACGAAAAAACGACCACAGACAAACGACAGTCAGACAAACGACAACAGACAAACGACAGACAGACAAACGACAGACAGACAAACGACAGACAGACAAACAACAGACAGACAAACGCCGGACACACAAACGATAGACAGACAAACGACAGACAGACAAACGACAGACAGACAAACGACAGACAGACAAACGACAGACAGACAAACGACAGACAGACAAACGATAGACAGACAAACGATAGACAGACAAACGATAGACAGACAAACGACAGACAGACAAACGATAGACAGACAAACGAAGACAGACAAACGACAGACAGACAAACGACAGACAGACAAACGACAGACAGACAACGAAAGACAGACAAACGACAAACAAATAGATAGGTTGAGATTTTTGCAGGTAGGTTTATACTGGTTAAAGAACACCACAATTTACAAACATTACAATTAAAAATAAATTTCATTTGTTTTACAATAATGACCATCAAAATAAAAAATAAACAATATCAATAACGATGTTAATGATAATCATAAAACCAATAATCAATGCCAAATGGCAATAAATTTGACCAAATAAATTGAAGTGTTCAAATTATAGAAAACAATGTAGAATAATCATTCTTAAAAAGTATCGATTTTGTCTTATAATTTTTCATTACCACATGTAATTTACTGAACAAGGGTTATGATATAGAAAGAATTTATTTAAGTATTTTCAAAACAGACTGAGTAATTCATGCGTGAGTTTTGAGTTTTTATTTTTTTTAATGTCTTTGACGACACTTTCAATTTTTACTCTGGACTTCACGAATTAATCATTCTAGGTATTAAGAGAAGTGTTGTTGCAATGACATCTTTACTCAAGTGTTGACTCACTGTTGCATCGCGTTTAAATTTATCGGTGGACTCATAACTTCTTGCAGCAACTGACATGGTAAAGCGGAGGCAATAATGACTCCCAGCCATTTGTGATAGAGAAACAAAGAATCAACGAAGGACGTGAAGCCCATGGACAATATTTTTATGACAAGCGTGTTACATTGAAAAAAGGGAATCAATCTGACGATATAAAACGCACATTCTATGTCAGGTATCTAACCAGGTGACCGCGACTGCCCTGGATGCTGGCTCTAGGCTTACTGCTTTGAACAGACCTGTTCTACAGCTATAGTCCCCAATACTTTCTACCAATATCCACAATATGTTGCTAATTCAGATACAATTTTTTAGAGAACATCTGTGTCGATGCCTTTAGCTTCATAGCTTACCAAGAAAAAGATATGGACATTCTGCGTAGTTTTTTAGTAACGTTCTTATCAGCATGGCGTTGATGTACTTTAGACGCTTATTGTTAATATAACTTCCTAAGTAAATGCTCATACACAATTATTCCCAAGAAATTATTTTCTGGATCATGTGTTAACAAGTACTCGTA
Organism: Teleogryllus oceanicus; assembly: GCA_964035755.1. Lineage (NCBI taxonomy): Eukaryota > Metazoa > Arthropoda > Insecta > Orthoptera > Gryllidae > Teleogryllus > Teleogryllus oceanicus. The sequence continues at coordinate 184,221,773 of CAXIVR010000003.1, forward strand.
TATATCCTTAAAAGCTGGAAGTTTATCTTTTCAAATTTTGTGGAAAATTCTCTCGTGCATTATAACGCTCGTGATTAAAATTTATAGGACTTTCTTAACACAGTATATGTGAATATCTATTTCACGCACGTGATCTACGCACACATTTTATTCACTTCATCTGTATTAGAACAATTTATTCTACATTTTACTTCGGATATCATGATTGAAACTGTTTCGTAGGTAAATATACTTTCAATGTGCTCGTTTCTGCAGTTATAAACATGGACTATCACTTCAACGGACTCCAAGTTTTTTGGTCTTGACAACACCCTCTCCCGGTTTCATAAACGAACTTTTACTGTGTGCATTTGGCATGGGAAGGAGAGGCTGCGTGGCATCGCCCACTGCGCGTGGCCGGGCGGGCGCCACACGTGGCAGAGAGGCGTAGCGCCTCAGCGGCGGCCGCTCAACAATGCGGCGCCGATCCATCAAGCTGCTCGCGCCACGCGCCTCGCCCCCAGCGCCTCTTTGCCCTCTTTGCAGCAGCCCAGGGCCCGTTCCCAGGCTCACCCGCGCCGCCCTCGTCGCCGCCGCCCTCGTCGTCGACGCCGCCCTCGTCGCCGCCCTCGTCGCCGCCCTCGTCGCCGCCCTCGTCGCCGCCCTCGTCGCCGCCCTCGTCGCCGCCCTCGTCGCCGCCCTCGTCGCCGCCCTCGTCGCCGCCCTCGTCGCCGCCCTCGTCGCGGCTCGTGCATCAACTGCAGTACCTATCATCCTGAGGCCCGAGGATTTGAGTCTCAATGGTGGTAGAATGGTCGACTTTAGCTAGCAAGCTAGGTCGAATTCAGCCGCTGACTGGTGGAGAATTATAGCGACTAGCTGCTCTGATCGATAGTTTTGCGAGGTTTCTTCTACCAGTACCAGGTGAATGGGAGAGTAGTGCCCTAACAAACGGTCCACGGACGCAATCCTTCCCTTCCTTTCCTTGACCTATCCTCACTCCTTCGTTACACACACTGACATGCCTCGCGCTATCACTATACCCGAAGTCTGGTCGGCAGCTTAGAATTTGTCTTAACTGGGGCGTTGGCAGATACTTGGTGGGAGAAAAATCCCGCAAGCCGACATGAGGTGGGTGCCGAATCTCCCCACCCAGAGGGGGGAGATAACCGCCCCCTTCTGCGATAAAAACATGCGCTATACTTACGGGAGCAGTGGCCTTAGCAGTTTTCTCGCCCGGAAATATCAAAAACTAAATATTTTTTCTTTTCTTTTTTTAAAGAAAATTATCTTGTTTGTGGCGTGTTAGGCTCAGGTTTTGGAACAGATCTGATAGACCACGTCTCACATTGAAGTGCTACCGACGGACAGTTGCTACTACAAACATTGAGTTTCTTTATCGTTTCTGATGTACATTAGAGCTATTGCAGATAACTGTTGCCTTAATGTTTTCATTTCATTCTTTATCATTAATGTCTAGGAGACATTTCTGTAATATTTTCTATGTCATTATTTGACTCCAAATTACGATGAAATTACGAAGTTTTAATATTTCCCATCATATGTTCGTGTGTTTTTTATGAGAAAATTATCTTTTGAAAAACCTCAAAAATTCTTAACCTGTTACATTAATGTTTATGTGGGAAATACGGTTGAATCTCTGATTGCTATATATACACTGAATTGTCACATTCACATCTTTTGCTAGAGAATGTACTTCTCAGGTACTCATGTAAAAGTTATCTCCTGAGTCTGGTGACCTACATTCTTGTCCCCTTGTTTTAACAATGCATGATAGCTCCATCTCGAGACCGAGTGTTTCTGCAACTAAAACGTTTCTTTCTTCCTTTCCCTTAGCTGCTCGTTATGGCGCTGGGTCAACATCGTCTTCATGGCTGCATTGTAGACAACGTATGCTCCCGCTTCCGAGGTACGAGCTCGTGGACTGCTTTTGCATACACTTGGGCACATTTGATTGTGAACCAAGCTTATAATAAATACTTTAAAAAAGTAAATTCCATGGTGGTAGCTGAGATCTTTATCTATTTCTATAGCCCTAATGAAATTAAAACAATACATATTTAAGAGCGGTTTACGCAGCAAATTCCAAAAGTTTCCAGAACTGTTGGAAGACTCAACGAAGAAATTCTAAGATTGTGTCCAACATTTTCATAGTAAATCGTTATAGAAATAATGCAAATTCATTATTCATTTTTAAAGAACTCACCGTGAGCAATTGAGAATATTTTCGTACATAGGAAAGAATTGTTTAAATAAAAATGTGATGTCGAAATAAGCATGGTGCAAATAAAATTGCTGTTTGCCTTACTCCAAATACCAACGCCATACAATACAAATTTTGATATCACATAATTGTCCAAAAAGTATGCATGATGAAGAAAAACACAAAACACCTCCAGTTTTTCACGATATTTTCTGTTACATACGTGTGGTGTCATTAAAGTGCCAATATCTTCTTGGTTCTGTGAAAAAAAATATTAATTCAAAAATGTTCTCTATAAACCTTAAATGCTCGCTGACGCGGAACAACATTGTTAACTAGCTTTAAAACTGTGATTCTCTCAACTAATGAGAGTTGAAATCGAAAAATTATCGAATACGCTTTATCATGTAAAAACTAGTATGGACGTGTGAAATGAAGATCAAAATCCAATTTAAGGACAGTATTACACCACTGTGGCATTCCACTCACCAAATAGCATTAAATCATTGCACGTACCAACCGCTCAAATACCTAGAAATCGAAAATATGATACTAATATCCCACATTCCATCAACCTTAGATTGGGGGGATTTTTATGACCAATATTCCTAGTAACCTTTTCTGCTCACAATCTAGAGACACACACAAAAAACTGACATTTTTGTTTAAGAGACTTACAAATCAAAGGAAAAGAAATTTTTCTTATATGAATTATTTACATTCATTTGTGTTCGAAAACTTAGTACGAACATGTTGCTCTTTTAACATCTCGCCGTGCTCTGCTGGAAAGTTCTGTCGAAGCAAAAGAAAAGTGACAAACTGACCATTTTCGAAAGCAAGTTTACAACTAATATTTGAGTCGTTTTGAGTAAAACGATGTCGAAGTTGCTTCCCTCCACCCACAGTACTGAATTTTGAGTGGCTGTTTGTTCACAGATGGCAGCAAGAATATGTTATACTTGTAGCAGAAGCAAACTAGTTATTGTCTTGGATTTTTTCAGCTGAAACCGTGTAAAATAGGTCGACATCACAAACTCTCATTTTCAGGTTCAATAAATACATTTGCATAGAAAATATACTTGTTTTTACGCGGAAGAATTTCAAAAAGATATTTCACGAGACAACCGTATACAGAGGTAGAAACTTCGCATTTCGCCGCAAAATAAAACGGGTCTGCTCAGTTTGATACCAATCTCACACAAAATGAAAACAAATCAAATACATCACGAAAATCGTCAGTGTGCAAGATGTGGTCATTCTGCCAACACCACCATCATCTCCCCAACCGAGCGTGTGGCCCCATAGCACACCCCCCACCTTCCCTTCCTCACCACTTCCTCTGCTCTCACTCAGCCTAAAGGGCCTTATTCGGACCCTTAACTCACCAGCACATTCCACTCGCTTCTCCCTTTGCAGAACCTTTTTGAAAGAAAGCTCAAAAATCCTTCTTGTAAGTTTCAGTAAATAAATATACGTAGAAAATACTTTCAGTTTCACGAGAATAATTTCAAAAGTATATTTTACGAAACAACCACATAAAGATCAAAACACAAAATAAAACGGCTCAGCTTAGTTAAGAAAACAATCTCTCGCAAAATGAAAGAAAAAATACTGTTACGTCACTTTTCTTGTCAGCACCCCAATTCGAACTTTTGGTCCGATAACACCCCGCTACGTCACTGGCAACATCTTCCCCACCCGCCTTTTCCTCGCTCTCCACTTCCTCTGCTCTTAGAGGCCCTCACTCGGACCCTTAACTCTCCAGCCTGTTCCCCTCTCGCTCCACCCTCTCCGCGGAACCTTCTCGAAAGAAAGCGGCCGAACTGCGGGGCGGCGCCGCGCCGCCGGCTGCGATGTGGGCGTCGGTGGCCCGCCCCCGCCCGCCCCCGCCGCCCCGCCCCCGCCCGCCCCGCCCCGCCCGCCCGCGCCCGCCCCGCCCGCCGCCCCGCCATGCCCGCCACTGCCCGCCATCGCCCGCTGCCTGCCTCCCGCCCGCCACCGCAGCCCCGCCCGGCCCGCCAAGCCCGCCCGCCTCGCCCCCGCCACAGCCGCCCGCCGCCGCCCCGCCCGCCCGCCGCCGCCGCGCCGCCGCCTGCTCGGGCCTCCTTGGGGGCGCCGCTGGCGATAAAGGGACCGCTTTTGCGGCAATGGCTGCAGCGGCTGCGAAATGAGCTGAGATGCACACCCTGCAGGTGCATACTTTGGAGCTGCAGGATTTAGCAGGAGACATCTTCATTTACAGAAGGACTTCCCAATGCTATGGAAGAATTAATTTGTTACTAATCGTAAATAAGCGAAATACCGACACATTGATGAACAGTATGATATTAAATTAAACATGTGTGCGCGCAGTGATGGGAGTTCCCCATCTGAAGTATAGATATTTTATCTGTAATTTTGCTGTCTCATAACACCATTTTCTTTATTATATTCCGTTTGCTCATTATTACGATACATGCTTACACTTTTCAATTTCTAATGAGATTTTTCACCTCTGACTTTCATAAAACGGGGATTTGTGTCAATTTTTGTAAACAATATTAACTGTTGTGAAAGAAATACAAAATTCAGCCAACACTTGTGCAAGTGAACTTATAATTCGTACTCACTTAAATAGAGCCTTATTGTATTATCGCCAATATGTTTTTACACATGCTCACACTTTAAATCAACTATCTATGCGATGTACGAAGTAATACATCCTCTCCAATCAATTGTACCTCTTTATGTCCAATGATTCTTTTATTGTGTAATATTACTGCCTCAACATAATAACTTCATACCAATTATAAAATAAAAAATTGAGGGAGAAATGATTGACTGATTGATTTTTTCGTGTTTCCGGGCGCGTCAACTGCTTCGGTCATTAGTGCCGTTAGTGTAGTGCATGTTTTTTTCTCGGGAGATGGCGGTGATCTTTCCCCGCTGGATGGCGAGATCCGGCACTGACCTACCGTCGGCTAGTGGGGATTCCCCCTAACCAGGACTCTCCCACCAGCGGCACACCGCCCCAGCCGGGACAAGCTCTGAGCCTCGACCGGTCTCCCGGAATATGTGCAGTTAGTAGTGCAGTGCATGTTATAGTGTGTGTGTGTGTGTGTGTGTGTGTGTGTGTGTTTGTGTGTGTGTGTAAGGGGAGAGGATAGGACAAGGAAGAGGAAGGAAAGATCGCGCACGGTCCGTTTGGTAGGATACTGCTCCGGCATTCGCCTGGCGTTGATCGGAGGTACCACGGAAAACTACCGATCAGAGCAGCCACTGAATTCGACCTAGCTGAAAAGCAAGTGTCGAAGATCCTGCCGCCATGAGGACTGAAACCTAGGACCTCCCGGGCAGAAGCGCTGCAGTGGCATCAGTTGATGCACTGAGCTACCGCTAGCGGTAGGGAGAAATGATGATGGACACTGTTGTAACATGCTAACCTAATACATTAATGGATAAGCATACATTATGTCTAATCTAATACGCGTACCTTGCCATAAAACAGTAATGAATTATCGTACAAGTAATTGTCTAGTTGTAATGTACTGTATTCTGTACTCTGTATTTCAACACGCAACGCTGCGATTACGTAGCGTTACGCAATGGACAAGCAGGCGTCTGCTTGCAAAATTGTGAGAAGCGACTTACGCGGATTGGTCACAAGCTGCCGACTAGCGGCGCGGTCCTTCTTGGAAAATATTGCACTATTCAAGTTATTTGATACGATAGCCTAGTTACAATTATTAAAATTTCTAACTCTTAATTTCTCGAATAATTGTATAATTTGTTCAAATTAAAATCTACACACAGCCTTAAAAAATCTTCAATTTCGACGTATTAAGATCAACTCTGATTTGTTAAACGTCAATCTCCCGCTAAGTCGCATCGCTAAGCTGACTACGCGACAGAACGAAGTCAGTCGAGCCGTAATATTCGTAGGAGACAATTCCATGACTCACTGCTTCGCACTCAACCCCATTTGTATTTCACAATGTTCTGCACTAACTGCTTGGGCCCACAAGTCTATGTTAATTTTCAGCTAACGTGTAAAGTACGCGTGTAGAACATTCTTTTATATATGGAATGTAGCATACGTGTGCTGAACATCTGTTACCAATCAATTATACCACTGACTGTCGTGAAACTATTCTCACATATTGTGCAACATCTCATTACCATATTCTGTGAAATTTCGTAAGAGCTACTATCGGTTGTTTCCTTTTTGATGATACTACCCGCACTTTTCTATTACCTTAACAAAAAAGCCTCTATCAAAGCTTTGCAAGGGGAAGATAACAAAGCGATCGAAGAACTTTTTATATAACGTAGGGAGTAGCTGATGTGCTGAATTTGTAAAACAGTGCAACTGTTTTTGCTAAGTACAATTTGTTAGTCAAACTAAGGAGTTAAATGTAAAGAAGGTTGAAGGAATTGTTTACTTTTTGGAAAAGCATGATAGATTCAAAAATTACGAAGGAAGAAACTGCCCAAGGTACAAAAAATGTAAATCTCCTCCTCCTGCAAATTCGAAAAAAAAAAATGTTACATACTACGGTGGTAGGTGAAAAAGTGTTTGAGCCCTCTTGCGAGATGAGGGCGAGCGTTGCTCGTCCCCACAGCGCCTCCCCACTCCAGCCCGAGAGGATCAGCAGTTTCTCCGCCTCCCCGACGCTGTCCCGACCACGCCTCCGGCACCCCCGAGCGGGCGGCTGAGCCGGCAACGGCTCCCGCAAGCAAACAGCGCTCGCCGCGGGCCGCTGCGTCTTTGTTTTCCGGCGTGCGCGCGACGCACCGGCGCGTGCCAGGCGCGCACGCACGCACGACCCCACGCACGCACGGCTGCTCCGACCTCGGTCGGCCCGCGCACGCCCCTCCCCGCGGCTCGCCGTCCACCGCCCCCACAGGTCACCGCTCACCGCCCACCGTCTCCGATTCCTCTCCACAACCGCCACCACCATCGCCACCAACATCGCTCTCGCGGATTGACTGATTATTTTGGGTTTTCGGGCCCGTCCACTGCTAGTTTTGTAAGTGTAGCATATGTTCTTCCTCTGAAGGTGGACCGGGAGCGGTCGCTCAGTGCATTAAATGATATCACTGCAGCTCCTCTGACAGAGAGGTCCTAAGTTCGAGTCCTGATGACGGCAGCTTTTTCGACACTAGCTTTTCAGCTACGTCGAATTCAGTCGCTGTCTGGAGGAGAATTCTAGCGGCCGGCTGCTCTGATCGGTAGTTTTCCGTGGTTTCTCCGATTCACAACAGGCGAATGCCGGAGCAGTATCCTATCAATCGGGCCACGGACCGCGCGCGATTTGTCCTTCCTCTTCCTTGTTCTGTCCTCTACCTTTACACGCACACTTACACTACCACATATTCTGGGAGATTGGACGGGAGCTTAGAGCTTGTCCCGGCTGGGGCGGTGCCCCGCTGGTGGGAGAGTCCTGGTTAGAGGGAAACCCTCTAGCCGACGGTACGTCGGTGCCGGATCTCGCCATCCAGCGGGGGAAGATCACCGCCATCTCCCGAGAAAAAGCAAGCACAACACTAACGGGACTAATGACCAAAGCAGTTGACGTGCTCGGAAACACGAAAAAAATCAATCAATCAATCGGAAGGTGGGCGTAATCCTCCCCCGCTGGATGGTGGGACCTGGCAGCGACAATTCCGTTCGCGGGATTTTCCACAACCAAGTGTTCCCCAGAAGCGTGGCACAGATTCAGATGGGACCAGCTGAAGCTCTTGAATGGTCTTCCGACACGTGTAGTTCATTTAACTGTGCGTGTGTGTAAGTAGGGGTAAGGGTAGGACAAGAAAGATGAAGAGATGATCGCGCGTGGTCCTTGGTCTGTTTATTAGGGTAGTACTCCGACATTCACCAGTTGTTGATCGGAGAAACCTACGAAGAACTACCGAACAGAGCAACCTACTGCTGGAATTCTCTTCCTTACAGCGGCTGAATTCGGCCTAGATATCTAGCTAGTGTCGGAAACCTTGCCAGTGTCGGGACTCGAATCTTGAGACCACCCAACCCAGGTTATGCAATGACATCAGTTGATGCGCTGAGTCTTTGTCGCTCTCACTATCTTAATTCCACTTCCCAACATCAGTGCCCGTCTCGACATCCACACTAGCCACAGCCAAAGCCACAACTGACTCATCATCATACCTGCTCGCTTGCAATTGTTAACAATTGTCAACTCCACCGCACCTAGCAGACCAGCGTCCCACAGCGACCGTGAAGTTTTGACCTCCCAGAAACGCCCTCACTGTCTTTGCTGTCAGTACCAAAGATCATGAGAACTACTATCTGTTCCCGCGGTCAACACAATAGAGCCCACTTCATATTCACCGCAAGTTCGCCTTGTTTTTTTACTGAAATATACACCATCATCCACCACCCTCGCCATTCGAATTTGTGTTACTCACCGCTAAGCATCCACCTCCGTCACCTCATTGTACTCCCTGAACGCTTCCCAGCATCGTCGTCTCCTCCACTTTAGCTTGAGCGGTCACTGAAAATCCCTTCATCCCCATAACGTCCATCATTTCCACCGCTCTCGTTTCTCTCACAGCTCTCACATTATTCCCGGTCCGCTGCTCGATAACTCTGGTCGTCCCCGGCAGCGCTCGGCCCAGCTTCCCGCACCATCACCGCCCCAGCCACCCTCCGTAGTTCCCGCCAGACCGCAACCCTTCGCTACTGCCTCCAACGACCTTGAAAGACTGACGTCTTGCTACCGGCCATTATACATCGCCAGTCCATACCCGAAGCTCCTCCATCACTTTCGTCACGCTGTCGTCAGCGTCTGTGGATCCGCATTGACTCCACCATTCCATTGCGTCGAATCTGTCCGTAGACTTCGTTTCATTTACTTCTCACATCATTTTATAGACGTTCCATCTTTTCCTTCCATCAAAACCCCTCTTTCGCCCCCCACCCCCTTCCTCACCGTTTCTCTTCCTTCACCACCTCCGCAGCTTCAGTCGTCTCCAGCTACCCCCGACCGCCTCGCCCTCACCGTTCCCGCCGCCCCGGTCGGGCATCGCCGCCGCCACCGCCCTCAACTGGCGGCTATTTCCCTAGGCGGGCCACGTCCCGTGCGGGCGGAATTTCCAAACGGATTCACGAACGTGCGGAAAGATCCCGGCTGCATGACGCGTGGATGTGCTCGGGAGTTGTAACTGCGATGCTTCATACGGCCGACACATGAATTTTTTTCTGCATGTAATTACGTAATGCAATGGGAACAGATATACATAATAAGTAGTGGCATGCATCAGCAAAAATGCTGCTGAACTAAAACCACTTTAAATGGTTTTCCAAAACGTAGCATGCACACTACTTGCAAACAACGAATAAAATAATCTCGTATAACAGTGCAATAATATATAGTAATTAACAAAACGTGTGTATTAAGAGGGGAATAATTGTATAAGTGGTATGTTGAAGAAAAAGAGTAGCGATAGGAGCGAGTTTTCTTAAATAACACGAGTGCAATTATACCCATTGATACACATGTTACGTTCAATATTTTTTCGTTTCCCTTTAAAAATAATTTTTATTTTAAAAAATTGAAGCATACCTTTATCATTTGAGGCAGACAATTTATTACAACACAATACAAGACTTATTTTAGTGAGTCTTGTATTGTTTGTGTTTCCACGAAATATTTGCAAATGGAAGTTACTGAGCATATTGCGGATAAAATATTAGAAGAAGCCGACAAAGTGATAAAAACATTACTGTCCAGGAAACGTAAATACAGGCGTAAGAGAGTCATGTATAAATATTGGGGTAAAAAACTAGTCACTTCTAACTCGGTTTTGCGACAGCGTACTTTCTAGAAGTGGTAAACACAACTGACGTTTACAGTTTTTACATTCGTAATTCTAAGACCAAATGTTTTACACATAAAACATTTCGTTTATTTACGTGAAATATTTTATATTATAGTCATATGTCAGCTAGCTTAACGTTTACTTCTCCAATTTAGTTTTATTCATTCGTTATTTATATGTAGTTGTACGTACGTCATATGTGAGGTACATTTTTGTTCATGTTTCATGGCCGACTGCTAATACCTTGGCTACGTCTGTGTTATAGTATCTTAATTAAACGATTTCGCTCCGTTTCTGAATTTTCATTGGTAGGTGTGAATTTTTAATTGCACGCTGGAATTTTCATTGCACACGTACTATACGATTTTTCATGGAATTAATGAACTCATTTAGTTAGCTAATTGAAGAAAAGTAATACAAGCATTCACGAGTTCTGGAATAATATGTGTAGACTTACAAATACAGGGCAACAGTTTTTTTACTCATACCGTGAATAACAAACAAGTTGCTGTTTTTTTTGTTGCATCATTGACGCAACGCGTCTCTTTACCCCTTGTTGGGCGTTGACCGCATTTTCTGGAGTAATCCTCCGTTACTGAATAATTACTATATTTGTCAAGTCTCGTCAAATCGCAGTCAGTCTATGCCTTTTATCCCTTCGGCCAGGGGTTCAACGCCGTTAGATTCCGGGGTTCCTAGCCGGTCACCCAACCAGGAACCCGCGAGTCTCGAATTCGCTTAACCTCTTTGACTTCACGGAGCGTAATAAACAAATGTCGCTAGCAGCGCAGGCGTTTCATAACACAACACCTGCAAAGAATATTATATATATATATATATTATATATATATATATATATATATTGGCAAGAGGTCTGTTCCTTGGTGTTTTGCTATCGCATAACGACGTCTGTGTGGTAAGCAGTGGCAGCGGTGTGCCTAATATGAGAAAACAGTCAAATATTTGCTTTTTTGGATTCTCGGCTGTCCGGGATGAGCCGCGTCTCAGTGGATGGAGCTGACATTTAGGCCATCTTGTGCTTTCCTCAAAGCTATACAGCAGTATAACCCTGAATAAGACCGCAACAAGATGGCCGAAACGTCAGCTCCATCCACTGAGACGCGGCTCATCCCGGACAGCCAAGATTACAATGACTGTGGCCGCGAAAACCTACGAACCCATTTAGATTTTTTAGTCAAAATCGATACAATTTCATTGTTTTTGGATTTCCCTGAGTTCCTGGATAACAGCAATAATATAGACACTTCTCACATGGCCGGAGGTTGCATAGGACCTCATAATAAATTGCAATAGTTGTTGATTAAAATTGTATATATTTTTGCTATATGTTTATTTAGAAATATATTACAATCTGTTTCTGCGAGTTAGAGGTTAGATTCTGATAATAAAAGTGCTGAGCAAGGAAATAGTAACTTCTTTGCTACCCAAAAAAATTTACAGTGTAAGTCCCGTAACTTTAGCATTTTCTACAGTTTTTGAACGGTTGAAGTTTTGCAGTGCAGTTTTCTCGGAAGTGCATGAGGGAAGTGGGTTAATTGATATATATCTTTATTTCTATTTTATCACTTGTATTTTACGATATATTGTGGTAACTTTGCTTTCTCAAACGCCATATTTTTTTTAGGTTATCATAACGAGTGTAAAAATACGAATTCAATGATGTTCATATCCCCATATGTTAGATAAGAATTTTTGAGTATTTTTGATTTTCTTTGACTGATGTTTAACGGATATTGAGAATGTAACAGTCCACCACACAAGGTCACCCATCTGTACTCCTCCTAATGCGTGCTCGGACAAGGAAAGTTGAGCATAAAGAAAGGAAAATTACTAAAAAAATGCTTATTTAACATATACCAACTTGTATGTCATACCTTGTATAAAAACTAAAACAAAAACACTACACTGAAGTCCAGCGCTGATTTCACCCCCTTCTTCAAACGCGACTATTAACAACTGCTTAATATGTTTTCACGAACTTCGTGCGTATGGTAAAAGTGGGCCAAAACCTAAATAAAATATTAATATTTTTTCACTTATTTAATGTAATATATCGTAGAGTATATTTTAAGGTTTGGTATGAAAATAGGTCACCCACAAATTTCTAATTACTATATAAAAATAAGGGTTATTATTACATAGTAGTGATGGAATCTTTTGTAAACACCTATTTTATAATGTAAAAAAATAAAAAAGGAACAGTATGTCACATGAGTATTGAATGATTTGGTTTTTTGTCTCTCCTGTAAAATTTTTTTCCATGGAGATGACTGGTTTTCGAACTCATTGATTAAATTGTAAGCAATATTTTACTGTCGAAATGTAAACAAACTTAAAAAAATAGTTTACCATTTGGCGAATTAAAATTAATGAGGGAACGAATGAGCTGAAATCCAATGCAGAGGATGTAAGGTGTTTTGTAATACATTTTCTTAAGCAAAAATTACTCAACATGTACGTTATTAATAACTGACAAATTTCTGCCAGAAATCCTTCAATTCATATCAATTCATTTTTGGGAAATTTTCCTTTTGTAACAGAACAATTAAAGATTGAAACAGTTTACCCGCAGCAATTTTCAAAGCTTTTCCTCTAAGTGTCCGAAGCTTTAGAAATAAGTTAGAACAATATGAGAGTAATAGACAAAAATGAGTAAGTGCTGTGAAGTGCTGGTCAGTGTAATTCAAAGCAAAAACAGTGTAGTGTAGTGCAGTGCAGTGCAGTGCAGTGCAGTGCAGTGAGTGCAGTTAAGTGTAGTTAACGCGATCAATGAATTAAAAAAAAACTTAGCCAAACTTATGTAGCTTGTAATAAATTTTAGATCACCGACATATAATTATTGGATATCATGACAGAGTTGAAATATTTGTTATAATACTTAATATTAGTGATAGTATGATTATTGCATGTTCGGCTTGTACTGTACTCCTTTATTATTATTGTTATTATTATTAATATTGTTATTGTTATTGTAATTATTGTTATTTAACTGCCACCGGGTCATACCCAATTGCACTTCAAATAAATGTATGTATGTATATATGTAAGTGTTCATGAATTTGAAATTAAAGAATGTTCGAAGATTTTTGCATAGACACTGATTTTTTACATGGATCGGCATGTGCGACGGATCCTATGCGGACCGGGCGTGGGGCGGCAGCGGTTTCTCAGGGCTGTGTCGGCCTGGCAGCTGCGGGGCATTGAGCGGTTCCTGCTATGCAAATCTCCCTCCGCTATGTTCATGAGAAAAAACAGCGAATGCTTCCATGGGCTTACAGCTCGAAAATTCTCTGCCACAACAACGAACAATTTATCACGCCTGCACTTTTTTTTCATATTCTCATGAAAACTTAACTGATTTACATTGATTATTTACAGTGAAAAAATTCGTGTTTTTTTGCTGTTTCAGCGTTAATTTTTCCTCCTATTTGAGTTTAACTTTTCATTTTGTTTGCATTTAAAGAGAAAATGTATACGTTCCACATCAGAAATTAAAACATTTCGATGAAATATTGAAATATTTCTCTGTTATAAAACAAAGTAAATATTCTTTAATGCAAAAAAATCAGTGTCTATACAAAAATCTTGAGTGTTAAACAAATTACATCTCCAAACGTTTTTAACCCCAAGTTCATGGGCTCATAAAATAAATCAATTATTTAATGACAGAAACTCATCAGTGGTTAACTATGTACCTTTTGAGTCATATTACTTAGAAAAACGCAATATGAACCACCTTACTCTCACTGCACTAGTTTTCACAAGAGGTTGGGCGCCAAAATTGAAAAAGATGCCAATGCGTATGTGTTGATTGACATACTTCACGTTTCCATGGAATAAGACAAGCAATTGAGGAAATACAGTGAAATGGAGTGAATTGTGAAATATGCAGTAAACGACAATATTATATCAATTCTTGTAATAAGAGTCTCGTTGTGTCATTTTTCATGAAATTCAATTTTTGTTGTTATTGAAAAATCCCTGGCGTTTGCAATTGACTAAAGATAAATTGTAATAAAATCCCTCACATGACTATTCAAACAACACCGCTTTTATGCAACAATACGAAATACTGCCTATCTCCCACATTTGTTTGGCATCGTTAGCGCTTAGTGTAATCCGTATTTTCAACAATTTATCTTATCTGTCTTATTTGGAAAATGTGCTTAATATTTTCCCTCACAATGTTGTACGTCTTATATGTACCAAGCATAACTTCAGTAAATGTAGATTTTCATGTGGTGAACTGTGTTTTTATTACTGCACGAAATGACACACCATACCATCAATATCAGTCAACGGGGTATCTCTAAAAAGCAAAGAAAGATGAACGATGTTGAACGATATTGATTTCCTTGAAGATACACTCAGGAAACTTCCATTTCGCTACTACTAAATTACATTTGGAACTTGCTTTTTATAAACCGGGAAAACTGTTGAATTTTGTAAAAGAAGACTGCTGCAACGAAGTGAAGAATCCATTAAGCAAGTATACACTCAATTCTAGGATCAATGAGAGAATTTTTAAATTTTTCAACTACTAAAATATGTGCGACATTTGTCACAGCTTTGAAGTAGCAAGTGGAATGAGTACAAATAACACATCAAGAACTAGTTGGGCGTCCGTAACGGACGCGTTGGTCGTTAGCCACAGACGGACGGACTGACGGACAGACAGATAGATAGGTAGACGAATAGACGGACGAGCAGACAGACGAATAAACTGTTGGTCAAAGACACAGATGGGAGGGACTGACGGGGGGGTGGACAACGTTTTGCCGTCAACCAAATTTTTGGTATCGATGTATTACGTAACGTGGAATCGGCCTCTAGAACGTACTGGAGGAAGCAATTTATTACATCTAGAAATAAGGTGTAATCTCTTGTTATATCAGGGCCACGCAATAGAGTTTGTCTGTTCAAAAATCGCAAACAATTGCACATGTACACGTGTTTTAAAATGAAACAACAAGGGTCCGGTTCCATATTTTATTAACTCAATATTTTTTTTAACAAACAACGAAATGAAACGGTTTGATAATAAAAATTAACCTTAAAGATAACCATTTAAGAATATATTTAGAACGAAAGGTACACTTCATAAAATATAGGAGAAATAAACAAAAATGTAGTACAATCTACAAGCATCTTCCGGTGTCCAAATATCCAACGGCGGACTGTACAAACGTAAAGCCCGTTTCATATGTGTACTCCACTATATTTCAATACACGCCGGAAGTATAGAATTACTCTAGGGTCTCCTCTAGGGAAATTAGATTTACGACACTTATAATCACTACTGCCGTTGCTTTCAAAAGGTGGTATCCAATCTGATTTATTAGAGAACATTAATTTGTGGATAACAAACACAAATGTATGTGTTTATAATGAGTCGTATGAGAAAAGTGCGAGTAACACATTACAGAGTCACGCAGTAATACCCTGTTCAGCCAGCGCTCGTGTCGTGAATGCAATTAGCTTCATCAACCACCTCGCAGGAAAACGCGAGCAAGTCGAGCTCCGGCAGCTGCTGTGGCAGGCGGCGGCCGGTCCATCGCTCGGATGCACGGGACGCGGGTCCCGCCGCAGCGACCGCCGCCATCCGGCCCCGCCCCCGCCCCCGCCCCCGCCCCCGCCCCCGGCCCCGGCCCCCGCTGCGCATTATGCACGAGCCGCCGACGCCACGCCGTTTTACACCAGTCACGACCGCCAGATGGCAGTGATGGCTGAAATTGGCCGCGACCGCCTGTGTTTATCTGCTGCGAACGCCCGGATATGAACCGCGACACGAGCGTGAAGCCAACGCTCGCATTCCGGCCCCCCCCTCACCCTGCCCCCCCGCCCCAACCGCCCATGCCACCCCGCCGCCCGCCGCCCCACTGCCTCGCCGTCCCTCTGCCCTTGCCGTCCCCGCCATAGTCAACATAACCAACCAATCCTCCCTCACCATCCCCGCCTCCTTCGCCGTTTCTGTTACCGGGAGCGGTAGCTCTGTGCATCAACTGATGTCACTGCAGCGCCTCTGACCGGGAGGTCCTAGGTCCGAGTCCTGACGGTGGCAGGATTTACGACACTAGCTTTTCAGCTAGGTCGAATTCAGTCGCTGTCGGGAGGAGAATTCTAGCGGCCGGCTGCTCTGATCGGTAGTTTTTCGTGGTTTCTCATATCAATACCAGGCGAATGCCGGAGCAGAACCCTAACAAACGGGCCACGAACCGCGCGCGATCTTTCCTTCCTCTTCCTTGTTCTATCCTCTTACACACACACTTACATTAACATGCACTACACTACCACATATCCCGGGAGACTGGTCGGGAGCTTAGAGCTTGTCCCGGCTGGGGCGGTGCCCCGCTGGTGGGAGAGTCCTGATTAGGGGGAAACCCCACTAGCCGACGGTAGGTCGGCGCCGGATCTCACCATCCAGCGGGGGATGATCACCGCCATCTCCCGAGAAAAAACATGCACTACACTAACAGAACTAATGACCAAAGCAGTTGCCCGGAAACACGAATAAATCAATCAATTAAAACCGTTTCTGTTATCGTCGTCTCTTAATTTCCTACCACAACCCCCTCGTTCGTAGTTCATGTCACCGACTCTGCAGCCAGCCTGTAACACCGCTGCCGCCGGAACCCGAGCCCCTTTTGCCACTTTCGTTTACGCTGGCTCTGGCCGTCCGGCATATCCGTTTCTCTTCCCTCCAAACCCATACCTACTCTTTGCATTCCTTCAGCTCCGATTTCACTACAATATGCCTATCCCTATCCATCTCGGTCCGATCTTGCTGCCCAGCTGAGCCCTTCAAGATCCATTCTGCCTCGTTCATGACCGTTCTTCTGCATATGCATATTTTCAGAACATTACTCTCGTCCCGTTTCATTTCGTAATTCTTGCCCTGCCGTTTATATCCAATTATTTTCCTTCTCACTCTGCACCCGGTCCGCTTTGACACATCACACTTACTTCATAGGGGCCGAACATGTTCCTTTTTAAACCGTAATTTGTTCCTCTCGTAACGTAGTGTCCTGCGGTTATATGTCATGAGTAGGGGCGGATTTTGATGATCTAAAATATAACAATATTTATCAATAAAATGGTCTTAAATGTTTTCAAAGTGCCCTAACAGCAAAGAAAAATGATGCAAAAAAGAGATTAAAACCAGTTCAGATGACCAACTTCAGCTGTTGGGTGTGTTACTGATGTAATCGAGGCTGCTTCTGTTCGTTCAAATGAACTCAGACCTCAAAAGTTTGATATGTACTGTTCTTTACCAGAAAATCTAAGTCTTTAGTTATCTCGAAATCGGCTGAACTGCCTGCCAATGACGATGACAGGCGTCACAGGAACCTTAGATTACATACTCCAAATGGCTGACATTACAAATTCTGAGCGAAGAAATGAAATAGACTACCAGGTATAGGTACTCAGGAATTCTGTGGAGAACATTTGTTGCATTCCGTAAATATTATTTCCTGCAAGTACCATTAAAATGATATTAAAATAAATGAAATCAACAAAAAATTACTTATTTGACGAAATCGATAAAGAAACGCAAAACATGACGAATAAAAATAGGTCATTTCCTTTTGTCATAACATAAAATTAATTTCTATGCTAAACGGCGTTGTTCTCAAGTGAAAAGAAAAAATGATATTTCATTAAAAATCCGCCCTTAGTCATGTATTATGTGTATTTTATATCCTGTCATACACTCCACTTTCGCGTTCCGCCTCTTCATGTTCCGCCCCATGCATCCGTTCCGTCCTGCTCGTTTCGACTTTCCTGGCTGCGACCGTGGAAATCCAAGAGCACCAGAGGATTTTGGGTGAAGGGTCAGAGGTTGGAGGAACATGGCTGAAGCGATGAAGCGGACTAAGAGGCGACATGGAACGGACAGAGAGGATCAGCGGCCGGAGAGTGGACCAGGCGGACCAGCGGTCGAGAGGACTGAGCGGACTCAGGCGACTCAGCGGACTCAGGCGGACTCAGGCGGACTCAGGCGGACTCAGTGCGGACTCAGGCGGACTCAGTGCGGACTCAGTGCGGACTCAGTGCCGGGACTCAGTGCCGGGACTCAGTGCCGGGACTCAGTGCCGGGACTCAGAGCCGGGACTCAGAGCCGGGACTCAGTGCCGGGACTCAGAGCCGGGACTCAGAGCCGGGACTCAGAGACGGGACTCAGAGACGGGACTCAGAGACGGGACTCAGAGACGGGACTCAGAGACGGGACTCAGAGACGGGACTCAGAGACGGGACTCAGAGACGGGACTCAGAGACGGGACTCAGAGACGGGACTCAGAGACGGGACTCAGAGACGGGACTCAGAGACGGGACTCATCAGAGACGGACTCAGAGACGGACTCAGAGACGGACTCAGAGACGGACTCAGAGACGGACTCAGAGACGGGACTGCGGAGAGACGGACTCAGAGACGGGACTCAGAGACGGGACTCAGAGACGGGACTCAGAGACGGGACTCAGAGACGGGACTCAGAGACGGGACTCAGAGACGGGGACTCAGAGCGGGACTCAGAGCTGGGACTCAGAGCTGGGACTCTCGGCGGGGGCGTCGGGAACGCCGGACACGGGTAAGTGTGGAGAAGAAATTGGCACGCGGAAGAAAGTCTCAGACGCGGAAGGGAGTGGGTGCGCAGATGCGGAGTGTGATATGCGGGATGTAGGAGGACAACACCCAGGGGTAATGGGGTCTGGGCCACGACTCAGTGCGGGGGTTCTGAAGGGGGTGGGGCGGGCATGGCAGATACCGCAGCGCTTCGCCCTTTTTGTTTTTTTTCCGGCGACCAAGTACCATGGGCTGCTCAACGCGCTGTCCGTCGCCGGTCGGTTAGTCTCTGGCCGGTTTTTGCGTTTTAAAGGAGAACCGGACGTCCGAAATGAATGCGATCGCGGCGTGCTCTTTTTGGCGGCACGTGCCGACAGTGATTTGTCGACGCCCATAAATAATTTGGATGGTCCCGCGATAAATTCGCGTCTGGTCGAGCGCGCTAGGCGCGAGTTAAGAGATGGGAAGTCTAAAGGAGAGTGTTTCCGGTGAGAGTGAATGACAGGTACTTAACAAGCATTCGAAATCAAAAATGTTAACATTATATTCACTTTTTTCCACATGCAAAACGCGCTCTCTGCTTTAATACAGTGGAACATTTTAATATCAGGATAAGTTCCATACGGAAGAAACATTTTGTTATTGTAGATTAGACTTTGAAATTAATTGCCATCTAATAAAATCCGTCCAGAAAAGAGCCTAATATCAGTTTATATGGATAAGTAGGCGGTTATTCGAAAACAGAAAGCTTAATCTAGGTTTTAAGAGATATCTTTTTACTTGGTAAACACAATTGTGTTACAAATGTATAGTAAGTTCAGATATGAGTAACATATACATGCGGCTAAAAGTACATGAACTTCTCTTTAACTCACAATCCTCACTTCTATTGTCTCGTCGATTGAAGGTAATCACTTTTGTATTGCAATTTACAGTTGCAACCTTAAAAAGAAAATATATAATTTGAAATAAAGATATAGAGTGGGCCTACAAATAAAATTTCAATATTGTTAGAGTTTTGCTTTCACCCTTTGACGATGAGTACCAACCTCTCACTTTAATAGTATTTTGTGGAAAATTACAGATGTTTTATTTATATTCAGACTCTTTTATTTACATTTAATATCTACAGAATGTCTCATCATACATTTTATGAGTTGCATGTGTGTTAAACGTAGAACCTGTTAATTTGTTGGATGTGCTATCATTTATATGTTTTGATTTGGTGTACCAATGTTATTATTAAATTACATGTGATCATAAATGAAATGGATTTTTCGTGAATTAATGAAGTATTATTTTCACACTTGGGTTTTCCAATAAATTTATATTAATTGTTGAATATGTTCTCAATTTCATTGTAATTCCTTTTCTAAACTATTCCTTTTACAACAGATACAAGGATTTGTACTTAAATGTAACGAAAATATTAAGGAAATATCGTTCTGAGAGCAACTGGAGCACAAACTAATTTTTTGATATTAAATTAAAGAAATAAAAATGAGATATATTTGCAGTAACTCAAGAATTATTTAGAACTTTGAATCTAAAAAAATATCTAGGTATTTTGCGAACTTAATGAATATTTGTAAGTTCCTTAATAATTTTATAAAGTCTTTGTAGTTTCAAATATTAAATTCGTCTTAAGATGTGTAATGTCCCACCAAGTGAATGTTGGTTTCCGGAATACAAATAATATTCATTTTAATGTTATTTCAATGTCAAATAGGAGTAATATTTCATACATAGACGTACACGCGTCAGAATATCAAGAAAAAATGTTTCGTTACACATGTCGTAACTTAAATTCATGAAAGAACGTTCACATTGCTAAATTTTCATTTAACATTAATTAACTATTAAGGCAAGGAAACTTTTAGCAACCCTTCGGTATAATGTTTCGTAGCTAATGAACAGGTTCTTTCTCGAAAGATTCAGAAATCCCTCGAGGTGCTCGTCATTCTGAGAACTCGTTTACGAGAAACGGAGCTGTGCCGTATCCGGGTCTTGGCCCAACAAGCTCGGAGTACAAGGACTCGTTTGTTGTACGCATGGGAATAAGAGGAAGGCAACGGGACAAAGGTAGTGTCGGAGGGAGGGAGGCAATGTAAGACCGAAATTAAAATAGACTCGAGGGCTCGGAAAAGTCTCGAAGTTGTAGGGAAAGGCATGGAAGGGAATTAGCATGGCAGGAAGGAATGGTTTGAGGTAGAACAGGATGAGACAGACCGAGACGGACCGCGCCGAGAAGAGATGGTCCGAAACGACACGGTCCATTTGTGTGAAAAGAATACTTCATCCGACCGAATCGAAACTAACGGAAACAAATAGGGGAAGACAATGGTTTGAGGTAGAACAGGATGAGACAGACCGAGACGGACCGCGCCGAGAAGAGACGGACTGAATGGCATCGGACCGAATGGACGGACTGAATGGCACGGACTGAATGGATGGACTGAATGGACGGACTGAATGGACGTGACTGAATGGATGGACTGAATGGACGGACTGAATGGATGGACTGAATGGATGGACTGAATGGATGGACTGAATGGACGGACTGAATGGATGGACTGAATGGACGGACTGAATGGATGGACTGAATGGATGGACTGAATGGACGGACTGAATGGATGGACTGAATGGATGGACTGAATGGATGGACTGAATGGATGGACTGAAATGGATGGACTGAATGGATGGACTGAATGGATCGGACTGAATGGACGGACTGAATGGACGGACTGAATGGATGGACTGAATGGATGGACTGAATGGATGGACTGAATGGACGGACTGAATGGATGGACTGAATGGATGGACTGAATGGACGGACTGAATGGATGGACTCGAAAGGATGGACTGAATGGATGGACTGAATGGATGGACTGAATGGATGGACTGAATGGATGGACTGAATGGAGGACTGAATGGACGGACTGAATGGACTGGACGAATGGATGGACTGAATGGACGGACTGAATGGACGGACTGAATGGAGGACTGAATGGAGGGACTGAATGGGAGGATCAAAATGGGAGGATGAATGGGAGGACTGAATGGAGGATCGAATGGGAGGATCGAATGGAGGACTGAATGGAGGACTGAATGGATGGACTGAATGGATGGACTGAATGGATGGACGAATGGATGGACTGAATGGACGGACTGAATGGACGGACTGAATGGATGGACTGAATGGATCGGACTGAAATGGCACGGACTGAATGGACGGACTGAATGGACGGACTGAATGGATGGACTGAATGGAGGACTGAATGGATGGACTGAATGGATGGACTGAATGGACGGACTGAATGGATGGACTGAATGGATGGACTGAATGGAGGACTGAATGGATGGACTGAATGGATGGACTGAATGGATGGACTGAATGGATGGACTGAATGGATGGACTGAATGGACGGACTGAATGGACGGACTGAATGGATGGACTGAATGGATGGACTGAATGGGAGGACTGAATGGAGGACTGAATGGACGGACTGAATGGACGGACTGAATGGACGGACTGAAATGGACGGACTAAAATGGACGGACTGAAATGGACGGACTGAAATGGACGGACTGAATGGACGGACTGAATGGACGGACTGAATGAGGACTGAGAACTGAAACGGACGGACTGAAATGGACGGACGAATGGGACGGACCGAAACGGGACGGGCACAGACGAAATGGGTCTAGGTGAGACGGAGCGAGATGGAACAGACAGAATGGGGACGAAACAAGTTGGGGCAAGGAGACCTCTCGGCGGTGGCAGAGGCTGGATGAGGCGGGACGAGTCGGAAGGGGAAAGGGGAGAAAAGAAACGACGGGGCGACAGGATGACGCTGGTGTAGCACGAGACGTCAGGAGAGGCGGGTGGAACTGGAGGGTGCAAGAAAAAAATACGAAATTCACCGAGAAGGAAGAAAAACAACAGGGCCACGCGCTGAAGACGCGAATAAAAGGCAAGAGGCGGGTGAAGAACTTGACGAAATTTCAGGGGGGAAATGGGTGAGAGGTGAAGCAGGTAACTTACGCAGACCTACGTACATGAGTAGGCCTTGATTAAGCGCAGGTAGCACGAATGTTGATTGCTTGATTTGTGATCACGGGCGCGTCGGCCACTTTGGTCATTAGTCCCGTTAGTGTAGTGTATGTTTTTTGTCGGAAGATGACAATGATCTTCTCCCGCTGGATGGTGAGATCCGGCGCCGACCTACCGTTGGCTAGCGGGGGTTTCCCCCTAACCAGGACTCTTCCACCAGCGGGGCACCGCCCCAGCCGGGACAAGCTCTAAGCTCCCGACCGGTCTCCGGAATAGTGGTAGTGTAGTGCATGTTGGTGTAAGTGTGTGTGTAAGGGGAGAGGATAGGACAAGGAAGTGGAAGGCCAGATCGCGCGCGGTCCGTGGCCCGTTTGGTAGGGTCATGCTCCAGCATTCGCCTGGTGTTGATCGGAGAAACCACGGAAAACTACCGATCAGAGCAGCCGTCCGCTAGAATTCTCCTCCAGACAGTGACTAAATTCGTCCTAGCTTGAAAGCTAATGTCGCAAATCCTGCCGTCCTCAGGACTCGAACCCAGGACCTCGCGGTCAGCGGCGCTGCAGTGACATCAGTTAATGCACTGAGCTACCGCTCCCGGTCGGAGCGAATGTGTCAATGTGGAATGTGCCGAGATGGAAGGAAACCAAACGGGCCGTAGACTGGAGAAGCGAGGCGGGAGTGTCAGAACGTGTGGCGGAATGGAGGTGCAGATGGCACGGCGAGTAAAAAGAAACAGGCGGGGTGAGTCGTGAAGAGCGTGACGAAATGTCAAGTCAAGGGTTGGAAAGGGGGGTTAAAAATAGCGAGAGAAACCTGGCTAGGCGAGGGAACCAAGGGCGAGAGACGGTAAAGGAAGAGGGGAACGGGGTCGAGCAAGGCGCGGTCGAGCCGGGCAGAGTTGCTCTGCACAGCTCCACCCCGCCTTGGGTAAAAGCGTATGGTGTGGAGAGAAAGTGCCGAGATGGAACGAAACCAACGAGGTCGTAAACTGGAGAAGCGAGGCGGGAGTTCCAGAACCTGTAACGGGATGGCGGTGAAGAACGCACGGCGAATAAAAGGCAAGGTGGGGCGAGTGTCGGAATGTTAAGTCAACAGACGGAGAGGAGCAGAAAAATTTGCGAGAGAAACGTGGCGGTATATCAAGCAAGGCCAGATGCAAATCAGGTGACAGAGCGAGTTGAGAGAAGAATACGTGGCAAGAAACCAGAGAGATGAAACGACGCAAACTTAAGATGCACGGAATGGAGTCGAGCTGGGCAGAGCAGACCTTGGCTAAACGCGGGTGGTACGGAGTGAAGGTGCCGAGTTGGAAGGAACGCATCACGGCCGTAGAGTGGCGAAGCGAGGAGTAAAGGCCCATTCACAATGCAAACATAAGCATAAACATGGTGTTAACATAAAAGTTAGGACTACGTCTACAAGTGGACTCATTCACAATGCGTTCGCATAAGCACAACATGTAAGACGTTAACTTAATAGCTTGTAAGCTTCAAGCTTCTGTGCTTATGCTTATGTCAGATATAAGGAATGAGCCAATCACAGTTCGATAACCCAAAATCGAGTATCGAAGTCGATAGGCGAACTATTCGTGTCGATTCGTGTGCTGCGTGGTTGTGTTTGTCGTATTTGTTCTGATATCCCGAAATCGATTCTCATATCCAACCAATAGTAAACTAGAATGTCTCATAACCAATAGAAACTCTTATATTGCCTATGTTTATGTTCGACAATCTGAATACGCCAACTCTTCGCTTATGTTAATGTCTATGTCTATGTGTTATGCTTATGTTTGTGATTGCATTGTGAATGAGCTTTAAGTGCCAGGACGTGTAGCGGAATGTCAATGCAGATAGCACGACGAGTAACAGGAAGGGCGGGTGAGTGGTGAAGAGTTTGACGGTACGTCAGGTCAGTGAGGGGCAGGGGAAATGGCGAGATCAACCATGCAAGGCCAGATGCGTAACAGGTGACCGTACGAGCTGAGAGGAGAATAGAGGCTACGAGACCAGAGAGAGATGATCACGCAAACCAAAAAGCAACGGAGCTGTTTGAAACGCGGTAGGCGGAGCAAAGGTGTCATGGTAGAACGTGCCGAGATGAAACGAAACCCCGAGTGAGGAGCATAGATTCAAAAAGTGACAGTCCATTTGGCAAATATTGAGTTCTACTGTTTTTTTTTCCCTAGATTTTATTTCCAAGAAAATGTAAGATAGGCCCTGCATTATGTATTCAATTTGTTAAGTTAAAAGCAGTGTTGAAAAATAAAAAAAAAATACTACATTTTTTTCTTTTTTAATGGAAAAGTGTGAAGTGGGCGTGTCACATTTTGAATGTTTGCTCCTCGAGTGGAGCGGAACGGGGCGGGGCGAGGGCGGGCGAGGCGGGGCGAGGCGGGCGAGGGCGGGGCGAGGCGGGCGAGGCGGGGCGAGGCGGCGAGGGCGGGGCGAGGCGGGCGAGGCGGGCGAGGGGGGCGAGGGCGGGGCGAGGGCGGGGCGAGGGCGGGGCGAGGGCGGGGCGAGGCGGGCGAGGCGGGCGAGGGCGGGGCGAGGGCAGGGCGAGGGGGGGCGAGGGTCAGGGCGAGGGCGGGGCGAGGGCGGGGCGAGGGCTGGGCGAGGGCGGGCGAGGGCGGGGCGAGGCGGGCAGGCAGGGCGGGGCGGGCGAGGGCGAGAGGGCAGGCGGGGCGAGGGCGGGGCGAGGGCGGGGCGAGGGCGAGGGCGGGGAGGGCGGGGCGAGGGCGGGGCGAGGGCGGGGCGAGGGCGGGAGTAGCGCCGGGGGTGGGCGACGGAAAGAGCGCCCAGTTTGCCAGCTGGCACACGCGAAGGCCAACTTCTAAATTGTTACTTGATCCTTTCGGCTGCTGATCCAGGCGAAGAAGTCCATAAAACGTGCGTCCGCGCTTTCATGGGCGTTGTCTGATTGCTGTCGAGTTTGGTTAGGCAGCAGGGAAATGATGAAAAAATGCGTTTGCAGAAAATGGAATGCCATTAAGAGCTTTTGTGCTTTTATGCCATTATTGAGGGCGTTCATTTTTGTTTCGTTGAAAGCCATGCTTCTGTCACGGAGATGATTAATTATAGAGAGGAATAAAGCGACGCAAATGATAACGTCTTTCAAAAATAATATTTTTTATCTGGAACATGCATTTGAAATTACAATGTTTCAGGGTATTTCATCCTGCAAAAAGTGAAAGAGAACAAGGCATTTGCACCTTATTATGTACGATCCAAACCGTGTATGCGTTTTGTGTATTGCACATAACTACACTTATGCAAATCAAGAGAATGGTAAGTTGTAAGTTTACAAAAGGCTTCGAGCTTGGGAAACTAAATTTTTCAATTTTACTTTATTTTATCTTTCTTAAAGTTAATTTAGTCAGTTTCATATTTCATTATTTTATGGCTTTAAGGGTGTTCTGACTTCAAGAAATAAACGACTGCTGTATAACAATATCAGACCTTTTGCTCAATTAATCTATCAACTCAATTGATATATTTTCTGTAGTGGAAGCGTGACTTTAGCTCTATTCATCTACATATATTGTTATTATTTTAACAATTAAAGATTTAATGCAATGCGAGAACCATTAGAACTTGAATGAAAAAGACAGTAATCAATTTCATCATCAATTTATCCAGTTTCAAATATTTAAATTGATTGTCAAAAATCTCATCTACTACCCCGTTTAGATTAAAAATGTCATTGATAATATAATTATAAAAAACAATAGCGTAACAAAATTAAACATTTACGTTCATTTCGACCTTAAACATAGATTATGAAGTTTGTGTACTTTCCTTTCGAGGAAACAGATAGCATTCTTGAACGAAGACATGCTCATCCTTGCAGAGTTCTTCTACAATCTTCAAAATCAAAATGAATGAAACACTATTCAAAGCATAAAACTTTTAACATGCCTATCTTGATATTGAATCTCAAGAAATAGAATTGTACAGAAATTCGTTCCCTATCCAAGTTACGTTCAGCTTCTTATTCACAAGAACAAAACAGCTCTTCTACTGGGCTGTTCATTTGTCAATTTTTCCGAGTGCGTAATTTCACTTTTTTTTTTATCACCAATGATCGCTCTATGCATCTCGTGTTAAAAAGGTGTATTTTTATCGTACTGAACCACTTCACATGTTTCCCTACCTAATCAATATTTAAGTATATTTCGATTAAAGAGCAATGTTCCTAATAAAAAAGTCATAGTTTTTTATAAAAATCATGTATACTTTTACTTTTCTCACTAAATAATTATTTTCAGTGTTACAGAAATAATTTTAACAGTATATAATTTCTATATCTTACTATTTATTGAATATCAGTGAATTTCAGGCATTTGGCACCGTCTACATGTAATATTAATTACGTTTAGGAAGACATAATGAATAAGTCACTGCACTAAAGATAATATAAATTCGGAAACCGGTTGCAGAAATAATTTAACAGAAACGGAGAGCGTTTCATTATCTAAATAGGATGACTGCCTATTGCTACCCTATTGTAATGCATATCTCAGAGCATGTGTATCCCATCACACAAATAAGGGATATAATTAATTGGCAACTGTAAAATGAATCTCTCACCAGGAGTCTCATAGTCACCTTTTCTAAAACCTCTAGGAAACTTTAACTTGTTATTTCGTCCTCCAAATTCGAAATATGGATAACAGCTTATTTGCAAAATCACAATTCCAACACCATAAAACATATATTTTAATCAAATAGCATGCAAAATGTATTAAGAACCACTTAAACTAACATTTATAAATTGAAATTAAAAAATTATGTGAATAAATGCTTCAAACCAAACTTTTCTCATCGTATATCAGAAATTAAAAGTTTCTCAATCAACAATCAACTTCTTTTGCACCAAATAATCAAATTATATAATACATTGTGATATTTCTCAATGAACACAAGTACTCAAGTCATTAGATCAACAGTAAGGTTGGATTGTTGCGGGGAAAGTTTGTAAACCGATGCTACAGCCGAGGTTTAAAACCCAGTGTGTTTATGTGATATCGGACATGAGACGTTCAATACTTTTCATAATACCTCTTCTTACAAGAAAAAAAATTAAAAAATAGTTTCTTTCAATAGAAAAACACAAACGTCATCATTTGTTTCGGTTATTCTAAACGAACAGCGTATACCCTTATAGAATGCCGGCCGTTAAATGTACATTTTTGGGGCGTTTTGTTTGTAACTCAGTACTGTTACGAAAACTATTAACAGAACGCGGTATTTTCGTCTTGAGGTCGTAGCAGTGAGTGTGTCCCGCACCGGACCCCAAGACTGAGCACGTGCTCCGCCACGAGCCGTGCGACTCGCGCACGCGTTCGGGCAAAGACAAACACGCAGCCATTAAACATTTGCCAGCACCTCCACGAGCCCCGCGCAAGAAAAGTTCCCACTTCGCCCAAGTTATTTCAAAGTTGCGGCACTTTCACGCTGATTAATGTTAATTAAGCACAACACAAAGGCTCTCCCAAAAAGTAAGTCATAGAAAAGAATGGAGAAGGCACGACTCGGCCAGTCAAGGGAAGAAGAGGGAACAAAAAATCCGGAAAAGGACGATGATGTTATTTTCAAGAGGATAGATGAAGAAGCGTTAAGAAAGCGAGAGAGGAAAACGTAGTTTAGAAAACGAGATAATGCAATTACGCTGAGATTTAAAATGTATGAAGGGGACGCAAGCGTGAAATCGTTGGATTAGAGGGACGGGGAGGGGTAGTGGTATGAGATGAAGAGCGTTCACAGTTCCAGCTCTCCAGAAGCGATGGCCGAGAAATAACCCCGGGCAAACTAACGGAGAACAAAGATTTACCTCACAGATATCCTCTGGGGCCTACCCGCGGATAATAGCTTTCGATTGGGGGCTGACCCGTCGGCGAAATGCAGCGGGTCGAGATAAAGGCACAAGGGGCCGCCGAAGGAAAAGAGGCTGCGGCACGATGCAGTTGATTCGCGCCGAGGGTGGGGGGTGGGGGGGGTGGCTCCCGACCGGAAGGAAGTCGCGCTAAGAAGCATCCACCAAACGACCCGTCATTACACGAGGCGAGGGCAGAGAGCCGGCGGAAGATTAGGCAAAAGGGATGAGGAGGAAGGTGTAATGAAGGGGTGTGACTGGACTCCTTAAACGAAGGCCATGAGTCGTACGTAAATACTAAGGGGACGGGTCACTGGAGGAAGCAACGTCGTACTGATCCGTCGTTTGAATGCAGTAAACGCGGACTGTTACAGCAGCAGAAGCTGTCATGACTCGAGTGTCATGCTCGGTAAGCTTGTGTTTCTGCAATACTGCGTTCGTGCCCTGCAGTGTCGTGTGATAGATTAACCAGCACGTTGTCGTATATTTCTACATCGGAGTTCTTTGGGTATATACATTCATTTTGCTTTGTACGGCTGAGAACTATTTGTATTAGTATTCTGAAGAATACTCAATTTGATTGACATTTTGACGTTTCTAAAAGTTTATTTTTAAACAGTTTGTTATCCATAGGAAACACAGACGTAAACCTATTATTGTAGGAGTAATATAGAGAAAATAAAATGAATATTTCAAAATTATTGTTTATGTTGTTTCTCTAGTCATTAATAGATTTAACAATATATTGGAGCCATGGTATTTATTGTTGTATTTAAACCTGAAAATAAATTTTCCACAGAATTCATTTGAATTTAAAACAATTAATAGTAACATAAAAACGAATTGTTACAATTTATTGGATGTCCAAATATTAAACGTCGAAAAGCACAACATTTTTCACCGCCGACTAGTTTTAAGCTTGTCTCTCTGATCAACTTAAGGATTGACTTCCTCTCCTTCAAAACACACCCATTCATTACCATATCTTATCCAGCTCCACCTACCCAGCAATTTTCGCTTATCCTCGCCAAGTCCACGCTCCACTCTCCTATATAACCTACCCACAAGTAATGTTCCCCTTCTTTCCCCAGGCTTTCTTCGCAACTCAAGCTAAATTCTCTCTGCGCCAAACCACATGTCACAGTGCTTCCCCTCTCCAGCCACGCCATGCCACGCCACTGTGTGTGATGGTGTGACGACACGATACGACACAATACGGACCGGTAGCGGTAGCTCAGTGCATCAACTGATGTCACTGCAGCGCTTCCTAGGTTCGAATCCTGATGGCGGCAGGATTTTCGACACTACCTTTTTAGCTAGGTCGAATTCAGTCGCTGGCTGGAGGAGAATTCTAGCGGCCGGTTGCTCTGATCGGAAGTTTTCCGTGCTTTCTCCCACCAACACCAGGCGAATGCCGGAGCAGAACCCTACCAAACGGGCCACGGACCGCGCGCGATCTGTCCTTCCTCCTCCTTGTCCTATCCTCTCCTCTTACACACACACTTACACTAACATGCACTACACTACCACATATTCCGGGAGACCGGTCGGGAGCTTAGAGTTTGTCCGGACTGGGGCGGTGCCCCGCTGGTGGGAGAGTCCTGGTGAGGGGGAAACCCCACTAGCCGACGGTAGATCGGTGTCAGATCTCGCCGGGGATCAGCGGGGGAAGATCACCGCCATCTCCCGACAAAAAAAAAAGAAACTAAAACATGCACGTCACTAACAGGACTAATGACCAAAGCAGTTGACGCGCCCGGAAACACAAAAAAATTAATCAATCAATCAACGACGTGGTACAATACAATAGCACACGATACGAAAGACATAACATTACTAGTCCAGATATTCTATAATACGTCATTGCACGACAAGACAGTCTCCAGTACGGCCCCATTCCACTAATTCCACAACGCAACGCAACACTAAGCGGCGCCACCACTTTCCACTCATCCGCCTCACCACTCCTCACCTCGCTATTCCCCGCCTTAGCAGTCACGTCACGCCTCGTCATGACCATCCTCATCACGCCACGTCTTTCTATATCCCAAGATTTTTTATCCCAGCTACGCTTCGCTAAACCTTGGCTCACTAAACACACTCCTACTCCTGAAAACTTCGCTACCCTTCACTACAGTCGCCAACTCTTCTCCATCGCTCCTCGCTTTGTACACAACGCTACGTCCCTCCGCGTTCCGCTACTTCCCGGCCAGCCGCATTGCATTACGCCTAACACAGACTCGTTACTTCACGCCCGTCCTCCCGTCCCAGCAGGGTTGCCCTCGCAAGCCCCGCGCCCGCCAAGGACCTCCGCCTCCTCGGTAAGCTCCGGCCACGACCGGCGCCGTCCCAGACACCCTCCCCTTCGCCCCCTCCCTCCCCGCCCACTTTTCCTCTCCGCCGCGCCGCCTGGCTCTTTGTCCCGGTGCTCGTTTTCATCTCGGCCCCGCCCTCCGCCATCCGCAACGTCGTTTCCAGGGCCCCGCTAACCCCAGACGCTACCGACGGCGCGGCCCCTCCCGATTCACTTCGCCACGCGGCTCTCCCCCCCCCCCCGCCCCGCCCCCCCCCGCCCGCACGCCCCCGCACGCACCCGCACGCACCGCCCCGCACGCACCCGCACGCACCCGCACGCACCCGCACGCACCCGCACGCACCCGCACGCACCCGCACGCACCCGCACGCACCCACACGACTCGAATACGCGCAGAAGCAATAAGCGAGATCTCAGGAGCACAGACGGCTTGGCGGAAGATAGCTTGCTGCCCTATCACAATACCGTGATGCAGTTTTATACTAGTGGCGCTACAACAGCGCATAATTTCTCGCATTTTTTCTGAATGTTTCAATTTTTGAAACGAAAATGTTGTTCCATTCTCTTTAGCGTCCTGTACGACATCCAGGGACAAAGTTCAATAAAAAAATTGGAGATATTTTTTAAATAAATTTAAAATGTTGAGGCATCGGGTAAATTACTTCATCAAATGAAAATGTCCCGTTCAAACTCCGAAAGCTATGAGTTCATTTACATTGAACACGTCATATCAAATAGGAGCAAATTCGCTGAACGGTTTTGGATTTATCTTTGACCAGTGACAAACGGACGTCCGCCTGTTTTGCCGGCAACCAACCATCAGGGACCGGCAATAAGAGTTTTGTCGAAAATTCTCTTCTTTCCGGCGCTCCATTATAACCCTTCGTCTTCTTACAAAGTAAGACGGAGAGAGTTAAAATTTATATTGTACCTCCTGGAGAACAACTGGAACATGTCATGATACTACAGCATTATTATCTTCTTATTTTGATGAAACGTAAGTCTTGAAGCAAATAATGTATGAAGTAAGTTACCAATTGGAGAGAAAAAAAGTATCCAGAGTACTGTGAAAAGTCGCAATTCTTTAATATTACACTTCAAAATCAGTAATCCTACGAATCGTAAGGTAAACTCTAGGTTTGAAACTTCAATATTAAACTTTATTTCTATCCGAGTCCTAAAATTGTGTCTCAGTGGTTGTTATTTACTTTATGTTGGCGTCTGTGGCTTTAAAAGTTTTACGTTTTTTGAGTTCATAGGTCTCCAGACGTCTCCACACGTTGAGATGCAGTAAGGGAAGACCCTAGGCGAAAAGACGCAGGGCGACGAAATAGACACTCGCGGATCTTACAGCCCCATCACAGCAACACAGTGTGCTCTTGAACATACCTTCGCTCTATTTTCTTCGCAACGGACATTATACGCGTCTTTCTGTTTTATGCCCTTAAATGCGAATTAAAATTTGAAATAGTACTGCATCTGTATACGCACTGGCTTGCATCTAGGCGGTGTTTTAAAGAACGAACATTTTTAATTACAAGAAAATTCTGGAGAATGTGAGAGAACTGTGAAACAAAAATTTGGAATATTGAGGCTCATTTGTACCTTCAGTGATTTAGGCATTATAAGAAAGAAGAATTGTGACCTGTCGACAAATTGTGAGCTATTAACAAAATATCAGTCTCTAAATAAACTGTTTAAATTGCGTAAAACTGGTTTTCAAAACTGAATCAATAGAAAGATAATTCTGATCTACTGACTTTACTGTCTATATTAGATAACGATTTATTAGATAAAGAATCGATGTCTTTATTACAAATACGTATCTATTAAGGCAAGACGGAGTACCATATCTTTGCTGACACCATCAGTCCTGCAAATATGTAAAGAGTCAATTTACAAGTGACATAAGCAAACTTAGATATCGCTACTACAAATTTGGTGACAATTACGTGCGTTCTCACATCTGAACTTTAAGTCAACAACGTTTCCCTCATTTTAATCAATTTATCGTCAGACATTGTTTTTGTGAGCTTGTATTGTCTGAGTACTGAGTATAATACACCCGAAACACTGTGGTTGTAAGGCATATTATAGTGAAAAAATTACGTATTAAAATTTTCAAGCAATTGAAAATAGTTTAATTAGAGATATAATTACCGAAAAGTTTTGTTTTTGGTCGTGCATGTTTTAATATTGATTTTTTTAAATGAATCTTTTTATTCCAGCTTGTAAAATACACGATTTAAAAAATGTTTTGGAATTAATTGGTTATCGATTTATGATATTGTGAATAGCATAAGAGAACGTACATAAAAATACAAATTTAATTACCTATTTATTGAAAAGATAAATCAATGACTGACAAAAATGAAGGTGTTTTCCTGGAAAGTTGCTTCGCTCATTAATGCTTTGAAAACAAGTTTATAATTCAATTAAGAAATAAAAACAGCTCATCTTTGAGATGA
Organism: Teleogryllus oceanicus; assembly: GCA_964035755.1. Classification (NCBI taxonomy): domain Eukaryota; kingdom Metazoa; phylum Arthropoda; class Insecta; order Orthoptera; family Gryllidae; genus Teleogryllus; species Teleogryllus oceanicus. Next base: position 184,255,088 of record CAXIVR010000003.1, read on the forward strand.
TTATCCCTGATGGTTGTTTACCACGATCATCCAAAAGGTCATTATCAAATCAAACATGTTTTAATGAGTTACTGAGAATCCTATTTTTCACATACAAGGCAACGCGTGGTGTCAAAGAACGTAGTTTTTTATTTTATCAGAACCAATTCGTTTACACTTGGACAGTTTCAAATGGCAGCAGACTAGCTCCAGTAGTCCCAGCCGCTACGAAAACATTACGACCAGGAATGCCAATGAATAAATACCGCAGGGAGGATCACGAACATTACAAGAAAGCTACTTGATATGTTAAACTGTGAGTTAATAACTCCAGCGGTATCGAGCTTGTAGGTCGATTTCTCTCATCGATGTTTTCCTGATTTAGAGAAGAGGCGTAGTTGCAATCAATGGAAGAGATCACGTACCGCGTGCAATCCTTCCTACTTCATCTACTTCATAATCTATCCTTTCACGCAAAAAAATGAGCTGGTCCTCTTTTCCCGATTGTCCCAGTCGTCATAAATGAATACAAGCGTCAGAAATCTTCTGAACGTTGCAGCAAAAGGAACACCTCCAAAACTGCTGAGCTGTAGCACAGCGTTTATTAATGTCATGAAATAAGGATCATTCGTTTACTTAGTAAAGAAGAAGACAATGGTGTGTTTTTTGATGATGTATAACCACGATACAGTGATATCACAAAAAGTTATAGAAAACACAAGTATAAAACTCATATCCCTAAATGATATTTACCCAAATTATTTTCGCATCGAAGCGAGAGTTTCAAGTTCCAAAGGTGGTTTTCCTGCACGTCAACTGCTTTACTCTTCAAATCCAACCATCAGCCGACGCGAAGCGCATCTAGGTCGGCAACGAATCCGATAGCCCGCAGGAAGCCCACGGGGCCGCGAGCAGAGGCCAGTGGGATAGTGGCTGCAGCGGACAGCGGGCAGCGCCGTGGCAAGGGGGGTGTGGCGAAGGGAGTGTGGCGGAGAGATGACGCCGGCCTACAGGGCGGGATCGAAAGTGGTGGCGCAAGCCACAGAGCCTTCAGCGCCACGCGGTAGAGATAGGCTAGCGGTATGAGGGCTGGCAAGGAACGGAGCAATGGAAGCCGCGAGGCAGAAGGAGAGGAATAGGGCACAGACTGGGAGTAGGGGATAGAGCGAGGCGATATAGTTGCGGGAATTAATGGGCGAAGGTCACTGAGAGGAAATATTTCGACAATGAGAATGAGAATGAGGATGAGAATGAGCATTGAGAACGGCTGAATGAGGAGACAATCAGAGTGAGAATGCAAGAGAGGATACAAGGGGAGGATGTTGGAGCAAGGATCCAGGTCCGGCCAAGAGATGCAATTGCGAGTATTCAAGAGCAAGGATGGAGGGCGTAGTTTAAGGAGCGAAAATAGGTGTGAAGTGAATGCAATGATAGGTAGGACGAGAGGGGGTTAGAGGTAGTAACAGCGATGGATTAATGGAGTTATTTATTCAATGACAGAAACAGAGCAAGTGTTTGTGTGACGTTTGGGAGAGACGTGCAATCTGGTCATTATTTTTCTTGCTCTAGTATCCCTATCCTCGTTATTACACATACTTGAATTATGAAGGTAGATTGAGCGTTTATAACAAAATTTCATAACAAAAAAGAATTGGTCCTCTACAACAGAAACTATTAGAATTGGAAACGGTAGGTTTTGTGCTCCTATCTCTTTATCGTACCGAACGTCATGAAGACGACTCACTGCCACTAGAACATGGAAGATGATTACTAGATAGTACCATCATTAAATAACAACATTCGTTCGACTCCGGTTATAGTGAAGTTCTAAGGGCTAACATTTTTGGTTCACTATATTCGATTACGTCGAAATTAAATAAAATTTCTCCATAATTATTGATTTTATTAATAGAGCGATACATAAAATATCTTAACATCACAAACTAAACATTTCAATTTATTTGTCCTTAAAAATCCATTACCTTCAATTGTTTGTTATGTACATTTTTCAAAAGTAGCTTCTTTAAATTCTCCAGAGTTTGCCCTCTCTCCACAGTTGATTCTGCATTGTCCAGTGTCTTAAAGTATAATAATGCACTCATGGTTCTCATCAATACTTCTTCCACTGTTGGAACATCTTCCTACTCACCGAAGATTCTTTTACTCGCATAATGACATACGAGATCCTTTCGGTAGCGACATGGCGTAAGCGACTAGACACTGATGGCTTTACCGCGCTGCGCGGGAGGTGTCACCAGGCTACGAAGCTATGGCAGTAGGGTGTCTCCTGCCACCGACGTAGAACACACGCGCTTTGGTGCACCGAATCTAGAGAAACATCAAACTTGAAACTGAAGCAAGCAATCGCGCGTCGCCGCAACCACTTGTAGCCCACGCAGGACACGGCCTGAGTGGCATAAGGTCATCAGTAAGGTCCCCACTGCAGGTACGCTACCTTCGTCTCAGAGACACTTCTTAAAAGATCTTTGGTCGTCGATATTTTTTTCTAGCTGCCTCACACTGGAATTTGTGACACTGAGGCTCTATGTTCTTTTCCAGGTGGGAATTAATTTGTGGAATGTTGTAATTCCTATGTTCACTATAGCTGACGTTCAGATTCAGTATACACGAATTTTCTTATGCTTATTTGTAATGTAAGTCAAACGGGACTACTGACTTAAATTTACTATAACCGAGGGATCACTATACCCTAGTTCACTATAACCGCAATGGACTATACATATTATTTCCAATAATACTCCACAAATCTCAAGAAAACGTGTCCTGAGACAAAACGTGAAGCAGTGTCTCAATTTGTTCAAAAGATCATGGGAAACTAGGCAAAAAGCGATCTTGGAATAGGAGGTCATTCGGACTTGTTCACATATGTCACTTGTTCACAGATGAATACGTACACCTGAACAGAAACAACAAAGCTAGAGCAGCCACGTCGCCTGAAAGATCAGACGGCAGCTGGTCATCAGGGAAACCAAGCATGGAGCCAGACTCGAAGTGGGCCAGCGGGTTTGACAACGTTAGCGGGTGGCAAGGTCGTGTTGGGGAAACAAGCGAGGGCGTGGCGGGGCGGGGCGGGGTCAGTCGCGTGGCGTCGTCGGACAACGGGCTCTCGATCCGGCGCTGCCCGCGCCGCCGCCGCCGCCGCCGCCCCGCCGGCTAAGCCCCTAAGCGCATTAACGCGGGGAGAACCGCGCACCGCCGCCGCCGCCTCGCGAGTGCGCGGGCGCGCGGGCGGATCGTCCGGTGCCGCAATCCAGAAGCGCGTAATCTTGTAATGCGCGCATGTCAGGCGGCTTACGCACGTCGGGCCTCCGACGTCGCCGACCCTCCCCTCCCTCCCCCTCCCCTCCCTCCACCTCCCCTCCCCACCCTCCTCACCACCCAAACGCGCGTCTCAGGGGGATACAGCGAGTGACAAAGTGCGGCAGAATGCGAACGAGTCAATATCGATTACCCCGAGTGACAACTACTCAAGTCATTTTCTTCCGTAAGGGTTGTGCATTTGGAGAGGCTGGAACATGAGGTCCCGTGCCCACCTACTTGCGTGACTTTCTCCAGTCGTAACTTTCGAGTCGTTTTCGACAGGTATTCTGATATATGTGTGGTTTATTGATTGATTGATTGTTTGTGATTACGGGCGTGCCAAATACTGATGTCATTAGTCCCGTAAGTGTAGTGCATGATTTTTCATCGGGAGGTGTCGGTATCTTCCCCCGCTGGATGGCGAGTTTCGACGCTGACCTACCGCCGACTAGTGGGGTTTTCCCAACCAGGTATTTCCTTCCAGCGCAGCACCGCCCCAGCCGGGACAAGCTCTAAGCCCCGACCTCTTTCCCGTTACGTGTGGTAGTGTAGTCCATGATAGTGTACGTGTGTGTGTGTAAGGAGTGAGGATACAACAAGGAAGAGAAAGGAAAGATCGCGCGCGGTCCATGCCCCGTGTGTTATGGCACTGCTCCGGCATTCGCCTGCTGGTGATCCGAGAAGTCGAGGAAAACTTACCGATCAGAGCAGCCGGCCGCTAGAATTTTCCTCCAGATAGTGATTGAATTCGACCAAGCTGACAAGCTTGTATCGAAAATCCTGCCGCTGTCAAGACTCGAACGTACGAGCCCCCGGTCAGAGGCACTGCAGTTACATCAGCTGATGCACTGAGCCATCTCTCCCAGTCATATATGTATTGGTGTAGCGCAAGTAAGTGTGTTGAGAGACAAGGGAACGTAAGTTCGCACGCGGTCCGTCGTCCGTACTGTTCCGTCATTTGCCAGGAACTGATTAGAGAAACCACCAAAACTTGCCAGAGCAGCCGGCCGCAAACTATCTACTCAGATCAGCTGGTAGCTGGAATTCTTCTCAACACAATTAAGTCGCCGCAGCCAGATGACGAACCCAAAGACTTTCCGGACTGATGCGACAGAATCAACTATATTGCATGCAATCGCAGTTGGTGTGACACCATTAGATGCGATGAAAAGAAATATGACTGGTTAACCAGGTAACATTCTTTCTTAGCTCATGGTTGTCGAACAACTTAATGGAAACATTCATTATTGATTGATATTTCTGTCCTTGACAACTGCTTAGTCATTACAGCCGTTAAAATGTTTATTAAAATGTAATTAATGTTTTACCTGAAGAGGAGGTTGCTATCATTCCTTTCCCCCTGGATGGTGAGATCCAGCGCAGACCTACAAATCGACTTACGAGAGATTTTCTCCTCCAGGTATCTCCCCCAACGTGAAACCGCTCCAGCTGAGACAAACCCTGAGCTCTCGTCATATGTGGTAGTGTCGTGCATGTACATTTGTGTGTGTGTATAAGGAAAAATATAAAGCAAAGAACAGGAAGGAATGCGCCCGTTCCCTTTTGTTAGGGTAGATTCCGGGATTTGCCTCAATAAGAGCATGTGGCTGCTAGAGTTCTTTGTCAGACAATGGCTGAAGTCGATCGAGCTATGCATCTGGTATTGATAATCCACTACCATCACGCTAAACCCTAGGACAGCATCCCTACAGAAATAGTGGCAATGCTATATCTGAGCTAAACTCAACTTGTGGATATATTGTATAATGAAACCTACATACATTCACAAACACACACACACACGTGCGCACGTATGTTACACCCTGGATTGGATTTTCTTTGAGTGAAACATACTTTTTTGTGTAGTTTTCCTAAATTTATTTTCCTTTCTGTTCTCAGATATATTCACTTTCGGAAACACAATTGTGAGAATCTACGTTACTAGGCAGTAAGTTCGATTTATCAGAGAAAAAAGTGTACGAATCTCACTAAGTGTAATGCAAGCAGTTGTGTGACATTACGTGACAAAGTGATATGACATATTGTGGTCCTCGAAAACTGAAGCCTTTAAAAATTTACATTTTTTAGAACAATGGTTTTATCCTGAGTGAAGTTGCTCATGAGTGTCTATAACACCAGAAAACTAAACTTTTGAAGGTTCTCTTACAATAGGAAAACTCATGATTAATCAAAAGTATATTAAAAAATATACCTTTCATTTTACATCAAGTTATAAATCAATTTAGAATAAATGTTCTTGTAGTAAGTTTTACAGACAAACGGTTTGTAGTAGAGTTTAAACGCAATAAATAAATCACTACAACGTATTCATAAATGTAAACCAATCTCCAACATGAACGCTCAAAATATAATTTTGAAAAAAACAAACCTGTGACTAAATTGTCCTTTTATTTGTCTTGCACCTGATACGTGATGGTCAATAACCGGAATCATGGATTCTGACAACAGAGATATAAAGAAATTCAGCTGGACCCTCCACCAGAAAACACACAGACCACGCGAGTCCACTTCGATGAAATCCCAACATATGCGGCAGGGTGGGAAACAAAATATTTCATGTGCAACGCTTGCGCTGTTCGTGTTTGGAGAGAAAACAAAGGCAGCAAAACAGTGGACACATGCCCACGTCGATGCGCAGAGGCGAAAGGGGAGTGGAAAATTTGAAAAGAGAAACACCGCTCATGTGCACGCCAGACTCATGGAATTTAGATATGATTCTCTTCTAATCTGCCCCCCCTAAGCTTTTTGGGATACGTGCACTATTTGGGAAGATAGGAATACACATTACGATACGTTCTTATTACAATAATACAAACTACCTCATTTAAAAGCGCGTTGCAATAAAATGACTCATCCGGAAGATGCTTTTACGCTATTAGCGTTTTGTGAAATTAATTATGATTTATTTAAAGAAATATATTTATTTGTTCATTTAACGTCAAAAACGTTTTAAAATCTCATAACAAACAACATTCGTCTATAGTTATGCTAGAGGGTATTGTGAATAGAAAACTCCGAATGACAAAGTGGAACCCTAAAGTACACATCCTGTCTGTCAAAATAACCTTAGAAACTTCCCACAACCAGTTATCCCCCGTTCATTGCATACTATTTGCTACATTTCGTCACCATAACCAATCTCGACACCAATTTCGTGTGCGGCTAAAGCACGATTACGCTTCAAATCTGTTCTTACTTGGGACAACGGAATGCACAAAATGACATAATGGAAACAATTATCAGATTCGCAAAATTGATAAATCGTTACCCAAAACAAATTTAATTAATAGAATCAAAAGAACAGGTGAATGTGGATCGCAATAACATACGTATGATAATCATTTGATTTGTCGTACTTGTCACTTGCTGAAAGAGAGAGAAGTGAAAGACCGGACGAATCGAGGACGGTGCTATGCCGAGTAATGAGTAGGAATTAAATTAAAAATGAAACCCAGAACAGAAGAAAAGGGAGCTCTCCATGCGGGAAACGTGGGTCGCTATAAACTTCTCCTTGAAAGATAATTTCATTTTACAACCTCTAACATCGAAATGATTGAAGGCGTTGTCATTGTCAACAATATTATTTATTTATTAATTTCAATAAGACAAAGACAATAATAATAATAATGACAATGACAACGCCTTGAATCATTTCAATTGTTTGAATGTCAACTACAACTCACCACTAAACCATTATCTCTAACATCACCTCATCACTCACTGACGTCTTTGCCTCATTCAATCAGCCCCTCCTCCCCGCCGCCACTATAACCTCTCCCTTTGCCATCACTCCCTTTACCATCTTCCATTATTCAACTTTCTCTATGTCACGCTTTGGCTGCAAACTACCCTGACCTTCCATCATTCTCTGACAGCCTGCCCCTCATAACCTCGTTTCGACCGCCTCCTACCTTTCGATTTCAGCCACTGTTCCCCCCCGCGCGTTGGAAAAAATTCATGGGTCCCCGCGCTTCGTTGCCCAGAGCCATGCCGCGAAAATCCTCCGTCAACACCAATTTTCGCGCTCGAAAAAAGGACCTCATCAGCGCCGCCTAATTATTCCGATGCGTCGTGAATACTTTAATCAACCCGCATTGCGTCGGGATTACTGCCCCCGATCGGCTACAGACGCTGGCCGTTCCGGTCCGGTGGCACTGCAGGCTGCACCTGGAACACCTGCGGTCCCGTGGGGTTGCAGACTCCGCACAATTGCGGCCAATAACGCTACTACCTCCCTAGACGCGAATATTTGTGTACGAAAATATTTAATAAACCGCGCTCACTAAACAGGGTTACGTGAATTGTAGTAGTAATAATAAGTGGATGATAGCGAGAATATTGAGAAGTTAAATGATGAGAGATAAATTGTGGCATAAGAGGAAGATGGAACAGAAACGCTCTCTTTGTCTACAAGTGGATTGTCGGGGTATGAAATCCCCGTCAATCGATTTTTCGGCATCAAGGCCCCACAGAACAGAGATATTGGCTACACCACGTGCTATAGGATTTATTTCTCTAAATTTAGCAACAGGATGTATTCACAGTTTTAATTTAGTTAATGCCTTATTTTGCGTGGCGAGACTCGGGCCATTGAGCCCGCTCTTCCGTCTAACCACGCTTCGCTCCTTTCACCACCTAGCGGAGAAAGGAGGTATTATCTTGGGCGATGAAACAGGCGGATCTCAATTTTGCTCAGAGGCTTCTTTTAGACTTCAGGATCTTTTACATGCAGTAAATCTATTACATGGGACAGTCGGTTTTACTTCCCATCCGAAGGAAAGCGTACGAAGGATTTTTTCGTCCTTAAAAATCCACGGCTTCGATCGGGTTTGAACCCGCAAACTCGGGTACAACAGTCCGGTACGTTGACCGTTATAACACCGAATCCGTTTTCAACGAGGGTGCCGCATATGTGTGTATATAATTATGTATTTGTTCCTTGTGAACAATGAGATCTTTGGGAGTGCATGGTATACCGAAAACGTTTTATTCTCTTTGAGTGATTACTCAAAAATATACGCTAACCGTTATACCACCGAATCGTTACCGAGGCCCTGCAATGAGTTTTTTCTGCTGAAAATTCGCCGTTTTCCCAAGCAGCATTATATAACTTTCTCTCTTCTTTGTATCGAGAAAGTAAAAAAGAAAGATTGCACACGGTCCGTGGCCTTTTTGTTTACGTACGGTCTTGCATTGTCTTGGTACTGTTCGGCGAAACCGCGGAAAACTACCGATCATAGCAGACGACTGATTGACTCATCTTCCAGACACTGGTAGAACTCCGCTTGGCTAGGGATAGTTCGAACTGGTGTCGAAACGTCTGTAACCGTCGAGATACAAACCGTAGGATCTCCCGATCAAAGCGCACTGTAGTAATATCGGTGGATAACGTCCAACCTCAGTAGATACGTAGTATCAGTGGATACTGTACCACCTATGTCGGCCGGTGTCGCGAGGACGGCATAGTTAGGTCTGATATCGGGTTGGTTGACATAAGAACATGGGTGGCTTCGACTTATTCCTGATCTATCGATCGCTAAAATGTATCTGGATGTAATGAAATGCAAATTATTGACTTAGATCAAGGCGTAAAGTGTTGCTGTGTTGTGTACTTTCATATTCTTGGCCCGGAAAGTTTGATTAACGAGTGGTTATTAAAGGACGCGGTTGCCACTTGGTCGGTATGTTCACCTGTAATAGCGATGGAAACGACGATCTCGACTGCAATCATAAGCATTTTCAATTCAATTATGCATTATTTTTCTTGGCGAGGCTCTGGATGTGAGGCCTGACCACGCAAATTCCGCTATTCCTCTTTCACCGTTTGGAAGACAAAGGAGGTATCATTAGGGCAATGAAACACGCGTTTTGAATTTTGTTCAGAGGCTTCATATAGGCTTGATGGACTTTTACATGCAGTAAATCTACAACATGAGACAGCGGGCTTTACTTCCCTTCCGAAGGAAGGCGAACGACGAATGTTTCCACCCTTAAAAATCCACGGCTTCGATCAGGCTTGAACCCGCAAACTCGGGTACAACAATCCATACGCTAACCGATATGCCACCGAATCCGATTAAACTTCACCATAAACATATCAAGTTGCATCTTTGCTGTTACCAACTTCTAGGACATATAGAGAGGTAGACAAATTTTAGAGTAGGGGTGGAGGGGTCTCATTTTCTCAATCAGCATATAATGATAAATTTTATAAATTCTATTGTCATTTCCTCTGATGGAATGCGATAGTCACCTCTATTGAATGACTGAACATCAACCATTCATGATGAATATCAATGTAAAAATAAAATATTTCATGGATTAATTGCCTTTTTTCTATGCTAATTTTTATTCGCAAGAAATAAAAGATTGTTTTAAATACGTTTGAATTGATTGAAATGCATATCACATTCAAATCAATATTTTGAGATGGCAGAGCACTAATTCAGAAAGTTTTTACGTCAATGTTTCAATTAAATGTTTGATAAATGCTTTTTAACTTGTGCTACAAACGTGTTCCAAGGGTGTAAAGGGGGAAAAACGTACAACGGAAAACATAACATACCTAAGGCGCATTAAGTATTAATATGATTACATGTTTCAGGTATAATCGCAACTTACAGTTAGACTCCTGATTTTTAGGGATTTATGAGCGTCATTTTAGACATCTTGAAAAGACAATTTAGCCATATATTTCCTTCTGAACAAGAGCAAAGTTCTTAATAAACACGCGTAATTAAAATTTAAAGGAAAATTTCAACTTTTTAACTAATCACTAGAAAATTCGTAACCGAACCAATAATCCACTTTCACAGAGATGCATTGTGGCAATTAACAGCCATGTACAATCCCAAAATGACCTGTCAAGGACTTTCTTTTGACTCAACGAACACTTGACACGAGGAACGGGTTTTGCTCAACACAACATGAAATCAATGGTTTATGGTTTATAGAATCCACTACTGTCGGTCTCAAAGATGTTTATCGAGATATTTTTTCTCATAAAAGGGCTCCACTGATGTGTTTCAGTTTTGCGTAACTAGAATTATGATGATTGTTTCAGAGCTTTGGCGTGAACACATTACATACTGTAACTTATACTTCCTTTCACAAAACAGCTTGGGTCATGTTCTTCTCTTCCTTTAGTACCAGACATGAACCTTCCAATTCTTAGCAAGAAATAAGTGTTAATATAATTCGTAGTAATATTAGATGCTGAGTTCACATCCTTGTAGAATTTTTATCGGCTCAAATGAAGAAATGAGTTTTCTTAAGGCAACTTTGGATATCTTTTTTTTAATATTCCAATTTACCTTGTTTTAGGATCATAAATAATTTTAGCCGTTTTTAGAATCTATGCAATTCACATATTTGATTGAGAAGATCACTGAAATGGATGTGTCTATTGAAATAATAAGGTTAAGATATAACGACACAAAGGTTAGGTAGTATTTAATTTGGTAAAATAGGTTAAAAGCTATGAATCCGGGCAGTATACATATTATACTTTGTATGTATTAAAGTCTTGTTTTTCAAGTGTTCTGTAATTCGTATTCTTTTAAATTAAGCGGCTGGAATTTGCAACCTATTTCTAAGTTTGTAAAGAGCTACATATAGTGTATAATATTTATAAATAATCGAAGAAAACTAGTTTCTTAAGTTGCCTGAACATTATTGTATAAACAGATCTATTACTTCGATATGTTTACAAATTTTATAACTCAGTGTTCTATGTAACAGTCACTAGCGGCCAACGTTTGACGCCTCATGAAATAATTTGTTTGAATTTGTTATCCTCAAGAAATCAAAAGTTTTTGTTACAAAAATAACTTACATATGAAAGGATAAGATAAAAAGTGATTGTAAAAGTGGACAGCGTATTCAACGAAACAATTGTAATCTCATTTACACATGAAATAAAAAAGCAGATCAATCTCAAACAATGCGTTGGAAATATTTGAAGTGTATATATATATATATATATATATATATATATATATATATATATATATATTTTTTCCAGTAAACATAAAATATGTTCCCTGATAAATACTCATGATATCCTAGCGTACCTAGTTTGCATTTCTATTTGCAGTGCAATATTTGAGCCAAACGAAAAGAGATCTAAAAATCAATTACATGAATCTCATATTCTCCGCTGCCAAGTGCACATAGCAAACAGATCCGCAGCTTATTTTGTTTGCAAACTAATAAACGTCCGCAGGCAAGTTTGCAGTTGTTCATCTGATAATGACACAATCACATTACAAACTCGGTAAACAGCCAATTTACTCTTACTATTTTGCTGCTTTCCAATACACTCACCATGGAACAATCGACAACAGTAAAAATGTGAAAAACAAATAACGTTCTTATTTCGGAGTTTTGGTACAAATTAGGCACTGAAATGTCTGCTCGGATAATAGGAAATATCACGCGTCCTTTGGTTGGCTTCAGAATGTGTATTTCTATTGAACGCCATTCACCTATTCGACGTTACTTGCAAACGGTTGGATTTAATTTAACTCTATGAGTATTTAAAACGCAGTCATTTGGAAAAAAGTGAGGGAATAAACAGAGTACATTGTTTTTATACTTTGTTTATAGGTGGCTTTAATTTTAAAATTTTGTAGATTCTGGTGAAAATAGTTTCATGGTTAAAATATAACACAAGAAACATTTTTAAACTAAAATCCGAAGAGAGACAAAAATATCAAAATATCTAAAATTCAAGAAGATAAAAAAACAATGCATAAAAGTGTTTAACTAAATTTGAAATTTTATTGTCGTAAACTCGTAGAGGCAATTTTCTCCAAAATTGATATTCCTCGTTCAACCTAAACGTCCTGCAAGTTGTATCACATGAGAAAACAATAAAAAATAATTTTTACAGATTTCAACTTTATCATCATAAAGAGAATAAAAAATCAGGAAAAGTCACAAGGTTTATTAATGCACATAAAACAATTAAAACCTGAATTTAGTATTGAAGAAACAACTGATGTAGGTGTCATTTTGGCCTCTGCCACCGTTCTAGTGTTAAACATGATATTTTGTTTTTTCGGGGTGCTACACTCTAAGTCTTAACAACATTTTAAAAATTTCCTCCAAAAGAGCTCCAAATTTATGTAACTTGGTCCTAGCGTACGGTGAAAGACGGTAAAAAATGCCGCAGGTATCAATTTGGTTGACACCTCTAAATTTTCAAAAATTGCTGAAGTAATTGATAATGTACGCATTTTTCTACTAATATAATACTGAAGGTAGATATTTGTCTTAATGACATTGGAACTTCTTAATAATCAAAGTTAGGTTTTGAATTAACGTCAAGTAAAAATTTTCAAAAAGATTAGTAGTATTCGCATATTTTTGCGTGGAATACAGGCATCATTAATTTTTTTTCTTAAAAAGGGCTCAAAAGATAGTCCTTATTATTTACTCATAAAAAAATAAAAAAATTATGTGTGTCTCATTTTCGGCGAACTCTTAGTTTTTGAACATTACAAAATTTCACATTGCAAGAGATTTTTTTAAATTGGTTATTTAAGGTCGCATCAACATCTTAGGTCATTAGCGACCACTACTGCTGTTAAAGGTATGGTAACTATGTGGATGAAACGATATGGTGATGATAAGAGGTGAAAGGACAAACACAAATACAACCATGCCCGAGGCGGGACTCGAACCCGCGACCCTTCGGTCCGAGATCACTACGACACTACTGCCTTAGCGATCTCGGCCACCGGGCCGACTGCAAGTCATTTTTCCTAAAATAAAATGTATTGAAAGAAATTAGATCTGAAATAAAGTCAAGAGTACGTTTTTAAAATAGATCTCGTGTTTTGTGCGTAATTTCTGCTGAACGCTAATGTAATTCATAATTTGTATTCTCAAAAATAAATCCCAACGTTTCTTTAGTTTTACACGGAAATAGTAAAGGACGCTTAAAACGGCGTAGATATTATTGTCATTCAATTGTCTCCGCTACCGACAGCGAAGAAGCCTCAATTTGGAGTTAGATTCTAAAGGGGTGAAAAAAGAAATTGAAATTATTGAAATTTTTAAACACGTTTTGGACAGGAAGGCAGCTCTAGTTATCTCTGTAATTCTTTTGTCGGAAGATTCAACTTTGAATTCTTTTGGGACGTAAGATTATCTTCGAGCTGCGGATCATAAATCATCTCAAGGCAAATGACGTGCAGAAATGACCTTCCTCTCTAATTTAAGAATCATCTTCCTGCTGCGTGACATATTGTCATTACTGCAATTCTACTGCCTCGCAATGAACATGAATAAAGCTCTTATCAAATCTGATCCTAGAAGGGAGGCCGGCAGACATTGGCATTACAACTTATCGCGATTGAAAGTCAAATCTGAGGGGAGGCTTCATGAAATATTACTCTTCAAAATAAAACGAAGTTAATCTTATTAAAACCGGTGATTCTGTAGCGATATTTGGCTACGATTGTGAGAAACAATTGAACGATTTTCTAAATTTTTATTTACTTTCTATGACATTTGAAAATAAAACAAAGTTAATCTTAATTTTCAAATTAAAATGTTTAAAAATAGTTGTGTTGCTTTTCCTCAGCAAGGTTTCGTAACTATCGACAAATTACTTTAACTAGTGATATTAGTTTTTGGGGCTTTTTTGTCAATTTCCCGGAATAATATCAACAAATTCCACGTACCCTAGGTTTAATGTTTTGCAAGTTGTTAAGTTAAAAAATTATTATTATTATTCTTGAAAGAATTTTAATGGATAAGTGGATGAACAAAAACTTAAACAAGGGTCTATATAGTTTATTTTCTTAATTCTGCGGTTTGCATTTCTATTCACATTTCACATTCACATTTGTTTTTCTGTGATCTTATCTGAACGTTTAGGAAACTTCACCTACTCGCAGTACCAGAACTGTAATGCTGAAAGCACAGTTCAGAGTTTGGCCGTTCAATGTTGAGTTCCAAAATAGAGCTTTTTGCACTTAAAACAATGAATTGCATATGCAGAATGTTCCAACTAGTCTACAGTACATAGTTCTAATTAACGAAACTAAATGTAACTAACCGATGCGATTATTTTCTTGCCATGTAGAGTTCTTTATTGCGGACTTTTACGGGTTATAGCCGTTGACAATTAGCACCAGCGCTGAAAATAAATGTTCATTCTTAAATACATTAGATAGTATTATAGCAAGTCAATGAACTGACATAACTGAACTAATATAACAGAAGATAGCTGAAATAATTGAACTGACATAAAATGGAAACTAAAATACATCAAGAAGAAAGGGACAAGGTAAATAAATACTAATTAACACGCAACCTGCTCGTGAAAATGGGCTCTGTTTTGAACTGAAGGAACTACACAAATCTCCCTAGCTCCCTGGCCGGAACGACGTCCCTCAAGGTTCTATTGATTGACTATTGATTCTGGGTGCGTCAACTCCTATGGTGATGTGTCCCGTACGTGTAGTGCGTGTTTTAACGCGAGGGGTGGCAGTGATCTTCCCCCGCTGATTGGTAAGATCTGCTGTGACGAACACGTTACTTGCGGAGATTTCCCTTACTACGTATCTCCCACCAGTGGGACACCGCCCCAACCGGGAGAAGCACTACGCCCCCCGACTGGTCTCCGGGCATGTGTTGTAGTGCTATGCATGCATGAAAATGAGTTTCTGATTTAAGGAAAAAACTTAGGACAAAGAAGAGGATGGAAAGATTGCGCACCGTCTGTGGTCAGTTTGTTAGGGTACTGCACAGCCATTCGCCTAGTATTGATCGGAGAAAACACGGAAAACTACCGGTTGGAGCTGCCGGCCGCTAGAATTCCCCTCCAGACAGCGACTGAATTCGACCCGCCAGTCTAGCTGGGGTTGCAAATCCTAGGACCTCCCGATGAGAGGGACTGCAGTGACATCAGTTGATGTTCTAAGCCACGTAAGCAGGTCTTAAGGTTCAAGTTTCACACTTTAACCTGCTCGAGCTGGCGATCGTGATCCAAGTTCTGACTAAAATTTTAAAACTTTATTTAACGTTCGATAAAATTAACACTTTCCATTATTTTAAAGAAAACTACAAATATACCTTGATCACGTAATGGAAACCTGAGAATACTTCTATGAAATACACAAGAAGTGCACTAAACCATCCAGAACCGAATGACTCGTGTTTTTATTGTTGTGACGTGTCGGGGCCGAGCGTGTCGGGGCCGAGCGTGTCGGGGCCGAGCGTGTCGGGGCCGAGCGTGTCGGGGCCGAGCGTGTCGGGGCCGAGCGTGTCGGGGCCGAGCGTGTCGAGCGTGCCGAGGCGTGCGGGGCGAGCGTTGGGGCCGAGCGTCGTCGGGGCCGAGGTGCGCGGGAGAGCCGGAGCGTGTCGGGGCAGCGTGTCGGGCCGAGCGGTCGGGGCCGAGCGTGTCGGGGCCGAGCGTGTCGGGGCCGAGCGTGTCGGGGCCGAGCGTGTCGGGGCCGAGCGTGTCGGGGCCGAGCGTGTCGGGGCCGAGCGTGTCGGGGCCGAGCGTGTCGGGGCCGAGCGTGTCGGGGCCCCGAGCGTGTCGGGGCCGAGCGTGTCGGGGCCGAGCGTGTCGGGGCCGAGCGTGTCGGGGCCGAGCGTGTCGGGGCCGAGCGTGTCGGGGCCGAGCGTGTCGGGGCCGAGCGTGTCGGGGCCGAGCGTGTCGGGGCCGAGCGTGTCGGGGCCGAGCGTGTCGGGGCCGAGCGTGTCGGGGCCGAGCGTGTCGGGGCCGAGCGTGTCGGGGCCGAGCGTGTCGGGGCCGAGCGTGTCGGGGCCGAGCGTGTCGGGGCCGAGCGTATCGAGCAGTTGCGCAAGGAGAAGCGGAGCGGAGAGGAGCAAGGTTGGCAGCCATGAAGTCGTAGGGAGAGTGGGGGAGAAGGGAAAAAAGGTGAAATGGAACAAGTTACTTGTCAGGATGGAGAAAGGTGGGAAGGTAAGGAGCGAGGCGTGGAGGAGCAGGAAGATGTAGTGTGGTGCTGTGAGAAACATGTCGGGGTGGGACACGGTGGGGACGTATGGTGTCATAAGGATTTTGACCGGGAGCGGTAGCTCAGTGCATCAACTGATGTCACTGCACCGCCTATGACCGGGAGGTCCTAGTTTCGAGTCCTGACGGCGGCAAGATTTTCAACACTAGCTTTTCAGCTAGGTCGAATTCAGTCACTGTCTGGAGGAGAATTCTAGCGGCCGCCTGCTCTGATCGGTAGTTTTCCGTGATTTCTCCGATAAACACCAGGCGAATGCCTGAGCAGTCCCGTACAAAACCAGCCACGGACCTTGCGCGATCTGTCCTTCCTATTCCTTGACTTATCCTCTCCCCTTACACACACACACTTACACTAACGAGCACTACACTACCACATATTCCGGGAGACCGGTCGGGAGCTTAGAGCTTGTCCCGGCTGGGGTGGTGCTCCGCTGGTGGGAGAGTCCTGGTTAGGGGGAAACCCCACTAGCCGACGGTAGGTCGGTGCCAGATGTCACCATCCAGCGAGGGAAGATCACCGCCAGCTTCCGCGAAAAAACATGCGCTACACTAACGGGATTAATGGCCAAAGAAGTTGACGCACCCGGAAACACGAAAAAATCAATCAATCAATCATAAGGATCTTGACGGGGAGGAGCGAGTGAGAGGTATGATGTCGCAAGGAGAAAACCGGGGGAGGAACAAGATGAGGAGGTGTGGTGAGGAGCTTCATGGGGAGGAGCCAGGGAGAGGTATGGTGCCATAAGGAGCAGCTTGACGGGGAGCAAGGGCGGTCGCTCGTTGCGAGCCGGATCGGAGCATCGCTCGCGCAGAACGCGGGCGAGGGCGGGGGCGGAGAGGGGCAGTAGGCCGCGATTGCGACGGCGGCTAATTCAACAGGAAATTACGGGCCGAGGCGCAGGTGCCTGTCAAGGGCCGCCGACACTTTTCCAGATTCCATCTCCGCGTCCGCCCCAGCAGCGCCACCGCCCCCAGCAGAGAGTGACGTCACGGTCACGGGTGGCCATTCCAGCCTTTTCAGATAGCATAAAACGAAAGAGAACGGGATCAAACGACGTGAAACCATAACAACCTCGCTGAAACGAAACAAGGCGAAATATGGAATGAGGCGAAACTAACAGGAAATGATAAAACAATACGAATCCTGGTAAATCTGCTTCAAGCGACGTGAATAAGAAGAAAGTACGAAAAAGAGGTCTTCGGTGGGAACAGTGACGGCTATGTTTACTCTGTTTAGGTAATATAACTTAACACTATTGCGGGCTAAGCCATGGTTTGGGAATCCTTCTCATTTATTTCTTTTCAATGAAAATTGCATCACACAGTGTCCAAATTTATTAAAATGAATGAATACAAATTATTTACTTAAAGGACTTGTAAATACAAAGGTTTTACATGTTTGACACTAGTTTGAAAAAAAAATTCGGAACACGTATTTTGAATCTTTCACGGAATATAAACATTCAAAATTATTTCAAGAATATGTAAAAAATTGTCTAAAAAACCTGCCGCTTATAAAACTTTGATTCAAGAGAATTCTCGACACTGTAGTTATCAAGTATCCAGTTCTTTAGTTAATAGTCAATTTGTTTCAAATGTCCTAAATGAATTTGAAAATTATAATGTTTTAATTCTCTATCTTCTTGCCTTAAAACTAAATGCAATATTATTTACATTTGAATATGAGTTTCAAAAGGAATTAAACATTTCTACCTCATAAAAAGTTTCTGTAGATTTAATGAAATATATTTTAAAAGTATAAATATGTGTTGGAGAAGTATTTATTTGTGTCTATTTAGTCATTCCGTCTAACCCAACGCTGTGTTTCTATGAATAATCTCTCCACAATCACCCTAGTCTGTTTCGAAAAACGAAACTTTTTCAAGCTCTTATTAGTTGCCATAATTTAACCCCGTCGTCTGCCAACTCCTTCTCTCATTTCTATCTACTGCGAAAATCGTTCCCTCTCTTTTCCATTTATCAATTTTGTACTCTTCCCTTTTGTCTTCGTCACTCAGTCTTTCGATGTATTTCTCATTTCACGAGAGCGATCATTTCACACAACGTGATTGGTCAACAGTATTTTCTCCCACGGTTGACACGCCTCGCAACAAAATGCGATCGCTCGTTTTAGCCTCCAGCATCAACAGTACCCCGTGACTGGAGAGGCTCATGAAGAGTTCATCAATTTCATCAGCCTTTTGTGACAAGGCAGGTGAATCGGAAATTGCTTTCTCCAGGCGATGCTCTTTCGCTCTGAAATCTGTATTAGCAGGGGATATTGACGAGAACATAACGAGAGATCAATGGATACGTCTGATAGCCTGGTAGGGGGAGATAGGGGGAAACATTGTAGATGCAAATATATGATAATGTTAGGTGAGTAAGTGCTCATGAATTACAATGTTGTTCCAAAACGAAGATAATGGGAATACGTCACTTACGTTTCTGTGTAGAGAAACGATCAATATTGTTTTATTGATGAGTTTGTATAAGATGTAATTCACTGAATACAAGAACGAGGGAAGTAACACCATTTGTGTTAACAGAAACTAAAACAGAAAATATTAGAATAGACAATGCAGAAAAGATCTGTTGAAATGTTTAGTTAGATATTTTTAATTTTTGGTATACTGTACGCAATACAGAGAAAATATTATTGTGGGATAAACGGAATTTTTCGATGGGAAAAAATACTTATTTCCGAGTTCAGGTAACGTAAAAGTGGATAGATCTTTTTCATATAAATAGTAAGTTACTTCCTGTAATAATACATTGTGTAGCTAGAATCCACGTTTGGTGGGTCCTTGATACCGAGAAATTGTTCTACAGCAAAACGTTTGTCCGTCCGCCTATCCGCCTGTCCGCCTGTCCGTTTGTCCGCCTGTCCGCCTGTCCACCTGTCCGCCTGTCCGTCTGCAAACAACACTAGAGCTAAAACAGTAAGCAGGTTTTTCATCATAACTGATATTCCCTGTTCGACTTGACTGAAGTCCGGCCGCTTGAATTTGTATAGGATATATTATGACGAGGACATGGAACTTTAACATTTAAAAAATTCAAATATGGCATCGATATTTTTCATCGTAGGAAAACACGCTTACATAAAAAGTAGGTCGTAACACTTCCTTTGAACTCTGAATTTTTGAAAATTGCATAAGTTCAAAATGTTTTCGGCGCCATCCTACAACTACAACAATGAATACGATTTTTTTTCTAATGAAATCTGTTAATCCAAAATAAATCTTATAGTAAGGTTAGGAACATTTTTTCAAAAGTATGAGTCATATTACATGAAACACTGGTAATTTTTAAACGCTTATTTTTTGGACTACGGCTACAATGTTTTTCTTAAATTCTTTACGCCTATGTAGCAAAGACCGGTAAAGAAACTGGTGCTAGTTCAATGTTTGGAAAATTTTCCCTTCAACTTTTCGAGAACTGAAGACTGTATTTTCAAAAATTGCCAAAAATTAACATAGTAAAACTGCAATATTGATTCTAGAATTTTTTCTTAAATGAAATTTATTTTTAAATATAATTTTGTTAAGGTTATGAGAGTTTTTAAAAGTGGGTAATTTAGAGAATTTTTTGCTAACTTTTTGAATTGCATATTCGAATTTCCCGCATTAATTTTTCTGAAATATTTTAGAAGTCATCTATTTAGAATCCGTTAATTCACCAATGAGAATGGCACCGCACACGGCAGAATAAAATTTTCAAAATAAGTTCTCATTGTTAGGCGGTGTTTATGGGTGATTTGATTGGAGTTTTGATTATCGAATTTGTGTTGATGTATTAACTTAAGCTTTCGCACGTAACGCTCTCCTAACAATAAGTTTCCAAGTGGTGATTAGGATGTGTTACAATGGACATAAATTGCGATATATTAATTGTACTTGACTGTCATTGATACAAGGAAGTACAGTGAGTATAAAAAGTATTCGTACACCAGTGCATTTTAACAGTAATTGTAACTATGATGCAATAATGCAAACATTTGGCAATTATTAATAATTCAATTATGAAGCAATGCAATTACATGAACTCGTGGCTCATTGCTAAGTCGCTAGCCTTTCACCACTGAGATGCGGATTCGATTCCCATCGAATCTCATGTGAAATTTGTTCTAACAAAACGAGTTTGGCTGCTTCACAAGGGCTAGTCCAACCCCCGTGAAGTGTCCTAAACCCCAACCCTATCCTTATTTCTTCCCAATTCTGGCCGCTGGGTAGTGACGCAGGAGGCGCGTACGCGGAGATGCTACCTGGCGGGCCTCTTGACAACTGACTGCGACGAGACGCGACAGACATAATATTAACAGAGGATTACTAAAAAAACGCTGTTAGTAATGGAGGATTACTCCGAAAACGCAAAGCGCTCAACGCCCACCCCATGGGGTTTGGAGATTCGTTGCTTCAAAGTAGACGCAACAATAAATAATTAACGTATAATCAATACATATTTTCATCATAGTATTAACCTAAGTGTACGGAAAAGTTAATATGAAAAACAGCAACAATTGCACAAAGCAGATAGAAGGGTTGATACTTCCTGAAATGCGAACTCTCGTGACACAAAAAGTATTCGAACAGCAAAGACAACTTTAACGGTTTTAGCTCCCCTCCGCCTGACCCGTGGAACCGTGGAAAATTTGTGATGCTAAGAAGGATAGACAGCGGTGCCAGCTAATGTTTGATTTGTAATCGACAGACATCTGTGTGTATTGTGGAAAGAAGAAATGGGTCCCAAAGGAAAAGAAACTTCATCGGAAAAGAGAAAAATTATCACGTTGGACATCTATGGAAATCGTAGCGGGAATGTTTTAGATTTTAAACAGACCAAGGAATACCATTCTGAGGGTCATTGATAGCTTCAGTGCAAGGAAAACATACGAAAACGTGAGAAAATTTGGGCGTGCAAAGAAAGTTAGTGGAGCAGATGTTCGTGTTATCCTACGGAAAGTGAAGAAAATTCCGAAATTAAGTGCACCAAAAATACCAAGTGCACTTGAAAATGAATTGAAGGTAAATGTATTTGAAAGTACTGTGCGAAATTTTTTGAGGCAACGTGGCTATCTTGGAAGAGTAGCTTGAAGTAAATATTATGTGAATGAATTCATAAGAAGGAAAAGGTTAGAGTTCGCAGAAAAATATGTAAATAAAACGAATGAGTTTTGGAAAAATGTTATTTTTACCGACGAAAGCAAATGCGACGTATTTTCTTCAGTTGAAGACGGACATTTTACTTTTCATTACACGTAAGTCAATTAAAACTTTTTTTGTAGAAATTCTTTGGTGTACGAATATTTCTTACACTCACTGTACGTGCTTTTGTAACACACTCCACTAGTTTTTAATGAATACAAAGGATCAGTAGTTGCTATCCGTAACTCTCCAACTGCATATGACAAAACTTATTGATTATCTTACAAAGTGGAAGAAATAATAACAATTACTTTGATGGCTAAATAATGGAGGATTTTAATATAAATGTGCTAGGAGAAAGTTATGCCATGAGGAAATTATTAAATAATTGGAAAGTTAAAGGACTCAACCAAGTTGTCAGAGAGCCAACTAGAGTGAAATGACAGAGCTAGAAAATCATTAATCTAGTATTCCCGATGTAAAAATAAAAGTACCAGAGCCACCAAACGCAACCGACCATGTCTGGCTAAAAATGTATTCACAAAGCATAAAAAACTACAACTTCCAACAAAAGAATTAAAATACGTACAAGAGTCTATACTAATTTTGAAGCTGATCAATTTAAAATATTAGTAAAATACATTATTAGACAAATAATACCCAGAAATAATGTAGAGTTAAGTAAAGAATTTATAAAAGTCCTTGTAAAATCTTTAGATTAGGTGGCACCGTTTCAAACATCTAACGTGCTCACCAAGAGATCTAGAATAATAGTTCTTTCTAGTTCCCTTTGTGTACACGGACTGGAACCGATAAAAATGGTACTATTAAAAATAATAACTATGTGCAGAAAGAGAGATGAAGCATACAAAATAGCTCAAATACCATGAGAACGAAAATAATGGAAGAATATAAGAAGGTAAGAAATTAAAATGTCAAATTAGTTAAGAGAAAGAAAATATCTATGTTTTAAGCAAATGAAATATAATTTAAATTGATTGAAAATGACTTTGGAAGAAAATCATAAAAAAATGGCATCTCCGTGGAGGTTAATAAGAGAAACAAAGGTTTACTTTTGGAAAAATGTACAGAAAAACCTATATTTTAGAATATTTTTAAGAGATTACAGTACCAATATTGAAATAGACAAACAGTCGAAGTTTTGTTTGTAGAAGAATTCTAAGTAAAAAGTTTCCAAAACGAACAACAGGATCATTATGGTTTCTTATAATAAATCATCGCCAAACAACCCGCATACCCCACAAAACCACAGTCATTTTAATGAACTCCATAAATCGGCTACGACTCGCAGCGGCGCACACACATTGCCGTCGCATTCCCGGGGCGGCCGCTCCCTTCGAAATATCTCCGGAGCTCTCTGTTCCTGCTGCATTCCTTGCAACGCTCCACGCTTGTCGTGACAAAACGCCTGCGGTTGCTCGCGTTGCCGCCGTCTCCATGGGCCGACTTCTCGACTTCACCACCCTGACACCGATATACGCACTTCATCTTGAATGAAGACAACGCCCCTCGAGACTTTACGCTTACAGTGCTGGGAGCGCTGGCGACGGGGATTGGAAATAGAAAATTCAGAAGAAATTAACTGTAAGATGCTGCAGATAAAGCGCTAAAGACATCAGTGACTGTCACACGAAACCCTGCGGTGATCACGAGGGATGACCGAGGAGAAACTGAAGGGCAACCAACGTTCCCAGTATGTATACCGAGGTAGACCCCAGGATGACTGAGGTTAACCGAAGGGTGACAGAGCTGTCACCGAGTGTTGACCAATGGGTGACCAAGCGTAACTGAAGGTTGATCGAGGGGTGACCAAGCGTAACCGAAGGTTGATCGAGGGGTGACCAAGTGTAACCGAAGGTTGATCGAGGGGTGACCAAGTGTAACCTAAGGTTGATCGAGGGGTGACCAAGTGTAACCTAAGGTTGATCAAGGGGTGACCAAGTGTAACAGAGGGATGACCAAGCGGTAACCAAGCCATGACGTAGAAGTGAACGAAATAGCGACAGAGACTTGGCAACGAGGAGAACAGAGAGTAGAAGGAGGGGGTAGAGAGCGTTAGAGAGTGTAACGTGAGGTGTAAGAGCAGTAGCAGAGAGGTGACAGAGAAGAAACTGAGATAACAGCGAGGTGAGTGCCAGGTGACCGCGAAGTGCCAGTGAGGTAAAGGGCTACAAAACTATGGCAAGTGAAATCGATCTGTGGCAGGCGATGGGAGCAGCGCAAGATTAGTGCCGCCCGAGTGCGTTCGCCGGCCCAGAAGGGCAGGAGCGGTTGGTGGGGGGCTGCAGAAGCCCCACGCTGCGGCCGCTGCTGTCTGCTTCTCCGCTTGCCCTTCTGGCTCCACCACAGACCGCCGCCCCGCGCTGCCTCCGGGCACCGAAGTTACAATTACTGGCCATCTGACCTCGAATTGCTGGCATAGCTGAACTGCATTCCCACAGTCTCGGCACAGAGTGTGCCGCGCCACTAACAGAGAAAAGTCAGAAGACAGAGAAAAGAGGAAGCTAACACAAAGATCGATCAGATAGTGGATTAGGTCAGGAATGACTCTCAGGTTCAAAATGAAATTAAATATTTCGACACAAATTTGTGTTCAAACAAAAGATATGAAGAAAAATAGAAAACGCATTTTTGTTTACAATTAATGTTACGAAGAAGATAAATAAATAACTACAAAATAGAAATGGCTAAATGATAAAAGATAAGTAATCGGGTATGTGCTAATAATATATCCATCGATTCGAGCTTCGTCGATTATTTAACAAAAAAAAATAATTTACCGTTCTTTTAAGAGGAAGATTTTGCGTCTCGTACAATGTACAGTGACCTGCCATATTATTGTACTCAGCGCAGAAAAAATCTTTGAAGGAGAAACTTTCAACTGTATTCAATTTTTATAGTAAGATGCGCGTTGTTCAGTTGTTTATTGTTATAACTGTAAATTACATTGTAAAATACATACCCTAAAAATCGAAAGTTGGTAGACCTGTATCTTTAGTCCACTTCTGCCAGAAATATTGAAAGGGGCAATTTTCAGTAAGAATATTCTTACAGAAAGGCATTAGGCATTCTTACATTAGGCTTGGAAAAATTAACAAGAAAATGCATTTCAGATATGTCAAGAAGGTTCATTGCACTTATTGATAAGGATGGTTCCACAAAATATTAATATTTTTGTGTATTTTTGTGAAGTAAATTGACGTTCGACAAATAGATTTTGAACTGTAAATTTGTTAAAAAAATTATGTAAAATATTTGCAAAATATAGAAAATGTGAAATCATTTTCCAGAATTATTTTGTTGGCACAAAATTAAAAAAAAAATTCCTAGTGAGTATTATAATTTAGCAGAATAAAGTAATAAAATGTCACAAAATTGTAAGAATGTTGCTTGACATTATTAACCGATTTTACATGTTAAGTATTCTGGGGTATATGTTGCTCACAAGAGGGACAAAGCGTTTTGCGTATGAATAATTTCCTCACATTCTGGAAATTGCGTGCGTTCCTTGCATGCTTTACAAATTTTGACGTTGGTATGTCGACACTTCTGAGAGACATAAGAATTTTCACTGCTCGGAATTCTTTGCGCTATGAAATTTAGAGATGAGAAAGAACACAATAGCTCGTCATAGTTTTGAACAAAATTTTCATACGTTTGGAATGTTTAGTGCAATGAAAGTTACCTTTGAGTTTTGCGCCGAGAATTTCTACAGCAACTTCAATGTTAAGGTAAGTAGTAAGAACGACTTGTTAATGTGTTTTATATTGGAGAAACGTAGAATCTAAGTATTCAAGTAATTTTCATAAGTTTCACTGAATAAATGCTAATGGTAAATACAATAGTAAATAGTGAATGAGAAAATGAAATACATAACATTTTTCACTCTTCTATGAAATACGTTTGAATCAAATAATCAAAAAGTAGGAAGCTAGTTAAAAGAAAACGATAAAGGACAGTAAACATGCACTAGATAATTATTCAAAAGAACTGATGTACACCTGAAGATAACAAATACATGAAAAGAAAGTATAAATAATTGAACCTGAAAATAGTTGAATATCTAACACACCAACTTGTGGAGTGGAAGTAATACTTCTATGCATACAAAATAAAAATCAACCATATTTTATTTTTTATAATTATCCTTCATTGCACTTGTTTTTCTGAAAAGGTAAATTTAAGTAATTAAGTCACGAACAACTTTAAACTTGTCACGTACCACGCGCCAACACCATCACACAAGTTCTATGATCTCATGTCATTTCACTTTCACACAAAACGCCTCAAACGTCGGGCCGTAATTAAAGTTACAGCTTTGCCCAAGTCATTCTGTATGTAAATTTACGATGTAAATAGAAGTTGTAAAGCTTAAACTATGTTTAATTACGAAGACTGCAGTATTTACATACAAATTAGGACTCTTCCATTACGCATCCAGCGAGAGAAAGTTCGTTAGCAAGAAATCTCACCGGGATTATTTCGCCTTGCTTATGGGCGCGTTTGGAAAGACGCCCTGCATTTTGGCAGTGACCCCCGGTCAGGAATTAAGATGCGTTCGCCGCAAGGACTAGGCCGTAAAGCGTACAACGTTCCAGGCCGCCCGAGGCAGGCAAGGTAGCGAGGAAGCAGATGCGGTGGTGGAGACGACGACTGCGGAAGGCGATGGTAGTCGGTGATGAAGAAGGAGGAGGTTGAAGATGGAAAAGGTTGGGCAGCGTTTAAAAAATTGCATTTGAAATAGGTTTTTAAATTTATTTTGTATTTGAAAAACTGTGTTTTTGAGTATTGTTTCAGGCTAGCAGAGGTATCAAACACGAGTTTTTTCAATAAGTTGAATCAATAATCACGGTGTACCTCAATATTTCTGCTGCCACTATGGAATATATTTTTGAGTGTTCTTACATGTATTTTGGGGATGTGTTTAAATACATAAAATAGGTGCATTTAAAAAAATAAATACTTAAAACAGATAATTAAATAGAAAATAATGAAGATGCTGTATGCACCTTTTTGAAACACAAATTAAAGCTTCTTTCAGCTGTTGAATGTGAGTTCTTTTTATTGGTATATGATAAGTCTGAATCATTAAAAATGACGGACGATTATCTTACAATAAAAAAGAGTTTATTCTTTGTAACACTTAGTTTATGTTCGTCCGTGCCACTTGAATGATTGTTTCCCTTTGCAGGTTTTAAACATTTGCCCACTAGAATTTCATTGACTGGTAATTTGCTTGAAAAATTAGTTTTGAAAGGAAATTCCGTTAAGTGGTTTAGACATATTTGTATATCATTTTATATTTGAAAGTAATTATACATATATCTACATTACAGCAAATTATTATTCAGAATTTTGTATGACTGTCAATTACTAACTTATTTTAGTTAACAATTCCTGTATTTTGTTGGAATAAAAATATATAATACAAAATTATTACATTTAATGTATTTTGAGTATTTACAGAAGTTAGCAAATCAAAACCTAATGTATTTGGGTTTAAATTTTTTTAAAATTTTAAAAAATTTAAAGTTTTTTCCCAACCCAAGGGGGGCAATGAGTGGAAATAGTGAGTTAGGCGCTCCAGATGAGGACGGAAATGAATACCGGGTTGATCACGGAGGGGATGACTCCACCGAAGAAAAAAAAAAACGTATACAATCGGAAGACAATAAGGCGAAAAGAAAATTACCACAACTAACATGTGTCATCAATGGCAGTGCCGGACTAACATACAACGCAGCCTTAATAATATACAAAACCATTCTTTTATACGCATGACACGCGTGGATTAACGCATCCAAAACAAAAATTTAAAAAATGAAAATTTTCCAAAACCAGAACCTGAGGATAATCACCAACGCCTCTTAGTTTGCTACCAATGACCTACTCCACAAAGAACTATACATTGAACACTAGCTTTTCAGCTAGGTCGAATTCAGTCGCTGTCTGGAGGAGAATTCGAGCGGCCGGCTGCTCTGATCGGTAGTTTTCCGTGGTTTCTCCGATCAAAACCAGGCGAATGCCGGAGCAATACCCTACAAAACGGGCCATGGACCGCGCGCGATCTGTCCTTCCCCTTCCTTGTCCTATCCTCTCCCCTTACTCACTCACTTACACTAACATGCACTACACTACTACATATTCCGGGAGATGGGTCGGGAGCTTAGAGTTTGTCCCGGCTGGGGCAGTGCCCCGCTGGTGGGAGAGTCCTGGTTAGAGGGAAACCCCACTAGCCGACGGTAGGTCGGTGCCGGATCTCGCCATCCAGCGAGGGGAAAATCACCGTCATCTCCCGAGAAAAAACATGCACTATACTAACGGCACTAATGACCGAAGCAGTTGACGCGCCCGGAAACACGAAAAAATCAATCAATCAATCAATCAATTGAGGGTCTGAGCGGTAAGGATTGCGGCGACGGAGGCGATTGATGAGACGGCGACTGAGCTAATGTGGAGAGACGAGACTCTATTAACTATTTAGACGAACACCTAACACGTGTGGATAAATGGATCACTTTTAATTAGAAGTACTTTAGAAGTAAATATGCGAGGGAAGTGGGTCGAGATAATGCGTGTATATTTGATGTAAAATGTTTTTAAAAATTTTGCGTTGGTGGTTCTCAAGGATTTTTCTGTTAATCGTGGACGTAAAAGGTCGGAGCTTTGTTGTCGACGTAGGTTGTGCGGGCGGAGCGAACCAAATTTACAGTTTGAAATACGCGGTATTTGAATACTTCGTCTAACTTTTTGAATCACTGCGCATTCCTGCCAGGAAACTCACTGTGCCGAATCAGGGGCTCTTAATAACAATTAATTTATTGTTCGCAGTATCCAGATCACTGAGAAACAAGTAAAAGGGAAAACACTTCCAGCATCTGTTATAATTGTTGAAAGTACGCAATTTACGTTTTCATTTTTCAGAAGCGGCAATTCGTGCTACCAACGTAATTTCTATTGCTAGCACCCTCGCCAGCCACTGGTTTCACTGCAGAGATACATTTCTGGTGCACTATATTTCATTATTTCTATTTTTACCCTATACTAAATTATTCGAAAGTATAGGTATGAAATGTGATGTACTAGTAATACTGGATTATGGTGTACTAGTAATACTTATATTTGTAATGTATATTTATAATTAATACATGCATATTTGAAAAAATGACATTTTTAAATATAATACTTATCAGATAAATACTTGTTATAATATTCTCAAAATCATAAATTATTAAAATAACGTGTCTGAATGTGAAAATGCGTATGTAAACTTCAATAATTTGAGCTGTCAGACAGAAGACAAAAGCAAAGAAAAAAGCGCGAAAAGTAGGTCAGAGAAGCATCATACAAATGACTGAAACTAGCTTTCTCTGAGCTTCCTTTTCTGCATGCATATTTGAGTAGTATGCAAGTAAAATTCGGCATATCTTTGATCCACAAGAACGTTAAAAAACATGTACTCAGAAGATGAGTCGCGTATTGTTTTTCAACGTCAATATTTCAATAATCTCGCATCACAATAAAGTAATTTTGTATGGACTTTGAGCCAAGCGCAAAAGTGAGAAAATAAAGTGGAAGAATATAACACAAGAAGAATGTGAAAAAATATGCTTTACTTGGGTTCGTAGATTCTGACAGAAATTTGATCTGCTTCTCGCAAGTACTTTTAAGAAATATTGGCTACATATGTTCATTTACTTAGTTAACAACGGTGTGTGCTAAAAAATATGAATTTTAAAATAAGAAGAGGGCACAAATAAAATAAAAGAATGAGTCTGCAAGACTGAAATGCTGTAGGAAGTTTATTATAGTTTCTTATTTATTTGATGAACGAGAAAGTATTGTAATGAAAGGCACAGAATGCTAGCTAGTTTTTCATGAAGATGTCATCAATTCATCAAGAATTAAGATTTTACAGGAACTTTATGAATTATTTCTGGAGAATCAAAAAGTTAAATGAAAAATATATAATTTTTTATTACTTTTATTTTTGTGAAATAAGAAAAGCAATTGCGTGCATACACAGCTATCTATTGTATCTAAATCATTAATGATCTACCGTGTTTGTGACTCTCGAAAGAAATACCGTGTCAATTACCTCATACCAGTCAGTTTTGTATAACTTGTCTAAATATCTCGTTTAAGAAATAGCTGAAAATCGCAGTAAATTAAAAACGTCAATCCAAGTTATTGTGAAATATTCTTTTTCCATCACCGTTATTCGGACATCATTCATTACTGGCACACCGTTCGCTATTTGCACACAATTATCCCCACAGCGTTTATTATCTCAATAACGTTATCCGCATAACGTTCGTTACCCGAACTTTGTTGATAACTGCACATTCTTTGTTATTAGCAAATCGTTCGTTACCCAATTTTTTTACCACCATGGTTCAAACATAGTTAGTCATTTACATACAAACATCTTTCAAAAATGTATTAAATACCTGACTTGCTCTCATCCTGAACTGTTTATTCATGTACGTGTACGTAGTTGTATGTGTATGTTGTACGTCATGGAACATTTTGAACTGAAAGTCGTAAACCAAATCTTACAATAACCATCAGTTCTTATATTTCAACGGTCAGCAAATCAATTTTGCAGGGCAAATAAAATGAAGGTAAATTAAAAGCATCACCTTATCTGGAGTTTTGAGACTCCTTCAAAACCTGAGGCAATAAAGATTCATTCAGCCATGTTAATCTTGTTAACTGAAATTTAATGTTAATTTAACTTTCCAAATTAGAAAAGCATGGAAAAATGTGTGCGTACTTGGATCTGGTAGTCGAGTGGTCGGAGAGAACACAAGAGAAAAGGAAAAAGAGTGCAAAATTTGCCAAGGACGTAAAACGAAAACCAAGCACCCTTCTCCAGCGCTGTTAAAATTATTCCTGAAAATGTAAAGGAGAACGAGAAAACACAGTTCCCTGTGAAAATATTTGATCTCACAGCACTTCTATAACGTCTCATATTCTGCATATCTGGATCTCGCGAAGATGAACATGTAAATGGGAGAGGAAGCAAACACAAAATAAAATGTAAAAGTTCGTGAGGCGAAGAAAGCTTACACTTGTCTTGAGCAACAGAGACAGGTAAATAGAATAACGACTCCCGGAAGTCGTTTGTTCTAATGAACAAGAGAAACAGGATATATCGAAATTAATGAAACGGCAAAAAGTTAGCTTACTAAAGACAATAGTGGAATTAGGAGAGGTAAATAAATGTACACACAAAGAAGATGCGGTCCCACGATACGCGAGTGTAAGAAAAGCGAGGACTGAAGATGTTTGGCAAGCGGTAGGGAATAACAATTTTTGGTGGGAAATAAGCAAAAGAATGTACTAAACGGAAAAAGCATGGAAGAAGTTTTTTTTAAACACGTCGAAAGTCAGTTGTAATACTTTGGAACTAGCACACACAAGAACTAGTCTTGCAACTACAAATTCTCCCGGCAGGTATATTACTGCCATGCATTTATTTAAAAATTTGTTGGTGGGCATCAAGCAACTCACAAATAATTTATCATTTACCCTCTAGTATATTTCCATTAAATTATTGAAATATCTTGAATTACAAAATTAATTTTAATATTTATTAAATGGATTTACAAGCAACACGATTTCAAAAAATATTTTTGAAAAACTATGTTATGCTATTTAGAAGGTCACAGATGGACGCCACGACTCAGAGAGAAACAAATGTTTATGACAAACATGTTTTCTGAAGCATTAGCGTGAAAATTGAGAATTGTCGTAACGTTTTTGAGAAATAATTTTCTCGTAATAACTATTACTAGAAACTGCGTGTACAAAAAAGAACTAATAAATAATTCAAACTGATTTACTCTCAAGCAGGTTTGACGAAGGAAACAAAATTGGTGGTGCAGGAGAAGTACACGATGTAAACAAAAATACACACATACATATCTACATATGTTCGTAGTCTGATGCGTAGATAGTGTGCACGACAATGTGCACCTTGTAATGTGTGCGTCAGTAGTGCAACACGACCATATGACAAGTTAGGTAGAAAGCCAGAATAATACGCAGACCAGAGCAGGTGTGGAGTTGGGAGTTCAGCCTAAACAGCGGTTCTCCTGCGGCAGACGTGAAGTCGAGAAAGCCTCCCGCGCGAGTGGGCGGGGCCCTGTGGGGGGGGAGGGAGGGGCGGGCGCTAAGAGCTCCTCGGGAGAAAACGCGGCGGAGGGGAGGGGAAGGGGGGCGTTGCAGGCTGCGCGGGAGGCGACTCCGCAGTGCTCCACGGGGGGAAATATAAAACGTGCCCCATTACGTGTGCGACGCTGGCCCGTCGCCAGGTGCGTCCTGCCTCGCCCGCCCGCCCGCCCCCACCTCCCTCGCCGGCCCCCACAACGACCGCCACCGCCGCCGACGCTTCCACCCTCGCCTTCCGCAACTCCACCATCCCCATCCCCGCAACCCCCAACCGGGAGCGGTAGCTCAGTGCATCAACTGATGTCACTGCAGCGCCTCTGACCTAGGTTCCCACTCCACACGGTAGCAGGATTTTCGACACTAGCTTTCCAGCTAGGTCGAATTTGGTCGCTGTCTGGAGGAGAATTCTAGCGGACGGCTGCTCTGATCGGTAGTTTTCCGTGGTTTCATCGATCATCACCGGGAATGCCGGAGCAGTTCCTAACAAACGGGCCACGGACCGCGCGCGATCTTTCCTTTCTCTTCCGTTTCGTATCTTCTCCCTTACACGCAACACTGCACTACACTACCACATATTCCGGAAGACCGGTCGGGAGCTTAGTGCTTGTCCCAGCTAGGCGGTGCCCACTGGCGTGTTGTGGAAACCCACTAGCCGACGGTAGGTCGGCCCCGGATCGCGTCATCCTGCGGGGGAATATCACTGTCATATCCCAAGGAATAAACATGCACAACACTTACGGGACTAATGACCTAAGCTGCTGCCGCGCCCGAAATCACTATCCAACGAACCGCTGTCTCCAACCTTCGTCAAGAGTGCTACCCCTCATTTTCGTCATCCCCACCATTCCCGCACCCGCCACTCCACCTCCGCCAGCCTTGTCACCTCAACCTTCCGCGCCACCTGTGCTGCCCCCATTTTTATCCATACGCCAACCACTCCGACCGCCGCAGCCCCTTCCACCACAAACCTCACCTACCCTATGCCCGCCGCCCCCAACCCCCTTCTCTATGCTGCCCCTATTCCTCCAACACCCCACTACTCCCGCCTCCTCGCCACCAACCCCTCGCTTTAAACCCCGTCCCTATCTCCAGCGCCTCTACAACATATCCACTGCTTTCACCGCCCCGCCACCCCAACCGCAGTTGCATCAGCCGCGCCTCCGCAGCCTGCAGCCTCCTCTACCGCTTCTCTTCCCGCTTCACCGTCACGACGGACTTCTTGTAGTCAGCCATTGTCAACGCTGCCGCACTTGACCTGCCAAACCCTCGGCGCAGTCGGTCCAATTTCTCCTTTTTGCTCCTCCATTTACGCCTCATTTCTGCTTTTCCTTGAAAGGGGTATGCTGTAGCCATGAACATTGCAAAGTTTCTTGCTGTCTTCATAAAAATTGACGGAATCAAAGTATTTTGTTTGTTATAAAAGAACTAATGATCGCATTTATTATTGGCTACTTGCCTTTATACGAACTTTACGTGATATTAACGATGCCAGTCGTGATTATTTTCCCATTCTGAATCGTTTCTATAAAGCTCTAGACCAGGGGTTTCCAGCGCGGTCGGTATTGATTATATTTCCGTTGTTAAATATTAATGAAGTTGATAACTAACTGTTTTCTATTTTAAAGTTTCAAAACGTGCAATAATATACTGTAAATTAGCTCAGATTTTATATTTTCACATCAATAGCATTAATGAAAATCGAACTTTCGTGCAATTAGACTATGTGATTTTGTTTCACTTGTTTATATCCGTAAAAACTGGAAATATAAATTGTACAAAAATA
This sequence comes from Teleogryllus oceanicus, assembly GCA_964035755.1. Classification (NCBI taxonomy): domain Eukaryota; kingdom Metazoa; phylum Arthropoda; class Insecta; order Orthoptera; family Gryllidae; genus Teleogryllus; species Teleogryllus oceanicus. The sequence goes on from CAXIVR010000003.1 coordinate 184,288,533, forward strand.
AATAGAATTTATCCCAATTATTTTTAAAATTTTTTCTTCCCATTGTTCGCTTAATTATTGCATTTCAATCATGTGAGTTCAAGTACTTGAATTATGAGTAAATTGCAAGCTGTGTTGTAGAAAATATGAAGGGGGTCGATGGGACAAACTCTTCTTTTAAAATGAGAGTGTTTAAGGAAAGAGTTGGGAACTCCTACTTCTGTCTTCAAGTTATATCGCTCTTCTCCTAATGAAACAATCTAGTTGGCTGGATTGATTGATTGATTTTTTTTTTTTTTCGTGTTTCCGGGCGCGTTAACTGCTTCGGTCATTAGTCCCGTTAGTGTAGTGCATGTTTTTCTCGGGAGATGGCGGTGATTTTCCCCTCGCTGGATGGCGAGATCCGACACCGACCTACCGTCGGCTAGTGGGATTTCCCCCTAACCAGGACTCTCCCATCACCGTGGCACCGCTCCAGCCGGGACAAGCTCTAAACTCCCGACCGGTCTCCCGGAAAAAGTGCTAGTGTAGTGCATGTTAGTGTAAGTGAGTGTCTAAGGGGAGAGGATAGGATAAGGAAGGGGAAGGACAGATCGCGCGCGGTCCATGGCCCGTTTGGTAGGGTACTGCTCCGGCATTCGCCGGGTGTTGATCGGAGAAACCGCGGAAAACTACCGATCAGAGGAGCCGGTCGCTATAATTCTCCTCCAGACAGCGACTGAATTCGCCCTAGCTGAAAAGCTAGTGTCGAAAATTATGCCGCCGTCAGGACTGGAACCTAGGACCTTCCGGTCACAGGCGCTGCAGTTGATGCACTGAGCTCAATGTAGTTGGCAAATGGACCAATGTGTTGATATGAAACGAACTAATTATTCAGGATTATGCTGGCTCATGCTTGACATCCTTCAATAATATCTACACGATTTCTCGGACACGCTTACGCTAAATATCGAAAAGTTCTCGTTTTCTTCAATATTATGAAGGTTAAGTATACATTACTATGATTTATTCATGGTTACTGAAGAAATCTATGTAACAACAGCAATATTTTTACACCAAAATACCTGATCGTGAATTTAACACTGATAAACAAACTCGCGAGTAAATATGAAAACTTTATAGATAAGGTCACAATTGGATGGCATCAGGTTATCAACGAATCTTCATTCATTTGAGTCACCACCGGAGACATGTTGGTTTGCAAAACTTGAGCCATGGACAACACATTACGCTAACAGGAACCATTTCCATAAAACCTGTAATACAAGGAAATGTGTGTTTTGATGTCTATTATTTCTAACAATAGGTTGTTATACCTCAAGAAAAAAAGGATATTCTATAAACTAAAAATTAGGACACTTATACAAACTCTTAAACTTTCAGCAGTTAGATTTTTTACGCCACGGTATAACATGGAATTAGTCACAAAATCTGCTCACGAGTGTAATTCTATGTTGTATTTGTGTCATTTGTGACTTTTATTAGTAGTAACGGGTAACTAAGATTTAAGGTTACACACTACGGGTCAAGTGTGAAACAGGAGCAATGAATACTAAATAAAACGGCAATGTTTAATTATAAAATGGTCTGTTATTTCTTTTTTCAATTAATGCCATACTTTCACCAATTTATACGTTATTCACATATACTGCTTTCGTATTTTTTTCTATACAATTTTAAGCTTCTATAATCTCATAAAGAGTAAAGTAATCACTCCCGCCTCCATTTTAACTGCACCATGCCTCCCTACACAATTCGCATCGACATTGGAGCCAACGGCGTCGCAACCTGTTCTTCCATCTCGTATTCTCGGCTGTCTGGGAGGAGCCGCGTGTTTAGCGATGGAGCTGAAGTTTTGGCCATCTTGTTTTTTCATTCTTCATAACTCTGAGGAAGACCACAACAAGATGGCCGAAACGTCAGATCCATCGTAAAGACGGCTCCTCCCAGACAGCCAAGAATCCAACGACTCGGTCGCGGAAGCTTAATAATCCATGCTCCTCCATCTCCACCGTATTCTTCTCCCACCATCAATTCCGCTCTCGCCCACAGCCGTAAGCCGGTTTACACGATCATGTTTTCATAATTTCCCAGCTGTACAGGCTAGTTACTGAGCTGACTGGATGTAATTTGTACGAAAAATATGCATGCTTATTTTCTCCCACTTTATGAAACTTTCTTCGATTGCGTGCGTTTTCCGGACAGAGTATATACTCGGCAGCAGATGCCACAATAATGCTAGCTGTCGCCGTAACGATTATTGTTTTCCTTTCCATCTCGCAAATAAAACCACAATACCTCTTTCGTCTTTCTACTCCTTACACTGCGAATTCGTAACTATGATCATTCTTCCCGCTAATTTCATTTGTTTCCGTAAATTCGATGTTCAATTGTTAAACTTCCAGCGCTTTTTGCGGTGTTCGGAGGAAGTATTTTCATCACGATTATGTACAGACAGCGTTCAGACCAGAAATGACCGTGTAAAACAGGCTTTACGCGCGCGTCGTACCCTCCCACACCTCTCGCTCAGTCGCCGCCCGGTCTGCGCGGAGTTTGGACTTTGGCGTATTGCGCGGAGCTTTGGCGTATTGCGGCGACGCGCAGGTCGAGACCTCTCGGCAATCCGTGAGCCGCCCGCGCCGGTATTTAGGCGCCCGAGAGAACGCGGAGGGACAAACGCACCCGGTGCTAAAACGGAATGCGAATTCGAGGGTTCGCAAAGAGAAACTAAATGAGAGAATGGAAAATGAAGTGCAGAAGCGCCCTTCAATCCGGCCCAATGCATCGGTATCAAAGCAACAGGAACACAGCCGACGGGGACTGAGGTGGTCTTTGATGAAGTGCACAGAACTGCTGCAGAGTATTGTGTCTACGTAGCGAAAATAACTAACGATCTGCAAAGTTTTTCCGCTGTGGAGCTTCATTTTGTCACTGTTCTGTTTCTCGGAATGTGATGTAACGAACTTCACCAACTGGGATAATTGTCTCGTTTTTATTTTTGCAAAATAGAAAGGAAGTAAATGAGAAATGGGATAATGAAAGAGAAAATAAAAGCAATGAACAATTTTTTAAAATCTAACTCGTTAGAATAATTTAACACGAAACTTCACTTGTTTTCATGCAATTTTTTATTTAAATAGTATGAATGTAACTTTGATATTTGCATGAGTTACAATAAAGGAATTATATTTCATAAAATATTGTTATTTTAGAACAAAAAATTCCTTTTTTTTTTTCTTTCATAACCTACCAACTCTTATTTCATGAATTTATTAATTTACTTATATTTAATTTACTTTTTATAGACTTTTTCTTTCTTTTTAGAAAGGCCGATGAGCTTGCAATAGCTTCTAAGTATTCTATTCTTGATCCTGGTTGTGATTTTCTTCTCTTAGGGTAATGTTACGAATGAATGAATCCTGACAGGATTTCTTTGCATTACAATAAATGCAATCATATGTCTCTTGATCTTCATCTAAACATGTTTACATGTGGTTTCATTTGTCTACGAAACTCAATAAATATTTATATGTATTAAACACTGAAAATATTTAGTAACATTTCATTTTAATCAAGCATTTTATATTACTTTGTTGCTAAATAGTTATTTACATTTTCTGTCCCAACCAGATAGAAATAAAATAGTCTCTCTTTGGTAAAAATTAGAGAGAAATTGTTTATTTTTAGGTTATGTTCTCCACAACTTGAAAGGTGAATTTCTAGCACTATTCTTTCAAACAATCGTTTTCTCATATGTATTCACTAACCTTACCCTCACTGTCTTCAAAGTTTATGTCTACGAACTGCTTTTAATGCTTCAAAAACTAAATGGCAGTAAATGTATACAATATGGAAGTCGTTCACCCTGTTTGGTATCTGTTTAAATTGCATATTCTGGCGCAATAAAAGCGAATCTTACGAGGTGCGCGTAAAGCAATTTTTCGTGTCAGAGCACTATAAAAAATCAGCAGTTTTTCACAGTCCCTCAATCTCCGCTACCATGAAATTCACATCGGATGGCTGATTAGGATGGAAGGAAAGAGGATGAAAGCAAAAGCCTGCTTTATTGGGTTCGAGGCCACATTGTTGTTTTATGTACGGCGTCGGGGCACGGGTTTTAGAGGGATTTGGAGAGAACGGGAAGTAATGGCTCGCGGTGTTAAATTCCGCAGGGCTGAGCCGAAGGGCTGGGAAGGGAGAGGCGGTAGACCTTCACAGGACGCTTCTCTGCAAGCGACATCCGGGCTGACTACTGATGCCCTCCGGGCGACGGCAACGTTTCAGCTATGGTCACATTTGCGGAATCAGCGAATTTCATAGAAGCTAGCTCCGTGAGCAACTTTTGAACTCTAATTTACATTTCAAATGTTGTATTAATATATTATGAATTGAACGTTATATTATTATCATTATTATCATTATTATCATTATTATCATCATTATTATCATTATTATTATCATTATCATTATTATATTATTATCATTATTATCATTATTATCATTATTATCATTATTATCATTATTATCATTATTATCATTATTATCATTATTATCATTATTATCATTATTATCATTATTATCATTATTATCATTATTATCATTATTATCATTATTATCATTATTATCATTATTATCATTATTATCATTATTATCATTATTATCATTATTATCATTATTATCATTATTATCATTATTATCATTATTATCATTATTATCATTATTATCATTATTATCATTAATCTCATTATTATTACATTATTATCATTATTATCATTATCATTAATCTCATTATTATTATCATTATTATCATTATTATCATTATCATTAATCTCATTATTATTATCATTATTATCATTATTATCATTATTATCATTAATCTATTATTATTATCATTATTATCATTATTATCATTATTATCATTATTATCATTATTATCATTATTATCATTATTATCATTATTATCATTATTATTATTATTATCATTATTATTATTATTATTATTATTATTATTATTATTATTATTATTATTATTATTATTATTATTATGTACTAGAGAGCCTCTGGGATGGCTCATGAGCAGCGTACTAGCTTCCCGTGCTGCGGTCCCAGGTGCGATTCCCGGTTGAGGTAAAAATAGTGAGTTGTGGCTTTCCTTTAAAATCGTCCTAGTCCTATAGCTGTGTGACGAAGAAAATCGCAAGCAGGCAGATCTTGCTAGTTGCGATGAAGAGAATACGTTATGTTCGCCTCATGTCACTCTTACCCCCAGGCATGGAAATTTAACGAGGCCAAGGCATGGGGGACACCGGTGGCTGGCCGGTGAAGTCGAACTGCCGACCCAAAACTTGAAACACATATACTAGTGGCATAGAACAGCAAAAATGCTGCTTGCGAATTTGCAGAATCTGCTGTAGATCATTAGACTGCAAACCAATAAGACACCGTGCTTATCAATGACAATTTGCATGAAAAAGGTATTGAAGGAAGGAAAATCACAGTAGACACACAACTCAACCAATAATACATATTATAGACATGTCGTTATCTGAGTGGACTACCTAAGTTGGCCACAGAGAATATATTCAAAACGTCTAAGATATTTTGGGCGCCATGTTATTGTAGTTAATGAGGGAATAAAATTTTCCATTTTCTTGTTTCAGATATTTTAATTTTCAAAATATTGACATTACTTTGATTTTTATGGAAATATATTTTCCCCGTCATTTTAAAGTTACTGAAGAGCAGAATACAATTTAATAAATATTATTAATATTTGGTAAGAAACTGTAAAATATTGCATTGCTGATTTTTTTTTGGGAAACTAAATTCTTTCTTTGTTTGGGTATTATTTAATATCTAAAAATCTATTGAAAACTTATTACAGGCAATTTATTCGCATTTTCCAAAATCCTAATGTAGACTTTATGTTGCAATATTCAAAAAAGTCATAACACAAGGAAAGAATATTCAAGAAATATTTGAATTAGAACTACCGTAATCTGGTTTTGCGTTTTAGTCTTTTGATGTATATGTTGTCAAAGTCAAAATGTGTTTAAAACGTTATTCTCTCTTTCCCCTATTTCGTTTTCAATTTCCACACATCATGAGAGGCTATTATAGAGTAAAACCTCGTCTTCACAATCATCACATACATTAATTGATTGTAATTTGAACATCGAGAAAACGTTCAGGATACCGAATCGAAGATTCTATCTTTCAGTTCCGAAAATGAACGAATTGAATTCTTCAAATAAAGGAAGAAATGCTTAAAGTGTTAATTTTGCTTAATTTTTCACTTAATATAGTTCACTTTTGTAAAACATGTACTATAAAAGCTCCAGGTTGTGTATATTACATATTATATAAAAGATATTAACCTCGCTTGATGACAGGAATATACACTTGGAAAAAATCCAAGAATACTGTAATGATTTATAATCAGCAATGAAATAAGTATTTCCTTTAAATGAAAAAAATCCCTACAAATGAAATAAATTATACTCGAGGAGGCAAATTACGGCAGCGCCGCGCACGAACATTTTTTCTAAATTAAATGAATGCGCGGAGGAATGGGAAGCATAACGTAAACTTTTGATAAAGCACAATTTTAGGAATCATTGGAAACAACAATCAACAAAATCGGAGCAGGGGTTTGCTTAATTCGAGAATTTTAGTAATCGTACATCTCAGTTTAATAAAAAAGAGCTTGTAGACTCCATTGTTGCCGAGAAGAAGAAAATTACGAATAGTGTTTTTCATAAATAGTATCAAAACGCCTAAAGGGATCAGGTTAAGATTTGGCAGAACAAAACAGCAAAACTTATAGAATGTTTTGGGAGTGGTCACAATTTTGCAGGACGCCTAGGAGGCGAAATCAAAATTAAGTGTTAAAATTGTTATTTGGAAAAGACATGAAACAAGAGACACATTGTACTGACGTCATGATAAGATGACGAGCTTCGAATTGTAATATTTTATTTAAATAAGGCGCTGAGAGGCGAAGAAGACAATATAATAATTATCAGAGAAATTTCGGACATAATATAGAGGCAATAGGCAGGTAAACGTTAGTAAATGAAAAGAAGAAATATTTTTTCGCTATGATGTTCGGCGCATTAAGCCGGTGATCTGCTTTTGTTGGCGGAAAAACTATATAAGCTGAGGACAACAATGCCCAAGGAGGGAGAGTTTTGAGTAGTGTGTGAACGGGAGGTCCGTGTTAGACGCTGCATTTTTATGATTTTTCGGAATTTATAGTTTGAAAAACAGTGTATCTTTATCTTAATGGCGCACGAACTTTATAAAAAACGTGCACATGTATTAGCAAATAGTGGCGCATAATTAGTAAATAGTGGCAATGCGGGATAATAGTTTGTTTTTTTGTGATCGCTGCCTGAAGCAGTAGTTGGCGGACATTGTGTATCGTGGTAAATAACACGAATTTTAGGCGAGCTCGTCTGAATATTGAAGGGAAGTGCAAGCGAAGTTTTGTTTTGAAAAAGACAAGAAAAAGTGCATCTACGCGCCGTGATTTTAGACATTCAGCGAGAACTTTGTGTTGCGTTTACGCAGAATATTTCGCGCTTTTCCCCGAATTCTGTAAGCTTCGCGCTGTGAAATGATCTCTGATGTGGTGGCTGGAGCTTTGCGGTAATTGCGTACTGAGGTGTGCAAATTGGTGGCTGGCGACGAACGTGACCTGCTCTGCGTGCCGCGACGCCGAACTAGCAGACAGGAAGTGACACGATTGATTAATTATATTTGCTGCAAAACGCATTTCTGTCCAAGATCAAGTCATGTTAAATTGGTACAAATTAAAAGTCAATAAGTTGGGGTTGCAGAATGCGCATTTGGTGTGAATGAGATTGTTTTGTAAAGTTGCAGAGTGAAGTTTTCTTTGTTTTTATGTCAAGTGAATTTTTTATGTATGCCATTGAAGGGTATTTTTTTAAATTATGTGTTCATTGTTGGTGTTTTAGGAACGAGGGAATCAGTGAGTCATGATAGAATAAATCAAGATGAACACAATCGTGTTTATCGATAAAGCCCTTTAAATAATGTGTTGTAATTTATGGTAGTTAGATCCTGACCTACGCGCGCGTTGCACGAGTATTTCATTTCGCACCCTGTACAGGGCCTATCACCAATCCACGACCCCATATCTTCAGAATTACTAAAAGTTAGCTAAAAAATGGGCTATTAACGTATTTAACTGACGAAGGAGACGATTCTATTACAATACTAAGATAGAGAAAAGTAACTTTGTACTTACGCAAACAGCTAACAGACGATTCATTTCAAAATATGAGGTTCAGGTTACTTACCTACAACACAATGCAGAGAAATGGAATTATATTTAATGTATAACTGATAGATGATGCAGATAATAAAATGATAAATGATCGATATTTAATGGATTATCTGACATTCAATACAAATATTTACTAAGTGCAAAAATAAATTATGAAGATTTTTGTATCCACACACATAGTAATGACCTTAGAAATCATGCAATTGTTAACATCTTATATAATGGATCATTACAAGTAACGATATGTATAAGCGATGTAATTCATAAACGAAAGTAAATACGACGATAGCAACAATGGAGACATTAACAAATGCAAAGACTTGAACATGTAAACAGTAATAGAAGAGAATGTGCTTGTAAACAACAACGAGGAAAATAAACAAAATTGTAACACATTTAAATTACATAATGGACAGGTGAGCAAATTCTTTGGGGGGAATGAAAATATTTTAATAAAATATTTGACAAGAACCAAGGAAATGTCAACAAAGCAACAACGAGGAAAAAAAAAAAGACACACACACACACACACACACATATATATATATATATATATATATATATATATATTATGTGACGGAACACACACGCCGTGGACTGCCTCTGCGCGCCGCACACAATGCAACCTTGTCTTTGACCAGGGTCGTTAGCCCTGAGGGTGTGAAGCACCGCTCGGGCGTTACCAGCGCCGTGCGGCAGCCTACTGTCGCTCCGACGCCAGGCCTGTCAGGTTGTTCGTTGTCTTGCCTGTGAGAGGCAAATAAGGGTAGCTTGCAATGGATAGAATCAGGATGGATCGAATTCTAATGAAACACTTGGATGGCTCTGGTAAAATTAGGCATGTATTCTGAAACTTTTTCCAGAGGCACATACACATACACACTAGATTATAATAAACAAATTGCAATCCTATTTTTATGATAATTATAATCCTAATTCTGGATTAACATTCTTGCTCCATCTTGTGCAAATAAACAATAACTTCCCTACCTTAAATACTCAAATCATATCTTGCCCGCTAATTACAATACTCGGGCAATTTAATTGTTTATGCAAACCTACTGATCTTAGCACTAAAATGTTCTTTCAGTCTGTTCGTTCCACTATGTTGGATTGAACTGAATTCCGTGTTATGCGTTCGGCAAGAACACTTCCTAGTTATACCTTTTAATCACACCTTTGAAATATTACGACCTCGCGGTCTGAATGTCGCACGGGTACTCACGCTTCGGCGATTGGGAACACGTAACCTGGACCTCGGCCAACGCAGTGCCTGGGCCTCTGCTGCTTATCGCTGCGACCGGCTGCTCGCGCCGCAGTGGCGCTCGGCCTCGCCCAGGTCGCTGCGCCATACGCTCGCCGGCCCGCGCTGCTTCTTGGCTCGCTTAATGCTGCTTCCGTTCGCCCGTGAAGTAGTACAATTTTCTCCGGTCGTCCGTAGAACGGCCGTGCCTCTACGCCCGTCTTCCGTTCCCAACAAACTTGCTTCTTTGGCTGTGTTGCACCAGGAATGTCGCCTCAGCCTTCCGCTTTGGCGATGCGGCGTAGTTGCGACGTAATGATCGTATACTCGACCCTTCGGCGATCTCTATCAGACTGTTCGGCGGTTTGTCTCAGAATGTGCCGCGATTGCTATCAAAACTCTCCGGCGGCCTTTCTCCGACTGTCCGGTTTCTCGGAACCCTTCCTCCCTCGGAGACTGTTCCTCGTTTTTATATCAACGGGCCAATCGCAGGATTTAATTTTCCAGCGCTTATCGCCCGGAGAAATCATTGGCGACCACTCGTTACGTCCGTCTTCAGCCGCGGCTGACGTCAGATGATGACGTACCAACGCGCCACATTCGAAGTGGTAAACACCCGCGATTTATCTTGTGACGTTTTTGCCTGGGGTTCTGCTTCCTGGCTGGGGCGCGTATCAGAGCTCGTCTCAATATATATATATATATATATATATATATATATATATATATATATATATATATATATATATATATATCAAAGGAAACGCATAACGCAAGTGACTAATGAGAATTTAGATAATTGCGCAATATTCTAAAAACAGTCGCCAGGCCCGCAGGATGAACGAACTGGCAGACGAGACGTAGATGGTGATGGTCGGAGGTAAAAACGAAGCAGGATGATTTCTTCGTTATTAACGAAATAAAGTCGAGATTTTTAATTTTGACGCGATAGTGGTCAACGCAAATGATTGCGTGGCGAAATAGAAAAAATGTTATGTTGTGTTGGCTAAGGTTATTAGGGAATTTTCGAAGTAAATTTGAAAATATGAGTGCGCGTATAAAACACGGACATTTTGGTGTGAATTAAATAGCAAGATGGAGATGAAAGGAACAGGGACCGATGGCCAAGGGTGCTGATTTGCTGCAACAGGAGAATCCTGCCCAAAAATGGAAAAATAGGAAGATCAAGTCCTGTTTAATTTTATAAATTAAGTTAATATTTTGAAAGAAGTGTATGACCATGCATGTATTCAAAGAAGGAAATATAAAATATAAGATACAAAACTACAATAACGGATAAAAATGTTTTGATAATTTTGTTTTGGGGTTTGAATTTTGTTTATCAACTGCAATATACTGTACCTAGTAGAACATGTTTGCAGAATACAATAGCGTATGTTATTATATGTATAGCAGAAGTGTTTAAGATGCCACATCGGAAATTATAAATAATCGCATACGTAATATTGTATGCCGATGAAAAGATTGAAGAAGATATGGTTCTATTATTCTTGTCAAACCTTTCAAATTTTTGTATAAACATTATGATTTTTTAATTCAAAATTGTTTCCGTTTTTTCCATCAACTAAATCTCCCTAGATGTGTAATTATATTTCATCAACCCTAACGAATAATAACATCCACAAAATTCCTATCAACTTTGAAACCATATGATCTGTATTGTGAACATTTATTGCCTCAAATGAAGTGTTTTCACGCAAATTGAACCAATAATTTAAAATCATTCAATTGTTTACACGAGATTGCTATCAGTTCCCGGTTCAATCAGAGTAGGTACGTTTCATTTCGAATCCCATTAAATGAGCCCATTGTTCAAAAACTTTCGTTCTAATGATTAAAGGGATAATAGTGTTTGAATTATTCATTTTATAAGTAAAACACACATATAATTGTTGAAATGAACTCCGCGATTGTTGAATGAAGTGAATTACTCTCCTGATGTATTAAATATCCCTGTGAATCTTTTATAATCATCATTCGTCTTCTATTTTTGCCTGTGGGAGCTCTTATAGAATCTGCGTGGAAATGTGATCATTACCTGCTGATTTCTTTAGTTTTAATTTATAAACTATTTTACGTGTTTCAGCAGGAGATCTATAGTTTACTTTTTGAGGAACACTTCACAGAGGAGATAAAAACATTTCAATTTGCCCATTTTGATTTATATTTTCCTTCTTTTAGGGTAATTCTCATTTCGAAATTAGTGACCAAGGCCATCACTTTCACTATCCGTGAAGACTGTTAAATTATTTGTGTATTAAGGGTGATAATGTATTATTTTTCTTTAATTTTACTAAATTTGCTTTTAATGTCTTTGAATTTGAGTTAGGTGGCAGTCAAAACCTGGATCTCGGATTTTCTGCCATTTCCTTCTTAGTATCTGTCCCTTTTATAATTGTCATCCCTAACTTACACACACACTAACATGCAGCACATTACCACACATGCCCGGAGACCGGTCGGGAGCTTAGAGCTTATCACGGTTGGGGCAGTGCCCCACTGCTGATACCTCCTTGCGGAAAACCCCGCTAGCCGATGGTGGGTCGGAGCCGAATCCCGCCATCCACTGGAGCAAGATTACCGCCACTTCCGGAGGCAAAAAAACAACAAAAAACACGTACTGCACTTACTAGACTAATGTCCCTAGTAGTTGTAATGTCCCTAATGTCCCTAGACGCGTCCGGAATCACTAACAATCAATTAATCAATCATTCAGCCTCGTCGACCTCCTCAGTGGATATTTAGCTACCACTTTTGCCTCCATTTTCGCAGACAGCTTCACACTCAGCTTCACATCTTTGCACCTCACCGCTCTCGCTCTTATTCCACCTCCGCTCTTTCTCCCACCTCACATGTTTCGCCACCGCTGTCGCACTCATCCCACCATTCGCTCTCACTACAGCCTCGCATCCGCTCTCGCTCGCGCCACCAACGCCCCTCTAGCCACCGCGACCGCTCCCGTCCCGCCTCACTCTCGCACTCAGTCCTCCTCCGCTCTAATTTTCACTCGCCTCCGCTCTCGCTCCCACCCTGTTTCCGCTCTAATTTCCACCCGCCTCCGCTCTAATTTCCACTCCTCCGCATCTCGCTCCCACCATGACTCCGCTCTCTCGTACCTCCACCTTCCTCTCGCCCCACCATCGCTCCCTCCCAGCCGCACTCTCGCTCGCACCCCTCCTCCACTCTAATTTCCACTCCGCCTCCGCTCTTGCTCGCACCTCGCCTCCGCACTGACTCTCATCTCCACCGCCCTTCCCGCCCCCGCTCAGTCTCTCAGCCCGCCTCCGCCCTCATTTCCATCCCCGCTCCCAGCGCCCTGCCCCGCCCGCAGTCGCGCAGCTGCAACGCCCTGCGTACCGAGCCAAGCGGCGCGTGTGATTTGACGTAATGAAATTACGCAGGCCGGCGCCGGGCCGACCGGCGATGGCGCACCGCCCCAGGCATCGCCCCAGGCCGCGACGCGCGCACCCTCTGCGGCGCCGAGGCTTCCGCCGCGCGCCCGCGCCAACGCTCCGCCCGCGCCCACGTCCGCGTTCACACACGCCCAACCAGCCCGCCCGCGGTCATGGCGCCGCGCCCAGCCCGCCGCCCAGCCGCGCACGCCGCGCCGTGCCGCGCTAACGCCCACGCCCGCGCCCGCCTCGCCCACCTGCGCCCATCAGCCTGCCCAAGGCATGCCTGCCAGCGCTACGCCCGCCCGCGCCCGCGACGCCCGCTCCACGCTAACGCCCACGCCCAGCCCAGCCCGCGCCACGCTACGCCCCGCCCACGCCCACGCCACGCCCACGCCCGCCCCACGCCCGCGCCCGCCGCGCTGGCGCCGCGCCGCACCTCGCCGCGCCCAGCGCGCCCACGCCCCGCCCACGCCTACGCCACCCCGCCACGCTACCCCACGCTCCGCCCACGCTCCGCCCACGCTCGCCCGCCTCAACGCCCACGCCCGCGCCAACGCCCACGCCCGCGCTCACGCCCGCGCCAACGCCCTCACCCGCGCCCACCCGCACGACAGGTGGCAATCGAGCGCTGAAGGTGGAGGTCGCTAAAATGGAGAACACGATTATGTTTCCTTCCTGTTTTATAAATATTTTATTAAATGGTAATATTTTTTCGATTGCGTATACTACGAAAAAAAAATATCTACATTTTTTGGAAAGAAAGCCAGTGGTCTCAAGACAGAATTTTCAGCTTTTGGTGATGTCAGAGAGAAGGCAGACTCTACTACATTTTTGATAAGTAAATAGTACATATGAAAGGATGATGTTATGATGAGATAATACACGGTGTAAATTACGATACAGATATCAAGTGAAATTACGATGTAACTTATTTTAAGTAATATTTCACGTATAAAGTACTAATAATTACAGAAATTTAAACTAAGGAGCGTAATATAATATTAAATTCAATTTGTGTGTACAGAATCGAACGAAACATTTACTATAACGATTCTCAATGATTGGTTTGTAAGCTTCTCTGCTATTCTTGAAGAACCTGTATCATAATGAAATCTGTGTCGTAATGACTGTCATTATGCAGCGGGTTGCAGCAATCAAATGACAGAATTATACAATGGGAGTGGAAAAACATTTACATTTCGTGTAAGAATTAAACAAAAATAACAATTAAACAAATTGCAAACCAATGTACAACACATTTCTGGTATTAGAATTAGCAAATATAGTCTCTAGCTCGCATTGAGCTACGAAAGACAATCGATGATTTTTGTGATAGTACGCATGAGCCGTGTCTCTTCTTATGTATGTCGCTCACATTTTAACGGTTGTCGAGTGCTCAGCTATCTTGAGTTAACTCCACTTTTGAGATATGAAAAAGAGCATCAGTCCAAAATGTTTCTTCTCTATCCAATTTTATAAACCTCTTATTGCGCTAGTAAAACGTCATTTTTCTAGAGCTGAAGAACTTCGAAACATGTGCTGGATATGCATGCAGTGTGGAGGGAAAGGTTCCCTTTTTCGTGGCTGAACTTCTCGATCTGAAGAACCGCCTCTGTTTCCACCAAAGTGACTCACTTGAAAGGAGAGTAGCTATTATGTATTTGGTTTTTTTAATCTACTGAATTCAATGTTCTCGCAACATCGTATGTACACATGATGGGCCGTAGTATTTTGTACCGTCAATTGTTATTCAGCTGCAGTTGCATTGCCACTCACCGAACGTGGCTGCCCTTTAGGCTCGCTCTTCACGTGAATTCATGTAGCCAGAATCATTCGGCTAATATTATCTTAACCGCTTCCGCGGATGTCTTGTCCCTTACCATAGAATCACCGATTACGTTTCTGAAGTACTTTCCCCAAGGTTTCAGCAAACTTCCAATATACTAAAACCGCTACTAATGGGTTTTAAATTCAGAATGTCATGTTAATATTGAGGCGTTCATTCTCTAGCGAACACACTCCAGTCTCCCTCTATCAAACTTGCGTGCTGGTAACCAACGCTACATCCCTCAGTTGTCTCCCTGCCACTTGTTCATAAACCGTGAACTAATTTATATTTCCATTTCATAACATTGGTCAAATTAGTAAGTCATGTTGCAACAAACACACATTTACTCGATACGCAATATTAATTAGTTCATTCAGAGGGCCGTGTGGTGGGGCCTGTATGGTGCGTGACAACGGGTGTCTGGAAGAACGATGACAAAATATACAAATTTTTCAAATTCAGGGGATATTAACTGTGATAAAAATGGTTGATCGCTAGCGTTGTTATCAGACTAACAGTCGGAGAAACGGGCAGAAGGACAGATGGACATACGTTTCGTCACAATCCCATTTTTCGGTATTATGGACATAAAACATGGATTTCCACCACACAAAGTGTTTGCGAAATTTGTCTTACTTTCTTGCATGGCGCATGCGCAGAAAATAAATATAAAGCTGTGGGAAAAAAACTGCGAATTTTTGCTAGAAAAAATCTTATTGCCGAGCCCTGGTAACAACAAAGTTGATAACTCTTGTTTCTACATGTAGTAAAAGAATATTAACGAGATGAAAGTTGATTAACATGTCTGGTTGGTTGAAGGGATAACAATATATAGAATAAGATAAACGGTGTAGTTGTCTACCCACAGACCATTGAAAGAAGTCATCTCGGAAATCATTAATGAATTTATTATTTATTTTATATGTAGCAAAAGTTTAATATCAAGAGCTGCCGGAATTAGTTCCATAAAACATTTTGAAGTTAACTTGTGACATCTTTAATGCAGCCTTACGTTCTTAAATATTAAAATTTTAAAAGCTTCCGATAGTTAAAACAAGATAAACTTAATTGGTTTCTTAAAGAAGAAGGAAATTAGAATTCCAAAAGTTAAAAATTTGTATTCATATAATCGAAACCAACTAGTAGGTGGAAAACTTTATTTTGAAATTGCAATGTAGATCAGAAGATTTTGCTCCAATTAAACTTGATGAATTAATATCTAACGGTTCTGTAGACTAGATTTAGTAAAATCTACATTTTTTAGATATAAGCCTTTGGACTTAAATTATAAATAGAACTATTAAATATTTTTCTGACGTCGTTTGAGTAAACTAAGTTTTAGTTGTGATCGCTTATAGTGTTAATTTTCCGAAATGGCTTTGGTACCGCAGAGTGCCAGACAAATACATGTTTTCTATTGAGATAAATAATTAATTTTATATTCATTAAACAATTAATGTACCTTTCTATTAGGCAAAATTATAATTTTAATAATGAGAAATTGTGCATATGGGCCGCGGTTTTGGTATCTGTTTAGACAGATTAACGAAATTGCCTTCCCTGTGAGCATGTTTAACAACTTTGTTGGTTGAAGTATGGGGGTACAATGTTTATTAACACAGCAGTCACAGCTAATGTAAAAAGTTATAGAGACAATAAAGTAATTTCTGACATCAGAATTAATATCTCCCTTTATTTGGGAGACAATTACTCGTTTCACTTGTTCCGGTAGAAAATATAATACATAACACATAATATTACAAAAGTACGTGAAATCACAATATGTGTCCAAGCGTATGCAAAAATTCCACGAGATATTACTTTCAATTAAGTTAAATGAAACAAAACCGATGGATTTAAACCTACAAGCAACTGATTTTCGTTCAAAAGAGAAATGAGCACAACGCATTTATCACCATTTTTCTAACTTATTTTAATCATAATGATTTATCTAAACTATAAAAAAGTAAAAACGTTGTAAAATATTATATTCAGCATAGTGGCATGTGTACAAAAATACATAAAATATAATTGGTTTAGTGATCATCTTAAAGTAGAGCGTATATTCATAATTGGAAAACTTAGAAGCTTCAAGCTAGCTGATTTATTATAATGATGATTTTGATGATCATATCACAGATTATTTTACACTGGTTAAGGAAATAAATTAAAATTCCTTATTTATTTTCAGTTTTACGATTTCCACGTTTGCACTACTTGGTGTCAGTTTCAGTATGATAGTTTGTGAAATTGTGTGATCTTACTTTAGAGTTATGCTCTCGTCGCAGCTAAAAGCAGAACATTTACAAGAGAATTTATTTACTAAAAATTAATTTTGCATATGAAAAAAATGTGCAATATATGACAACATAGAACAACATAGGGTGTTTGCATTACTGGTAGTTTCATTACAAACATCAAGCTTGTTTAAGAAGCATCTAAGCTGAAATATTTAATGGGTATCAATTTTCAATATTTCCAGGCCATCTCACACTAATCATCAACACTTCGTGAGATCTCGCCGACAGCCAAGCAAGATGAGTTGACTGCATCATAACAACGCCACAAACATCATTTCAGCATCCTGTCTTATGGTACGCCGCCGGTTGGAATATTCCCGGAAAACATCTCAAATCCCCCACGGAAACGACAAACTTTTGCATGTGGCAGTCGCAGAAACTCCACGTGCCCGGCGTCGACGAGGAGAGCACACCCGTCTGGAGACCGGAAGCGGACTGGGGGCGGAGGGGAGGCATTGTTGAAAGACAGATCACGTCAAAAGAGCAATTTGCCATGAAATTGCATCTGCAGGGATGAAGCTGGGAGCGGTTGGGTCTCGTGGGTGCTACAGACGGGGCATAATGCGATTAGTCCAGGCTTTACACATGTCAAATAGCCGAGGCCTGTCAATAACACGGCGGACACTTCGGCGTGAAACTTAATTTGGATGAAATTAGTCGCAGTAACGAGTGGCGCAAATAAAACAATCCGGTCGCGTTTCAAAAGTAACGGAACGAAATTTCCCATGAGCGTTTGCCTTTTATGTAATTTGCAGTTTTGCGGCAATGGCTGTCACGTAATTCCGAGACTTCTCTTTTGTAAAAATATTCCGAGAACGTTAAGGTTAGTGATCGTTAAGGAGATATAACACGCGGTGTCGCTCAGTTGGATTCATTTGATACCATATGAATTCTATGTAAAATTGAAACGTATCATATTTACGAAGACTCTCTTAGATATCATATTTAAATGTTACTTGAAAAATAAATAACTTTAGTTCGTTAACTACTCCAAATTTTAAATTAAAAAAATTATTTTCTTTCTGCGAATACTAACTACCTTTCCCCTCAAAATCTAATGAAATACTTTCAATCATACAAATCGAATGCCATTAGATAAATAAGTTCTATTCTTAGAAATTACTAACATTACAAAATAAAAACCCCCACATTTGCCCAGAAAAGAAGACATGAAGGCATTTTATGTAATGAAACAGGTTTACAATGGAAAACATTCGTTTTGGAAGAAATAAGATTATATCAGACAGATTATAATACACAATATACTATACAATATACATCATATTTAAGAAATCATATAAAACAATTTTATTTATTCGATATTATGTGAATATTAGAAGAAACAGGTAGTTCATAAAAAGGCACACTTGTTCTCATTTTTCCAGTTTTCATTAACTGTTTATGGAAAAAATGCAAGTGCAGGTAACTCTCAAGGGTTTATCAAAAGCTAAAATTTACCTTATCACTGTGTGGACGGTTTATTAAATGCTATACGCCTACCATAAATACCGAATTAATTTCAAACTACTTTTCACAGTCACACACATTAACATACACACACACCATTAACACACAGAAGGGTTCTTTTCATACATTATACGAATGCCACATTGGCTGTGGGGGCTGCGCTACCTTCACTCGTCATTTTAGCGCTCTCCGCTCTCTCCCGCTTTTTCGACCGCCCATTCCATTCGCTGTCTCGCCAGGTCGATCGTTTTTTCATCCACGTGCCAAAATGTCCAAGCACTCATTGACATGCACACACTCATAATATAAATACTTCGTCACACTCACTCTCACGTCCACGATATCTCTTTCCCAGGCACTCGCACTTATATTCGCTCACGCGCCTATCCGGTGACACACCCTTCAATCACTCACAAATCAACTTTTATAATCACTCACCCACCCATATGATATCTCGCCTCTTGACTCAGAAACACTCGAATACATGAAACGTATTAAATACAAACTCGCACCCCCACATTAACACTTTTACTGCCCGATCTTTCACCGTATATCTCACATTGAATTGAGAAAGACTCACATTCACTGATTCACTAACACACCGCCATTACTATTCCAGCGCCAGATCACCTTCAAACATTTGGCATGGCCCTGGCTCAACTCGCTCAATCTCCCACTCAGCCCGTTTTTCTAACCACTCAATCAAACGTGCGTGAGCTGTCCACCCAATCTCCCACTCGCTCAAACAGTCTTGCGCTTTCTCTTTCACCAGCTCAACTTCCCTTCTGCCCTGTCCCTACCACCCAACCCCGACCTATGAATCTCCCACCGCTAATTCCCTATGTTATCTTCTCTGCCAAATTTTGCATCCTTTAGCCTCTAACAACCCGCTGCTCCGCCCAATCTCCCACCCGCTCAACTTCCCTTCGAGCATGTTCCCACACCCAACCTCCCATCCGTGCTAAGCCCCTATCCGTTCCTCCATCCAATCCCCCACTCACTCAACTTCCGCTTTATCCTACCCAATGTCCCACCAGTCCACGCCTTCTCACCGCTATCAATCTCCCATCTGCTTAATTCCCCTACTGTTATCTCCTGTGCCAAATTTTGCGCCCTTCAAATCTCTAACCGCCGCTGCCCCCCCCCCCCCCCCCCCCCCCTGAACATCCCATTTGCCCCGCCCCTCCCAATCGCCTCGAGCGCGAGCGCGGGCGGGCCGCCAGTCTCCGCCGCGGCGCTGATCGAAGTGCGGTCGATGGTCGATGGTCGACGCGAGCGCGAGTGGTGGCGGCGCGGCCGCCAGGCTGCCCCCGCTGCCGCCCCCGAAACCTCCACCGCAGGCTAATTAAGCCACAGCCTCCGCCTCGCCCCCGTCCCCGCCCACGCCCACGCACAGTGGCCGCAAGGCGATCGGCGACGCCCGCGCCTCGCTGGCCTCGTTACGCAGGTCACGACTGCTCAGCCCGCACGCCGCCCGCGCTGATTCTTCTTCTAAGGGTTTACACACTTCTCATTTAACGTGAGAGTATGATTTTTTGAGAGTATGAGTTGTATGATTTTTATGTTTCTATATTCTTGATTTATGTTGTTTTTTCTAGGACTTTTATCCAGCCAACAGCCGGTTACCCTTTACGTCCCGATGGGACGCATATTCGACCATACACTAGACCAACACACTTGCGGGCTCCTCTGATCTGGAGTCATCAGAACGCGAGGTCCTCCGCGACAACACATACAAAGTCAAGGGACCAACAACCATGTCCCTAGGCGGGACTCGAACCCGGACCCTTCGCACCGAAGCGCTGAGTCGGTACTCGCTCTTAGCATCTCGACCAGGCAGATAGGTCTGTTTTAATGTTTTAATTTCAAAAATAAAGTCTTATAAGTAGTTGCTTATATTCGAAAGAGACGATTAATATTAACAAAAGTTGAGCATTGATGTCTCGTTTCTAAATTAATGCAACTATACTACCGTCAGTCTTTGACGCTGCAGCGCCTCTGACCTGGAGGTCCTAGATTCAAATCCTGACGGTGGCAGAATCTTCGTCACTAACTTGTTACCTAGGTGGAGTACAGTAACTGTCTGGAGGGGATTTATAGCGGCCGGCTGCTTTGATCGGTAATTATCCGTGGTTTCTCCGATCAACATCAGAAATATCGTCAGTCTTCAAAATATTTGAACACTATTTATTCAGTGCACACCTTTTTTTACCATACACAGTTTTATGAACATCTAAGAAGAAGCGTATAGAACCAAAATACAAAATAATATTAAATATATAAATTAATTTTGTTCGTAAGATGATTACATATCTTACAGAACTGGATACACTTTCGTAGTAGATCCCACGTTTTGGATATTATTTAATTTTCGATTCGATTTATTCAATAAATGAAGTGGAACAGTTTCAATAAAAACTGTTACTCGTTGCGTAGCTATAAAATGTATATCTCATTGGCAATGCTACATTCCAGGTTCAACACGGAAATTTCTTTGGTTGAGATATAGAACTTGCGTCTCAGATTCCTCTAGAATGCCATTTGACCACGAGTTCCAGGCATTTGATCTAGATTCCAGAATGATAAGACTGTTGAAGTAGATGAATATGGGCTCTTTCACGGGTCAATGCCTTCACCACAGCCTCATATGCCCATTGCTCGAGAACCGTAACGAAGTCCATATATCCACAAATGAAAGAGGTGGAGAGCGGAGTCGATGGCAAAGGCAATGGCTTACGGTCTCTGTCAGAGACAGAGCGGCATCTGCAGGCGTGAGTGAGGGTGACGGGAGATCACAGAAGAATGGGAGAATGATGAGGAAGGGTATGGAGGGGGAAAATATTGATTGATTGATTTATCGTGTTTCCGGGCGCGTCAACTGCTTCGGTCATTAGTCCCGTTACTGTAATGCATGTTTTTTCTCGGGTGATCCTCCCCCGCTTGACGGCGAAGTCCGGCACCGACCTACCGTCGGCTAGTGGGGTTTTCCCCTAACCAGGACTCTCCCACCAGCGGGGCACCGCCCCAGCCGACACAAGCTCTAAGCTCCCGACCGGTCTCCCGGAATATGTGGTAGTGTAGTGGATGTTAGTGTGTGTGAAGAGAGGATAGGAGAAGGAAGAGAAAGGACAGATCGCGCGCGGTCCGTGGCCCGTTTGGTAGGGTACTGCTCCGGCATTCGCCTGCCGTCGATCGGAGAAACCACGGAAAACTCCCGATCAGAGCAGCCGGCCGCTAGAATTCTCCTCCAGACAGCGACTGAGGGGAAAATATAAAATTCGGAGAAGATGCGAGACGCAAATGTGAACTCGAGCAGGTCGAGACGTAAATGTTCGGGCAAGTTAAAAAACGGAAAACTCCCGATCAGAGCAGCCGGCCGCTAGAATTCTCCTCCAGACAGCGACTGAGGGGAACCCGATCAGATTGATGACGTGGAGTAGGACACGCAGGGGTAAGTAGATTGAAATGGAGCGGAACAGTGGGAGTGGAGGTGAAGAAGAGGTGGTGAGAAGGAGAAGAGGGAAGGGCGTAGTGGAGCGGAGGCCAAAAGAAAATGAAGAGGGGGAAGTGCAGCTGTGCTAGAGGCGGCGGTGCAGGTCGGAAAGAGGAGTGGTGAAGGTCGAGAAGGAATGCGGTCGAGCGGAGGCATCTGGACGGAGGTGGGAGAGAGCCAGCGTGAGGAGGAATTTTTAAAGGCAAGGAACGAGTCGGGGCAAACTCAGAGTGCGGAGAGAGTCCTGGGAAAGTTGGCTGGAAATAGAAATTGAGAGGGCAGAAAAGAAAACGCGACGCGAAGAGGAGGACTCAAAAGTGAGGAGGCACAAACGATACGGGAGAATTCGTATAGGAGGTAAATTAGTAGAGGGGATCAAAAAGAACGATCGGAAGAGGGGAGAGACAGTTGGTGGAAGAACGTGGTGAGAAGGAGAAGTCGAGGTGGAATGTTGGAGTTGTGGTGACTGGGGTCATATAGGACGGGACGGGATAGAGGAGATGGAGAGGGAGATGGAGAGGGAGATGGAGAGGGGAGATGGAGAGGGAGATGGAGAGGGGAGATGGAGAGGGGGGAGATGGAGAGGGGGAGATGGAGAGGGAGATGGAGAGGGGAGAGATGGAGAGGGGAGATGGAGAGGGAAGATGGAGAGGGGAGATGGAGAGGGAGATGGAGAGGGAGATGAGGGGAGATGGAGAGGGGAGATGGAGAGGGGCGAGGCGAGGGGCAGATGGAGAGGGATGAGAAAGGTGGTGATGGAGGGGAGATGGAGGAAGGGAGAGTGGAGGAGAGGCGGTGGTGGGCGGTAATGTCGGCGGAAGGAGCGGAGAGACGTGGGAAAGGGCGGGCTGCGGTGCCGGGTCGGACGAGGCGCTGGAGAGGAGCGCAGAGCGAGGTCGAGCCGCTGGGTCGACAGGCGTGAAGAAACCACAAGTGGTTGCCGCGCTGCTGTGGCTCTCATCTCTCACTTGTGCACCACACTGTGGTCTAAGTTCAGAGGAAGGTGGCCAATAAGAGGAAATTCATTTCGAACACTCGGAACATTTGTGCGGGTATGTTCTTTGTCACTTGTTTTGAATAAGACGACAGACAAAATATATTCTATATGTATATATAATATAAATATTATTATAATATAATTATATTATAAATATAGTACATAATTTTCAAATTTGAAAACGGCATTCTGAAATTTGTATCATGAAAATATTCAGGTTCATTTTCAGGTATTTTTATTGTTCTTACTAATTTGCTCGAAATTTAAAATTTCCTTGGTGTAGCAGCCATTCAGTGCCTTACTGAGCTACCCAGGCAAATCCTGAGTAGTTTACTTCCTGATAATTTCATTAGTGTTGCATGGCGTTTTCTCGTAAAGAAAATAAAAGTACTCTATAAACAATATTTTTAAAAAATCAATACTTACAATTTCACTCGATGCTAAATGATACTATTACACGATATGGTGCAATAATGTTCACGCAATAAACAAAGGTGTTGCTTAGGCCGTTGTAACTAACTTAATGATGAAGAAATCAATGCATTAGTGTTAAAGTAACATGCAATCAAAACAACTCCAATTTTAAGTTCAGTTAACTCCAATTGTAACAGTTAGTTTTGTATTTTAATTTCCATAAAACATATATTGTAGATATACAAACGGAAAGAAAACCTTAAAGATCATTTTGCAAAACCAAACCCTTTCGGGGCCTAGTCCGGATAAATCTAACTCCTTTAATACAAGTTAAATAGAAACTACGTTTTTATGGGATGAACAGAAAGCCACTAAAAAGAATTAGAACGGTATGAAAACATCTAAGAAAAATGGATTATATTAAAGAAAGAAAAAATATTGAAGTTATTCAGTTTTTGCGGAGAAGATAACGATGGACAAACCCTGTGATATTTTAAATGAAGACATCCAAAATCCTCATGCTATAGCGTATTAAGTTTATGAGATCGACTTCGTTAAAAAGGGTTTTGTATTCAGCTATGTTACCAAATATTAATTTATATGTTAATAAGTGTTATAAGGTCATTAAGAAAATATCTTATGAAATGCATAACAGTATAGAATTAACAAGTAGCTTACATTGCTTACGGAATTTACTGATTTAATATAATTTCATCTACATTGACTAAACGGTGATTGCATACAGTTTAATCACTTTATTATTTTTATATCTAAGGCTCTTCGGTTATATTATCGGTTATATCGGTTCGGTTATATCCATTGCAATGGTTAAAATTATTGGTTAATCTGGCCGAGAATCTAATCCGCGAATCATGTTTTATACTCCTATCCGCTAACTGAGTTACCCAAGCATATTATTTCAATTGATTATTAATTGAAGGAAAAGTACAGATACAGTTTCAATTGTCGGTTAGGGTAACTAATATTTTCAATGAATTGAATTACTAAATTTAATTTTAGATAGCAACAATATTTAAACCTCAACATATACGCTCCTTGATTTACTTCTGGACGTAAATGCAGCTTCACTATATGCAAGTTTTGTTGAGCTTTCCTTTTGCTTGTAGTAGTGGTAGAGCTTAGGGTGAGTATCTATTTTGGTAGCAATGCAGAAAAATCAAATCTGCAGTTCGTTTACCGTTACAAATAAGTTTTCTATAACTCGGAAACGAAAATATCTAGTTTTTGAAATGTTAATCTCTCGCTTTTTATATTTATTATTATTATTATTATTATTATTATTATTTATTATTATTATTATTATTATTTATTATTTTCAACTATTCATAGTTAAATTATTGGGAAGAGATTCTGAAACCCAAGAAAGCGTGCGCAGATGATTCCCACCCCCATGCATCACATACAGTTTTTTACTGTTTTTGACTAAATAAATAAGTAAATAAATAAAAAATAACCTATTAAGGGTGGCATATACTTTGCGAATCAACTTCGGTGAATTTTGCGACCCAACAATGTGAAAGAGGTGGGGTAAAATATCAATATCCATTGACTAGTTGAAAATTAGTAAACACACGAAGAAAATTACAATGTTTACAGTGAACAATATATGCTCCATTTCCTCCTCCAATAGGTTAAAAAGCTGCCCAGGAGCTGGCACGAAGATGTTCAACGCGGTACTCCATCGCGATAAGCGCGCGGGTGAACGTTGCCGGCGCCACATCTCAGCGGAGCAATTAGCTCCGAGCCACTCGGAACAGTTGCGGTCCGATACAAGTGTGAAATGACCGCTGGGAACGATGACGGGCCATTGCGTGAAGGAGAACACGAAAACGACACGAGAAGGGTTGTACAACGCAGCCATCGGCCGTAACGGATCGCTCTGGAGGCGGCGAAGGTCCACGACGAAGCTTTAGTACGAAGGACGGGCACTGGGCGGTTACAAGTCCGCAGGGACCCGTCTGCTCGCTTTAGGGCCGAAACCAACGACGAAGGGGCGGGGAACGGCGGAGCGGGGGAGGCCGTGAAGAACGAGATTAGAAGTTACGGTGACGCAAGGAAGTGGAAGGAACGGACCTACGAAAGTAAATTCACTTCAACGCAGATAGTCTTTAGTAGAGCTTGATACGATTGCAATAGACTTTTTGAACATCTAGCTATATACTATATTGCAGAATTTAATTGGAAAGTGCTAAATTTAGATGTAGTTGTGCCATTTCATAATGATTGAAAATATCTTGTACTATATGAAAGTACTATGTACTTTATCAGAGTGTGCCATTTGTTTTTATATATATAACACAACCTTCATTGGCATATGCTAGTTCCATTTGGGAAGGTGCAGCTCCAATACACTTTCCGAAATTGCAAATTATACAAAGTAAATTTCTACGCTGGTCATTTAGTGCACCAGAGTTTTTAAGAAATGAAGTTACAAAAAGAACTCTCAATTCGAGATATAAAAACATGGACACTAAAAATCTAAAAAAAAATTCTACTCATTCTTACACTGTAGCCCAGCTTATGGGGGTTTTAACTTAGGAAAAACATCTTCAATAAATTCAAGAATTAAATTGAAATTTTTAAAAGACAACCTCCATAATTTGACTGCTATGTATAATTGATACTATGCAATTGCCAATACATTATACCATCGTTATGTTTTACAAAAATAAAAAAAATATTCTATTTAGTCAATTAAAACAATATGTTAGAGGTCCCAGTAAAGGTATCCCTGAGTACTTATGTTCATAAGTTAAATTGTATCCTTTAGTTCATTTATATTTCAATTGATTATTATTTGAATAAATTACATTTACATATTCAATATCTTGAAAGATTCTGTCTGTAATCAAGGATAAAATAAAAAGTGTGTCATTTGATAAACTTTTAAATATGGTTTGATACTAATTTTTTACAAATTTAGTGGAATGAATTCTGAAGCTAGAGGTTCTTCAAAAGTACATACTATCTCGTATTTTTTGGAATGATTTCAAGTACATTAATATGGGATCTTCTACTCTAGTTCACTCCTATCTTGAAGAATTCTTAATACAAAGAAAGTTGAGAGACTTGAAAATAAATTCATTTTTAATTTTTGAAAATTTAATTAAAACGTTTTAATGAAAATAATAATAATGCCGCTGAAGTAACTTTATTCTGATCTATAATAACAAAAAGGTTCAAGAAAGGAATTCGAACCAAACAAAAATTAAGAACCTCATGGTAGGAGACACGGCACTATAAAAATTTAGCTATCAACTGCAACGTTAGCAATGCTTTAAATGTATTGCCTAATGTTCGATTGGTTCGAAACCACAGACAATTCTCATGTTTCATATCATGTCTTACACCGAGAGCGGTAGCTCAGTGCATCAACTGATGTTACTGCAGCGCCTCTGACCGGGGAGTCCTAGGTTCGAGTCCTGATGGCGGCAGGATTTTCGACACTAGCTTTTCAGCTAGATCGAATTCAGTCGCTGTCTGGAGGAGAATTCTAGCGGCCGGTTGCTCTGATCGGTAGTTTTCCGTGGTTTCTCCAAACGGGCCACGGACCGCGCGCGATCTGCCCTTCTCCTTCCTTGTCCTATCCTCTCCCCTACACATACACACACTTACACTAACATGCACCACACTACCACATATTCCGGGAGACCGGTCGGGAGCTCAGAGTTTGTCCCGGCTGAGGCAGTGCCCTGCTGGTGGGAGAGTCTTGGTTAGGGGGAAACCCCACTAGCCGACGGTAGGTCTTCGCCGGATCTCGTCATCGAGCTGGGGAAGATCACCGCCATCTCCCGCGAAAAAACATTCACTACACTAACGGGACTAATGACCAAAGCAGTTGACGCGCCCGGAAACACGAAAAAATCAATCATTCATGTCTTAGAAAATATATTTTGAATTTTGGAACCGTGTAGCTAATTGATTTAGAAGATTCAGCGTGGTCAATACTGACAAAATTCTTTATTTTTTTATTAAGTTCCAGTACGCATTGTCAGCTACGTTTATTACAACGCCAACAAAAAATTAATATCTTCCAAAAGACAAAATACCAGGCCAGATTTTGACCTGTACTTGTTGGAACGTCCCTTATTACAGGTACATGAGTAGTGGGAAGACTCCCGCGGTGGCTCGTTGGTTAGCGTGCTCTATTTCCACGGCGTAATTCCGGGTTCGATTCCACGCCGATGAAAATTATACCTGGGCGCTCTCCTTAAAAATGTCTCAGTAACTATTGCTGTGAGACAATAAAAAAGCCCACCATGTAGACCAGTATATACGGTGAAGGGATCTCTTCGGGCGAACCACACGAATCCCTTATCCCACGGTCGATAGACAGGGTCACCACTGGTCGGCCAAGGCTCGTAGCTGGCTGTCGAGTCAAAGAACAGAACAGGAGTAGTGGTATCGTTCATACAGAAGGAGTAGTAATGAGTGATGAGTAAGAAGAACAAATTATTAGGGAGGGAATACTCTGAGAAGAAATGTTACGTAAACAAGTACCGGGTCTAACGTTACGGCTCTTTAGCACGTACGATCGAGCGATAAGATGACATTATTTGAATGAAGGATTATATTTTTTATGGTAATGGCTGGAAAACAATAAAGCTCCACATTTTAAAACTCTAAAGAATGAAAACCTGCGCTATCATTTTTTCTCTATTTTCCTACTGCACGCTTGCGACTCATTCGGGGTACACCGGTTGAAGGCCCTGACGATGCAGATAGCGGTTCGGTGACGCGGAGCCGCGGGGCGGCAGCGATGGCCCGGGGGCGGGGCGAGAGCGGTTTGAAGGGGGGAGAGACGGGCCGCTGCAGGTTTCCGGCGCTTTACGGCCGAATCGATCACGCGGTATCTCTCAGGGGCCACTCAGAGGCGCCATCAGCAAGGCGACGCAGGGGCGCGGCGAGGGGACGGACGGACCAGCGCACGGGTGGGCGAGAAGGCAGAGGGATGTACGAACTGACACACAGGTGAGCAAGCAAGGGGGCGGGACGAGCGGAGGATGGCCGGAGGAACGGGCGGGTGAACGGGCGGGTGGGCGGGTAGACGGGTGGGTGGACCGGCTGGCGGGTGGGTAGACGGGTGGGTGGACGGGCGGTTAGACGAGTGGGTAGACGTGCTGGTTGACGGGCGCGGGCGGGTGGACGGGCGGGTGGACCGGTGGGTGGACGGGCGGGTGGACGGGTGGGTGGACGGGCGGATGGGCGGGCGGGTGGACGAGCTGACAGATGGACGGGCAGGCGGGCGGGCTGCCGAGTGGGCGGACGAACGGGCCTTCTGGGACGGGGCGGACGAGCAGGCGGGCAAGCAGGCGTACGAGTGGGCCATTTATGTGGGCCAGTATGCATATAAGTAGGTTACTAGGTAGACAGGTAGGTGGTTGGAGAGTTGGTGTGGCTCACATCTACGCTTGCTCGCTCCCTCGAATGGTCGCCTAACCGTCTGCCCGTGTGGTCATTCACCTGACACACGCTCATTTGTTACACCCTTCTTTCCTACGAGGAACGAAATGTTAGTGGATGTAGGTGCAATTACGTGAAATGTGGGGTTTGGGCGCTATTGGTTGTAAACTACGTGACCTTAGGCGTTGGTAGCTTTTCTGAAGCAGCTGAACATCCTTGTAAAGAGTAAGGGAGGTTCTGAATGATTAAATGGTGTTTGGCATAGAGAGGGGTTTCAGGAAGAGTATTTGAGGACATAGGCGTAGAGTAGCGAATAACAGCAATTAAGCTGACGAGTATTTGGGTGGGTGAAGAAACGAGCGACGGGAGCGCTGTGTGGTGGGCGAGATATGGAAAGAGAGACGAGCAGTGGATGGCTGGCCTTTCGCACTATGGTGGTTGTAGACGCGAAGAATTCTTGCTACACTGCCTTTGAAAGAGGCAGTTGATAATTTATTTAGTGTACGTGTTTTACATCTGCCAGTTGCAGCAATTCCTGCAACATCAATTTTCCTTGTATATTGGTCGAAAACAGCGGAAATTGGTATAGCGGATAAATGGGCGGGCGGAGAAGTGGGCAGGTAAGGAAATGATCAGGTAGGGAAATAAGCGAGCGAATAAGCGGACAGGTAAGTAGGCAGGCAATCAGACGGGTCGGATATGTGGTCGTGTATCCTCTAGATAACGAGCATGTAACTGAGCGGGAGGATAAACAGTCGAGAAAATAGGAGGGTGAATATAAGGGTTTGAGAATGGGAGAGCAAACTGCTTGGCTGGAGGTAAGATACGTAGACAGGAAGGTAGGTGAGTGGACGGATAAACAAATTTTCAGAAAAGTGAGCAATGGAATAAGTGGGTGATTAATCGAATAGGTGGTACTGAGGCAGATAGATGGTGAAATAAAATGGTTGGTGGTTTGTAAAATAGGAGAGTAGGTAAAGTGGCGTGTAAGCGGGTAGGCGAGTAAGCAGGTTAGAGGAAATATTGGTGGGGATATAAGGAGGCAAATGGATGAATGGGCAGGGGAGTAACTAGTCGAGGGAATCACTGGACGGCGAATAAGTGTGCAACGGAATAAATGGACGAGCAAATAAGTGGACAGGAGAATATGTAGGTTGACGAATAAGTACGGAAAAGTAACAGCGGGTAAACTGACAGATAGATGGAAGTTAGGTCGAATTCATTTGCTGTCTGGAGGAGAATTCTAGCGGCTTTGTTCTGATCGATAGTTTTCCGTGGTTTCTCCGATCAACACCAGGTGAATGCCGGAACAGTTCTCTAACAAACAGGCCACGGACCGCGTGCAATCTTTCCCCTGACACACACACTTACACTAACCTGCACTACACTACCACATATTCCGGGAGACCGGTCGGGAGCTCAGAGCCTGTCCCGGCTGGGGTAGTCCCGTTGCTGGAAGAGTTGTGTTTGGGCGGGAAAACATGCTAGCCGACGGTACTTCGGCACCGGATCTCGCCATCCAGCGGGGGGAAATCACCGCCGTTTCCAGGGGAAAACATGCACTACAGTAATGGGAATAATGACCAAAGCACTTGATGCGCCCGGAAGCACGAAAAAATGAATTAATCTATCAATCAGATAGATGGGCGAGTATTTGGGGAGGGGCGCAAAATGGAAGTTGGGTGGGCGGGGCCGCTTCTTCTAACCTTCCGCCTATTCGCCTGGGGTGACGGTGGCGGCGCGGGCGGGCAGGGGCGGGTGGTGGGCGGTCGGTGGGCGGTCGGGGCGGTCTGGGGCGGGTGGCGGGGGCGGGGCGGGGGCGGGGGCGGGGGCGGGGGGCGGGGGGCGGGGCGGAGGTGGCTGCGTGTTCGAGTGCGTGCGTGGCGGCGCGCCCGCCCGACAGAGGCGCCCTCTCGTCCTTTGTAACGAGGTTCCGCGTCGCCGCGTTATTAGATTGTTATTCCCGCAGCTTCATTACCCCTCGCCGCTGCCCTCCAAACAGCCCCGCCTGCGGGCTTATCTGCTCATATGTTGCGTTATTGTCCACAGGAGCGCTCGCATCGGCGATGGAAAGTGGCCTGGAGGAGTTTGATAAACACTGCACGTCGAGTAGAAAACAACAAAAAATGTACTAATACCTTGAAACTGCCTTGTTATTCGAGGTAGGGTTAAATTTCATTAAGAGCCTTGGGTGATATTACAATTTACATAATCAAAAAATATTAATTTTCGAACATTACATTAGGGTTTTAGGAAAATATTCAACACTGGACTTAAATACATTACTAATACTATGGTGAAGGTTAAACGGGTTGTGAAAATTCAACTTTTATCATCATCACTATCATCATGAGGGGGTACTACGACTTCTCCCGCTTTTCAGCCTCCACACCTTCCTATCCTG
This sequence comes from Teleogryllus oceanicus, assembly GCA_964035755.1. Classification (NCBI taxonomy): domain Eukaryota; kingdom Metazoa; phylum Arthropoda; class Insecta; order Orthoptera; family Gryllidae; genus Teleogryllus; species Teleogryllus oceanicus. The sequence goes on from CAXIVR010000003.1 coordinate 184,319,809, forward strand.
GGCAACTTCCCGATTTAATTTCCACTTCGTCATTGCTCTTTCACTTCTATGAACGCAAGTTGCTCGCGTTCTTCCCCTCATTCTCCACCTTACAGATTTTTTTCAGTTTCCTACCTTTTCCCATTCTCCTGACATGATCATTTCATACTTACTCTTTGCTTTCGATTTGGTGGAAAATAATGTATGTTTTGTCAGTTCTTTCTCTTCTTTCTTCAAGGGTGATATGTTCAAGTCTGAATTCTCTGGAGACTCTTCTCAAGAAATTTACTTCTACAGTTTTAATGTTTTCCCTTTCTCGGTGTTAGTGCAACAGTTCGTTCTGAACGTTGTAATAGGATCAACTAAGTCCTTTAACGTGTTCTTCCACGTAATCGTTGATGACCAAAGCAGTAGAATTTATACTTTTATCGTGGCTCTACCCAGATTTATAAGGTGGCATATGTCATTTTAACATGACACTTCCTGATTGCTGATATTTCCAGAATGTATATTTTTACATTTTTTAAAAAATTAGAAACCTAAAGGTCTATTCCTTGATTTCCTATTGGAAGGTGTCTTTCTCATATTGATGTTCAAACCACGCTTGCTGCATTCTTCAATCAATTTTTCCATCATGTATGCAATATCTTCATCATTTACAACTTTTCATTTACCACTACTATCTGATCGGTAAACAAAAGTGTAAAAATCCCTGTTTCCGTTTATTTCTATTCCATAACATTTATAAGACAAGAATATTGACGATGAAGGAAAAATAATGATAGAAAGAGTGTAGATATATAAATAATAATAATAATTCTTTTAATAATAATAATAATAATAATAATAATAATAATAATAATAATAGTAACAATAATAATAACTGAAACGTATTAGTGCAAGAAGGAAAGAAAATAAGAAGAAAGCATTATTTCCAGTAAAGTTCCGCTACCCTAAATAAGAGTGAATACACAATATGTCATCAACCGGAAATGATTAACAACAACGATGTGAAATTAAAAAAGGAGTAATAAATTGAACAGAGTAACGAAGAGAAAACGAAGTGATAAAAAGAAAATGAAAAATGAGAATAGACAAAGCGAAAAGTATCAAAGAATGGAAAATGCATACTAGAAGTGAAGGACGGAAGGAAGGAAGGATCCCAAAAGCGGAAAGTAGGCGGAGTTGCAAAGAATACTAGACCGGCTATCATTATCGACGCCGGTCCCCGAGCAGCGCCGGTGGCTGCGTCGTGCAGCGCTCCGCCGATATGCTTCAAAGCGGAGCAGCGGCTCTTCATACGAGGGGGCAGGAAGCCGCTACTGCGCATGCGCCAGACCCATTTCTTTCCCGTTCCGCTCCGCTGCGCTGCCGACCCGCACAGTGGGACACACCGAACGCTTAGCGGCCACGAATCAATACTACGTTTCGTTTTGACTCTCCTATAGTAGAATAGGGTCTACTTGATGCCTTCTTTAAATCATCTCCGTTTACTATTAAATCTCCCGAATTTTTCATGTATTGTAACATTGAATTCCTGAAGTACGTGACACATATTTCAGTTCTGTAAATTATTCTCGGCGACCTGGATGGCCCAGGTGGCTATGAGCAGGTATCGACTCGGTTCGTCGGTCTGAAGGGTCGCGGGTTCAAGTCCAGCGTTGGGCATAATTGTTTGTCCCTTGTCCCCCCTGTATGCGTTATCATTGAGGGCCTCGCGTTCGGCTGACCCCAGATCAAAGGAACCAGCAAGTATGTTGGTGTATATGGTGTACGGTCAATTATGCGTCCCAAGTAGTTGGTGTCGGGAGGATAAAAAACGTGATGATCAAGAGTAAGAGTCTGGACATTGGAAGGGTTATCGATACTCGCTTGGTAGGTAAGTTTGGTTTAGCTTCTATCAGGAAGAGAAGTCTAGCGTCCGGCTGCTGTGATCGGACGCTTTTTTTCATGGTTTCGCCTATTAACTCCAAACGAATGTCGCGGCAGTACCTAACAAACGGGCCGCGAATGGCGCGCATTTTGTTCCTCGCCCTTATCCTATCTCCACGTCTTACTCTTATACACACACACACACACACGCACACACACATTTACGTGAACCACCAGCCACACACACTCACCACCAGATACATTTACAGCACCACTATGCCAGGAGCTTAGCGCTTATGTCGGTTCTGGCGAGTCCCCGCTGGATGAAATACTTAGATGGAAAAATTCCATGCAAAACGACATCTAAGTTAGCGCAAGGACTCATCATCCGGTGGCGGAGGAACACCGCCACCTCCCACGATAAAACATTCAGAGCATTTAACGAACTAACGACCATAGTAGTTCACGTACCCCAAAACATCACTGAAGCTAACAATAGAATAAAATTTATATTCTATTTATTTTACTAATCGTACTATATGATTTAATTTGAGTATGTAGAATTATATAATGAACACATGTAAATTCTTTCTTGCAGTGAAAATTCTGCAGTCATTAATCCCCCGTGCCCCAGCAGTGCCCCGCTGGGGTACGATGAGGAAAACCGCGTAGCTGACGTATAGATCGGCGCCGGATCTGACCATCCAGCGATAGAAGATCATTGCCATGCTCCGTAATAGAAACAGGCACTGCGCTTACAATACTAATGACCATAGCAGTTGACGCTCCCGCAAACACGAATTAGTCAACCAACCTCTAAATTTCGTTGCATTTTTATCGTTTGAAGGTAGCACCAAATGTATTTTTAATCAGTCCCTGAATCAAAATTTTAATTCAGATAATAAATAAATCAATACGAATTTGCTCATTTTGGGATTGTGAAAAATAATTTTTAATAATATTATAGTTCGCAAGTTTCAATATTTCTGTTACATTGTCATTGTTATAGTGAGACACATAAACACTTGTCTTCCAATAAATTATTCATTCAATAAAAAATACATTCATGAACCTTAGACTTTGTATTTTGTACAGCAGATACATTCAAAAAATTCACGATGAAACACAATTATTTATTTTAAGAAAGTCCATTGAAAGAATGTTTTAGATATCTGTTGTTTCAATTGTTCGTATCTCCAAATACTTGTATGTCGTATTTAATCAAATGATATGCTTGTATTTATTCATGCTTACATTGTATTGTCAGATATTGCGAGCGGAGTCGTGAGGTACAATAGAGAACGGAAAAATGAGGGCAGACGGTACTTGCCTCTGGTAGACCACTTCTAATCCAGTATTCGCCAGTCGAGAGCAGTAGATGTTGAAAACGGTATGTTTGTTTTCAATGTATGATGTCATGGTGAGGGTAAAACGAGCCACAGGGTATATTAATTTATGGCTGACCTTTCTCTCGGAGCTCCCTTCCTATTTCGGAGAATCGGAATTGAAGCTCACATTATTCCATGTGGAATATTTAGTAATGAAAGATTATAATATCATAAACTAAATATTGCTCTTATGGTATATGAAATCTCCAAAACTGCGTTGATTTACCTGCTCAAACATTGAGTACCTAAGGAACAGTCATTTTGGATTACATAGTTTCGAAAGGTAAAAGATGCATTTGTGCTGCAGCTGGAACCAAGAAACGTGACGTTCTATTACGGGACTGGACGGGGATAATGTGTTCCATCGTTTTACATTTCGAAAGATTAAAATTCATAATTTGAGATGAAAAGAAAAGATCAGTAGAAACTAGTGGTAGAAGAATATTATTTGTCGTAATACTATGTTGTCAGTGATACGTTTCTCTATGTGCCAGGGTGGCCGGATACTGTACGGAGAAGGTGAAATTGCTATCAGTTGTCACTTATCTGGAGGAACAAGCCACCTACATGCGTCTTTATATTCCAGATAGAGATTGAATTGGTATATTTTTGCATTTCACAAAAAAATTGTTTCATTTGCAATTTTAGCATATCTAGCGAACTGAGACAGAAAAATAGGATAGCTAATAAATAATTTCTTTTAAATATTCTAACAATATACCATGAATAATGAAATATATATCTCCTTGAGAACGTAGTACTCGTTTGAAAAATTGAATTACTCTGTAGTGGAACACGGAGTATTTATGTACCTAATAGATGAGAACACAGCGTATTAAGAGATAGGAAACCCAACTTTGCCCTTGAGTTAACCCATCGCAGGGTGAAAGATGATAGAACTGCTCACCTAGGCTGCCAACAGTCGGCGATGAAAAGTGTGTATATGTAACTGCCTTACACATAAATGCACTTTATTTGTGAATGATAACTCGCAGTGCCCGAGAGTGTGGCGGGTCTGCATTTCGAAGGGGCAAGTCATGATACTTCTCGCTAACACGACTCGGTGGAATTTCACTGACAGCAAAAATGACAAATGACAAACAAACAAACATTGTCTTTCATACACATTCAAAGAATTTCATTTCCGAAAGGAAGACTAAGAGCCACCCGCATTGTATGGCGATAATTTATTTCAAAAGCTGAGAGTCATTTCGTGTGCCTGTCTCTGAACTAATTATCTTTTAATCATAAAGGGTGTTTATTAAGAAATGATTCTGTGAGATTTCCGTAGGCATTATTACGGCGCGCGTTCTCTTAGAATTGGTTCAAATGAAAGCCAACTTGGAGGAGAACACTTAATTGTGACAGTGACTTTTACAGTGACTATTTCACTCATGCCTACCTGTGTCATACGCAACCAATGCTAAGCAAAATTAGATTCATAGGTAATACCACGAGTGCTTTGGAAAATGTACAAATCCCCCCCCCCACTTGCGAAGGAAGGAGGGGATTCATTGAAGAATTTCCAAGCACGAGTGGTCTTTAGTAGGACTATTATATAATGACTATGTATCAATATGTATCAATGAAGATTATCTGCATACCTTAGTATTCGCTGATGATCAGGTTATTTTAGCTAATGACGATTTTGATCTAGAATATATGATGCGAAAACTGAAGGAAACGTACGAGAAAGCAGGACTGAAGATCAAGTTTTCCAAAACAAAATATCTGGTGGTAGGAGAAAATGCAGGTTGCAACATACCAATAAATGGAGAGCAGATAGAAGCCTGTGAAGAATTTAAATATTGAGGAGGAATCATCAGTAAAGAAGGAGACTTCAAAAAAGACACGATCTCAAAGATCACGCAAGGAAGACAAGTCACTCGAAAGTTAAACTCTCTACTTTGGGGAAATGAAATAACCAGATCAACTAAGAAAAGGCTGTTTGAAACCATCGTACAAAATGTAGTATCAGTATGGATCAGAAACGTGGGAAATAAGAAAACGAGAAAAAGACAAACTAAAAAGCCTTCAAATGGATTTCATGAGAAGAAATTGTAGTTTCTAAAATGGACCATGTAAGAAATGATGAAATTTTGAAAAGAATGCAAATACAGAAATCAATTTTAGAGGAAATGGAAACACGAAGATTAAAATGGTTTGGTCACGTGAAAAGGCTCGGTTATGAGAGATGGCCCAGAAAAATCCCTGAGTGGCTCCCCTTAGACAGAAGAGAAAGAGGTAGACCCAGAGAAGAATGGCAAAAGCAAGTTATGAAGGACATGCAGAAAAGAGGCCTTGAAGAAGACGATTGGAATGATAGAGAGGCTTAGAGATTGGGATGTGAGAGACGGCCGCAGGAGCTGTAGACAACTCGCAAGAAGAAGATATAGTGACTAATGAAGTTACGTCCCTAAAAGTTCCAAAATGGGCCACATATTGAAAATAACAGAGAGAATGTTAGAAACAAGGAGGCTCAATTATAATATATACACGTTTCATTGCTCGTCAACACAGTGATCGACACACACCGCGTCCTAAGACAGATGAATCGCAGCTTACTATTAGCCAGTAGGTAGAAGCGGTAAGGAAAAATTGATAGAATAAGCGAACTGTTTTATGACAGACACCCTGATTGGACATTTTTATGTGTAGTTAAACATTATTGGTTTTAATTTCACGAGTGGAATGGTGACATTAAACCAATCCCTATTGCCTCTCACCATATGATTATCATTTTTGAATGCTGTAATATTTTTATTTACTTTTTGTTGTCATCAATAACAATTGTTTTATATCTATAATAGCTCGTGAGCATCAATATATAGAAAAGAGTCAATTTGATAATGTTTCAAACTCTGAAATAGAATCTATTTAAGACTCAGTACCGAAAAACAGCAAAAGAAGCAGAAAAAGGATAAGGAAGCAATTTCAAGAATATTTCTGTAGAAAGAAAATAGAAATTGATAGTAAAAATTAAAAATGAACAAATTACGCACATTTTAAAAGATTGCACAATTCGTAACCAAAGATAGTAGGTGGTGAGTAGTACAAAGAATATGTACCAAAACTATATGGAACGTTACAGCCAAAATTATACAGGAAAATACTTCAATGAGAACAATCGTACGTTCAATGCATTTGAAATTGACGAATACTACTGCTAATTTATTTTATACAATTTTGTTATAATTGGTTTTTTAAAAGGTTGATTAAGATAAAATTAATTCATACTTGAAATAAATTTTTACTCTAAACTCTTTTATTTTCCTTCAATACATGCCACGAGGCAGTGATAACTCGAAGATGAATAAAAAGTTGTACATAATCCGGTAGTAGTTTTGAGTAATATTTTTCTTCTTCGTAATTCCTGTGATTTGAATTAGTCTTTCGTTCCATGAAGTGGGAGAATTTGTGAAATAGTCTCACTAAATATCACTCGGTGTTTTGGTATAGCAGGAAATTCACTCTTTCCTGTGCGAGTCGTGAATTTATCGGTTATCATGGCACTTCTGGTGATATTACTTATGATAATATAGTAATGGTACAAGAATTCATACTTTCTTGCATTATTTGTAAATTTTACAATTTCCTAAAATTAAAAACGTTTAACGGAAAGGAGAATTATGCCATTTTTAAGGGCCCTTCGCTTCATTCAGAGAAACATCTAAATAAAAAAATTGGAGTCGCTTTTGCAAATATTTTGTTTTTAACCTGGGAGAAGTCATTCATTGTGTGAACATAACTGGTCGCCTGTAAGAAACCAGACGCGGAGAGTATTTCATCCTACAGATGTTCTCTAACATCATGAATTAATATATTTCGGTATTTAAATCATGGTTACACCATTAATTTCATTACCCAGTGTTTTTATTTAAAATATTAATATAAATTTGTTAAATGTATCAAATATTTGTTTATGCATTTTTTCCTTTTACATGATACTAAATAAATAAATAAACATTATATGCCAAATTAATTTGAAATTGAATATATATGTGAATGCTCCTTGCGTAGTACAAATGTTTTCTTCTTTTCCTGACGATTTTATCAAATTTCAAGTACACATAAAATATATTTATGTTTGAAAGATGATGAACGACATTTAAAACATATTAACCCAAATTTTTGCATACTTACATGCTCAGGCTTTCACGTACGCACACACACACACACACACACACACACACACACACACACTAACAAACACACACACACTCATACACGAATGCATATACTAGCATGTACAATTGCAGACATGTTTATTAATCCATTTTAACACATAAAATGAAAGAAAATACACTTTGTTAGAAACGTTTAAAAAATTAAAGTTACTAGTAGATAGATACTAACACGTAGTAAGTGGATCAATTGCAGCCAGTGATGTACTAAGCTCAGTTTCTGCTTTCTGTCCCACATTCCTAAGGCGAGTAATCCCTAGGAATGCTGTAAGTAAAATTTCGTAGAAAATTGAAAAAGCCAACCGTCCGCTCCACGCTTCCTTTATTGGGAGACCCGTGACACAGCGCCGACGGCGATATCCTCTCACCTTGCCGCACCAGGGGTTTGTGCCGGTCACTTAACTGAAATTTGTAGCGGGCAAAGTTAGTTCGTTGGAAGTAGCCTGGAGATTCTCCCGTGTTTTTAGCCAGACTTCTCGCAAGATTCTTCTTTGTTATTACATCAATGTAGTGCTAATTAAACAATGGATATCGCTCTTGTTAGTTTCTCAATACTGTAGAGTTTTTCGTTATAAATAAATATTTCTTTTATAATATCGTGATTTTTATTGACAAAACTATTGGTCATCAAGCACTATGTTCAGTGTTGCATCACGTATGTATATTTATTTTTTGTGCGATATTTATGCTCCCTCTTATTTTTTATAGCACTTAACTGCTATCTATCCAAGGATTTCTTAATTTTAGTTTTCCAAAACACCTGGAATAGATGTTTCTTCTTTCTGTCTTTCCAAGAGATTCCGTTTAACAGCACACTACTTGTAAATACTAAAAATGTATTTATTTATTTTAAAAATGATGCTGATTTCGACCAAGTGAGTATTAATGCGTAAACTTTAATTGCATTGTCCCATAGCTCCCTCGGCTCATTAATAGCGTGTTCTCCGATACGCGAGGAGTGGTCTACAGGAGGCATTGCGTCGTTCGGTCAGCCTGCCTTTCGAATTCCGTAATTGAGTTATACCGATCCCTGAGTGGAGTCGGTGAGTGTGCGAGTCAATGAAACCGATAAAGTTTTCCTGCTCTGCGGTCGGCCTTCATTTCAATCAGGAAAATGTGAGGTCGGTGCCTTGATTAGGATGCTGGATTCAAATTTCCTGCTAGTGAAAGCGGACACATGAATACATCACACGGTGTTTCCTTGGCAATACTTTAGTGAGTCTATCAATTATGCCCACAGGTATTAAATATTTTTGTTAAAATGAAATTGGTAAGATATTTTTTCTAAAAATGTTGTAGAAAATATTTTAAAATTAACAAATTAATAAGCAACCTCAATGAACATTCTACCAAAGATAAATATACCAAACATTTTACATTATTTTCTGAAAGCAATAAAGTTAACGATTTTTATATTAATATTAATTTCGTATTTATCTATTCTGAATAAAAACATTAAAATACATTAGAGAACTATTTTCGTATAGTAGCATATTATTTTACATATGTAAATTAATGTTTCCCTAGAATTCTTCACTAAATGTTAAATCTGCATTCGCACTAAATGTAAAATCTGCATAAGGGGGTTAAGTTAAATAAATTATATGATTTAGAGATATTACTAAATGAAACATACAGATTTCTTTAAACATTTCATACCCAGAATGCAATTTTTATATAATTTATATTATGCTTCTGTAAAATTTCATATTAAAAAGAGCAATTTAATAAATTTAAAATTTTAAAAATAAAAAAATAATTTCACAATCAATAATGTTTACTGATTACGTAGTAAATGATTGATTTATTATTTTGTGCCTCCGATAGCGTCAACTTCTATGGTTGATAAGTTCCCATAAGTACATGTTTTATCACGGTAGGTAGCTGTCACCTCCAATTGGATGGTGAGGTCTGGCAGAACCTTCACATAGGCTTGCGGGGTTGTTCCCAAACAGATATCTCTCACCGTGGAGGCACGGCCCCAGCCGCGACAAGCTTCAAGCCCCCAACATGTGTGGTAGTGTAGTTTGTGTGACTGTGTATGTTACGTGGGCCAACAGGAGAGGATGTAAAGATTGTTGCGTACTGTGATCCATTTGGCCGGGTACGGCCCCGGCCATCTCCTGGTGTTGATCGGAAAAAACACGGAAACCCGATCAGAACAATCGGTCGCTAGAATTATCCTCCAGAGATTTGGTATACAAGAAAATTAGGTCATCACCATTAATAACATCGTCGGCGCCATACGCGGTACATAAATGAGACAGTTTCTTCACAAGACAATAGCACCAGAAAACGGTTGTTCTGTTGCAAATGAGAGGTTTTTCGTCGCCTACCACGCCAGACGAGCTGGATATGCCCACGATTGTTCCACACAAGTCGCGCGTCGAAGCGTGACAAGACTGGGGGCGTCCAACTGCAAATTATTCATTTGCGTAATCCTTTTCCGCGGATCCGTGCCCCGTTTCGCCTCGATGGTGCGGGGAATCCCCGTTTCGCCTCGGTGGCGCTGGGGTTCCCGTTTCGCCTCTGCTATCACGCGGACGAATAGAAAAGGATGTGTGAATATTGGTCGTAACCCATATGGCTATATTTTTGTCAACCAAAGAAAAATAAAGTTATCCAACAATGGAACATGTCTTACTTTATATATGTACTTCTAGATGCTTTTTACACACATACTGTAACTCTATGAACACATTTCTCAGCAATTCGATCATAATGTATGTTTGGAGCAGACATTTGTTTTTGATTTATGGACTTATATTTGTACAAAATGTATTTCCAACCACTATCTTCTTCCGACACATTCATGCGCTAGTATTTGTTATTTGAGACTGCATTGAAATTTACTTTAAATAATTTTCAGAGTACAATTGAGCAACGTTATATTCATTGCAAGTATACTAAAAAGTTTCAAGAAATTGTATTTAAACCCTATACAATCGACTTGGGTTATAGTGAACTCAACTTTAGTGAACCCTCGATTATAGTGAACTGAAGGGACTTATCCCGTTTCGCTTACATCACAAATAAGCATAATAAGATTCGGCTATAGTGAACCTGAACCTCAGCTATGGTGAACGTAGGAAATAAGTCATGAAATTAAGTGGATGTCGCATGTTATTTGGCGAGTTGAAGGGCCTTCAGAGAGTGAGACAGTGTTTCAACCGTGCAAGAGGCATTGAAATGTGTCAAGGTCGCATTTCTGTACCAAGAGACAGAGGACAAGGCAGAATCAAGAAGGAAGAGAACACGAACTCTGAAGAAGCATATAGAAAAATTACTAATGAAATATGTACGAAGCAAACTCTGCAAAAATAATTGATTTTTTAAGGGCAAATAAAAATACTGAACTTTTCAGTTTGTGCTATTAATGAACTTTCCTGTACCTCGATATTAAAAAATCAATCGCACAGAGAAATTCTAATTAGTTTTGACATCACCGGATATAGTGAACCAAACCTGTTAGTTTCCAGAAGTTCATTATAACCGGAGTCGACTGTATGCTACATTTAAAAAACGTTGCCCTTGTCATTTTTAAATTCCATAATTACACAACACATCGATTAAGAAATAATTGAACATATTAATAAAAATTGTTTAACTCTGGAATAAATTAATAGAATTAACTATTTATTTAATAAACCAAACTATTGAAAATAAACAATGTACTGAAAGTAAAAGTATCAAATGAATTCAATATAATTACAATTACTGTAAAGAATGGAAAAAATATCCATTTTCTGGATGTCTAAAGGCTTGCCTCCGTGAATATCGATAAAATTCCCTTCAGACAGACCTTTTCTCATTAAGATGTCTACAAAATATTCTTACAATTTCAATGTGAAGTATGAGCGTTGGGTAAAGTTACTAGATAACGAAAAATGTTAAAACTGGTATGAAACAGTTTATTTCAGTGTACTAAATATCTTAGATTTTGACGCATTTTACGTACTTTTATACGTTTATACGACGCTTTTACTAATATAAAATGGATATATTTACATTGCGTGAAAGTTAAATTTAAGTATTTTTTCATTTCATTTTAATTTTTTTATAATATAATTTGAAAGTTTAAAATTCCAACATTTATTCTATGAAAACTATTGAGTTTAAATCATATGTTGTATTAGAATATTTTAAAGTAGTTTTTCTACAAGAGTTAAAATATTGCAATTTTCTATGAACGTGTAGGAACACAGTGCATCTTGCAAAATATAGAGCAATCATATCAAGGTCGCGGGCAAGGTATCGAGCTTACCAGAGCTCGCGGGCATTGCGTCCAGAGAATTGGAGCGGGATTTAAAAGTAAGGGGTGTACAAATTCCTCTGGAGTGGCGGTACATGATTGCATACTTGTCCCATGACAGTCTTTGAGAGAAGTTACCTAACGGTTATTGTCATACATTAGGTATATTAATTCCCATTTTCTATTTAAGGCAAAGAAATGATGCATTAAAATGAAATAATACACCGGTCTGATTTCAAATTCACAATTGAGAGTGAAATAAAAAAATGAATCAAATATCTTGATTTCGTAATCCTGTTTACTTAAGAGTGATATAAAAGTATTAATTTTTAGGTTAAGAGGTTCAACAGAAATATTATTGGCAGTTAAAAGCGCTGTCCGTCCCTACGCAAGAACTGTTATCTTATAGACACTTCTTAATTTATTTCACATTATTGCTAAATACAGTAATAACTGAACGATTTAATAACACAACATAAAATGAAAAAGAATTAATTCGCCATTCAAACACATTCCTATCACTTAGCCAAGATGTTTATATAAGGGAGAATTTAGTCAGTAAATAAACATCAAATACTAGTAATTAGTGAAGAATATAAACAATACAGTTAAGGGTTATTTGATAAAAAAAATACGGCCAGCATATTTCGTAAGAAGCCACTATTCACTGTCTCGTCCCGCTTCAGCTTACGCGTATACACCCCTTTCTGGATTTTAAGGGAAAATGAGTTCGACGTCAGGGGAATTAGCCCGAGCCCACAAGAGCGCCAGGCTCCACCAAGCGGGAAAAAATCTCGTGCGGGCGTGGTTTGACGTGCCTGGTATAGAGATTTCCTACTATTTATATTCAAACGAATTTAGTGAGAGATAACACAAACAGAACAACACCATTAATGAACACTCCTTTTAATGAAACATTATTTAAAAATTACTACTACCTTGAGAGAAATTATTTTAAGTCAATCAGTTGTTGCCATGTTTTGGCGTAGATTGGTGAGGATACACGCAAATCCATTTTCAAGGGCGACCTTCATACAGAAGGAACTTCGAGATCTTGTGTCTCTAGCAGTAAATAGTCTGGACAGTCAACATGAAATTTCTGAAGAGACGACGCACGTCTGCTTGATCTAAAAACTCTCAATTCATAGAATCTAGATGTATTTTTTCCACTTTCATACTGACACTTATTTTTAAAGCAAACCTTCTTGGAGAGAGTGAATAGTATTTTTACATGGTAATCAAGTAATCTTTGTCTGTGCGTCCCTCGCGATCAGATCCCTTTCGGTCCGGCAATCGATACAAATGAAGTGTAACTGGTCACGTCTTGCTTTCGTGGGGGTGGACAACATTGGTTTTTGGATCTACCCAGAATATTTTAAGAAATTTCTCCAACGAACATGTTTTTAAGAATCTAAAACGAGGTTTGGATATCTCACGGCATCTTTAGAAGGTATCAGTAACTCATGTGTTTCCTCTCGATAACTCATATCAATTTGAACAATTTTTAGCCGATTTTCTTTAGGATATTCTGAAAGAATTCTAGAAAAATATTAGTTGGGTTTTTGTTGGGGTTAATGCACACAGTGAATTAGTACAGTAGTAATACATTAGTGAATCGCTATTAATGATTATATTAATGTTATTTCTGGCATCATGAATCATTCCAACTTGATTAATCATTTTGACGATAATTTAACCTAATTTTTCAAAGAAACAAAAACTGAAACTATTTTATATCTACCTTTGTATACCCCAAAAATGAACAAGCGGAGCAACAGTAGTATGCTTAAAATGTATTTTTATAAAGAACTTCCAAAGCACACATAAAACTTTTTAACATAAAATTACCCCAAGGCGTCACGCTATGTCAGCATAGAATAATAGAGTCGAAGAGAACTACACAAACTAATTATAAGCCCGGATTTGATAATGCAATTTGTAACAATACTAATGCGTTGGTATTTGGAAATTTGTTTTGTAATTAATATAACATCGCGGGCAGTAAATTGCTTTGAGTGCAGAAGACTGAAAAGGAACGCCAAAATCTTTTTTTTTCTCCCTTTCAAAATTCAAACTTTATTGCTTATTTATCCTTGAAAATAGATTTTATTACATGGGAGTTCTTTTTCTCCCTTTCAAAATTCAAAATTTAAGTAGTATATGACTTAGTGTAGGGATCACAGAATTTTGAAAATGTGCACACAATTCACTTTTCCCCGTAGCACGTCATACGCAGTTTTTAACTGTTTTTTGACGTAAAATAAATAAATAAAATAAAAATGTAAAAAAAATAAATCTTTTCGATTGTTACCTTAAAGGGTGGTTAGATACGCCGCCGATTTCACAGAGGCGCGAATGGAAAGCACCCACCCTCACCCTCGTCCTCACCTCACCCTCAATCCCCCGCTCGATGCAAGAGCGGCTTCGCGCGACGGTGGCGCGCCACGCGTGAGAATTATCACCTGCAGGCCTCGACGCCGCGAAATGAGATTCCGCAACCAGGCCAGGAGCCTCTTTAAATCGCTCTCCCATGCAATCAGGAGGATTTTGCTTGGGAAATATGGTGTGTCTAGATTAATAAATTCTGTAGATCAGAGGTAAAACCCACAATATCCAGTTTCCAGATTTTGAAGTTAATGATAAGTAAAGACAAGGATTTATCAATAAAACTATAACGGATTCACTTTTTTTCAGAATTGATGGGTAAAAGTTAATATTACATGAAAGAGATCCCATCATTTATTACGAAAATATCGGACGAAAATTATAAAAAGTCATTTTCAAATTTCAATTAAAATAAACAAATGACTGAGTATTTTCCGGAGAATTCGGATACCTCAAGAACTATTTTCGAGCTCTTGAGCAACTTGTACATTATTCGATTGATAAACGTGATTATGACGCTCATTCTATCTGCACTCTGTGTCACCTTACGGTGTAAAATTATTAATATTTAAGAAATTAAATCGCTTTCCTCCGCAATGGAGACAATTTTGCTTGGGACATATGTAGTGTCAATATTAATAAATTCTGTAAATCAGAGATAAAATTCACAATGCCCACTTTTCAGATTTTGAAGTAAATGATAAGTAAAAACAAGGATTTACCAATAAAAGAAAAACATATTCACTTCTTTTCAGAATTCATGGATAGAATTTGGAATGATGGAGATCCCATAATGTACCACGTAGATATTAAACAAAAATAGCAGTAAGTCATTGTGTATGTTATTTGTCATTTTGGGTCAATCGTCCGGCTTTGGAGGCCAGATAACTGGGTCTCTAATAACTCATTACACAAATTTCAATTAAAATGATCTAACGACCGTCATCAATCAAGTACTCGTGCGGAGAATCGGGATACCTCAAGGACTATTTTATATCACTTGTGTTACTTGCATCTTACTCTATTGGCACCGTGTGATTGTGACACTCATTAAATCTGCACACGTTCTACACACGCAGTCGACTTCCTTACAGAGTGATAATCATTCAGATTCCCAGACACATTGTCCACTTCGAATTTTATTTCAGACACATGGGATGTCCATAAAACTTTCGTTCACTTTTTTATGTCTACAAATAAGAACGGTCCACTAAGCATTGACAATCATCATATTAAAATGTTCACTAACATTGTGTCCATTTTATAAATTTTTGTCTGCAATAATTATAGTCTAAATAAATAAAATACATATTTTACTGACTTACAATATTATACAATGAAATATTAGATACTTTTCCATCACTATCTTCAGAATTATACAATTTCATTCTATAGCAAACGCTACGCAAATAGAAATATGCATTATTATTTTCGGTATTTTCTTAATATCGGTCTACAATATTTCCCGAAATAATTTCTTATTCATTCGGAAACCACAACACCGTACATTATTTAAATTGTGGGCATATATTTCTGTGGACTTTAAAGAAAAAGGACAAAAAATGTAGACGAAAGGAAATGATTACTATATTTGAAGACATATAAATTAATGGAAAAAATACACAGTGGTCGAATCATTTATGGGCAGAAAAGAAGTGAACGAAATGTATGTGAACCAAATTAAAGTGGGAAATATAAAGTGGACAAAGTGTCCTGGAAGCAATAGTTCATGTCTTTGAAATTATGCATGTCGTTATATAGGCTTTCAAAGAACAGTAATTTCCGTGGGCAATGAACTGTGGGGATAAACAACACTGTCTATAGTATAAAAACTACTGCAGGAGCTGGGAACCGCATGTATCGCCTTCAGAAAATATCATCTCGAATTAAGAAAATCGTTTCTCGATTTTAATGTTACATCTGCTGGTACAGTAAAAACCTTATTTATTTAGAAAAATGTATGAAGTATACACACACTGTATTATTACTTTTATTAT
Organism: Teleogryllus oceanicus; assembly: GCA_964035755.1. Lineage (NCBI taxonomy): Eukaryota > Metazoa > Arthropoda > Insecta > Orthoptera > Gryllidae > Teleogryllus > Teleogryllus oceanicus. The sequence goes on from CAXIVR010000003.1 coordinate 184,335,866, forward strand.
ATACTATGTATGATAATAATAGGGAAATAGGAAATATAGAGTCATCCTTTTGATAAGATTTTGTTTGCGATTTCTCTGTGGATGTCACCAATACTAAAAATAACATTAAATTCTATTAGTCGAACATTGACAGATACTCAATACTTTACAATAACAAAATAAATTAATATTTCAAAATATTAAAAATCGAAAAATATAATAAACATACTTACAATTACTGGTCATTCCGGAATTCTTGCAATACATCATTATTGAGGATATTGGAAATGATTTGCAAAACCCGTTTTAGAAAAAGTTTGACAACATAATATGGAACTATGCTAGTGTTTAAGAATGTTTGTGAAAAGTGATAATGTATTATATCAATAAGTGAACACCATACACATTTGGAAATTATGAATTCTAGAAACATAGGAGTACTTAAATTCAAACAAAACCTGGCTTTGCACTCGTGTCCTCGTTTCGCGACATACTTTTAGTACTATTTTCAGCCACACGCCTCTTCATTATGTTTTCTCAGTAGCACGTTCAGTGCAGATTTATCGTGAGTCACAGAGAAAAATTTCTATGACGTTGTGTAGCGGAAGTTGTCGTCATAAGTGAAGTGCTTTGCTCCTCTGTTTGTCAAGAGCTGTCACCGTTGACTTGAAAGTACGTCACCTTCAACCTTGTTTCTGAAGTTTCGCGTCAGATTTCTAGAGTATGACTGTACTGTTTATGCCTTTCTGCACCGCCACTAGTCACGCAAGTCTTTTGAAGCAAAGCAAATTGAAAAATAGAAGAATGTAAATAAGATAAAATGCGAGATCTCGTGAGCTAGTATCAAACGAATGATATTATGCTATTTCGAGTATTTTGCTCATGCTGGAAGTAAAACCTCTGGTAAAGAACGTAGCGCAGATTTTCTGCATGTTTTTTAAGTAGTTGTAGTGTGTGTACAGTGTTAAATACAAAAAGTATATATAATTTTAATCTGATCTAAAAGACAAAGTTTGATTTATCCACGCGTATAAGCGCAACAATTACGGCAACTAGAAAATGTACTGTTCCATTGGAGGTGTCTTTAAAGATTTTACTGATATCATTCATATACTTTTAAATAATAAAAGTTTTAATGATAAAAAGTAATATTTGCAAATTATTAAGACGAGAAATTAAATACAGACATATCATTGTTTAATGCCACAAAATACTCTCAAGTGCACTTTCTTCATTTCGTGAAAGTTAGAGTATACATTTTTGTGCAAAGTAATTGTAGTAATATTTACAAAACAAGCGAATAAAATATAATGCAGCTTATCTAGGGAAACGTAAAAGAATATTGAGCAATTACATGAGTATACGGCTAGCTCAGGTGGTTGCTGTATTCTCGTTGCTCTCAATCCTGGCCTTCACTGTAGTAGGCGCGATATTTCAACGCTCACAATGAGGAACAAGAAGATATCCTAGTGGAATGGGGGCGACAGCATTTCATTTTGTATTTATAACTGTCTTTAAGCGTCACCTATCGTAAGTTTGTGAAAACAAGAATAATAGCATGAAGGTATCCAAAGGTAGCGATATTTCGTGGTAAGAAACTAAGTTCTTTATTAGTGCGTTAATTTAATCTGACCTGTAAGTATTTATGTTTGTAGCAAAACAAATTTTTTTGTTGTATTAATGATAAAAATATGACCATAAAAATCTATATTACCAGCTCCAAAGTGTCTGTTGGTTTTAGATTGGTTATTAATGAACTAGAAATGAAAATAGGTGAAAAAGTATCAAGTTATTTAAATATTTAGTGATTGTTTACCTTAACTACGTTATGTAAGTATACAAGTTTATTCTTTCTGTTGATAACAATTTGTGCGACCATCTTTAGCATGTGCTCCAAGCAAACCTTGAATTTCTAATTAATAATTTAAATTTCATTGAATAAATTTCATTACATTTTCTTTGTTATAAAATAGTATTACAATAAATTTTTACCAAAAAATACTACAATACTGTAAATTTCAAGAAATTAAGTAAGGTGATTAAAATTTTGTGCATAATCCAATGTGTTGCATAATCCGATAGAATAATCAATTTACTTTATCAGTTTCATTAAGATTTTTTATCATTGTGTAGTACAAAATGTAGACAACGTTCATTATTTGAAAATACTTGAACAGACTACATAGCTTTTATTACAAAGGAAAATTCATAACATTTTTGGTAATATCATGCTATTCTGATATTATCGTTTTTGTTGATTAAAATTAAAACTTCATTTTCATCGAAAGTATTAGCTAATAACTTAAAACCTAGGTTAAAAATTCTGCAACTTTTGGACTTCGTTCGTTCTGTGAATTTTGTTTGAAGCAATATTTTATTCAGGAATAAGTGAAAATAATTTTAAAAACACATTTGTATATCTGAGAAATTAATTCATTTCAACAATGAAAATATTAGTATAATATTTTCTGGAGGTTTATTCTTAAACAATACTTAACGTCAGCTCCCAGTCATAGATCACTTAATCGTCAGCGTGCAATGCTCTTAGATACATGGTCAGCTGGCACGCTTTCCATGACATGACCCCAGTTTCGATTCCTGGTTGATTGATTGATTTTTTCGTGTGTCCGGGCGCGTCAACTACTTCCGTCATTAGTCCCGTTAGTGTAGTGCATGTTTTTTTCTCGGGATATGCGCGGTGATCATCCCCCGCTGGATGGCGAGATCCGGCACCGACCTACCGTCGGCTAGTGGGGTTTCCCCCTAAGCAGGACTCTCCCACCAGCGGGGCACCGCCCCAGTCGGCACAAGCTCTAAGCTCCCGAACGGTCTCCCGGAATATGTGGTAGTGTGGTGCATGTTAGTGTGTGTGTGTAAGAGGAGAGGATAGAACAAGGAAGAAGAAGGACAGACCGCGCGCGGTCCGTGGCCCATTTGGTAGGGTACTGCTTCAGCATTCGCCTAGCGTTGATCAGAGAAACCACGGAAAACTATCGATAAAAGCAGCTGGCCGCTAGAATTCTCCTCCAGACTGCGACTGAATTCGACTTAGCTGAAAAGCTAGTGTCGAAAAACCTGCCGCGTCATCAGGACTCGAGCCTAGGACCTCCCGGACAGAAGCGCTGCTCTGACATCAGTTGTACTGAGCTACCGCTGCCGGTCGATTCCTGGTCGGGGTAGGTTATAGTATGCGTATTTCCTGCAATGTCTCAATATCTGTTGCTCGCCAGAGAAAGAGAGTTCATCAGAGATTGAGAAGACCAGAATACGGCGTAGGGATGTCTCTGTAGTAACCACAGGTAACCCCGTAACCCTAACCTTGTAACACATGGCCGGAAGACCGGAACGATGCAGGTAGACCTTGGAATTGACAGAGGCTTTTGTGCCAGCACAGACAGAAACATACATAAAGTCGAGCCAAATGTTGATTGGTAATAAACCTTTAATATATTAACAACTTGCAGGTAAATTTAATATCCATGGAAAATTATTCCTTATAAACACTATACTAATATGTTCATTATTGAAATCAATTAAGGCTTCAGATATATATATATATATATATATATATATATATATATATATAAAAGATTTGAGACATATTCTATTAGTATTATCCCAGTTACATGAGTTTTGTTCAATTCCGGGTATGTAACAAATGCTTGATAAAATAATGGGTGCCTCAGATATTACATAAAATAATGATACACATTTGTACTGAAAATACACCTGTTTTAATTTTTTTCAACAATACCTTCTCTCTTAGCACTTACTTGGCCGAAGTTTTGGACATTACATTGTAATTTATTACAAATTTGAAACAAATATTTTTAAGAGAAAGGAATGCGGCCTCTTTTTCTCTGTAGAAAGGACAGGAAGAATAGAAAAATATATATACACATATATACACACACCCAGACTACGAGATACAGAAAATAAAATTCAGAAGCAAGTGAATTCAAAATCGCGATTATGTGGACATCCAAAAAAATCAATAAAAAACAAGTGAATTGACGAAAAGGAAATAAATCATACACACAAAATCAAGGAAGCAAAATGCAAGGCCTCAACAAATATTACATTGAAAACAAAATTGTCTTATTTATCAATTCGAACAAATAATACCAAAACGAGAAAGGTCTTCTAGTCGCACACTATGCCTCCCATAAAACTATTGTAAATTCAGGTTCCCAGTGTAACTATCTTAGATTTGCAAAGTAAGTAGTTCTTTTCTCTTTCTAATACCGAAAGAATGTCTTTAAATTTTAGTAGTACTCATTGGAGAAGTATAATTCTAAGAATCATTAATGGCCTCACTAACATCTTCAAAAATGTAAATTACTCAAATTAGCAATAGATGTGATAAACAAAATAGAGTCAAATACCATGAGATAATACATAGATATAAAAACAACAGTCTCCGGGATATTGAAGACAAATGAACGGCGAAAACAAAACAAAGCGATTCATAACCACCAGTGAAGGGAAAATGACAGTAAAATATGAGGCAATAAAACAAATCCTTTCTGCACACTGAATATTCATACACTACCCTCCATTATTATTCAAATTTGAGGCCCGAATACTACAACTACCCGTATGGATGCACGTCACACATTGTTTAAAAATAGACAACGCTGAATGCAACAAGGCTCAGTGAGCACGGTGCACATGTGTTTCTTGTTGGATCAATAGCATACCAGAACCGCTTCCATATGCACCCGACAAAAGCGAGAAGTATTCTATTTGGATCCGGTTTATGCACACTATTCCATTGGCATTCATTCATCCGGAATGGCGGCTAAATTTGTCAACGAAAGTTTGTGCACAGTAGAATAGTTTTGAGGTCACAGGAACAAAGTTTAGAGAACGTGTTTACAAAGATGTGTAGTGTAATTCCACAGCTATTCACGGGACATACGCCAGGAAAAAAGCTACCAAGGAAGTATGTTAAAAAGAAATTATCACAATGCAATGGAGGTGGAGGTCCAAACAATAATCTATGTAAATACGATATGCTCATATTCCCACATGCTTAGAGAACAACTAGTTGCCTGTAGTAACAAAAATACTATTAAACAAAACCACACAAAATGCTTTTTCTAAAAAACTGCTAGTATTTTCCTCAAGAACATCAAATTATTTACTCTCGTATAAACCTGCAAAAAATACAAAAAATAATTCTGGAATTCTGCAGTATCATAGTATTGTTCATACGCATACTCTACAACAAATATTTTCACAGCAAGTATATGAAAAGGCGCTGCTCCGGAAGGTCCTAGGTTCGAGTCCTGATGGCAGCAGGATTTTCGACACTAGCTTTTCGGCTATGTCGAATTCAGTCGCTCCCTGGAGGCGAATTCTAGCGGCCGGCTGCTCTGATCGGTAGTTTTCCGCGATTTCTCCGATCTACACCAGGTGAATGCCGGAGCAGTACCCTACCAAACGGGCCACGGACCGCGCGCGATCTGTCCTTCCTCTTCCTTGTCCTATCCTCTCCCCTTACACACACACACTAACATGCACTACACTACCACATATTCCGGGAGACCGGTCGGGAGCTTAGAGCTTGTCCCGGCTGGGGCGGGCCCCGCTGGTGGGAGAGTTCTGCTTAGGGGGAAACCCCACTAGCCGACGTTAGGTCGGCGCCGGATCTTGCCATCCAGCGGGGGAAGATCACCGCCATCTCCCGAGAAAAAAACATGCAGTACACTAACGGGACTAATGACCGAAGCAGTTGACGTGCCCGGAAACACGAGAAAGTCAATCAACCAATCTTATAACACTAGTTTACGTTCATCCGCGCCAGTTGAGCGACCGTTTTCCTTTGCGGGTTTTAAACATTCGCCAAATGATTTAGTTTATTGTCTGATGTTTATTGTTTGCAAAACTGGTCGCTTTAAAATGATATTCCGATAATTTGAGTTAGACTTACAAAGTTATTGTTTAGAAATTTATGACTCTCAATTAGTCATTTATTGTAACTGACAACAACAAGATATTGTTGCAATAAAAAAGTAATAATAAATTTATGAATAATTTAAATTTTTACAAATTCAAACACTTCTTTACCATCCAGTTCATGTGTTTCATGATGTCATGTTGCTTCAGAAAAATATCGATTTTAGTAAGCCATGCATTGTTTTTGTATCCAAGAAATATTTGCAAAAGAAAGGTACTGACCATATTACGGATAAAATATAAGAAGATGGCAAATTCATGAAAACATTACTTCCCACGAAAAGTAAAGACAGGTATGAGTGAATACAAAATGTATAAATGTTTGGGTGGAAAAAGTTGTCAGCAAAGTTATCAAATCTTTTTGGCCTCATAAAGGTGAATTCAATGACTAGTATAAGAATTCTTTAATCAAATTTCGATTGCTCCTGTACCTACATACATCTGCATAATTATTAAATGAATATACAGCAAAATAACAAATACGCAGCCTATTCAGCATTTCCGTATATAGAGAATAGCATGTAAAAAGAAAACTAAGCCCGACAGGTAAAAACTGATTTCATATTCAAATTCAGAGTCCAAGTCTTAGCTAAAATCATTATTTACATTCTTTGACACAAACATTTTCTAGACCAGCGTAATTAGTGATTATAAATACTTCTGTATAAGTAGTAAGTAGTGTAAAGTGTAGATCATTTAGCATATACGTATACGATCGCATATGATCCGTGGCCGTATGTGACCGCATAATGGTTGGAATTGAACATGTGTGTGTGGTGGGTGAGGATAGAGGCGTGATTGCAAGTGATTTTCTGAGGTGGTGTTTTGTTTTAGGAATTGAAGAGGCCGACGTCAAGAATGAGACTAGTGTGTAAACGCCACAAAATAAATAGTTTAGATACAGTTTAGATCATTGTGTGTATTTATTATCTCAACGACGCTTTCCCCTTTTAGAGTTTCTTCCTCAACAGTATTATTGCCTCTCTCTTCCGCGGCTTTGAATGCAATGGAAGAACCTGTTAACCACCAAGTCAGTAATGTAACACATGAGACACAACCTGTAAGGAAGGCCCATTTATTTTCCTGGTCGCCTACCGTACACTCCAAATAAAATTCATAACACTTCCTTACCAAAGGATTAAGGTTTAATTTTTGCGATTTCAGAGTTAATTCTCCACAGTTGTAACTTAATGTATTTGGGCTATTTACACAGTTATAGGCATTTCTTCTTCTGAATAATACATAGCACAAATCTAATACAAAGAACAAACCTTCACGAACGTCGAACAAGCAGTTACATCAAAACCGCTTTCCACGCTGTCAGATCTCTCGATGCAAGAAACGCAACGCGAATCTATCTGGGCAATCGAAGAAAAAAGGAGGTATCAAGTTTACTCACAACAACTTATTCTTTCATGTAGAGAAGAAGACACATGAACAATTGGAGATATTACGTTTTGAATTTACGAGGTTATGTCGAAAATGATATTAGAATATCATTAGGTAAATGGTATAATTTGATGACACTGACACTGCAAAAAGTAATTTCATGTTTTGGCCAGCATGAGATTACTCAATTGAAGTTCATCAGAAAGTGTGATCGAATACGTTTTCTACTTGTGAAGTTTGTTTTGAGAGTAATATTCTGGAATTCTTTGAATTTATTCATACCTTAATAAGTGGTCAATATAATAATAAATTTTATTTTACTTTTGTCGAGAATAATTTTAAGTACAAACGAATAGATATATTTTGAACCAGTTTACACAACGGAATCTCGTTATTCTTTTCGGAATATTGTTCCAGAGGAAATCAATTCACAGACGCAAACGGGCCCAGAGCCATTCTCGTCTTCTTATTTTGTCGACGAAACGAGAAAAGAGAAGCCAGTGAGTGACGCGGAGTTTGCCGAAGCGAGACAAATGAACGCGGTGTACCGCTAAGAAAAGAAACCTGTCAGGATTTCTTTCCAGGGATTTCCTCTAACGACCTGGCAACGGTTTCAGGCCCCCCCAGGCGTGGAGGTGATCGTGAAAGTGAAAGTGAAGGTAGAGGTGGAGGTTAAACTAGAAGTGAAGGTGGAAAAGAAGTTGTAGGTGAAGGAAAACGGTGGATATAGAGGTGATGGTGAGGATGAAGATGGATTGGTTGGTTGGAGATTCCGGGCGCGTCAACTACTCAGGTCATTATTCCCGTAAGTGCAGTGCATTCTCTTTTTCCTCGGGAGATGGCGGTGATCTTTCCCCGCTTGATGCCGAGACCTACCGTCGGCTAATGGGTTTTCCCCCTGACCAGGCATTTCCCATCAGCGGTATACCGTCCCAGCCGGGACAAGCTCTAAGCTCCCGACCGGTCTCCCGGAATATGTGATATTGTAGTGCATGTTGTGTGTGTGTGTGTGTGTAAGGGAGAGAATAGGACAAGGAAGAGGAAGGAAAGATCGCGCGCGGTCCGAGGCCCGTTTGTTAGGGTGTTGATCGGAGAAACCACGGACAACTACCGATCAGAGCAGCCGACCACTAGAATTCTCCTCCAGACAGCGACTGAGTTCGACCTAGCTGAAAAACTAGTGCCAAAAATCCTGCCGCCGTCAGGACTCGAACCTAAGACCTCCCGGACAAAGACGCTGCAGTGACATCAGTTGTTGCACTGAGCTAGCGCTCCCGGTATGAATATAGAGGAGGTGGTGAGTACGCAGTGGGGATGGAAGATGTGAGAAATTGATGGAGGTTGGGAAGGTGGTATACGTGAAGGAGGCGTACGTGGATATGGTAAAGGTAATGGCGGTGTCGATGGTGGAAGAGGTGGCAGTCGAGGAGTCAATCGAGGTAGAGGAGGGAACAGAAGCATTGGTAGATGTGGAGATGGCGCTGGTAAGTGTTGATTGTGCTAGTGATGGTGACGATGATTGAGCTGAGGAAAGATCGAACATGGCAAGTAAGGAGGAGGAGCATTTTTGAAGCGGTGGTGATGATAAAGTGAGAGAGAAGGTAAAGGTAGAAAATAACAATGTTGGTGATATTCAGAGTTGGTTTTAGAATCCAAGGGATGACATTGTCCCATTTCAGTAGAAAACGTTTTTCGAAAAAAGTTAATAGAATCGATAAGCAATAGTCTCCATAGGCAATATAAAAGAATGTGAGAGAGTGAGGGTGGGTTCAGTGCATCAACTCATGCCACTGCAAGGCCTCTGAGCGGGAGGTTGTAGGTTCGAGTCCCGACAGTGGCAAGATTTTCAACTCCAGCTTGTCAGGTAGGTCGAATTTAGTGGCTGTCTGGAGAAGAATTCAAGAGGCCGGCTGCTATGATCGGTAGTTTTCCGTGGTTTCTTCGATCAATACCAGACGAATGCCGGAGCAATACCTTAAGAAATGGGCCACGGTCCGCGCGCAATCTTTCCTTCCTCTTCCTTGTCGAATCCTCATCCCTTACACACACACACACTCACACACACACTAACATGCTCTACAACACCACACATGCCAAGAGACTGGACGGGAGCTTAGAGCTTGTCCCGGCTGGGGCGGTGGCCCGCTAGTGCGACATAGTTGGGGTAAACTCCGTTATCTGACGGTAGGTCATCGACGGATCTCCTCATCCAGCGAGGCATTCACTACACTTACGGGAATAATGCCCTCAGTAGTTGACGTGTCTGGAATCTCTAACAATTAACCATCCAACCAACAATAAGTGTATGTGAAAGAAAAGAAGGAAGAGAGATTCGTCCCAGCAGGTTTGCACGAAATTATGTACAAGAGAGGAAAATCAAGCATTACGTGGATATTAGTGGGCTAGAAAGAAGAAATATAGCTTCAAAACAAATGTAAGTGAAACGGGGAAAATTGCGGAGTGTATATGTGAAACGGTAGAAAAATCCTTCAAACCTCATTGGCGAAAGATATCCTGAATGATGTAATGGGGATGATAATTATATCCACTTCACCTCCAGTTGGAGGTGAAGTGGATATAATTGGGAGAGAAAAGAGCATAAATATCAAAAGAAGGATTGAGTATAGATGAAATCTGAGTGTGTAAGAAATATGGTAAGGGGAGAGGAAATAATGGTAGGGAGAGAGGAAAAATAATGATACATATATAGAGGGAGAACACAGAAGAAAGAAGCGAAGGTGTTCTATTCATTTATCAATTTTGTTCCTTGGTTTCATGGGAGGAGTGTTCTTATGCTTTTGAATTAATTATTTTGGTACATCTCTTATGTAAAAACGGTCATTCTCAATCTGTCTGTAAATGAATAAAGATCTATTCTAGAGACATATACATTTATTAAATACATAACAGAAGGGAAATGGAAAAGACAGCTACAGGATGAACAAGGGATGATTGAAAAATTTGGAAGTGGTAGGTTGGAGGAAAGAAAGGGAAGGATGAAAGGAAGAACTAGAGGCTTAACGACATTGGAGGGGCGAGAGGTAGGAGGAAAGCGGCGGTAGAAGAGAAGATAGACGAAGGAGAAAACGATGTTGTGCGGGGTCTGCCTGTGCTTCTTCGGTCCGTGCTTGAAGGAGCTGCTCGGCACCAATTTGCGAGAACGGCCAACGATTTGCTCGAGCGGCAAAGAAGTCGGTGTAGCGTTACGGCCACCGGCGCTGCCCGGAAGGAAACGAAAGAAGGAACAAGTTGCGGTGAAATAATCACAAGCTTACGTCATAATCGTCGGTCGTCCATTGTACATCTATGAATATATTTTCTACTCGACACAAGCAAATTTGTATACTACTGAAAGTTTATAGGAATAGAAACCATCAGAAACACATACTGTAATTTTGCAGCGTTATGCCCAATTTACAGCAATGAATATAATGATATATATTGTAATTTATACAGTTTTTAATAGTGATATAATATTAAAACACTATTTTCTTGTAAAGCAATTGGTGGATAATTTACATATAAAATACTCGGATAAAATACTAATACAGATAAAATACTAATACAGATAAAATACTAATACAGATATAAATTATGATCAAAATATAACCAAGTCGTAACTTACAACAAAACCTTCAGATATTTTAAAAATGTATCTTTATTTACAGTATGTCATCGGTAATGTATACCAGAAATTTGTGCAAAATAGTTGCTTAGATTCGTAAGACAGTGGGACATTAAGTCGTTATGAAGCAATTAATATTTCGAGTAATACAATCCTTCAGCTTCAGTTTTTCCTAAAATTGGTAGGTTTCAAAATTGTTTATAACGTTTTATATATTTGTATTAAACAGTTATTTAAGTATCAAGGCCTCGAGGGCACACGTTTTGATCAGTTTGTAATATTCTCTGCTATGTTTTAATAAACTGGAACATATCTAAAATTCCAAATTCTTATAGCTGATGATAAATGATGATAATGGATTACTAAAGTTATTTTTAATCTCTCAAAAAAGGGATTATAGAACATTTTATTTCAATTTTTAACACTGCATTTTCCTATACAGTAAAATTTGCCTAAGCCAGAATCGATCGGGACACAAAACAATTCCTGTTTAGAAAGGTTTCCGTTTTATGCAATGTTGTGCATATTATGACCTGATCTTCATTTTTCTGCCCTGAAGCAGTAAATTACATTACTTTATTATATTTTTCAAAATGCATTATCATGTAACGTATTTATTGAAGAAATGGTAAATAAATGAATATTGAACACACTTCATTGAGAGCTTCTTATATTACTTGAAAATTACAAACTTTCCTGGCGGTAAACGGACTAGTTGCAAACACTTTCTACGCACAATGTACAACCCAGCACTGTGGAAATTTGGAATCTTTAAAAAAATATGATTAATATTTTGTAATACTACCTACATTATAATCATGATAAACTACTATTTTTTAAAAAATACTGCATATTAAGTTAATTAAAGAACTAGTTGTAGGTAAATATTTTAAGAAAATCCTTGTATCTTCAAAAATAAAAATGTTCCACTATTCGAAAACTTTCGAATGTTTACATATTCCGAATATTCATGGTTAACAATCGAACCACTTTTTAGGCAGCTTTTGACAATCTAGATAATATAGCGTCCACTGTGATTGTTTTAACTGTAGATAGAACTGAAGGAGCAACATGTAAGGACAACACCAGAACTCACAAACCCGGCACCCTTTGAGTAGAGGCAGCTCCCGCCTCAGCAACCTAGACTACCAGGATGGCAAACAGTTCTATTCTTTCGAGAACTTAAAAAAATTAGAGTTTTATTTGAGAAAATTCTGAAAAATGTCCCCAAGGATTTCATATGCATTACCCTAGAAATTTAAAAATTCTTTTCAAAATAGCAGGACTTGGAGACGAGTGAAATGGACTCGCAAAAAATTAACTTTTGGAAAATTCCTACGAATATATTAAGTGCCCGTGTTGACGATCGGACCGACCGCAGGTAGGAGATTACGAAAAAATCACTTTTTGGGTATTAGGGAACATTAAAACATATCCTTCCGTGAAAGTTTCGAAATCGATTTTGCTCAGCATTTCATAACATTCTCTGTACTAGGTATATTATTTCAAGTATATGTACGTATACGAAAAAGGATTGCTAACATTGTTATAACTACATGATAAACAAAGTTTTGAAATCTGTTTTAAGTATTCAAATAAAAATACCGCTTGGGATAATCATTGAAATAAATGCTATTTGTCGAAAGGGGTGTATTAGAAGTGCATACAAACGCCAGCGGAAGATATGTGGGTGTCTGAGAAATTTCATTGCATGTTTCCAAACAACTCTCAACACAAAAACACAAATATCTTAACAACAATTAAATGAACGTACTTCACTTCTTATTTTCCCCTCTCTTTCTCAGTATATTGCACATTTTGTAACTGATACTTACAGAGTATAGTCTCTCAGTGATTTGAGTTAGTAACAGTTAAATAAAACGAATTAGTAAGCAAATATAATGCCACGAAATACTTAAGTAAACTTGGGGGGCAAAAATAGTAATTTAATTAATACATGAATAAACATAGTGGTTAAGTATATACTAATCATGAATTTTGGTATTCAATGAAGTCAAAGCCCAAATACAAATCGTTTGATGTTAAATTACCTTAGGTACAAATTGAAAAGTAAATTCATCCAAAATCAGCCGCTTAACAAGACTTCCAAGAAGCGTGGTTTGCATTTGGGTCGTCTCGTTGGGCGACGAGGCTGTCCTGCATTCTGCAGATCGATCCCCAGACGCAGACACCGGCTCCCTGCTGCATCCGCACCACAGCAACTGCATTCGACCGAAGAACCAGCACCACCCCGCCGCCCCACTCACCCCGCACAGGCCAACAACCAATGGTACCTTTGCCCTCGCACTCCGCCCCCCTCACCCTCCGCCCTCACCCTCCGCCCTCACCCTCCCCTTCCGTTGCCCCCTGCCCCGCCCTCTGCCTCACCACCTGTTCTCGGCCTACTTCCCTACTCTTCCTCTTGTATTCGCCCGCCTTTCTCGCTCTCTTCCGTCATCCTCTACCATCGCGCCCTCTCGTCCCCCCTGCCCTCGCCCCTGCCTTCGCTCTCTACTATCGTCACCTACCATCGCCCTCTACCTTCGCCCCCTCCTGCCCCCCCACCTCATCCTCTGCCCTCGCCCTGCTATCGCCCTCTGCCATTGTCCACTTCCCTCGCCCTCTACCCTCGCCCCTTCCGTCTGCTTTGCCCACGCCTCCTGAGCCCGTCCCCCTGCCTCGGACCTCGACCTTGACCCTTGATCTCGGCCTTTGACCTAAGCCCTCCATCCTCGACCTCAGTCCTCGCCCTCCGTCCTCGAACTCAGTCCTCGCCCGCCAACCTCTGACAACGCCTTCGACTTCACCTCCTTCGTTGCCACTGACTTCTCCCCCCTTAACATATGCTTTCCCCCCTGCCGTTGAACCCACCAGATACCCTCTGTCCCACCTTCGCCTTCGCCTGTCTGTCCGTTTCCCCCGCCTCACCTCCTGTTACCAATCAACATTGCTGGCAATAGCTCCGCCTCCACTGTCAACATCTCTGGCATCCAATCCACCACCATCCAAACGCACATTTTTCTGGAGCTTCCTCCGTCCAGCAAACAACACAGTTACTACCTTCTACATACGCATAATGTTCTCCTTCTGCAATACTACATTTGTCACCACGTCCAACGCGTGAACGGTGTTTGCCGTCACTTTCCGCGGCCAACGCAGCACCACCCCATTGCTGCCGCCCCCTCCGCTCCACCCGACCCAACCCGCCCCCACCCCCTCACGCCCCAGAGAAGGCCGCTGCCTCGACGACGAGAATAAACGAGCAACTCATTAAAGCCGACGTGCCCCGCCCGCAGGAAAGACGGCGCGCGGAGAATGACTGGTACGTGGGTCGGCCCGAAAGCCACAAGGAAGGGGGCGTGCCAGAACGTTGGAGACACTTTGTGGATTGATTTTTTTCGTGTTTCCGGGCACGTCAACTGCTTTGGTCATTAGTCCCGTTAGTGTAGTGCATGTTTTTTCTCGGGAGATGCCGGTTATCATGCCCCGCTGGATGGTGAGATCCGGCGTCAACCTACCGTCGGCTAATGGGGTTTCCCCCTAACCAGGACTCTCCCACCAGCGGGGCACCGCCTCAGCCAGGACAAGCTCTAAGCTCCCGACCGGTCTTTTGGAATATGTGTTAGTGTAGTGCATGTTACTGTAGGTGTGTGTGTAAGAGGAGAGGATAGGACAAGGAAGAAGATGGACAGATCGCGCGCGGTCCGTGGCCCGTTTCATAGGGTACTTCTCCGGCATGCGCCTGGTGTTGATCGGAGAAACCACGGAAAACTACCGATCAGAGCAGCCGCCCGCTAGAATTCTCCTCCCGACCGTGACTGAATACGACCTAGCTGAAAAGCTAGTGTCGACGCCGTCAGGAAGGAGGTCCTAGCCGTCAGGCCTCGAACCTAAGACCTCCCGGTCAGAAGCGCTGCATTGACATCAGTTGATGCACTGAGCTACCGCTCCCGGTGGAGACAGTTTGTGATTATGATGGTGGTAGTAGATGTTGTGATAATAACGATGGTTGTTATGATAATGATGATGATGATGATGATGATGATAATGATGACAATGGGGGGTGACTGCTTTAATAATGGGTCGAGTTCTGCTAGTGTCACAATTTTCAACACTAGCAAGATAGCTGGATTCGGCGGCTCTCTGGAGGAGAATTTTAGCGACAGACTGCTTGGATCAGTAGTTTTGCGTGGTTTGCCCGATCAATATCAGGTGAAAGCTGGAGTACTACCATAACAAAAGGACCACGTGCTATTTTCCTTTCTTCTTCTTCTTTCTTGTCCAATTTCTCCTCTTACTTAAACACTAATACTTTCTCTCTCACACACACATGTTTTACGCTACCGATTATGACGTTAGTCTAGTTGGGAACTTGGTGCTTTTCTCGACTGAAACTGTACTCCGCTAATGGAAGATATCTCGAAGGAGACAAGCCGACATGTACGTTGGTACCAGATCTCGTCATTCAAAAATAATAGAGCACCGCCACCTCCGAGAACCGAACTGCTCCAGCATTAATCTGGAATTGGTCGGAGAAACCACGGTATACTCCCCTGAGCAGTCGGTCACTAAAATTCTCTCCTTCAGTATGAGGCTGAATTCGACCTAGCTATATAGCTGGTATCAAACCTCTGCCACCGCCGGTTCTCAAACCCTGGGACATCGCATCCAGAGTTTCTGCCGAGAGAGCGACAATGCTGACTCCGGGTTCAAGACGTACACGTAAAATAAATAAAAAGTAAATTGACGTTGACGTAATACGTTGACGTAAAATAAAAATACGTTGACGTAAAATAAAAATACGTTGACGTAAAATAAAAATACGTTGACGTAAAATAAAAACACGTTGACGTAAAATAAAAATACGATGACGTAAAATAAATAAAGACAGCCGGTGAAGGCAGGCGGAGAGAGACGGCAACCACGGCGGGGCCAAGCCGTGAAGTCGAATCCGCCAGCGCGGGACTCGACGCAGCTGTCTGCCGCGCAGTCGAGCGAAGTCAAAAAGTGCACTGCGCCGCCTACTCGCTCGGGTAATGAGCTGCCTGCTTCCTCTTTAAGCCTTTTGTTGCGGTGTCGGTGGGGAAAATGGTGGTTGGGCGGGACGCGCTCGGGCCTCGAACACGGAGCTTGGCGTTCCTGCCGCATGAAGGTCACAGGGTGAGCGTTACTGGAGACGCTGCTGTTGGCGGGGAAATTCCACTGACGTTGCTCTCAAGTAAGTCGGAAACTGGGGCCGCGATCGCCACCATTCTCTTCGGGAAACGTAAGAAGTCGGGCGTCGTTCTTTTTACTACACACATTGATTTAATGCTTTAACATATTTATTTACTGCTTTTATAAATTTCTTATTTTTGATCTCAAAGTGCTCGCTGTAGTATATTATTTTAGGGCAAATGCGTTTTTATTGCTACAAAAATTAAACTCTATCTGAGGAGGCGAGTATTGTAAAAAGTACAACATCGTGCACATGCATTCAATTCAATCTGTATTGCCACTATCTGTTTAACAATTGGTGTCAACACATGGCAATGTTGGGGGAACGTCAGACAATAGAATACTGTCAGAACCACGTTCCCACCTCTTATAGGGCCTTCTTTAAAGAAAACAAACAACCACGCTGTTGTAAAATTTACTACAGCGCGTTTGCCGAAGTGTTAACCTTTAAGTCTGCAATGATCCAGAATATATTTTTCCCATTTTGCGGATTCAAGTTTTACATGTTTTTCAAAAGATGAAATTATCTGAAGTGCAGTATTTTGTAGTATGTTGATATAAAATGTCTCTTTTGTCGATTGAGGTTTTCGATTTTCCTTCAGGAGCGTCAATTGTTAAGATATTAGTTTGGGGGCAATTGCTATCTAGTGATGCTTACAAAATCATTAGAGGAACACCCCCAGTGATCTGAGTTACGGTTTTCAAATTACAATTAACATGTTTATTTTATTTGACAGAATTATTTTAATTTATATTTTCTACTATTTTCCATTTGACGATTAAACCAAACATGAATAAGACGTTAATACTAGAAACTTTGAATATAAAAACTCAGAATACAATGAATACACTAATTGACTTTAATATATTACATATTTTTCAGCAATAACACACTCTTTTTTCATACTACAACCAATAATTTCCAAATTCCATCTTTCAGCTCTCTCTTCACTTCCGGTATTCCTTCTTGCTCTTTACAACGGCTCTATTTAAATGGTTCACGCTCAAGTTACAAGAGCTTCCATATGCAATTGGGTTTAATTTTAGTTATATTTTTTTTTATTTTTACGTTCTTCCTTTAACCAATATTGTAAATATCATTTTTGGCTTCTTTATTCATGAACTAATACATAATACATTTTCAACTGTAGCCTAATGAGGGAGACAGAACAGGCACCGAAACATCTACAATTTTCATTAAATAAAATGATGGAATAAATTTGGATGTATTTAATGGAAGTTTTTCGAAATTTAAAAAAAGGACCGGAAAATACTAGAAATTATAAATTATAAGAAAGGACAACAAAATCAAAACTAGTGGTAGTTCAGAATGGCACAGACATTCTTGTAGTAAAGGTTTCTAATTTCGTTGATGTGGACTGGTTTAGCGGTCTTGCCCAATACTCTTGCCAGCTCCCATTTATTGCCGCCCAAAGTGCTTTATTTTTAAATTTTCTCAACTTTTCGGTTTCATAATTGTAGAACTGAAGTATTACTTTAAGAATATTAAAGAAGAGTAAAATTTCGTGCTATATGGAAATTTTTATTCAAAAATGAAGAGTCATTTATAAGAAAATTGTGTTTAAGCGTTAATATAAACGCAAAATTTGAAGCTCTTTTTAACAGGAATATACTGAGTTTTCGGAAAACTTCATTTCAGATCATTTGAAACAATTCTATGTCTGTCGCAAATCCAATAACGTATACAAATTGATGGAATTGTGCATATATTAACGGCAAGAGAGATAGTTTAAAGAAATCAAATTTGTGTAATTTTGGAAAATACAAATGAATACATCAAAATGATCTTTACGTCATTGTACTCTGCAATTAGCACTATCCATTGGAAAAATTTCAAGAAAAAATTTGGAGCCATTTTTGAGAAAATCGCATTTGAGCGTTTCTCAAACGGTAAATTTGGGGTCATTTTTAAAGAAAACTGTTAAGTTTAAAATTTATTTCAAATTAGGAAACTGCATGCTTGTTGGTCAAAGATTCAAATTAAAATTAGAAAAAATAATAATTGACAACACAACCTGCATTCCTGTATCGACATACGGTACCTAAACCTCGGGCGACGTTAGAAAATTTATATAATTTGAAAATAATTTAGTTAAAACTTTCAGAATCAGAGAGAATCACTTCACCTGCTCTAAGGTTCTTATCAAAAGATGTACTACACTGAGTATACAGTTCAAGTAAATATCCAAGAAATGGCCTCAAAGTATCATCCTTAATGCCAGGAAATTATAATCTAACTTAAATCCTCCCAATATCATCCAAGAAATATCTCGTCTCAATACAATTTTCGCGCATCTCTTTTACCGTTTTGTAAAACAAGTTATTTTATTTTGTTCTAATTTTTAATTCTTTTTTGTTAGAGCTCAGGTAACAATGCAACGGAAAGTGCCAATGGAGACTTCGTGAGGGCTACATTTAATTTTATATTTAAAATGTATTTTTATATTGCGTTTACAGATTATATCAATGTTAAAATATTTTGTAAATATTTGTTGTGAAACGCTGAAGTTACTAAATATTTTTTTCTGCAATGGCACCAGACATATGATTTCTTTCAAATGGAAGTTGCACATGACATTCATAACATTTAATTCAATGGCTGCTCTTCTATTACAGACAATGCTACACTGTAATACGGTTTTATTTCATAAATTAACGTTCTATTATACTGAGAAACACAATAAAATTACTCAATAAAATTGCTAACAAATGTAATGTTATACGCTCATACTCATTCAAATTCATCAGAATTATATCAGATGGAAATAAACAGTCCACAAAAATACAGATTATGCTACAGTTTGCATGTAATTTCACATTGACGTGTGAAGCAATCAGTGAACTGCACTACTCTGGTTCACGAAGTATATCTGCAAAGAATAAATAACAAGAGATTCAGCGTTATCAATTTGCAATGAAGAAAATGATTGACTGTGGAGCACAGTATTTTCCATTCGAGATATAAAAATAAAATTTTCATACAACTTATTTTTTCAAGAACTTGAGATGTTCGTGAATGGAATGATTACTATTGATTAAGTACATTTGCGGTACGTTGGCATTCATATGTTTTACAGACGAATACCATTATGCTTAGCAAAATTAAACACATTTCATTTATATATCACCCTTAAACCCATCAGCTATCGTTGAAATTTCCTTCAATAAAATATATGAAATCTTGAATACCAAAGCATAATTCAATTCTACATTATCTTTAACGGACAATTCTTTAAAATTACAAAAAAAATTAAGAAAGAAACCTCCAATATCAAAAGTGTTTGTAAATAATCCCGTTTTCTATTACTTTGAAATAGTAAGGAAAGAATAGATTTTTTGCTGTGCATTCCTATTGTCAGAAAGGGAAAAACAACGATATTAACCAATGAAGAATGCATTTTATCGTGACAATTTACAGATATTTTTATGAAGTTAGTAGACTCTAGAAATCATGAATTCTTGCTTCGTCGCATTTAGTAAAATAGCGTTTTAGAATATTCATTTTTTGTCTCTAAAGGGTGCTGCCTATTTACGCGCCAGTACTGTCGGAAACAATCCAAAACTATGTGATGTATAGTCATTTCATCATTCATTTCAGAAGGGTCATGTCAGAAGCCAAGGCAACAATCTTTTTGTAATAAGTAAAACCGCAGGAAACAAAAATCAGGATATACGATTGAAAGTCGCTGAAATGTTCTTGACAATGCTGGTACTAAATTGGGATCTGGGTACAAAGCGCTGTGGGTAACTGACTTTCAAAATTGCGTGAATAGAGACTATTGTTTTATTCTTATAACATGCGCACAAAACAATACCGTGTACGTAATTTTAATGCGCTTAGAATTTAACAACCGTTATAAAAATCCCCCAAGGCGTCCACACGTCTTTACCAACGATGAGGAAAGCGCTGAATGGCATCAGCTGTGTGTGATGCAACTATGCGCGCCACTTCTCGTTGAAGTGCTGTTAAGGCACACATTCTTTATTTGGCGAACACCGAGCCACCGCTCGCCAAATCCCGAGTAGTGTGGATGAGTTGCTTGCTATTTGCCGAGTGACGAACATTCGGTGTTCGCCCTACCCACCGCGCTTTTGAACCCATCAAAGGGAGCCAACATTCGCTGAACACGTCAGCTGCTCGGGACAGGGCGAGCACTAGCTCGCTGCTCGGCTGATGCCGAATGTGTGGAGCCGTCATTATGATGTCCTCTGGTTGCAAACCGCTTCCCACGCAGCAACCTCTTCAGTTTTGGAATGAGATGTAAGTGGCATGGACTTAGATCAGGGGAGGGTGTTCCAAGATCTCCCACCCCCACCGCCGCACAAGGTTCTGGACCCAGGCTGCAGTGTGGCTTGTTGCATGATCACAGGGAGTATTGGATTTTTAAGAAGCCTTGGAAGTTTCATCCGCAGTGTACGACGCAGGAATGATCTGTAGTACGTGGCGGTGACAGTTTGGCTCTCGCGTACAGGATGGTACACGAGAATCCCTTGGCTGTCATGAGCATAACCTACGTGCGGACGATCTGCTGTGGTGCTGTTTGATTTCAGGTGCTGAGGGGGCCAAACACTGGAAGGAGAATGCGCGACGTCCGCGCCATAACGTAATTGATGAATCATAATCATAAAAATAAATGAAAATATTTGTATCTATTCTGAAACATAGTTACCAGTTTTTATAATTATGAAGGCGAATAAAATATATGCTTAATGTCCTATATGCTAGTAATGTGTAGTATAAAACTTATTGGTTCAGGTAAATCAATTCATCTTACGACTGATACATTAAGAAACTAATGATCCACCAACATGACATTATGTGTAAATAGTAAATTGACAATGCACTGAGCCACATAACAAAACAATATTAGCATCATTATTTTATCTCAAGTGATGATCTCCTGAAATATGAATAATAGAAACCAAAGACTCCCAGATATTATTTGCGTAGACAAAAATATTTTTAGACAAATTAATTTTTGCTAATATTTTTTTAGAAAAATATGAATGAACTCATTCATTGGGCGCAATTGATATGCAAAACAACTTTAAAGATTAGTCTTAATATGTAAATGATCATTCATAAATTACACACCACTCTTCAAACTTCCTTCGCATATTGAAGAAAACATTTTACTGGATGGACTGAGAACACATACACATTTTCCTTTTTACCATTTTGAACCCAAGATCTGTGTAAATAGTCAAATTGAGAGTCCTAGTGAACAGCTGCCCTACTACTTAGAGAATTATTCACATTTCTTCCCTTCTTGCAGTATTCTTTCTAATGGAGCGAGTGCGTACTTCAGCAAGTTGATCTTCCCTCTGAGTAGCCAATTCAAAATTTTAGTAGACTGCCCATCTCTTGGCATTTGTAATGTGTTTTGACAATTTTGACACTCGTTTCGTCAAACAATTCAGTTACAACAAATTTCTGTAAAAGAAGACGTTGTTTAGATTGTATACGATATCTATATATTGTACATTGTACATTTCTGTATATTCTGTGCTGTATATTATTGTACTTATTCTCTCAACCTACCTCAATTATTAAACACTTTCAAACTTACAATGATTTCTTGCCACTTTGTATATAACACGGATAAAGAGCAATGCCTGAACATTGACATTCTTTACCACTTCAGTTACGACATTCTTTCAAATGTTCACACAGGAACATTACATATACTTATTCAAACCCCAATGAATTTCGTAATAATTCTGGACATTTATGAAATCAGTAGTAGATCTCAGACGTCATCCTCTGGTGGCGCGCAGCTGAACTATTGGCATTGATGCACTCTTGAATCTGTGATGTAAGCGATGTGCTAGGCGAAAAATTTCCAGAAAAGTAATTATTTTGAAAATATACTACTGTTTATGTTTGTAAATCATAGCCTATTACTAGAGGAGTACTCCAGGCCTTTAAATGATGCTAGCACAAAAGTTTCATCGGCATTGCTTCAGAGAATTCAGAGATTACCGCGCTGTAAGACAACGCTTTCCTGTCTTTATATATTCGTATAGATTAATGGGTACTGCATTGAGAACACTGCGTTAAAATACGTGGTCTTAGCACGTCTACACAAAATATATAACGGCATTTATTTAAAACTTAAAACTGTTTCCAACAAATTATCAGACTTGGTCTGGTCTACATAACCTGCAATTATTTTACATTCGCCACATGCTTTTTGCGAATGTTACTTTTTTTTCAGGGAATAAACATTCCTCTGAAACATGTGAAACGCTAGACCGTAGCTTGCAAAAGAAACAAACCAAAAGAAACAAAACACTGGCCGCACGAAGGGAGCTTTCCGGAAATTCACTCGCCTGCGGCGCGGCGCTAGCGCAGCTCTAATCCTTCACAAGGAGAATGCAGCGAGGGCTCAGCGCTTGAATATTCCGGGCGATCGGGAAAGTGAAACCGACGCATCCAGAGCCCACAAATAACTTCGGCAGCTCTCTGCGAGGCCGCAAGCAAAACAAGCACAAGAACGCGCCCGCACGTGAGCCAGGAAGCCCAGTGGGAGGAGGAGGAGGAGGAGGAAGAGGAGGAGGAAGAGGAGGAGGTGGTGGTGGTGGTGGAGGAGGTGGTAGTGGTGGTGGTGGAGGAGGTGGTAGTGGTGGTGGTGGGGAGGAGGATGAGGAGGAGGAGGATGAGGAGTAGGATGAGGAGGATCAGGAGGAGGAGGAGGAGGAGGATCAGGAGGAGGAGGAGGAGGAGAAGGATCAGGAGGAGGAGGAGGAGGGGGAGGAGAAAGATGTGTAGGAGGAGGTGGAGGAGGGAGGAGGAGGAGGGGGGAGGAGAAAGATGTGGGGGAGGATGAGGAGGAGGAGGATGAGGAGTAGGATGAGGAGGTAGGAGGAGGGGAGGAGGAGGAGGAGGAGGAGTGGAGGAGGAGGTGAAGGTGGGAATGGGGGAAGAGGTGGAGGAGGAAGAGGAGGAGTAGGAGGAGGAGGAGGTGGAGGAAGAAGAGGAGGTGGAGGAGAAGGACGTGGAGGAGGAGGGGGATACGAGAGGAAAGCGCGCAAACGCTGCGGCTAGGACACGCAGTTGAAGAAAAGTGATGTCAAAACAGCACATTATTTTTCGCATTCTTATAACTTTGGAAATTTTCGAAAAGTTAAACGTTAGAGTTAAACGAAAGTCACATCTGCCTCATTTTTATAAACGTACTTTGCTTCATTCGAAAAAAATGGAGTCGATTTTGAGAATTATTTTTGGGCTTAAATTTTACACAAAAATGAACCGAAATTTTGTACTTGTTCTTTTTTAATATCTGTCTTTTTTAAAAAAATCTGTGTTTTTAATACTGCAGTTTTAGTGGGATGTCTAAAAATTTTGAATTTTTTCAAACATTCAGTGTTTAACACAAATGGGATATACGTAATTTTTTAAGTATCAGTTTTTCCTCTCCGAAGAAAAAATCTAAACATTTTTTGCCATGTGAAATATGGAAGTTGAATGTAAAGGATGGCGGCCACCCTAGTGGTTCATCACTGGATCATATCCGGTTTTATTTTAAATGTCTACGTGATATCTACGTTGCTTGGGCAATACCCACTGAGGATGGACAATATTGTTTCCGAAAGTTACTTTGGGCATAAAATAAATATATATTACTTATTTTTATTATTGTGGTTTCATTATCCCCATATGTATAATGGATTACCACACGATTTCTGCTATCACCATAGAATTGATAGTGTTTGTTATTACAAATGATTGGAAAACATTTCGTGACCTTAAAATAAAAGGGTTCTAACTTCACTTTTATGGAAAAATGAGTTATTGACTTGATCGGATATGTCAAAAGTGTTCTTATCGGCTGTATGAATCTGAGATGTCAATTTAGTTTTATCTTCGACTTATGGACAGTATAATTAGTTTTATCGGCACATGCTCATATTTTTAAAAAGGAAACGGTTCTATGTGCAATAATTATTATGGCAATATCTTTCCAAAATATTACTATTTACTAATGTTCCTCCTAAAGTATCAATTAAGACCAGCAAATCTTTTTAAAACTATGAAATGCCACATTTAATACAGTTCAACAGACGTCCATAATAAAAATACTGTTTTCTTCGTGAAAAATATTGCTTTCATTTGGATTGTAAGAATGTAGCACCGTCTACAAGTTTTGTAGCGTGTAACTTGCAAACTACAAACAATATTTAACATTTAATATAAATGTAAATCAATAAATGGTAAAATAGCGAAACGCCATGTTCTTTAATTATAATTTTCCTCTTTACATTCGATAATGTTTATGAACATACTACTAACACACTGCTCTAATCAATAAAATATATACCATTTACGTACTGCAATTAAAATTGGATACGAAAATAGAAAGTTTATTAGTCTATATATAAAACATCGATGTTTTGAACATCGATGTTTCTTTGTCTTCATCAACATCGAAAACCCTTTAGCGATGTATCGATGTTTTGGTAAAATTGGCCATCACTACACAGTTAACGTATGATTCTTATTTTGACGAATTTTGCCTCAGAATTCTTACTGGTTCTCATGGAGCTCTAATTCTGCGCACCACAGTCGTCGGCCAGTCTGCGTGATCAGGATACCCATTTCCAGGAATGCAGTGCTCAAACAAAGCAGCTCGTGCGTTGGCGACTCAATGTTTCGCCGTCAATCATTTTCAAAACGTTTTGCGACCAGTTTCCTTTGATCATTTGAGCAAATGACCTATTAATCTTATTAATGCCAATATATGCCGATATGAGCATTCAAAGTCTGTTGGGTGTTAGTGTGGGAAAAAGTTATTCCAATAACCGGTCTCCATGTCCTCGAGAAAAAAGCGCTCGTCTCTTCCTCAAGTCATAATTCAACTTAATATAGTAATATAAGGGCTAGGGTAGGGTTTCTAGAGATCTTGAAAACGTGCACAGATTACACTTCTACCCCCATACGTCACACACAGTTTTCTGACGTAAATGTGTAAATCACCCAGTTCATTTCATTCTAAAGAAAATCCACACTACTCTCACCTCGAGCCCTTACATATGGCAACGTAAGTCGTCAGTAAAGTAATATTTATAATAAATGTTCATGTAGGCACTTCATTAGTGCTTTATTTTTATTTATATTTTATGTGCGTATACAATATAGATATTCCTCTAAGAAACGTATGTTTATTCATATTTTTGGCTATTTCGAGTGAATTACCTAAATTTACCTTATTTCCTAAAATAACTATTCCCTGAGTATCGCACATTTTGTAGAAATTGCAGATGAAAACTCACTCTTTGATTTAGATTTAATTGAAATATATTAAAAAATATTTAATTCTAATCTCCAATCTACAATTAAGACATCATGTAAATATAGAGAATACGCTTTTTATTACTAATATTTGTACACGTTGTTTTCGTCAGACGATTACGAACGAATTAATTACGAGACAACAATGTAAGTGAAATGAAGGGAAAAACGCGCTCCGAGAGAAGGGAACAGAAACAACACGCTGGCGAGCAGAAGAATGCGGCCGGGCGTGGTAGCTCAGCCGGCCCACAAAACCCGCGGCTGCGGCCAAAGAGAAAGCGGCGAGGAGGCTGGAGGGGATGGAGGGCGGGGCGCGGCGGGGCGGGGAGGGGTGTGGGTATGGAGGAGAGGGGAGGGGCTGGTCGGAACGAGGTTCGCAGCGGCGTGCGGCGAGGCGGCTTAATAATTCATCCCCCGATCCGCGCGCGATCTGATGGACTCGAGAGGAACTTCTTTCTCCCTCTCCGCCTCCCCGCGCACCCTCCATGCTCCCCACCCTTCGGGTCCCCGCCGTTTCCGCAGCTGTTCAATGCATCCGAGGAGGCTCCCCTCGAAGCTTCTTGGCGCTGCTCGCTAAAATGCGAGATATTTTGATCTCCGCTCGCTATGTAAGCATATCTTTTAAAGGATAGAAATCTGGGCCAAGTCTCTGATGTGCAACTTAGTTCTGATTTATTCAGAACTTGGAACAGCCACTTCATTTATTAAGTTCTTATAAACTTACTAATTAGAGAGAGACCAAAGGAAAGTGCTCTTCCTAATTATTACTTCTGATACGTATAATGCAGTTGCTGTAAGAATCAACCTTAATAGGGCACTCTTCGTTTGATGTAAATAAGCTTCTCGTAATAGAAGATGCTTGCACTCGGCAAACAGTTCGTAAGAGATTAAACAATTCTAATGTATGTAATGTGCTGGACACCCAGATTTTGTCTGTTTCATTAGTTATTTAATATCTTTAGCATAAAAATATTTTATTAAAAGTATGTTCCTGGTAATGTTTCTTAATTCAACTCGTCTCTGCGATTGATAGACCCTTCAGTGCTCTTTTAAGCAAGATGGTAAGGACATTCATATTTCCTTGAATAAAAGATTCACTACTGTAACATCGTGAGTTGGGATCTACACCACAAAGGAACAGACACGAGTGGGTATTTACAATTTATTTACAATAAATTATGTACACTATTCACAGACCTCACTCTAAGGTGATTGTCGGAGCTACCTGCAGCAGCCCCCCCTCTCCCAACACGCGCCTTGCGGCCCCGCCTGCGTTTAGCCAACTCGGCAATCGCAAATGGCACCTGGTGTGCCTCGGCAGACAATCTGCCCCGAAGTATCAAGCATACTTCACAGTGCTAGAGACTCGAACACCAACACGTGCCTACAGCACTTCCGCGCCAGACTTAGCCGGACAAGTTTTGCGGTGTTGTGCCGCGAGGAAACCAGAAATGTTACCCAACCCAGGGCTTTTACCACAACCCTTATATATGCTCCAGTCACATGACTTCCTGCGTCATCTTTCCCCCACGCACTCGTCTTGAGGCGTCTGCTTTTTCCGTTGCAATTTGCACCCGGCACCTCCAAGCCCTCTCCCCTTTTGGACTTTCTCTGAAGGGCTGGCCTTTGTTCGGGAGCCTATTTTTGGCTCCCTCATTCCCATACCTTGCAACTTGTCTCTCTGGAGCAGGGAGTCAAGTCTATGACGCTACACTACACTAAGGGGACTAGAGAACCAACTAATAGCTGTAGCAGTAGACGGGCTCGGTAACAACCCAACATTCAACCAAGCAAGTTGTAAAAGATCTTGAAGTATTAGAATTGGTAGTAATTCTTTTCCTCCAGCATCCACTACATCAAATTGAATTATTATTTTTGCGACGAAAGATGAAATAACTTCTACTAACAAGGTGCAAAATATCATTCTTCTTGCAAATACGTGGTTTACAAACGACTGCTATAAAAATCACACATTTTAAAGTAGTTGGAATTTTTTTTATTTATTTATTTTACGTCAAAAACAGTTAAAAACTGCGTATGACGTGCTATGGGGAAAAAGTGAAATTGTGTGCACAACAAGTTGCAAAAACGTTCTGCAAAACCATCATGCATTCAACTGAATATTTGGAATATTTACCAAACTCTTCTAGAAATACTTCAATATTCATCGATTACTATTTGTTTTACAGTAAATAACTATTATTTCGTATTAAAAAGTTATTAGTACGTTGCTGAAAGGTTTGACGAAGTGTAAAGAAGTTGCTTAAAAATTTGTATTTTACTGAGAAACATTTACAACATAAATACATTTTATATCGGATTCTCTCTACGTTTATGGCTGTTTGGAGAGCTACGTGAAACAAATAAGTTCAGAAAACAGTTAATTTCTTGGCTCTAAATTTGCTAATCTGCTAATCTTGTCTGAAAGGGACTCTGACTGTCGAAGTGATCACTCAGATATAAAAATCTCGTTGAGATTAATGAAAAAATGATTTATACGGTTAAATCGTACCGTATTTGATAATTGAAATTAAGGAATGGGGTGGTAGTATATGCGAAATTTGCAATTCACTTGAATTTCTTTGTTCTCAATTTTCTTAATAATGTGGTTCCCTATAATGAGTGATTTAATAGAACAAAAACTTTGTATCATCTCTTGCGTGTTGTTGCCTCAAAACCAACGTAAAAATGTCATCATATAAAACACAAACAAAATTATATTGTTTTGAAATGGAACGTCTCATTTTTCCTCTTCACATTTGGTGCGATAACTTAGTACTCGAATTAAATATTCAGAGGTTTCAGAATAAAAGCTAATAGTTTTATTTTGAGATTCAGTTCAAGCAAGACATTCTAAATGATACATGATTGATTTTTTCGTGTTTCCGGGCGCATCAACTTCTTTGGTCATTAGTCCCGTTAGTATAGTGCATGTTCTTTTCTCGGGAGATGGCGGTGATCTTCCCCCGCTGGATGGCGAGATCCGCCGCCGACCTACCGTCGGCTAGTGAGGTTTCCCCCTTACCAGAACTCTCCCACCAGCAGGTTACCACCCCAGCCGGGACAAGCTCTAAGCTCCCGACCGGTCTCCCGGAATATGTGGTAGTGTAGTGCACGTTAGTGTAAGTGTGTGTGTAAGAGGAGAGGATAGGACAAGCAACAGGAAGGACAGATCGCGCGCGGTCCGTGGCCCGTTTGGTAGGGTACTGCTCCGGCATTCGCCTGGTGTTGTTCGGAGAAACCACGGAAAACTACCGTTCAGAGCAGCCGGCCGCTAGAATTCTCCTCCAGACAGCCACCGAATTCGACCTAACTGAAAAGCTAGTGTCGAAAATTCTGCCGCCGTCAGGACTCGAACCTTGGACCTCCCGGTCAGAGGCTCTGCAGTGACATCAGTTCTAAATGATACAGATTCATCTTCTATATTCACCTTACTTTTCCTATATTTCATGCACAAATATCAAAATGCATTCTCTGTCACGATAATTTTGACCCGTGTGTTGATTTTGATAAATACACAAAAACTCACAACCACGTTACACGTAAGCACTTTCTCTTCCAGCCACCGGTAACCAAATCTCCAACAGTATCGGAATATTACCAGAAATTGCGAACATTCCGATCCGGCGGTTATCCCTTCCTGCGCGTATCTCTCTGTATCCGACCGCATTGGGAGAAACCGGAACTGCATTACTCCGCCCATCCAAGCAGCCGTCGACCTCCTAATGGCATCCCATTTATCCCATAATCTCTTTAAGCCTCCGCCCCTCCCAACACGCGCGGCAAAGCAATATCACCATGAATTAATAATGCGAACAAATTCTTCCCTAATTGCCGAGTCACGTTTCTTGTTCCGGAATCCTTCCCGTTGGCTCACTCGTTAGCTTTGTATACTGTTCCCTGGCCTTTGGGCTGTCAGTACAAACGTTTCACAGCGGTTGCCGTGTAATTAGACGGCAAAAGTCGGCCACGAGGAAAAGTCGGCCATTTTAAACATTCATCGCTAATTCAAATTTTATCTCGACGCGTAGCTAATTACGTATAGTCCGATAAGAGGGGAGGAGGCGCGTTCTCCGTGGAGAGGTCTCTGAGAAGAGTACAAATATTCCCGAGTCGACTGCTGTCAAAGGTAAACCGCTAGAAAATCTGAGACGAGAGAAAATAATTCACTTAATACGGAGAAATATCAGGACAGTTTTGTAGAAGTAATTATTTCATTTTGACGAGCAATGAGAGCCACAAAACCACAAGAATTCTACAATTTAAAAGCTCTGAAACTACCGCCGTTTAATTTGTCACTAAAAAGTATAGAAAAAAGTATTACATTTTTCAATCTGCACAATCTACGAAAATGGTGGACGATAAAGAACGAAAACACACAAAAAACTCGTTACTTGGATTATTAAGATTAAATATCAGAAAATATATGATATAACTAAATGAAACTTCAAAGGGCACAATTTGTACATGAAATACACTAAAATGAATTATCTCCAGGAAAGCCTTCTAATTAACCAGTAGCATGGTGCCAATGACAAGTAAAGAAGAGCGAAGTACATTATTACTTAGGAAGAGGCTGGAGACGCTTTGGAATTTAAAAATTACTGGTGATACAACATCACGTTTTAGCCTTACTTACAACTTTTGAAATTTTTAAAAATTCAGGGAATATGGCGAAAAACCGTCCTGCCGATTTTATAGCACATTTTTCACTTTGCGAGAAAACAAGAAATTTGGAGCCGCTTTTGAGAATTGTTTTAAACATTACCTTCATATCAGGCAAAACATCTAAAAAAAAGCATATTTAAAAATGAACTGTACCTGATCTCATTTACAGAATCACCACACTATTGCAAGAAAATCATACAATTTTACTGTATTGCGAAAACAAACGATGCATTTGTAAATAATATTTAATATATATTTTATTAAGTTATTGGCATGATTTCTCGGGTTAGGTTTGCCACGTTCCGATTTGTTAGGGCGTCCATCAGGAAGAAGGAACATTTTTATGCCAGCGACTGCACATTGATCAGCCTTTCTTTGTCAATGGATATTTGGAGAAGGTCGACGCCACCCAAAAATGCAGCAATACAATTCCGCGAGTCGTCTTCTTAAGCCTGCAACAAAACCGCTGAGTCGGCAGCGGATTATTGCTTACGTAAGCAATACGAAGAAGACAGCCGATAAGATTCCATTTAAAAGTTAGAAAGCATCCAAGTTAAAGTAGGTCGGTCCTACCTCTTAGGAAGTGTTTCTTACTAGAGGGTCGAGGTAGAGATTTATTACAACGGTTTTATTGAAAAGTTGATTAAAAACGCAAATGAGCTCCCTCAGCTCAATGAAATACGAGACAGCAATATTTACATAGCAGAATCGAAATTCGGCTGTTTATTGAAGAAATGAAAAGAACACTGTCCTTGGAGTATTAGATACGTAACCTTTCCTGAGTGTGAGGTTGTATAATCCACAGTGAATGCTGAAGGAGTGCACTAATATCGAAAGCATCAAAGTACTGCTTTGATTACACTCACTATTTTTCTCTACTTCACTATTCAAGGGAGAATGTGTAGATGCATCAATTGTTTTGATGTATAAATTAAATATCAGTAATATTGTTTTATTTCTTTAATACTTTTTTAATTATTAGTAAATGAAGAATTATTCCATGGAGAGTTTCAATTTAATTATGTCGAGAAATTATGTAGTAAATTAGATGACCATAATGCTGGACGTAATTACAATATTGTACCATGAAGGGCTTGATTGATGATCGGTTTTCCATGTCGTTTGTCAAAGAACTTGCATCCATGTAATGTTTGAAGGGTTTATGTTGTTGAAAACGCTCTGATGAATGTTTCTCACACCTAAAAGATCCCAGGGTACGTTGCAATATACCCCTGATCATTTATTCTGAACCATTCTGTGTATGTGTGACTATGAAAATACTATCATATGCATATACGAGTATTCCCACGCATATATGCGTATATATTGCGGAATCGGTGGTATAACAGTCAGCGTACTGGAGTGTTGTACCCGAGGTTGCGGGTTCGAAGCCGTGGATTTTTAAGGGCGAAAAAATCCTACGTACGCCTTCCTTCGGAGGGGAAGAAAAGCCGGCTGTTCCATGTAGTAGATTTACTGCATGTAAAATATCCTCAAGCCTAAAAGAAGCTTCTGAGCAAAATTGAGATCCTCCTGTTTCGTCGCCCAAGATAATTCCTCCTTTCTCCGCTAGATTGTGAAAGGAGCGCAGCAAAATTTGTGTGGTTAGACGGACGAGCAAGCCTGATGGCCCGAGTCTCGACCCTTAAAATAAGGCATTAACTAACTAACTATATTCATGTTTGTATTGAATATAATATTTGTATACATGTATCAGTAAGCAGTTCGATGAACCAATGTCATGGCGACTAGGGACTACCATGCAACGGTTGTTACCATTGTTGAAAGTGTTTGATTAGTAACAGAAGAAATAAAATAAAAGTGTACATCACTTTGTATGAGTGCATCATCTTTACAAGATTTTTAAGCTGTTTATGTATTTCAAGACCGAAATAACCACGTAGATAAGTATATACGGAATGGTTTAGAATAAATGTTAAAAATTGGTAGGGTTTGAACGGAAGGGAAGATTATCACACTTTTTAACAGGGAATAGATGGTGGAAAACATAACGAAGTGTTTTACGTGACGTTTCTGTCATCGCGCCTTTGATTGGAAGGCATGTACAAGTGCTTCACAGGCAAAAAACTCTCCTCTGACGTCCTGCCTACTGGAGATATAAATTTTGAGTTTTTGTTTTTATTTCTCAGCTTTGACTTCAAATATATTTTTTTCACCGCGTCGTTTAATTTTGATTTAAGAGTGTTAACGGCAATGCGTGCTTTTATACAGCCATAGCTGAAAAATAAGCTGTGTTGTGTGGTTTGATTTGTACACACTAGTTTTAAAAAATCTACTAATATGAAGAAATAGAACACGACATCTTAATATATAAAAATCAAAGTTTGTTTGTTTGTTTGTTTGTTTGTTCGCATTTTATCGCATCATTAGGCTGTCGTGCAACCAAATGCGATAAAACTTTGTCAACTTATTGCTTGCACTTGCGCAAAGAATATCAGCATAGTGAAATGGAAATGTGCGTATGTCTGTTGCAAATAGACGCAAATTGGGGCGTTACAGATTATTTTAAGAGGAGAAGGGCCCGAAAAAATTGGGAGAAAAATATTTTTTTTTTCATAATACGCGCCATTTTATTCCATGACCTCCTGAACATGGTTATATATAGTTAATGCATGTTTTACTACGTTTTAGTCGCTAAAAATTATATATAATGAAATTATGTAGTAGCCAGAGCATTTAAAGAGTGGGTGTAACCCTTGTGGAATAGGAAAAGTATTATATTTTACATATTTGCAAAGTTCGAGATATTGTTTGCAGTTCATAAATGCACTGTTAGTTCACGTCTAGCGTGTTCTATTTGTTTATTCTAAATAAACACCCTATTGTTGTAAATATGAATAGAAATAATTGCGTAGTCATTGTTAAAGTACAGTATTGATTGATGAAAATAAAATCCAATTATAATGATGAAGTAATAAGGAATGTCTATTGACAGAAATATCAGATTTATCCTCCAATGCATTGCCAAACAACTTGCAAGCGAGTGCGAAAAAAGAAATAAATGATCTCCTAAAACAAAACCAGAAGAAGAATCAGGAAGCTAGAAGGTAAGAAAACAATTAGGAGGTTCCAGATGACCCAGAATATGGAACTGTAATGCACTGACCGATTGAGTACCACAAAATTTAGCACCAAAACTTTGAGTCAATTTACACAAATTCTTGTTTTTTGTAACTTTAGGAACACTTATCACCGTAATCAACGTAACTTAATTTTTGTAGCAGCATCTGCATTGTTTGTAAAATCATAATCAGCAACAAAGTTACCAACACATGTGGGTATTTAAATGTGAAAAATATTATAATTTTAAAAAAGTGTATTTTTTCATAATTTAATAAAAATTCCTACTTCGAAACGAATGATTGTATATTAAATTTTTGAGCTGATTTAGATTAATAATGGTTTAAATGTTAGTTATTAAAAAGATGCATTGTGTCAGTAAAATAGTTTTTGAGATATGTATACTTAACAAAATTAACATGGGCAAGATACGGATGTCCTCCCCATAAGCGTTTATGCTGACTCAAGCGCCCCTGAACAGTGAATCAACGCAACCCGGCGCACCCTTATGTATTAAGCGCGTCTTTGTTGCATATTCTGCCCCTTCGATTGTGAAGAATCAGCCGGAACAATTATTACTTGAACGTTATCTCGGACAGTTAAATCAAATTTCTCCAAGACAGTGTCATGCATACCCAAACTGGACGGATAACGTTTTAACAATAGGATACTTGACAACCGTATCCAAACCAGGACGTAGAACAAGTCCAGACTCGCCAGAAAGTCTTTCATCTCTTACAATTTTTGCAGAGCGTAGCGTAAAATGTGACTACCAATCGCGCAATCCGCAGCGTGTGAAGTGGAAAACACTGTAATAGCGAAGCATTGCCGAGTCCACTGGTATGACAATAAAAAAACAGTCAACAGGAGCACAATTTAAGGGTAGCACGTTTCACAAGGTTACAAAAGAGTAATAAAAACCCTCTGTAAATAAACTGGGAGCTTCAGGAATAGTGACAAAATTAGACAAGGTGGTAGGAAAACAAATAAATCTACGGTGGAAATCATAACACACCACTTATACGTTTGCGCAGTCAGTTAAAAATATCCTTTTAACGTGGTGCACGAGAAGGGCAACGCCTTCCTTCGAAGAGTGCAATCCGAGAGAACGGAGTCGACAGTCGGCGCGAGAGAACAGGGTGATGGAGGAGGATAATTGCGAATCGGGGCGCGCAGGTAAACGCAGACACAGCGCACGAGAATCTATTGGATTTCTCAGAATGCGGAGCGCACTTCGGCGTCAGTGCAGCCAACCCCTTGCCAACCGACGCCACCCGGCCCACAATGCGACTCCTCCTTTCCCACTCCGTCTGCTTCTCTATCGCTCATTTCCACTTTCCGCGCTCTTGCACTGTTTCATCGCACCTTAACGTCCTGTTCTCTCCTCGACTCGCTTCGGCTCTCTCCTCCCCCCCAGCTCAGGTCCGCTCCCACTCCGTTTTGCTCCTCTACTGTGCATCTCCGCTTTTACCCGCTTCCACGCCGTTTCCTCTCACCTCTCTTAGCAACGTCCCATTGAGTCAGGTCATCTGACCGGGATGTCATTAGTTTCAAGTTCCTTCGATTACAAGATTTTTGACTCTTGCTCCCGCTACTCTGCTAGGTGGAATTCAGCCGCTGTCTGGAGGGGAATTCTAGAAGCCAACTGTTTTGTTTCGTAGTTTCCGTGGTTTCTCCCATCATCACCAGAGGAATGACGAAGCAATGCCCTAACAAACGGGCACGGGCCGAGCGCAAATATTCCTTCCTCTTATTGACTTATCCTCACATAAACATACTTCCACTCCACTACTTCACATTTGAGGAATTTGAAGCCTGTCCAGGCTTGGGCAGTGCCTCACCTGTGGGAGATAACTTTTAGGGGAAAGCCACTGAAGCCGCCGTCTAGGTCGACGCTGGGAGTCTGTCTGTCTGTCTGTCTGTCTGTCTGTTCTCTCTCTCTATTTGTCTCTCTTTGTCTCTCTCTCTATTTGTCTCTCTTTGTCTCTCTCTCTCTTTGTCTCTCTTTCTATCTCTCTCTTTCTATCTCTCTCTTTGTCTCTCTTTCTATCTCTCTCTTTGTCTCTCTTTCTATCACTCTCTTTGTCTCTCTTTCTATCTCTCTCTTGTCTCTCTTTCTATCTCTCTCTTTGTCTCTCTTTCTATCTCTCTCTTTGTCTCTCTTTCTATCTCTCTTTGTCTCTCTTTCTATCTCTCTCTTGGTCTCTCTTTCTATCTCTTCTTGGTCTCTCTTTCTATCTCTCTCTTTGTCTCTCTTTCTATCTCTCTTTGTCTCTCTTTCTATCTTCTCTTTGTCTCTCTATCTCTCTTTTGTCTCTCTTTTCTATCTCTCTTTTGTCTCTCTTTCTATCACTCTCTTTGTCTCTCTTTCTCATCTCTCTCTTTGTCTCTCTTTCTATCTCTCTCTTTGTCTCTCTTTCTATCTCTCTCTTTGTCTCTCTTTCTATCTCTCTCTTTGTCTCTCTTTCTATCTCTCTCTTTGTCTCTTATTCTATTTCTCTCTTTGTCTCTCTTTCTCTCTCTCTCCCTATTTCTCTCTCTCTTTCTCTCTCTCTCTCGCGCGATAACATGCTGAGCTCATTTGAATGCCCGTTTAAACTTAACGCTAATCGGTTGAGAGCCGTCCAAGCCTACTCTTTCGTAATTCTCACTTTCACAGTTTCCGTCCCGCCTCACTCACTTTCTCCCAGAATAATGATAGAGAAAAAATATTAATGCCGTAAGTTCATATTATTTATCCGTTTTCTGAGGATAGATCCTCAATTAACTACAAGGTATTACCACAAAAATGTAATATGCATGCATACTGATAAATACTGCTGGAGAAAGGAAATTCAAAAGGACATTGGTAATATTTGCATTTCCCATCCACTCATAAAATAACAAAATTATTAACTGGCATTTCGAGCTAACACTATTTACAGCAAGTACGAAATAATTCAGAAACACTCACATCCTCGGCATCTCCATGTTATCGCGGGTGTAGTGTTTGCGTTGTTTTACATATGATATAAAATTGTTCCGAACCTGTACCTTCGTTCAGTTAAAACAAACACGCTAGTACTGTAATATCTGGTGCCATAATCCCTTTTATTCCAAGCAGTTGAAGTGCCTTGTAGATTTAGGATAATTCTAGAAGCCAGCGGCAGAAAAATGTAGCTAAACAAAATCTCACAAAAACGTGTTCCAAAATGTATCACGCTCACTGCTCAATAGCAATAAATAAAACACTTTCTTATAACACTGTAATAAATTAAATATTTTAAATATTTTAACAAAAGACTTCATGAATACTGGAGTAATATAGTTATTTTAATGCAACGAATAAAAAAATGCTCTTGCATCACACACGTTAATAGCAAATATTTTGACATCCTTAAAGCCTTGCCGTCACATGACGTCAACTGCGTTTAAACGGTGACGCAATGAATTTGAAAATTTAGTTGGAGCACGCAATATGAGAATGGGCCGAAAATTCAATCAAATGTTTGCATTTTTGTCAAATGCCAAATTGTTTATTTCTTAGAGTTTTTTCCGAATTCCTGGGTAACAAACAAAACCTAACTACAGCTGCATCTTTTTTATCTCTGTGCTGTTTAACCATATGTATCCTTGAAAGAAATTTCAACTCACAAAGGATGTAAAATACCTCGTTTGAAAATTAACAATATTTTGACATCATACGAGATCAAGAAGTAAGAATCGTATTATTGAATGGGTATTTATCGTACTCGAGTCTATTTTTTACGGAATTACAGTATTGGAAGGTTTTTGTTGTTAAAGTATTTAAATTTGAGCATGAAATGTACGTCTCGATGGTTAATGCAACATAGGTGGAAAAAATTTCACACCATAATCGTGTCCTTCGTCATTCTTACTGTATTATATCACTAAAAGTTCAAGAAATTAATGAGATACGTACACAAAACAGAGTTGAATACCTTAATCTTCTTTTATGTATTTATTTAAATTCGTATTAATTCCGAGATCTTTAGCGACCACATTATTAATTTTAACGTTAAAGTATCTGTGAGAGTTGTCAAGAGGACCCCGGATCTCCGCGTACGTGGCTTAACACGCCCTTACACGACCTCCTGCGTCACTACCCAACGGCCAGAATTGAAAAGGAATTAGGATAGTAACTTCACAGGGGTTGGACTAACCCGTGTAAAGCAGTAAAGCTCGTTTTGTTGGAACACATTTCACTTGAGATTGTCAGGGAATCGAACGTGGACCTCCTTGGTAAGCACCGTTTTCCCTAAGCCACGAGTTGACCCTCTTAATCTTTCTATAAAAAATATTAATAATAATTTTAAAATCAGTGAATGGTCTTCATATTTTTTTCATTACAATTTTCCGCATTCATAATTTCATTTTATGGTAATGTGTTTGTGACCCTTTATCCAGTGAAGCACTACTAGTAGGGGCGACACGTCTTGCGGCGATGGGCGCGGACGGAGATTATAGATGGCGACGGCGGGGACTGCAGCCGTTGCAGCGGCGACAGCGGAACCCCGCGAAATTTTGTTCCCAGTCGGGCGTGGCGGAGCACATGGCGAATTCTCGCGAGGGACGAAAGTTTCCTTTATCACGTCCGCGCACAGCCGGGCCGGGCCGGGCCGGGCCACCAGCCGGGTCGGCCACGGGTCACCGGAGGGAGAATTCGGGCGCTCGGGGCGTGGGGCGGGGCTCCGGCTGAAGGAAGTGCAAGGGAAGCAAGACGCGAAGGAAGAGGCCAAGAACGGAGGATGGGGGGGGGGGAAAAGGGGGAAGAGACTTGATGCTGGTGATGGGGATGATAGAATAGGGTTGTAAGGATTAATCACGATTTGTAGGTTTTAAGATTGGTAGGTTCTGGCACAATTTGGGTGGGGTGAATTTTCATTCGACTTCATGGGATCGGGATGAGTTGAAGTGGTTTGAAGGGGCTGTAAACAGTTTGAATGGAATGAGCAGCGGTTGGACGCACCGAGTCGGATTGGAAGACACTGAAACGAGTTCGGATTGACTGAAACGGGTTGGAAGGATACGTCGGAAGGAGTTAATTGAAATTGGTCTGGACGGGAAAGTGGGTTGGAATGCCCGAGACGAATTGAAAAAGAGTACGAAGTGTTGACCTGTGACGCGTTGGGACAGACAGAGTGGTTGTCATTAATACGGCAGGAAGAGATGAAACGGGTTGGAATGGCCTAAAATAATTCTAAGAGATAGACTGAGGTGAATTGAGTACGACTCATGGGTTGAGTCGGGCTGAGATGAATTGGAATGGATTTAGACAACCTGCAACGACCTGGGGCGGACTGGGATGGGTGAGAAGGAATAAAAAGCTTTAATTAGATAGGAAATAACTTAAGACGAACCAGAATAAGGTTGACAAGTTTCGCATAGATTCAGATGGGCTTCGGTAGTCGTGGACGAACTCCAACGGACTAAGACGCTACAACACACTCTCACGGACGTGGAAGCGTTCATGCGGTTCTCAGGAAATATCAACGTCTTCAGAAGCGGATATACGGGGTAGCCGGCTGTGGGCCGGGATAATCGGGGGGGCTCAGGCCGAGGGACCGCGTGGGCGTCTGTTGAAGGGCAGGAGGCCTTGCCGGGGGCCGGGTGTGCCGGGCCGGCCGAGCCGTGGAGTGAGGGGCGTGCCGAGAAGGATCGAGGCGGGGCGGCGAAAGGGGCGTGGGCGTGGTCGGCGCGGCGACGGCAGATGGCGAGCGAGACCAGATGGCAGAGCTGCCACTCAGAGGTCTTGAGGTCTCCTCGTGCACAGCCCAGGGAGGGGGATACGGAATACCCTAGTTTGCAAAAATTATACATAAATGTTTGAGTAAAATTGTCAACATTTTTAAAGTTAGGCCTATCAATTTTTTGTAGGTTACAGAAATAACACTTGTAATAGCACCGAAACAATAGTTTTGAAAAATATGCACTATTTTTTAAGATAAAATTATTTTCTCATAATGAAATTTTTAACCAACGTTTTCTAGTATTTGAAGTTCTATAGAATGGATAATACTAAAGTAATGAGAAAAAAATTGTTTTCGTAAATGAAGGAACCCTTTATTACAACATCTGAAAATTGTTTCCTATTACAAATTTACGCTGAAGAAAGATATATTCAGTATTAATAATCTTTCGGGAAACGAGCTTTAAAGATACAACCCTCAGAATTTTTCCAGCTCAATAATTTGTCTTATCAGAATAATTATCTTTCAATAACTACTTTTTTAACACTTTTTTTATGTTGGTTAGTTTCAGGACAAAGTTTTCCATTTACTTTCTACATGTCTAAATCATTTAGTATTTATTCATTGGAATACGTAATAGTATCTAAAAGTATTGGAACCAGGAACTACGCTCAATGGTATGAGTAAAACATTTAAATAATAAAATAAAATGCTTGTGAGTGTGATATCAACATAATTCACGCGTTAATATAAAGAGAAGTTATGGAGATATATGCAAAATAAAATTCCCCAAAACTATATTTTGATTGCAAAATCTTTCCGTATTAAAAGTTCCCCTTAAAGATCCAGCGTATAGAAAGAGGAAGAGCGGTAACCCCTTCGTTGTCCTTATAACAATTCGTATTTTCAAATTTGAAAGTTACGTTTAAAATTATAATAAATATAGTTATAACTTGTTATGTAAGTTTTGTTTTTTGCTTAATATTATATAACATGATTAGGTCATGAAAAGCTGTCCATATATTAGTAATTCAAATGTTAGTAACCATAATGTCAATTTTAGTTTTTTCTGAAACGCCTAAATCTCAGTCGTAGACTTGTTCCAACTTTAAAACACCTATTTAAAGTGAACTCGATCACTTAAGCTTCTGATTCTCGATCTCGAACGCACGGATTTCAATTTCCTTGAATGATGATTAAATTATTCGTGGTTTCCATGACTGCCGGTTATTTGAATTTTCCTGAATTTTTTCCAAGTACAATATAATTCGATTGATTGGTTTTAGATGTCTACACAACACATACATTAAGAAGTCAGTTTAGAGAAACAATAGAAGATATTTTCAGAATGCCCTTCAGACTTTTGCATTCCTATAATCAACATTTTTTATTAACATTTTACTCATTGTTACATGGGCAATGATCTGATTGCTTTTGTTTTGTTCTCTCTCGCTATTCACTCTAATAATGGAAGTTTATTGTTTTCGTGTTACAGAAAATGAGATGCAAATATGGAACATATGACATTCTCCATTATTACTTGTTAATGAGGAATCATGCGTCAGTAGTAAATTAATAAAGAAAAGAAAATTATAATTATATTGAAATAAAATCGAAAGCACATTAAACCAACCATCTCGTTAAACATTTGAATAACAAAATATCTCACGATTTCATTTTGTAAATAAGATATTCAACTAAATAATATTGATCATTTTAATTGTGATTTAGTACCATACAACATATGCTCTAATGAAAATACTTATGTTTTAAGGCCGCGT
Source organism: Teleogryllus oceanicus (assembly GCA_964035755.1). Taxonomy (NCBI): domain Eukaryota; kingdom Metazoa; phylum Arthropoda; class Insecta; order Orthoptera; family Gryllidae; genus Teleogryllus; species Teleogryllus oceanicus. The sequence goes on from CAXIVR010000003.1 coordinate 184,376,570, forward strand.
CACATTTGTCGTTTCATCATTCATTACGATTCTAGATTAAAATACTTTTAGGTGTCAATTTCAACTCTGTTAATTTGTTACTAATAATAATTGTAAGTATCCTTTATTAATGCCATTTCTTGCTGAACGAGACTCTAGTTTTAAGTAGAAGAAAATAACATAAACCATTATCAAGAGTAATCAAATAATTTTCACAATTTGAGCGGTCCGTAAAATCAATTCAGACACTTCAAATCAATCTTGTCTCGTCTCTCAATACGTTTGATAGAGGATTGTAATACAACTATTTGTCTTAGGTTTTCAGTGATTAAAACGCACCCCTTTTTATTTGAGACCGATGGATATGATCGAAGAATGACCAACATAGTGTTTCATTTTTCTTAATTCCTTTTTTATAAAAATGAATATCTTTTGTGTAATTTGATGTACTAGCTTCATCTGTGCGAACATCAGCTCAATTGTAAATCATTGTTATAAAAGAGAAAATGACCATACTATCTTCGAAAGTTCAAGCCTTGCATTGTGCTTTGCATTATAGAAACCTGTTTTTGTACATAGGCAAACACTTAAGTATTTCTAACAGAAATATTTAGACATATGTGATTAAACTTCAAAATATATCACATGGTTAATTGAGTTTCAAAATAGCACCTTATGAAACGATGATGTAATGATGGGTATTAATACACGAGTGTAATATTACGATACGAGCGAAGTACAAGCACGAGTGTATTATACCCATAAACGAGTTTCATACGTACTTATTCACGAGTTATGATAACTTATATAAGTTAAACTTTTACATTGAATTGATTCGTGGCAGTTGAGGTGCAGGATTGCGAGGTCACTTTTCCCTTCTCTCTTATTTTCGGAGGCGCCAACTCATCCTTTAATTCACTGTACAATTCAAAATTTTAAAAAATCGTCAGTTTTTAAGGACAAACCACGGCAGCAACACATAACACACAAGAACTTGCGTTCTGATATTAACGTTTGTCAAATGTTCCCTCTACCACTACTACTGCGCTAGTCAAATGCGATCGAAGTAAAATTACGATCCAATTTATTTTCAATAATATTCCATGTATAAATTACTGAACTGATAAACATAATATAATATTAATGCAATTTTAATGTACACAATCGAACAAAACATTTACTAGAACGATTCTCAATGATTAATGAAGTGTCAATACTTGGTTTGTAAATTTCTCTGTTGTTGGTCAAGAACCTGTATCATAATGAAATCTGTATCGTAATGGGTATCATTATGCAACGGATTGCAGCCATTAAATGACAGAATTATACAATGGGAGGAGAAAAATATGTATTTCCAAATTCAGCACAATGTACTACCTGCGCTATAATGTACACGAAACGAACAAGGCTACACCTCTAACAATGTAAATGAACAAATTTAAAAATCTCTATGCCTTGAAGGGCCCAAACCTTAATTTAATGTCTAGAGTTAATAACGTCTTAGCTAGGATTGATCTTGTAAAGTATTTTACAAGATAACGTATATTGCTGGTTGCGTTTTCTGAATTCTTTACGACATAATTTACTAAATTCTACTTATTAAATTTCGTCTTGATGCATCCCTGATGTTTCCTTGCATTTTGTGTAGTAGCAAAGTTACAAATTTTTATGTCGATGGTACGCCTTTTCAAGCACAAAACAGTCATCTCATGTTAACGTTCACATATTAAAATAATATACTTTTCTATTACTCGATCATATGTTTCCATTAGAGGTTTATTGTGCATACCAGGAGATAAAACAATTATTTACTGGAGAAATATAAATGAAAATGTTAAGAACAACAATGCTTTTAATAAAGAATTCAATAAAGAAAGAAATAACAGAGAAATTGAGAATATTTTTTAACGATATTAAAATATACATTTATGACTATAATAATAATTATTTAAATTATAAGAGTTCAACTTTCCAGAATTCTACGGCTGATTTCCTCAAATTGGTTGGGCCTGAACTGTTTCATGAGAAAGCTCTAGGAAATATAGATTTTTTAAAAATCTAATACATGTTTTCATCATTTTTCATTTGCATCAACTTGTCACAAGAAAATATTTTAGTGACTGTCTTGAAACCTCCATCGCACTGCTTTTAACGTCTATTTAAAAAAAATGTATCATAGGTACTGCTTCCATTAACGAAAGCGCACATGTTCCTAGCCTAACGTCTTCGCATGACGCTGTCACATATCGCTAACGGCTGGATATGACACTGTGTGGCGTGAGAAAGACGTCACATTGACACTTTAATGGTATGCATATGAATGGCTCTGTAAACATCTCACCCAGCAGAATCGATGCGTCGAAGGAACTGGCGGGAACGCGGCCTGGCTCCCGTCGATAAAAGCAACACGCGTGAGGTTGTCAGAAGCTCTAATACCTCCTTTGGTGAACAGAATTTTTCGTTTTTAGATTCGATATAGATTCTTATATTCTACTATTTTAAACACATTAATTTTCAATGATTTGCGCTTTTTTTTATAAATATATGTGTTTTCACTATTTTAGAATCGTTGAAATTTTAATATCACGTGTTCGCGTATTTAAAATAAAAACAATTAGGGGACGGACTGATATTAGCGTTTTAACCATACTAACAGTTAACAATTAGTATTTTAGAATACTCGTGAGGTTAGTGAGTATTTATTATGATGTGCTAGTGTGTACGAGTATGAGATTGTGGTGAGATAGTGAATATTCAACTACTTTAGATATGTCATGTTGTAAGACGGCAATCCGGGAGAGGATGGTGTTCATCCCGTGGTAGAACATAAAATTCGATGCCGACTTACATGAATTTTCGATATATTCTTTCTTTCTAGAAACATCCCTTAGCGGAGTAGCTGACAGCAGCTCTAAATCCTTCCCGAGGTGTTTGATGTTCTAGCGCGTGTAAGTGTGTATATACAAGGGCAGAAGAAGGATGAAAGACATTTCGTGCCTTTCTTTTAGTATACCGCTTAGGCCTGCTTCATGTCTTGATCGGGGAAAACACGGAAAACTACCGATCAAATCAGCTAGGATTCTCATTCAGTTGAATTCCACCAACTTGCAACGAGAACAATGAGTTCAGAGGGTACTATGTTGTGCCCCTCGCTCTACCTTGCTCACACGACCCCCTACCCGCTTCATTCTCGCTGTCTTTCCCCTCCCCAAATATTCCAGCCACTATGGCAGCATCCCCGAACCTGCATCCCGGATTCGTCATCGCATTCACGAAGCCCCGAACTCGCACAGTCCTGCCCCCAAGCCACCGCCCTACAAGACCTGATCCATCTCGAGCAAGGGTTGGCTGGTTTAAATAATCAACATAGATTTCTTAAAACCTCGTCTCGCTCTATAAACCCAAACACGCATTGATACTTTGTGTTGTGCACTAAGAATTCATCATACACCTTCAGGATGGAGGAAAACAGCAAAATTTAATATTTATGGTGGCTTTAAGTAGTCAGGACGCCATGTTATTCGTCGAGGGGGTTAGGGTGGGGGCAAGAAAGACCGGGTGCGATAAGGTACGGGCCCAAGTTTGCAAAGAACATGGAATATTTAACAATATTGAATATTTTTTCGATCATTCTATTTGCATTTGCTGCAGGCACATAAGTTTGGAGAGCAGTTTTGCAAAACATATGCCAAACGTATGCCTTGCACGAATTGTGTGACAACTGCGCGTGATAAGGCAGTACGAATCGATGTAGCGCCTTTGTCGACACTACTGTGGTTGCTGTATCGCGTTATATAAAATTTCTATTTTTTTACGATTAAAACACGTAAGACGTATTTGTTAAAGTTTTTCGCGTCATCTTGAATTATAACGTTTGCATTATTCGATTGACTTACTTTGTAGTGATTACGGGCGCGTCAACTACTAAGGTCATTAATACTGAAATGTAGTGCACGTTTTCTTACGTAGGAGGTGACGGTGATCTTCCGATGAATGGCGAGATCCGCCGCCGACCTAGCGTCGACTAGTGGGGTTTCCCCCGAACCAAGACTCTCCCACCAGCGGAGCACCGCCACAGCCGGGACAAGCTCTAAGCGCCCGACCGGTCTCCCGGCATGTGTGGTAGTGTAGTGCATGTGTGTGTGTGTGTGTGTGTGTGTGTATGGGGTGAGGATAGGACAAGGAAGAGGAAGAAAAGATCGCGCACGGTCCGTGGCCTGTTTGTTAGGGTACTTCTCCGGCATTCGCCTGGTGTTGATTGAAGAAACCACGGGAAACTACTGATCAGAGCAGCCGGCTGCTTGAATTCTCCTCCAGACAGCAACAGTATTCGACTTAGCTGACAAACTAGAGTGGAAAATCCTGCCACGGTGGTGTCTGGAACCTAGGAGCTCCCGGTCAGAGGCACTGCAGTGATATCAGTTGATGCCCTGAGCCACCTCTTCTGGTTGTGTGTTATGTAACGCCACTTGTTTTACACTTACCTAGAACTGTCCCTGCCCGATCACCGTCGATAGTCAGCATTGAGTAGAGAATCTCGTCTTCCTAATTACCACGCTACCTCTTTCCTCTGGCCCTCCACTCCCTGTTCACACTCATGTCCTCCCTCCCCTGATCACGATCTTTCTTCTCCTCTCCCTGATCACACTCCTTCCACTCCCTCCCCACCACCCTCCCGTCGCCACCCACTCCCCCACCCAGTGATTACCGCACGCCTCGCAAGATTAATGCCGCCCTCGGGGGCTTAGGCATCCGGCCCGCGCGCTTCCCGCTAATTATTACATATCCGCACATACGCCCCGCCGCCCGCCCCCCCCGCCACTACCACCCGACGTCGCGCCGCGCCGCGCGCCCGCCCTCAATGATGTATGCTAAAGTTTACTCGTTGTCGTAGCCGCCAGACAACGCTATTAGGTCAAAGCTGCAATAATCATGCAAACCCCTGCGTAAGCCCTTAATGGAAGAGCCGCCATATCGATTGGTTATTTAGTAAGCTCGCCACAATTGAGATCAGCCAATCACAATTCGCTTCCGCCCACAATACGATTCCCTCTAGTGGGTGTTCATTTAGGTGATTGTTAATGTTGTAAAGAAATTTTACGATAGGGCGAAGGTTAAATAGATATTGATTTTCCGTAACATCCCTGGAACATACGAGTATTTGATCTAACATTTGTTTAACTGCAAGATGAAAAATTCGAGCAAGTACACAATGTGCATACGTGGTATCTATAGTAGTGTTTGATTCAGAAAATTTGTTAGAGAAAAGGTCATACGTACAAAGATTTCAAAAATGCTTAAATTACATTATATACCGACATTTATCATTAAAAAGTATCCCAAAAGAGAAATAATATCTGAGCTAGCAAAGCCTGGCTGCTAAGGCAAATGCCCCCTATAGAATTCTATATTAAACAAAATAATTGCAGAAAAAAGTGTGAATAAAGCGACCTAGTTATCGTTATCTACATTTCTGATCAAACTGTAGGAGAGCCTAGAAAAAAATCTCTGCTCGATTGTGTTAGAGGATTTGAGAGTGGAGTTAATTACAGTTAAATAAATCTATTTAGTTGAAGTATTTATAAAAATATTCATTTTGAGGTTTTCCTTATAAAATATAGACAGCATGGCACGAAAAATCATTGTCAACACTCCTTGTAAAATCGCTGAAATTTGTCAAAAAACTATATCTTAAATTGTATGAGCACCACGAACAGTACCAGAAAGCACAGTAATTATGCGCATTTTTTACTAGCAATCTGCCGTGAGCTCCAAAAAGCCAAGAATCGCGCGTCAGGCCGCAGCGAATAAGACGTGCTCTCCGCAAGGGCCCCCCTCCCGCTGCAACCACCGCGCGGGCTCTAAATCAGAGCCGCTTGTCCGAAGAGCACCGGCGGAGCGCCGGGAAAATATTGAAATTCCAAACAAGAACGCCATCCATCTCGCACGCCCCGCTGCCGCCTCGCAGCGCTCGCTCCCACCAGCCCCACTCATCCTCCCCGATCAGTCCCATCGTGCCCTGCCTCTGCCCTTTCTCGCCTCTGCCGCAGCTTCTGCGGCAGCAGCCTCCGACGCGCAACGAGTTTCCTTGTCTGCCGCTAACCACACCGCAAACCTCATCGTAACTGAAAGCACATCATCGGACAATTACAACCGCTCAACGTTTGGTAGCCACAGACTACAATATCATCAACGATTGGCGAGAAACCTGGAATAGATCTGTATCTTCACTATGGCAACCTATTATACAGGAATATCAAAAATTGGAGGTTTCTCACTTCCACGCAGCACTTGGACAACTATTAACAGAATACTTACTGGACATGGTCGCTGTGCTGATTTAATGCATAAATGGAAGATAAGCCCTAGCTCGATGTGTGACTGCGCAGATGTCAGGCAAACTCTACATCACATTGTCAATGACTGTCCGAGAAGGACGTTTTCTGGAAACCCCCAAGAATTAATCGCAGTAACTGACAATGCGGCCCAATGGGCAAAGGAACTTGACTTAAGGCTTTAGAATCAATATTTTAAGACATAAAATTAACTTCTTATTGTGAATTAGACATATAGTTTTTACTGAAAGGTGATATATTGCTTTTAAATTGTGTACTTCGTCTTATAATTGTTTTGAATTGCTCTCTTTGTGTGAAATTGTTTTCTTTTTCTTATTGTATTGTTTCCTGCCATACAAATAAATAAATAAATAATAAATAAAAACCTCATCGTAGGAAACGCCCCAGCCGACGAAGTAGCCACTTTGTCACATTCCACAACAGCCACCCCCGCTGATCTCTATGCAAAATCTTGCAAACTCTCCGCTCCCCGCTCACCACCAAAGTTTTTCTACGCCTCGTATGCATCGTTTTCTTCACCCTAGCCATCGTCGTATTCCTCGTTTCCAATTTGTCTCGACCACTGAATTGTGCCTGTTCTCCCATCGTGCAATCACCCCCTCATTCGTTTACTCCCTCGCTCGCTCATTAATTCATTCCTTCTTTTTTCCTTTCTCTCTCTCTCTCTCTCTCTTTGCTATTCGTTCCCTCCCTCTCTGTTGTTCGTTCCCTCGCTCTCTGCTATTCGCTCGCTCTCTGCCCTTCGCTCGCACTCTATTATTCGCTCGCTCTTTTACTCTATTACTCACTTGCTTCTGAGGCTGACTTAGGCGAGTAGGAATATATGGGAGGATGATAGTGGCTGGGAAGAACAATTCTGAAGAGGTTGACTGAGGCGAGTAGGAATATGTGGGAGGATGATAGTGGCTGGGAAGAACAATTCTGAAGAGGCTGACTGAGGCGAGTAGGAATATGTGGGAGGATGATAGTGGCTGGGAATAACAATTCTGAAGAGGCTGACTGAGGCGAGTAGGAATATGTGGGAGGATGATAGTGGCTGGGAATAACAATTCTGAAGAGGCTGACTGAGGCGAGTAGGAATATGTGGGAGAATGATAGTGGCTGGGAAGAACAATTCAGATGAGGGTGACTGAGGCGAGTAGGAATATGTGGGAGAATGATAGTGGCTGGGAATAACAATTCTGAAGAGGCTGACTGAGGCGAGTAGGAATATGTGGGAGGATGATAGTGGCTGGGAAGAACAATTCAGATGAGGGTGACTCAGGCAGTAGGAATATGTGTGAGAGAATGATAGTGGCTGGGAAGAACAATTCAGATGAGGGTGACTGAGGCGGGTAAGAATAGTTGTGGGAGGATGATAGTGGCTGGGAAGAACAATTCAGATGAGGGTGACTGAGGCGAGTAGGAATATGTGGGAGGATGATAGTGGCTGGGAAGAACAATTCAGATGAGGGTGACTGAGGCGGATAGGAATAGTTGTGGTGAGAATGATGGAGTCGTGGAAGCACAGTCGAGGCAGAATGAGCGAGGCGCGTAGCAAAAGCGGGTCAGGGCGCCAGCGGAGGCGTCCATGCCGAAGGACAGATGGCTGGCGCGCAACCAGTGCCTCGCCCCCTTGAATCCGGCGGGCGGTCTCTTCATCTCGCAGACAATGCGTGCAGGCAGCGCCCTCGGCACGGGGCGAGGGGCGAACGGGCGGCAATTAAATGCTTCACTCTCGCAAAGGAAGATAGCATTCATTCCAGGATGACATCGATGCATTCAAAGATGTAGAGCTGTGTAAGCGCCTGTAACATCGTCGGTGGACAAGAAAGCTGACATTTCAAAAGTCGAACATCTTGAGTTAAGTGAAGTAATGTGTTTGAAAAGATTCATGTTTTGCGAGGAAATTGTTCACAATGTTATACACAAGATAAAGGTAATAATCAGTAAAATATTTTGGCTATTACCGTGAAGTAAACGATTCTGCTCAGGTTAAAATCGTTATTCTGCAAAATGAGACAATTTTAGACGTATTAATTTTGTTGTGTTTCTTTGTTATGTAATGTGTTTATTAGTCCGATTGTAATTTTCATTGGGTTTTTCGTTCAGTTTTATCTAAAATACTAATAAAGTAAACGATAACACATTCTCTTGTCATATTCATCTTTCCGTTTTTTTTTTTGTTTTTTTTGCTTTAGCTGAGAAAGTGGTGGACGTGTTTAAACCAATCAGTCGTAGGAGAAACTTTATCAATTTCATATTTCTACCCTGTTCTATCCCATGGTCCCTTCTACTGGGCTCTCATGGTGCCGTTCCTTTGCTTACTCGGTTATGTCAGTCCAGTTGTTAATTATCTTAAAAACCCATAGGCTTTGCGGTTTTCACTCTTCCTCTTTACTTCATTTACTTTGTATCATCTACCTTGTATCGTAAGCCAGCAAAGTCTCTTTGCAGTGGCAATAGTGGCTGGTAAGAGTGCTAGCATCAGAAATTATTTTGGTAGCATGAGTTGCAACTTGTAACAAATGAAAACGTAAATTACGTACCCACTACGATGCATGCAGCATCTTGGAATTGTTGTCCTCTTCACTTGTTTGTCAGTGATATGGATACTACCGATATAACTTCAATTTTTAATACAAGTACCTGATTTGCCTCGAGACTTTCCTGGCGCACTGTTTCTCTTCTACATCTGTTAAAGTTTCCATTGATTCTCTGGCTCCACTGATCTGTGCTCCGATAGAACCGTCGCAAAGTACCCAAAATTTGAAATGCCCACCAACGGTACACCCAACAACAATAATAACAAAAAACAAAGGAACTACTGTCGATTTTGGTTTTTCTATAAGAGGCTATGGAGGTCAAACATGCGGTATCAGCATGGCTTCAAATAACTAGGTTTTCTTCTAATTTCAATTACCGTAAAATAGGTTGTTATAATTATAGTATTTCGTAGATCAAATAACGAGTAATTGTAAAATGTATTTGATAAATTCCAAAGAACAGATACAAAAGATGTTGTATTTTATAAAAAATGTAATCAGTCCTATCTGAACATTCGGCACAGAAACACGATCACACTCTAGAATAGTAAACAAATATTAGAAACTAAATAACATGAATATTTTAAAGAGATGTATGAGAAAAACAGCAGGAAAGATAATTAAATGTGAAATAACATAATAAAATGAAACGCTAATGTTTAACGGTCTTAGTGGAAAAAGGAACCCGGAGTGAAATATACATACATGAACTTTAAGATTGATCCAAGAAGGATAAGAAACAACCAGGAAGACTAAGAAAAATAAAGAATAATTATGTTTTTGAAGATAACTGATTATAAAAAAAAAAAGAAAGGAAGAAAAATTAAAAGAAAAGGAACCAAAAAAAGAAGGAAACGAAGAAAAATACTGTTTGAACAAACAGGAAGAAAAGGTGTCCTTCTTTTGTCTTATTTGAGACAATTTTATCAAATGTCAATTATTATATTTTAAACATATCTTCGAAAGTAGTTGAATTTATTCCATCCATTTCTGTTCAAGTGTATAATCGAGTTCATGAAACTCGATTATATTTATTTATTTTTAATCCTATCAAACGTAAGCAGTGTATTGTGTGTTCTACTGACTCACAATAACATTCAAAACGGTCCCGCTGCATCTGCCGGGTGTATTCCCAGTGAGTGCTGTTGTGCGACGTCATGATCCACAATTCTCATTAATTTCTTCTTCGCCTTAGCGCCCGCCGTCGAGGCAATTCGAAGTAAATAGGTTTCTAAACGCGCAAAACACGAAAGCCGACAGTATCGCGCGCGTCGCTTGTTTTGCCGCATTCGCGCCGAGCGGGAAGCCGCCGGCCGTCTCTCGGAAGGAAGGAGCGCTTAATCTCTCGCCAGCCGCGACGTTCCTCTCCGGAGACGCCGCGCTTCGTCGCGCTTCTCGAAGCGGCCGCCAGGCTGCGCTGCCGGCGGATGCAGTATTTCAGCGTGGCGAATGGCCCGAATTACGACTTGCCAACGCGCGCAGCATGCGTGGAAGTGCCACTGCACGACCAGAATGGGAAATGCGCGGCCAATTTGGGCCGGAGATCTCCGGTGGATTTGGTCCGAACGCCCCAAACGCCCCGTGCCGTTATCATGGAATGAGATTTCACGCAGTTAATGGAAAGATGGATTTCAGCGTTTAATCGTGAGAAATGGGACGAAATAATAATCCCAACCTCCTATGCCAGAGTCCCATCGGCTTCTGTCAAAGTAGAAAATTGATTTCTTTTTAGCTTTTTAGTTTATCATCAACACCATGTTTGATGTATTAAAAATCAAGCTTATTTGTTATACGTGTGAAAGATACCTTTATTTGGTAATTCAGAAATAACCTTTCGACCCCTCTGTTTACGTTAGCGTTTTTTCAAGGCTGAAATATATTTCTAAGACAAAAAGGAAGTTAAGAAAAAATATTCAACGTCAGCAACAGTGCGAGAGCGGAGGCGCAAACCAAAACGTGCGAGCGAGGACCGTCAGCAGTTCAAAGCCAGTAAATAGGCTACTTCCGGTCCTTATTTTAATTTTTGAATGACGGTTTCACATGGTTCTGTCATACACCAACTGTCTCAGACGGTTGATTGTTGAACCATTCATTTTAAATTGTCCTTTTGTGCATACTTTCTGCTTTTGTCGGTGGTGGTCTCTTTTGGCTTCTTACGCGAACAGAGTGGAGAGTCTGTGACCTCATGCGTTTATGAGTGCGGCTATCGTCTGAATTATGAAAAATTAATTACAGTTCATAATATAATATTTATTCTGTTTGCAAATCGTGAATAAGTTAATAATTGCTCTAAGAAGATTCTGGATGCCAAATTGCAAAATGTCGATACTTGACGAAAGTGTTCCAGTTGAAAGAAGTGTTTAATATTCAATACATATTATGAGACGACGCAAAAGTATATATATGTATTTTAATGGAAATAAAGCAAATATCAATTCTTTCAGGAAATGGGTTGTAAGCTACAGTTGGTGCAACTGTGCCTGGTGGCCGTTATATTCGGTAGTATTTCCAGTATTCATTTCACGACATTGACCATTTTTATAAGAGTTGCAACTGCGAAGCAAAAACTAAATACAAATCATAAATGTTAAACATATATTGGGGGCAATGTGCAAGTAAATGGTGAAAATAATAGGAATAGCATTACATCTACACGCCAAAAGTTATATTGTAAACGATAATGTTCAGAAATTACCTACAACAATTTTGGGCAATATTTTCATTACAGTAGCAGTTCCGTAACCTTGCGCCTGGGAAAATAAATCAGTGAGATTTTTCGTTGATTCATTGATTTTTTTCGTGTTTCCGGGCACGTCAACGGCTTTAGTCATTAGTTCCGTAAGTGTAGTGCATGCTTTTCTCCGGAGATGGCGGTGATCTTCCAACCGCTGGATGGCGAGATGCGGCGCCGATCCACTGTCGGCTAGTGAGGTTTCCCACTAATCAGGACTCTCCCACCAGCGGGGCACCGACCCAACCGGGACAAGCTCTAAGCTCCTGACCGGTCTCCCGGAATATGTGGTAGTGTAGTGCATGTTAGTGTAAGTGTGTGTGTAAGGGGAGAGGATAGGACAACGAAGAGGAAGGACAGATCGCGCGCGGTCCGTGGCCCGTTTGGTAGGGTACTGCTCCGGCATTCGTCTGGTGTTGATCGGAGAAACCACGGAAAACTACCGATCAGAGCAGCCGGCCGCTAGAATTCTCCTCCAGACAGAGACTGAATTCGATTTAGCTGGAAAGCTAGTGTCGAAAATTCTGCCGCCATCAGGACTCGAACGTAGGACCTCCCGGTCAGAGGCGCTGCAATGACACCAGTTGATGCACTGAGCTACTGCTCCCGGTGAGATTTTTCGTGTTTTGTCCTCCGTCGTCATTATGTGAACTTTATCGCAATCATTTTCTTCTCAGAATTTCTAAAGTTTGATAATAAGTAGTGTAGTTTTTTTCTTACGTTACGTTGAACGCTGCTTTTTTAGGGACATCGACACCCGAAAGCTCCATAAAAAATTGGACCTTCAATGATTCTATTACTCGAAGTGAAGCAAGTTCACTACACGTTTTTCTTTTATGTTTTCTGTCTCTCACCTTACTTACGGCGAGTAGCAAGGGACCGCTCTGACAGCTACTGTTTCACCATTGCTGGCAATATATCTGCATCGTCCATGCACTCATTTTCTTAGAGCGTTCGTTTACTGTCATCTCATTGGTAAATGACTTCATCACTATCTCTTGTAATGTCATCACCCTGCATGCTCAGTTTTTTCCCGACCTATCAAAGTTGATCCTTCTTAGAATAATTCGTCTGTACCGTAAGTGTTGGGCTTGTTAAGTTCAGTGAAACGCTGATATTTCTTCCTCTCCGGCTACGTGAGACCTGACGAAGACCTACAGTTCGGCTTGATTCAGTTTTATCTCCACAAATGTGTCCCTCATAGAAGCACAAGTCACGATAAGCGCTAAGCTACTGACTGGACTCATAACATGTTGAGTAGTGTAGAAAATTGAAGTGTAATGAAATGCCAAGTAAAGGGAGATAATGGCGACAAGTAGAGATCGCCGGTTTTTCGTGGCCTGTTTGGTAGGGTACAGATTCGGCATTTACCTAGTATTAATCAAAGAAAGCACCGAGAACTACTGATCAGAGCAGGCAACAAGAATTACCCAGAAGGCAGCGGCCGGATTCGACCTTCGCCATTTCATCTAACAAGTGTCTAACATCCGCCATCACAAGACGATGCCTCGGCGACATACTATTGCAACACTGTTTATAATAATAATAATAATAATAATAATAATAATAATAATAATAATAATAATATATTTACTATTTTGAGAAAGATTCCGGTGACGCCTCTGCGTAAGTACATGAAGTTCACATTTTTATACAAATAATGACTAACGCTAAATTAATACAAAATTAGAACGCTCTAGTATAACATACGTACAATCATTCATATTTGTAACTCAATTTATTAATTATTAATATTTGTATTTTAATTTATTTTTAAATTGTTCCATACTTTGAGGTGAAGACTCTACCAGTACTGCAGGTAATTCGTTCCATTATTTTACTGTCCGGTTAGCGAAATAAAATTTTCCATTATCAGTTTTTTGTCTTCATCCGGTAGCATTAGCGGCATTAGCAGCATCCGGTAAAATATCCATCCACCTTCATTCCACCATCTGCAGTCGGGCACGTCGCAATCGCCTCCTATATTATTTCAGTAGTATACATACGTTTTGCGGCTCTCACACGCCACCAAGCTTTATAAATGGGGCCTATAAAGAAAGATATTTCCAGGGAGATGTGACAAATTTCACTTTGAATTTCAAAATATGAAACATTTGTTTAAAAAAAAGCATCTAAATATTTATGTCAAATGCAACCCGCAACACTCTGCCAGCTGCATCGTTAAACAATTCATAAACTAAGCGTTTTAGGGCCTTAAAAAGTAAAATTGTGAGACCGAAGGCCACAAAGAAACATTTACCGCATTAAAATCTACTGGAGGAAATCGTTTTGAAGATTCGTTTACATTTTTTGCTGGATCTACGTTTCTGAATTCTACCCCGCCTGTTCAGAGCCAGTAGAAACTGCAATTATATTTCAAATTAAACTAATTACTTGATATTATACACGTATAAATTACATGGGTGTACCTCTCTGTTCGGTAGGAAAGTTAAAAAAGAATATTTCGTATTGAGATGGGTGTATTATATTGTTACCAATTACAAGGCGACATGTAGAACAAATGACGGAGGATCAAAGGGACTTAAGAGAAAAAAAATATTACAGGATTAATATGGAAATTAAAAATAGAGAAGAGGGTGCAGTTTAACATGTGAGAGTTCTCCTCAATTCAATTCAATGATGCGTTATTTTCTGGGGCGAGGCAATGGGCGTTTTGAATTTTGCTCAGAAGATTTATTTAGGCTTGATGATATTTTACGTGTAGTAAATCTACAACATGGGACTGACGGCTTTAGTTTCCCTCCGAAGTAATGTGTACGAATATTTTTTCGCCCTTAAAAATCCACGGCTTCGGTCAGGTTCGAAGCCGAGAACTTATATAAAACAGTCTGATGCACAAACCATTGCACCAGGAGTGGAGAAAAACGTAGTTTAGTAGTCTATAAAGGAAAGAGTACTTTTACACTCGCATAGAAAACCGTCAGAGGCGGCTCAGTGCATCTCGCACAGGCACGCTTGTGAATCTTGTTGCTCCCAGTGTACTTGGAAACACTTTGTTTCGCGACATCCTGTATACGAAACCCCGTACAAAAAGGCCCCAGTAATCAGCACAACAGCCCCCGCCCCCGCCGTTGCCGGCGAGCGCCGCGTCGGGGGTCGATCCGAATAGCCTCGTGACGAGGCGCCGCGGCGCCACGCGACGCCGCGTCCGGGTGGGCGGGGCCGCGCAGAGCGGAGCGCGGCGCGTCGCGGTGCCGATAAATCACGTCTTCAAACTCCGGCAGCGCCACGGCGCGCGTCGCGACGCACTGCGACAACCCCCCGGCGCGGCGCGGGCCCAGCAAGATGGACATGACGGTCCCATATAATGAGTGATTTCATACAACAGAAACTTTGTATCATCTCTTGCGTGTTGTTGTCTCAAAACCCACGTACAAACATTATTATATAAAATACAAACAAAATTATTGAAAATGGAACGTCTCATTTTTCCTCTTAACATTTGGTGCGATAACTTAGTACTCGAATTAAATATACACAGGTTTCAGAATAAAACCTAATAGTTTCATTTTGAGATTCAGTTCAAGCAAGACATTTTCAATGATACACGATTGATTTGATTAATTTTTTTTGTTTTTCTGGGCGCATCAACTGCTTTGGCCATTGGTCCCGTTAGTATAGTGCATGTTTTTTTCCTCGGGAGATGGCGATGATCTTCCCTCACTGGATGGCGAGATCCGGCGCCGACCTACCGTCGGCTAGTGGGTTCCTCCTACCAGGACTCTCCCATCAGCGGGCACTGCCCCAGCAGGAACAAGCTCTAAGCTCCCGACCGTCTCCTGAATATGTGGTAGTGTACTGCATGTTGTTAAGTGTAAGATAGGACAGAAAGAAGGACAGTCGGCGCGGTCCGTTTTTAGGGTACTGCTCCGGCATTCGTCTGGTGTTGATCGGAGAAACCACGGAAAACTATCGATCAGAGCAGCCGGCCGCTAGAATTCTCAATTCAATTCAATGATGCGTTATTTTCTGGGGCGAGACTCAGACCGTGAGGTCTGCTCTTCCGCCAGACCACTTAAATTCCCCTACGCTCTTTTCATCGTCTGGCAGAGAAAGGAGGTATCACTTGAGCAATGGGCGTTTTGAATTTTGCTCAGAAGATTTATTTAGGCTTGATGATATTTTACGTGTAGTAAATCTACAACATGGGACTGCCGGTTTTACTTCCCCTCCGACGTAAGGTGTATGAATATTTTTTCGCCCTTAAAAATCCACGGCTTCGATCAGGTTTGAACACGAGAACTTATATAAAACAATCCGATGCACTAACCATTGCACCAGGAGTGGAGAAAAACATAGTTTAGTAGTCTATTAAGGAAAGAGTACTTTTACACTCGCATAGAAAACCGTGAGATGGGTCAGTGCATCGCTGATGTCCTGCAGTGCTCTGAGTTCTATCTTCATCCACACTGCAAGATTTCCACACAAGCTTGTCAACTAAGCCGAATTCAGTCGATGTCTGGAGGATAATTCTAAAAGCCGGCTGCTGTGATCGGTAGATTTCCGTGGTTTCTCCGATCAACACCAGTGGAATCTGGATCAGTACCCAAGTAAACGGACCCCAGACAACACGCGATCTTTTCTTCCTGTTCAATACCTATCTTTCCCATACCTTACTTACACATACACTATACTATCTCACATAGCGGGAGTCTAGTAGGAAGCTTAGAGCTTGTCCCGGCTAGGGTGGTGCCTCAGTGATGGGAAATACCTGTCTGGGGAAACACTGCTAGACGATGGTAGGTCAGCGCCGGATCTCGCCATCCAGCTGGGTAAGATCACCATCACCTCTCGAGGAACAAGCATCCACAACACTTACGGGACTAATGACGTCAGTAGTTGACATCTTCGGAATCAGTAACAACCAACCAACCACGCATAGAAAAATAATCTAATATTTTAGGATACACCTGGAGATTGGTTCGTGCATTACAACACTTCCAAAACCACTGAGCCTTAGTTGTCATATTACTCCTGTATTCTCAGCTCTTAAATCCGTAGTTGTATTAGATGCTTTTCAATTGGTATTGTCAAATGACTTTGCTCTCCAGAATTTTAATTTACCATCCTTTCATGTATATTTAAATACCTGAAGAAGGAATATGAATTATTTTATTAAAAGCTTTAAAATTGAGAGACGTACTCATTGTTTTTCGTAGAACGATGTACGTGACAAATTCAATAAAATTCCAAAAATCCCTTTAAGTTATTTGAATAACTGTCAGTGTTTGACCGTTCATACGTACATCCGTCCAACACTCACGTTAGACCACGTCCTGTGAACCAAAAATTAGGTGTCATTCGCCGCGTCTCGGTTTCCAGGTAGGAACGAATAATTTGTTTTCGGATCCCGCCAGAAGATTCGAAGACATTTCCAAAAACTTGTTTTTGCATGTTTCAGTGATGCAATCTTAGTGAATAGATCGAGAATCAAACTGACGACTAAACTAAATAGAATTAAAGTAAATTGATATATGTAGGTCGCATTGATTATACCCCATTATCCAGAGGCAATTTTCGTTTTACAAAGCCATAATTTTCTTCCACGAAGTTGGCAACTCTGATTGTTGTCATCTCTATGTCAAACAAGTAAATTGCGCTGCAGAACTGTCAATAATGATGCTCTTTGAAGTTTATTCATAAGTAGTAAAGTATTTTAATAATAAATTGCAAAAACCTATGTTAAGTATTCTATTGAAACTTTAAATTTGATGAACTTGAAGTAAACTGGGAGAAAATAGGAAGTGTGAATAATGATACAGAATGAAAGTACATCCGTGTTCGGCGTAAATACCGATTTTCAAGTCAACGTGACTCACAACTTATTCCTGTAAACATAACTAGCAACTTATTCACGTACACTTATAAAACAGTCGCCTTGTAACATTTATATAGATTCGCCTATAAACGATTAATGGAGCAATTGTAGAAGTAGAAATGAACGCAAATCAGACGGAATTTGCAGTTTTTTAAACTCTTCAAAAATTAGAGAGGAAAAATATTGTAGTGTTAAGCAAATCAGAGGAAGAATCAGAAGAAGTAGTAGACGATGTTCGAGAATTCGAGAATTAATAAAAGAATTTGTGATAAAATGAGAATTTGAATTAAGATAGCTGAATTTATAATTATAGATCCTGCATTTCTTAATAATGTTAATAAAAGGTGACCTGCAATTATATTTGCAGCTAATCGTACGGCTAAAGTTAGTGGGCGAATAATATTTCTGATTGTTTCAATGCATACTATAAAAGGTATTAAAATGGGAGGGGTTCCTTGGGGAACTAAGTGTGCAAATATATGTTGGATATTATTAATTCAACCGTATATTATGAATGATAGAATGGTAATGCGAAATATAACGTAAATGTTAAATGACTTGATCTTGAAAAAAAATAGAGAAATAAACCTAAGAAATTATTAAATAGGATGATTGAAAATAGTGAAATGAATATGAATTATGATATTATGATTAAAAAAGTACGCTAAAGAACAGCTTACAAGTGATCATTTACGTGTATTTTTGTGCAAATTGGCAAAAAAGCGTACAAAATGTAGCTGAACTAAATTCTAACTATTTACATTAACCATAACTGCAAGTATTTTTATGGTGTTTACAATTTTACAATTGCAATATTACTAGTTCGTATCCCGTATGGAGGTAACATACAAGGCCACTGGGTGTTGGGAATTTTTGATCGGGAGTATATCATTATCAGGTAATGCGATTCAGATATTCTAAGAACTTATTTGAACAAAGCTACGCCTGGCATTTACAAGTTTTCACCATATGAAAACACTATTAAATCAATTTACAGCGTCGGCAACACAACATTCAGCTTGAAAACTGTAACATGTATTGCAAATAAAGGCATCCATTGTCCAATATTCACTACATGCAAAACGTTAGTTTAAGTTAGTATTGTTAATTAAAATAAAGTTTACACACCATTGCCATTTGTAAGCAGCGTAGAAGTCAGCTTCAGAGAAAAAAATACAAAGGAAAATTTGGCGAACAATCTACGGTTTATAGAACTTTTGTTGGTCATCCTGAATAAAATTGGAATAAAAATGCAAAAAGAGACGTAAATAAAGAAGAAACTAGTGCTTTGATTTCCCAAACAAATACGAATGATGAAACCATTTTATTTTCATATTTTTAAAAGAAAAAAATTAAAACACAGAATGAGATCACAATCAAAATATCCTCTGATTAGTGTGATCAATTTTAAATTCGGTTAAATGATAATTACAAAGGTTTCACTTGAATACTATATTCTTGTGCGTTACTATTGTTTTTAAAATAAAATATAAAACTCGTGTAGTTGTTCTTTTGTTATTCACTTCAATTTTCCTTTGTTATAAGCGAATTTGCCGGAACCGCTAAGAAAATCTATTGAAATATATCTTAATAAAATATTGCTATTATGGAATGTAATTTGAAGCTTATTCCTTTATTACCAGAAAAGTAAAATAACAAGCATTCGCCAGTTATTTTATACTAATACATTCTTTTCTCCACTAGGGACATTCCCAATAAGGAGCATGATCGCGGTACCCGAACGCAGCAGATACATCTCGCTCGGCCTTCTCCTTCAACATTATAACCTTTGGTTCCAAGTCTGTGATTGTAACATTAATCTGGATGTAGAGATCCAACCGGTTCTTCCATTGCACACATATTTCATATTCAGATGACTGGCATGTCAAGAGATCATGGAAGGTTTCACACATAAATATATTACAATATGTAGTCGGGAATGTCCCCATGCGACGAACACATGAAAAATTCATGTTTTACGCAGATTTCAAACCCAGAGTGTTCTTGAGGCTGTATGTAAAATACCTTCAAAATATTTATTTTCAAATTCGGGGGGAATAGAATTATATTGCATCTTTCGGTAAATATTCATTTTGAAAAAACACTACATATAATTCGGCACTGGTGTTCATCCGAAACGGACAGAGTGCACGATGTTTCTCAAAAATCACTTTTTGAGCATCAGAGGACCACAAAATGGATATTTATACAGAAATCTAAATCTAAAATTATATAAAATTATTTACAATGCGTTTCTGCGTATATACGTACTTCAAGAGAAAATAAGAATCAGCTACTGCGAGCCACAGAATGACACTTATTAGTTACTTTTCTCTTTGTAATGACTTTCCAATTCTCTAGCCTTTAGATGCCTTTAGACGTGAAAATTTAGTCACACTGGTACCGACGTGGAGTCCTGGGGACTCTTGAAATTTATTTCCTTAAAATACGGTATTAAATTGTATTTCAAGTAAGGAACGTTGCAACTTATGAAAAATAATGACTTAAGAAAACTTTAATCATGGTATTTTTGTTAATAAATTATCTAATGAGGGATTATCATGGGATTAGGAATCGTTGAGTAAAATTAAGCGTACCTTTTGACGAATTTATCTTTATAATAAAAAATTATCGAACATTAAAAATATATTAATGAAAACTACTATAATTCTAGAACTCAAAATCAAGTACAAAAGTTTTACTACCGCTAATACTAATATTGTGACTATAATATTATGAGTTTTTTCAGGAATATTTTCTGCACAAATATTGCGGGATTTTCGTCCTTTCCGTTAGAGTATTTTGCATTTTCAGTTATTTTTTCTTCAAGTTCATCATTATCAAGATATTCCTTTACATTACCGTCTTCTTAGCAAGATTATAAACACGATAATCCGCGTCACAGTCACATTTGTTGATTCTAAGAAATACTCTCAAAATTACTGTCCTTTGGATCCACCTTTTGTGCTGTATTTTTCTTAAAATCATCATTATTCATTTTCACACACTCTCTTAACGAACTAGACATGCTTTTTTCTGCACACTGCCATTCTATGGAACCTTAAACATATTTTTTTAACAATTTCTCAGTTTTTTTAGTCCAGTAATATTTGAATTGAAATATGATTTTAAGAATATTATAGAAGAGTAAAACCTATTTTTAAATCCAATTTGCATTGAACAATTCGGTGCCATTTTTCTGAAAATATTTGCTCCCTTCGGAAAATGTACAATAGCATTCCATTCTTCGGTATTACTCACTCATAAGGCACTCATATTTACAAAGAAGTTTTGAGTGATCGTGAAAAGTCGTTACAAATTATATGAAGCACTCCCACTCACAAATGCTACATCGAACAAAATTATATTTGTTTAAGTTTTTTCGAAAAATCAAAAAGGTCATTAAATTGTTGTGTATTTCTTTTTATTCAGTACATCTGGAACTATCCACAAAAAAAGCCAAAGAAAGATCGAAACGTAATTAATTACAATAAATTTTGAAAAACATTTATAAGTGTTATTTTTTAAAGTGACAGTGAAAATTTAAAATTAATATGTGTAAAACAGTCTTCAAAATTTTCCTTTGCCTTTCCATAGCATAAGAAAAGTTTTTAAATTTATTTATTTAAAGTCACTTTATAACAGCTAGTCATTAGTGATTCGAATCATTTTTTTTACAAATATGTTATCGCAGTTTTAAAAAGAATAAATATGTTGAAATTGTTTACATTTTCACATATTATATAACGTAAACATATTATGTAAGACAAATTTATTTTCAAGATTTTAAACAAATCCCAATATCAAAAAATATTATTTAGCACATTCATTTTTACGCAAAAGAACATTAATTCAGCATCAAAAATGAAAAGGTAGTAATGTAATCATTTAATGTAATAAAAATGAGACTAGTGCAGTAACTGTAAAGGTGATAGTCGCATATAAACGTATATTTTCAAAACTACAAGCTTGAAAAAAAAGCTAGATTACTTTTGGGTTTTTGACACCACACCTTCCCCCTTAGTTCGGCGCGTTTTTCAAGATTAATATAGAAATATAGTAACTGCTGAGACGACGCCTGCGTTTAAACGCGAAAACTAAATGTAGATTTTCTGCTTGCCTTACGGTAATTTCCTTCAATGTGTATATTTCAACTTGCGTGTTCAATTCGTTAATGTGTGTTTATATACAAGCTTTTAAAAGTGGTCTGCGACTCTCCTGTAAATAGATGAGAGATATAAAACCCTATAACTCTTTAATTGCTGGGTTTGCTTTGAACGTTGTGCCAAGCTATCACGATTAGGCACCTTTGCTGACAACAACTCAACTTCCTGATTGTTGATTCAACATTGAAACAGATGAATAATATTGTTTATTTTACTTTAGAAGATGCATGAATTATTGCAATTACGTTACAAATTTTACTATCCAAGAAACTATTTTCTTTACAATATAAAAATCTAAATGAAATTTTAAGAATACAATCCATTCAATTAATACAAAAATTCTACCACCAATATATATTTAATATTTATACACCCTCTTTTCTAAATAAAGAACGTTTTTCTATTATTTCAAATTTTACCAGTGACACATAAAGAAAACCTCCTTATTTTTGAATTTTAAACTCGTACATTTTGAAAACATCGTTAAAAATTTTTAAGTAGCACGTTATTTGTATTTCTCTATTGAAATAATTAAAATAAGACAAGAATCAAAGTTTGAGTCAATAATGTCCTTCTCTACTATAATACTTTCGTATTTTTTAATCATTTTCTTGTGTTTCACAAATTGCGTAAAAATATAATCATTTGACATGTAATGTACCAAAACTTGAAGTATTCTATGATATTTCTGAAAAAGGTTGATAACAACTATCAGATGTGTTTATTTCCCGGTCAGATATTTGAGACTTTTTATTTTTTTTATTTTCTGATCTCATTAGCTCTATCAGTCATTATCTAAATATATTCGATTAAGTAACATATCCACATTTTTTGCGACTAAAATATTCCTATCACTTGAAAACTAAATTTATGTTATTCCAGTTAAAATGACAGTTAATTAAGTACGCGCAGATCTAATCTCGATCAAATAGTCAAGCAGAATATCCAGCTCTATTTACGCAAAATAGGAGAATAACTTTTTTCTTGTTTTTCAACTTTTGTATCCAACTAGCAATGTATAGATATGCAAAATTATCATGTTTCTTATTGGTAGTAATGTGGATCCGAATGATCCTTATCCGCGTGCATAATCGCATAAGGAGTTGCGTAATTTCTGTTTCTGTAATGTGTTCTAATGGTAAATGGTTGATGTACACGAAAAATCAATTATTCAGTAAATCAAGTTTTTGACTGGGAGAGGAAACAAACAACAGCCACACAATAATATTAAGAACAAACTACTTTAAAATTATCTCATTATCTGAAGAACATTTAAAGAAATGAAAGAAAAGAAATAGGACGTGGATAAAATCATTTCATATTACAGTAATTTTTAATGCATGCAAGAAAGTGGATGAAATTGAATTAAACATGTGACATTTTGTAAGACAAAACATAAAATGGCAAAACGTTCGTTGGGCCGTTTCTTACCTGGTGTATGGAAGCCAGAAAAAGGTCCACCCGAACCCGCTTAGTAACTTTAAATGCCAATGACAAGTCACAGCAAAATCAATATGGATTTATTTGCATTCACAACACAAAAAACTCTCATAATATGGTGTTTATAACGTGCATATCTCATAATATTCATTGAAACATTCAATTTAAATCTATTTTAAAAAAGCACTTGACGAATACCAATATTAACGAAGAACCCGCACTATAATTTACTGCAATCCATAATATTGACAATGTGCAATAGTACATACATTTTCACAACTATGCGAATTTTCAGCGCACAAAACATTTTCTTTCTGCCAATTTTCTGGACAATTCGATAAGATGAATTCTGTTCCTTCCTACTGAAATCATCTCTTTGATCCTCACAGTGGCAGGATTTTCGACACTAGCAAGATAGTTTGGTCGAGTTCTGTTGCTATTTGGAGAAGAATACTAGTGACGAGCTGTTCTAATCCGTTGTTGCCGGTGGTTTCTCCGATCAATACCAGGCGAATGCCGAAACACAATCCTACCACAACAGGCTATGACCCACGCGCGATCTCTGCTCTTCCTTGTCTTATCCTCATCTCTTACTTATGTACAGATTATATGCATTCACATGCACTACTCTATCACACTGGTCGGAGACCAGTTGAGACCAGCCGGGGCTGGTTGGAGACTAGTCCTGGCTGGGGCGGTGCCCGCTGGTGGGATATACCTGGTTGGGGAAAATCGCGCAAGCCGACGGTAGGTCGGCGCCGGATCTCGCATTACTGCAGAACTATAACACAACCACCTCCCGAGAAAAAGCAAGTACTACACTTATGGAACTAATGACCTTAGTAGACGCGCCCGGAATTACTAGCACTCAATCAATCATCTCTTTGAATCATTAACAAAATAAATGGTTTTAAACGAATTACAAACTATTGCAGAAGTATTACTATTTTGACCGTCACATGTCGTTAGCATTGAAGAACAAATTTGAGCCACCTAAAGGAATATGGGATTATTATTATATAAACATTTTATGTCCTTTCAAAGAGAACGTTTGCGCATTAACAGGGAACACAATGTCCTATTGTTGTCCAAGAGTGGCAAATTATGAATGCGTAAGTTTCAATAACCCCTTCTTTTGCTTGATGTGGTATGATTGATTGATTGATTACCAATTCCGGGCGCATCAACTACTGAGGTTATTAGTCCCGTAAGTGAAGTGCATGTTTTTCGACCTACCGTATACTATGGGGTTTCCTTGACCAGGTATCTCCCACCAGCGGGGCATCGCCCCAGCTAGGACACGTTACAAGTCCCCGACCGGCCTCTCTGCTTCCGTAGTGTAGTGCATGTTAGTATGTGTGTGTGTGTGTGTGTGTGTGTGTGTGTGTAAGGGGTGAGGATAGCACAAGGAAGAGGAATAAAAGATCGCGCGCGGTCCATGGCCCATTTGTTAGGGTACTGCTCTGGCATGCACCTGGTGTTGATCAGAAAAACCACGGAAAACTACCGATCAGAGCAGCCGGCCGCATCTCCTAACAACGACTGAATTCGATCTAGCCCTCGAGCTAGTGTCGAAAATTCTGTCGCCGTCGGGATTTTAACCTAGGACCTTCCGGTCAGAGGCCCTACAGTGACATCAGTTGATGTACTATGCCATCGCTCCCGGTAGTTGGTAGGAATAGTGCCGAGATTGTAAGTAGCTATTTTTCTGGCAATAAAAAATCAATTTGTAGTTTTCCGGTGCAAATAACACACGGATATTAATAGGAAGAAAAACCTTTTAGCTTTGGAAAGTTGCTCACTTTGTTTCGTTGGTATTTTGATCATCATCGAACTGCACGATGTGGGAACGGGATACTGAAGTTCAAGACAGCAAGTGCAGGTTATATTTGCCCCTATTTGTCACAGACGGGTTTTACTTTTTTGTTAAACTTTGACGGAAGTTAATCAAATAAATCAAATCAAATATGAAAGCTTTCTATTAAAAGTGTTGGTGTTTTCAGTATCGTTCAATTCCATATTTATGTAACTGAAGCGCATTGATAAGACCTTTTCTTAAAGAAACTAATGAACCGTATTTTAGAAACATTAAATTGTCCTCTGAAAATGTCTACATCTCTTTACTCTTCGAACTTTTTCTTCAATGATAACCATAAAACGTCTGACTTTACACAATTACATATGCATTTTGGTTCGACTGTGTTTCATTTTAATTCTCGAGTCGACGAACGTGAGGTTGGTTGGTTGGTAGTTAGCGATTCTGCGTGCGTCAATTACTGATGTCATTAGTCTCGTAAACGTAGTGCATGCCTTTCCTTGGGAGGTGGCGGTGATCTTCCCCCGCCAGATGACGAGATCCGGCGCAGACTTACCGTCGGCTAGTGTGTTACCCCTAACCAGACATCTCCCACCAGCGGGGGACCGCCCCTCCGGAGACAGGTTTAAGTCTCCCGACTTCTATGGTAGTGTAGTGCATGTTAGTGTAAGTGTGTGTGTTAGGGAAGAGGATAGGACAAGGAATGGGAAGGAAAGATCGCGCGCGGTCCGTGGCCCATTTGGTAGGGTACTGCTCCGGCATTCGCCTGATGTTGATCGGAGAAACCACGGAAAACTACCGATCAGAGCAGCCGGCCGCTAGAATTCTCCTTGAGACAGCGACTGAATTCGACCTAACTGAAAAGCTAGTGTCGAAAATCCTTCCGCCGTCAGGGCTCGAACCTAGGACCTCCTAGTCAGAGGCGCTGCAGTGACATCAGTTGATACACTGCGCCACCTTTCTCGGTACGAATGTGAGTGTTTCTTCTTATCCACAGGAAATTATATGATTATAGAGATATTCGTATCATTTTCAAAACATCATTTACATTCGATCGTTCTAGAACTACATTAGAAAAACTTGTCGCGACTTTTCAGAATACATAAGACCATCGGTTAGTTTCAAATTGTTCACGTTAAACGATTGCCAATAGTGGAGTAAATGCAGGAACGTCAAAACAGCACACTATCGATATAATAGTCCATATTAAAACGCATATGATAATGCATCACGAAGTTTCCTAGTTCTGCATCAACCAAACGCTTCTGCCATTACTTCTAAAGTATAACATACTAACTTAGCACTTTTATTTAAATGGTTCTCATAAAATGTAGTTTACTAAGAGCACAAGACTCCATTATCGTTCAGGAGGGAAGAGGATTGTCCGTTTATGGAATTATATGGGAATTAGAATTTATATACAATTCGCGCCATTACCTCGAAACTTTTTCATGATTTTCAACCCACATTACATGTTGTTTCCCTTTAAAATGTTTATATAAAGTCAACTGTCTAAAATACATGAAAAAAGTTCAACATGTTTAACGTCTTCTCCAATGAATTCCAGAAACAACCGTTCTAAGACTAACTGACAAAATATATAATTTTTTGAATCTTCTGATCGAATTGATACGAATTCGATTCTTTTGGATGATTCTACCACAATCTGCATCATGAAAAACAGGTTCAATCTGAGAGCTAGAAAACACTACTAACTTCTGCCTTTTCTACCAAACGTATCACACTGAATCATTAGCATAAAACTGAATAAAAAATATTTTCCATCACCATCAGATCAGCACAGAAAAGAGGTAACACCTCGAAGCAATCAAATGAGAAACGGAGGAAATAAGTTAAGAAATTACCAATGAAAATTGGTAAAATTTCATATATTTCACAAATGTTCAGTATAAAATATTCTCAAAATAAATACTTCCACAAAGATTAAAACCGTTATATTGCAAAATGGTTGTAAATGCGTCAATTCACTTGTGCACCGACAATTTACAGGATTTCCTTTTTGTTCGTAAAAGCGCGAATAATGTAATTTCTGTCAGGAAACAAAATACAAAATTTATGTGCAACACACCTCCAAAACTCTTTTTTTTTCAGATAATATCTTGAACGTTAAAATTTAAAATCCGTTTTTAGTAAGAAATGAAAAATTCTGATCTTGAACTTTGTACCAAATCAACATTTAACTAAATACGATCTTTTAATTCACTTTGCTATGCACATCGAACTTGGCATCTCTCTTGGATCCCGCAGATACCTATTTCACATTAGAAATCACATTTCGGTTGATCTGTATAATTAGGATATCAAAACAAAAATTCGTAAATATGCGACAAAAATTAGGAGTGTACTGTAGTGAAATTTACTATTTGACGTAAGTTTCAATATCCCATATCTAGTGAACTCATCCAACGTACATCCTACTCTGAAAATTAAGATTGTTGGGTCGAAATCTGAAAGAATAATTTTTCTGTACTGTTTATTTTAGTATTATTCTTGAAACATTCGTGAATATAATTATTCTGAAACTATTGGACATCGAGATAATGTACTGTTGTTCGTTCTATCCTAAGAGCGATTGAAATTACGATCAATTTTGTTTCTTCTACTTTTAGTATCGTCTCATATATTATTTCAGTAGAATAGATACCATTTCTCACACGCAACTAATCTTTATAAATAAGGTCTCCAAAACAGAGAATTTCACGGATACGTGATGAATTGCACTTTGACGATAAAAATATGAAAAATTTGTTTAAAACTGAATCTAAATATTCTTGTCAAATGCAACCCGCAGCACTTGACAGCATATTTGAATCTATATCGTTAAATAACTCCTAAACGAAGCGTTCGATGGCCTTAAAAACTTAACATTTTGAGGCCAAATACCTCAAAGAATCGTTTTTCACACCGTAATCTAGAGGATGAGATCTTATTGAATGTTCTATTACATTTTTGCTGGTTCAGCGCTTGTTGACATTACACCACCTGCTCAGAGACGTGCAGAATCTGCAATTGAAAGAGAAATTGAGCTAATTACTTGATATTCTACGCGACTTATTTGTGTGCCTCTCTGCTCGACAATAAAGTTAAATAGGAAATGTTTTTAATTGACATGGGTGAATTGTTATGAATTACAAGGGGGTATATGGAACCAGTGACGAAGCGACAAGAGACAGAGATCCAGCCATTGTCTTCTCTATGTTGTCTCTCCAACCAGATCGCAGCTGGGTCTTTTCCTTCTTTCTTGCGGTTGACAATCCAAAAGCTTCTTTGGAAGTCTATTGCTTTGCATCCTCTGCACCTGTCCAAACAATATCAGTTGTTTCATTTCAATTTCGTGCAGTATCTCATGTTTCAGACCCATCATTTCTTTAATTCCTTCATTTCGTATTTTTTCTCTTCTTGAGATGCCAGCGGATCTTCTAAGAAAGTCCATTTCCATGACCTTTGAACTTTGTCTTGATAAATCCAAAGTGTTGTATAATAATTTAACAGGTGTATTAATTTAGTCCAATGTCAAACAAAATCACATTCAAATATTTTAACTATATCTAGGTCGATGCATTGTGAAAAAAACGAAGTTTAAAACGAATTGTAAACGGAACTGTTTGTAGAAATAGCTTACTTTTTTCAATAAATTTTCTTAAAACATTTATACACATTCCGACATACTTTCATCTATAGCGTCAGTAACATTAATCAATGGTGATCCGAAAATGTATATAAAGGTATATTATAACGCAATGTGAAAATAATGCGACCCTGATATCTGAATATATCGAATTTAAAAAATATTGGAGATTATACGTATTTGTTACCTTCCGAAGTTAGTCAAACTCGGTTTGCCACGTGTTCCACAATTATTCCATCCTGATTAACATTTCTGCGTTTCAGGGATTTTCGCAATTTCTTAGATAACATAGTATTCCTTTTTCAGGCCCTTCTTTACCGTCTATGAGTTTTATAAGTTACTAATTTCTGTCATGGCAAAAATTTCTAACAAGTACAAGGATCAATTTTAAAAGGTAATTATAGACTGGAAGCTAATTTTAAAATTAAAATTTTTGACTGAAGAGTTTCAAAACACTGATTACTCTTGCGTTGGCTGGTTAACGAGGCTTAAAAATGTATTTATGGTAATGTTACTTTATTCAACATGATTTAATACAGATTTTTCGACATTGCAATGCTGTTGTGGAAGATCAATTTTAAACACTTTCGAAAAAATGTATAGTTATTAATGAATATAAATTGAATCTATTTATTAAGTATACAATATATTCTTCTTCCATCATCATCATTATTCGGACACAGCATATCAAATATCTTCAGATTCCTCAATTAATAAAACTTTGGCCATTATTTGGATGAACAAATTTAAGAGTAAGATATTGCAGTTAATAATCTTCTTTTGTCACTTCCAAAATGCGACATTTCTAGAACAATTTATCCCTATCATCAGAGTAGAACAACTTATTTTTTCTTCAATATTGTACATTCTGTGTTACAACAAAAACACATAAGGTAATCAACAAAAAACACACTCTACTCATGTGTTTTGTGTGTTTTAGTTGTTATTATACACAATATATAATAAGAAATACATCGCTCTTGTCATCGATAGGAAAGGTTGAAATTCATTTGCAAATAGACATGTATTGAGACTCATATATATGAATTCTGCTGACCCATCGAAATACCACCTACATATTAACTGAGTGAACTTGACCTAAACCCACGCTTGACAGACGAAAGGCAATTCTTCGAAATTTCAAAAATTTCCACTCTCCATCCTTAATAATTTCTAGCTTAATTGCCGCTATCTAACTGGTTCAGATAGGACGGCACTATGGTTATCTTTTAGCACCTCTAGCGGACATAACTTCTCCAAATATTGCACATCACGGAACTCATAATCATAAGACAAGACTAGTGACAGTACCACATTTTTTCAAAATCATCTTAGATATTATTGTATTTTAGACATATCCTAGACATACACCTCTATTTTAGAAAAGTACAAGATATACACGCACATGATGTCTTCCGACAGGCCAGCTAGCTGCGCTTCACAGACCGTCACTGGCAGAACAGTGAGTTCCACAGAAATTCGACAATTCTCACCTACAGTCTTTGCTGACTGCTAACGCACATCACATCTTTGTGTGTGAGAGTGGTAACTCCATAGAAATGTGATAAACTCTCGTACCTAACCGTAATGGTTCCGAAACACACGATACCTTCACTAATGGCCTCAATTTTCACAAATGTTGCTAAACAATATCTCACACAAAATGATTGTCCAAACACTTGCACGTACACAGCACAAAATAAATACTATCTTATAACACTGAATTAAATGAAGTCATAGGCTTCCGCGGCCAGAGCCAATATAACTTAACGCGGCGTCACCCGGACAGCCAAGAATGTCACACTGAATTAAATTAAATATTTTAACAGAAATACTCTTCACGAATACTGCATTTTAACAGATTAAAGTCAATACGAATATACTGTACAACAGTTCTTTGCACACCAAGAGTACGAAAAAAATGCTGTTTCATAACGCATCACATAGTTTACATTTAACAACAGGCGGTCTTTTTCTAGGACCTTTCATCTAGTATGACGTCAACTCTGTCGTATGTAGTCAGAAACAGAGTATGAAAAGCCAGACCATATGCACTTTAAGAAAAAATAGGCGGAATAACACAAAATAGTTGGAATTTTTTGGATCCAATCCAAACTGTTTCATGGTTTGGAGATATTTTCAGAGGCTATGGATGTATAACGCAACCATATACACCCGTCACATGGCCGGAGGCTGTATACTTCTCTTTAAATATCTGCGCGTCTAGGAAACTAGTAATATAGATACCTACCAAGCCTCTCACTGCGCATTATTAAAAGCCACTGGTTTCTACACTGGTGTCAACTTCAAAGAAATTGCATTTTAAATTAGATGTCAACGCGGCATGTCAGTGCACATCACTAAAAGACACTGGTCACTATATTAGTGAAAACTCCACAGAAACTGCATTAGAAATTAGTAATAAAATCATCCACCCGATATGTTGCTGCGCATTTCTAAATGTCACAAGTCACTATATTAGGGTCAACTTCGGAGAAAGTGCTTTAAATTAGATGTCTACTAGATGTCTCTCTGTACATCGTTGTAAGACACTGGTCACAATATTAGTGTCAACTTAGAAAGCTTTAAAATTATGTCTGTGTCTCCTGTCATCTTGTAAGACACTGGTCGCAATATTAGTGTCAACTTCGGAGAAATTGCATTTGAAATTAGATGTCTACTCGTGATCTCGCTGTGCTTCACTGTAAGACACTGGTCACAATATTAGTGTCAACTTCGGAGAAAGTGCATTTAAAATTAGATGTCTACTCTCGCTGTGCTTCAGTGTAAGACACTGGTCACAATATTAGTGTCAACTTCGAGAGAAATGCTTAAAATTAGATGTCTACTGTCTCGCTGTGTCACTGTAAGACATTGGTCACAATATTAGTGTGAACTTCGGGAAAATTGCGTTGAAAATTAGATGTCTACTAGGTGTCTCGCTGTGCATCATAAAACACTGGTCACAATATTAGTGTCAACTTCGAGAAATTGCATTTAAAATTAGATTATCTACTACGTATCTCGCTGTGCATCATTGTAAGACTCTATTAGTGTCAACTCGAGAGAAATACGAATTGCGTCGCCCCCAATCTTTCTGACTAGCCCACCGGCGCCTTGCTGCGCGCGCGGCCACTCACCGCATCCGAGCAGCACGAGCGCAGCCAGCAGCAGCGCGGTGGGCGGCCTCATGCGGGCGCAGAAGCGGGCGCAGCCCCACGCGGCGGTGTCCATGGCGTGCGCAGACGGCGGGGTCGCGGCGGGGGCCCGGGCCGTCCACCTCGGGGGAGCACGGCTTATGAGAACGGCCCGGAGTGACTGGGTGAATCGGACAGCGAAATACAAGAGTTGCATGTCAAGGCAGCGTGAAGGCCTTCGGACTAGTTGCATGCGATCGTTTAATTTAATCGTCATACGCAGTTTAACTGTTTTACGTAAAATA
Source organism: Teleogryllus oceanicus (assembly GCA_964035755.1). Taxonomy (NCBI): domain Eukaryota; kingdom Metazoa; phylum Arthropoda; class Insecta; order Orthoptera; family Gryllidae; genus Teleogryllus; species Teleogryllus oceanicus. The sequence goes on from CAXIVR010000003.1 coordinate 184,408,513, forward strand.
AATAAATAATAAATAAATAATAACACCAGTAATATTAGTATTTTATTATTAAGTAAATTGAAACATAATATAAGTTGGGGTAACTGAAGAAATTTTTAAATTTACTATCGGAAGGTCATGATATATGCAAACGGTTAATGTGGGCATTTAATGCAGAGGTATGCAATACTGTTTAGATAATATACAAAACAAGAAACATTAATCACTACTTTAAAACATTTTGTTCTGCTAACAAGCCGATAATCACATACCAGTACGCGTGGCTTTAATGAACACTTACGGAATATTCATCAGACGCCAGAAGATGTGGAAGGCTCCCAACATTCTTATGATTGTGTTAATCTATTTTGCAGGCGCAAAGTTGTCCAGCAACCACGCTGTTAATCGGAGCTTTCTCGGTGTGAATTTATTCTGATAAGAGAATTTAAGGTTTTGTACTGTGCGTAATTGGTTTCAAACTCATTAAGTTTTCTCGTTTTCATTGTCACATCAATGAGACTTGATATCAAATTATGGTGTCGTGGAAGCGCTACAGTGCATTAATATTATTTTTTTGAATTTTCTATATCCTCTTTATAAATTGCTGTATTCGAGAGCATTCATTAAATGTTAGCGTTCATAACATTTCAGTTGTATCTTTTAAAATTCCCTTCTCTCTCCCTCTTCTCTCTCTCTCTCTCTCTCTCTTTCTCTCTCTCTCTCTCTCTTTCTCTCTCTCTCCTCTCTCTCTCTCTTTCGTTAAAGAGAGAGAGAAAGAAATTCCAAAACTAAAATAAATAGTTGCCATGAATTTGAAGGCCATCTCGTTATATTTAAATAAAAATGTAGCAAATTGTATACAAATTATACTTAAAGTATACTTTTTCTGAAATCGGGCAGTAGCAGCAACAGCAACAGGCATGGCTTAAACTAATATTTTTGTCACAGCACGTGTTACAACATGACCAGATCTCTACTGAAGAGATTCTTTATTTATTCTTTCAGGGTTGAGTTGAGATTCTAGTGAGGGCTATGTGTATATTCTTGATTTTTACGATGTAGCCTGTACATGCCGTAGCACTAGAATTTCATTAAGGTTACTTCGCTCGTTGTCACTTATTTTATCGCGCGCAGACTTTGGCGTAGGTATAAATGTTCTTGTAATTTTAATGTTCGATTGTTAATGTTGATTTTAACGTTATTTTACTTATAATTTAGTATTATTATTACTATTATTTCTATAAACATATTTTAGTATGAATTAAAAGTTTGTCGATATATAATCTCAGAATATGATTCCTTATTGAAATACAAAGAATCTTAAATCTTGAATTTCGGAACCGTAAGTAAAACATTGTATCTTAGTTTTTGTTAGTTATAATGGGAACCTTTTGTGATTTACTTAATGCCATCTTGGATTATAATTGATCGCACAACGTCATTTGCAGAGCGTCCTGAACAATTATTAATGGGTTGGAGGGCTCTGTGATATTCTGGATCAACATCTAGATGATTTTAGTTCGTACGTCGGCGCATTTTCAGAGTAACATTAGTTATATCAAAACAGATGATTGAAATGAGGTCTCAGTAACGCCGTAATGAACGAATGCATGGTGACTTTATCTAGAGATTTATATAATATTCTTATGTAATCTAGAAGAGAAAATATATTTAAACTCTCTATGTATTTTCATTGCACATGTTTCGTGTACTTTCAAACCTTCTTATTTGGTTAATGATAATTTGGTTAATTTTTGTTATGTTGTTACCTTTACGTTAAAACATGTATTTTGTAAGCACACTTTCATTTTGACAAATAAAAGGCATTTTATTGAAATTTATTTCATTCTCTAGCAACAATTTCATTAATTGAATATTGACTTTTTATGTTTTGTTTTCCGATATTAGAAACAGAAAAAAAACTATAACTAAAAACACTTTTGCGTGATATAATACAGTGAAAATTTTAATATTCTTATAAAAGCGTCATTAAAACTTTTCGTAAAACTATTTCAATAATCACATTTTTTAACACAAAAGAAAACAGTATTGCTATTGATCTTCAATGAATACGATAATAGTACTTGGAAAGAGTACATTATAATACACTTCATGATACATACTTGCCGACTACGTCCTGGGCCTATAGTGTATTTTTAACAAGATTGTATTGATAACTAAATCACTTTACTCTCTAATGTTGTAACGAAATGCATTTTGTACTTATATCAAACTTAATCAATAAATTACAAATATTTAGTTTAATGGTTTAAATATTTTAATTTTTACTCCCCATCAATTATTAATATGATGAAAAACTCCTCCACGTATGTCATAGTTTCATGGTTTACCCTAAAAAATGTATTTTAAATATTAACGTTTAATGTCCGTTGATATTGTATGTTGATTTGAATTTTGTATATGTCCGCATTGCCATTATACTTGTGCGTCTAACCAGCTTCCAAGTCAAATTAAAGTGCTTTTTTTTAACAATGCCGGTTACATCATGGCAATTTATCGAATTTAAATGTGTTGTAATATTTTGTTCAGAACAGACATTAAAAGCAATTTCAATTAATCTCGCCCAATTTAATTTATGATGCAGAAACTACGGGGGCAACATTTTCATTCTGTATATTTGCGTGGATAGCTTAGTTTGATAACTTTAAAAAAAATTCAACATTAAATACTCTTAACGTCATTCATCCATTTGAATTTGAAGGTTATACGGAATACATTCGTTACATGATCATTAAAAACCACATGTGTAAAAATTAAGAAACTTTAAATATTAATTACGCTGAGAATTTAATATGTAGGCTACTTTTTAAGTTTTTGTGGGTATGAATTAAATCCCATTAAAGTTATCATTAAAATCATCATATTCCATTAAAGTTATGCAAATTCATTAATTCGAAAAGGGAGAACAGAAAACCTTACAGAAAATTAGCTAACCGAAATTAATTACAGAGAAGGAAAAAAACTTGTTTAAAAAATCATTGATTTCGGTTGTTGACCTAATGATAGCCAAACCTGCTATTTTAAATTGATTTTTTGTCCTCAAAATTTCCACATTGAATGAAAGATTGTGTAAGTAAGTGCTTTGAAGCCATTTGCTACTGGAAGAAGTTTTTAAATAAATATAAATACACTAATTTTCTAATTGTTTTGATATGACTAAATATATTTTTACATGCCCACCAATTAAATGATCTGGGCAAGTTCTTTATTAACAGAGAACGAATAATTTATCACGTAATTAAAATGTTCTGGTAATTATTCTAAATTGTTGGAACATCATGTCTTATAGGAATTTCTTAGTTCTATATATCTATATGTCTATATGTTATTTCTATATGTCTATCAGAAATTGACAAGCATATTCAACAATTGAAATGTAAGTCATCTAATTAACTTAACCCTTTTCCGCAAACATTTTAAATAAAACAGGGTTAAATTAGGTTCATAGCATTAAGAAATGGATTGCGATGCAAGTTCTACTTGTGCAAATGATCGAAGACTTTAAGATACTAATGAAATAAAATGAATCAATCATAAAATAAAAATAACTGGCTCCATAAGGAAAATATAGCTTCATTAAATCAATCTCAATTCATGTGTAAAGAATTTAATATATTCTTTGAATTGTATTCTTAATGGCTATTGCGTTCATGTACTAAAATGCGTATATAACATATTAAAGTCATCGCCTATGGTAGTTAATGAGTACCAGAAATTCAATGGAGACGCCTAGATAGTATGAAAGAAAGGCTGAAAAGAATTTCTTCTCGTTGTTTCAGAGTAACTTCGTCAAACAAACACACTTTAACGTGAAGGGCTTGGATTTAATCACTTTCTCTTTATTTATTTGTAATAAAAATTGTACAAAACCTTTAGAAGTAGCTTTATAATTCAAGGGAATTTTGTCGTACTCAGATCATTTCCAATATTTAATATGTATGCTTTTCGTGACCAAAAAATAAAGAACTAACTCCAAAACGAAAATTTTGTCTAATGATATAAAACCAGCAAAACTATTTGTTTAGCCAGTGTACTAAAATTGTTAAATTAAACTAAGAAAGACTTTTAATATGTGAATGAGAGTATAGGCTAGTGCAAATTACACCCGTTATAAATATTCATGTTAGTATGTTTTATGCATTACATTATAGCTCGCAGGTAATAGAAAATTGCATATTCATTTGAATAATCCCAATATAATAACCGAGTATTTTGTTTCAGTTTTCATCAAACAATAGTGACTCTTTTAAGCCGCCATGACATCTACAGTCACGTAAGTAAACTTCGTTTCCCACATCAGAACTCAAAAACTATAAAACGCTTAATGCAACTAAGCTGTTATTGACTTATCAGGGAGAGATATAGAAACTCCGGCCTACATCAACTCTTTTTTCTTCAATTTGTGTTGTGAACAATTTATATTAAATTATTGATCCGTACATATATTAATGAAAACAAGAATATTTGATAATAGGAAGTTCAAAAAGAGTTCTTGCATTCTATGTGTACAATTTTTAAAAATAATTTATGTTTGCTAATAGTAAGAATTTTTATTCAAACTTTCTAACCGCAAAAAAAGTTCGTAGGCTTTAAATAATTACAAATGTGTATCACGAGATATAATCTAAGTGTGAACAAAACTAAATCGTTTCCTACAAAAGATCATAATTTTAAATAACTACAAACGTGTACCACGAGCCAAAATCTAAATGCGAACAAAACTAAATCGTGTCCTACAAAAGTGACCACTACGAAGAGAAAAAAAGGTGGTAAGCGGGTGTGTGCAAGCGGCTACCGTTCTGGAAGACAGAAGCGACTACAGAAGTCAGCAGCCCTGAGCGGCCTGGGGGCGTCGGGTGGGCTGGCGGCGGCGTCGGAGGCAACGGGGCTGGTGCGGCGTCGCGACGGCGGCGGTGGCGGCGACGGCGCGCGCGTGCACTGGCGGTTGCAGACGACCGGTCCGCGCCGAACCTAGGTGCCCGCTTCGCCGCTGGGCCGCCCCCGCGCCGCCGCGCAGCCCCTTATGTGGCGATTCAACCAAACCCCGCGTCCGCAGAGCGACGTGCGTAGCGCGCCTCCCGGCTGTACTCACGTCGTTAGTGGTGGCGATTCATACTAAACCAGTCTATTTACAAATACGTGCTTGTTTATGGCGTGAGGCTTCGACATTAATCTTATCTCACCACCTTTAAAATAATTCATTGATTTTAATCCCGATACGGAGCAACGTTTAAGTTCATGTACCTATGTGATCAAAAGTAATAGACAAATATATCCTTTTAGTATGTAAACGTTAAGAGAAGATGAAATAAAATGTGTACCCCTGACATAAAAATTTGTAAATTTGCTACTGCATAAAAGACAAGGAAACCTCAGGGATGCGTTAAAAACAAAATCAAAAAAAGTATTTAGTAAATTATGTTGTAAAGAATTCAGAAGACGCAACCAGCAACACACATATCTTACGGCTAAGTAGTCGCATTCCGAGTAAGTTATGGGGTTGTGGCGAGGATGACTTTCATCTCAAACGCGTGGTTACAGGCGCAAAGTGACGAGCGTTGCTCCTCTCGTCTTCCCGGATCTACCCGTTTCGTTAGGAGTACCATTTAAAAGGATTTGGGTGAACTGTCTATCATTGAATTTTGTGGCTGAAGACTCTTAGTGAGATCGGCAGCAATTCTCAGCAAGTATTGGTTAAAGAGACTAGCCACTGTTGCCGGGTTGTTCACATTTATATCGTTATATTTTAAAACAACATTCTCTACAAGGTTTCTAGTTGATTTGATCATATTTTTTTATTATATTCCACATTGCTTTCGTTTTGTTATTTGAGTTCAAAATATCCTGATGGTTTTTCATGATTTTAGCCTACCTTATGACTTTTCTTCACAATGATTTGTATTTTTTAAAGTAGATGAAGAAATCTTGAGAAACGTCATGACGTTTAGATATGAAAGAAAGAATTCGCTTGTTTTTACAAGATATCCTAATCCCTTATGTTATCCAAGAATTGCTTTTTCGTGAAGAATTTAATTTTCTTTTTTGAAGAGGAAAGCAAGTGTTAAAATGAAATGAAAGAGTTGAAAAAAAAGGAAATATATTTGTCATTTGTATCAACAGTATTATAAACCGCTTCCCATGACTCCTGCATCAAGTAATCAATGAAGAGTTTTATTTTACTTTTAGTAAACAATCTCGTCATATGTGTATTATTTGTGTCAGTGTTCGCATTATTTTCATTCATTCATTGTAAAGCTCATTGTAAAGTTCTAAAATTCATTGTAAAGCTCAAGATTCATTCATTGTAAAGCTCTTTCGAATTGAACCAACGTCTAAGTTTATTGCTTTAAGACAAAGATATCGCATTCCACATAAATGATGAAGTTGTGGCACAATTTATTACAAAAAGCTCCTAGCATTCTAAATTATAGCTTGAAGCATCGTTATTGTTTGTATAGGATTTGCTCCAAGTAGTTTGTTTAGTAGTTTTTCCTTCTATACAGTTCCTTTTCTTTCTGAAAAACATTTAATTTTTATGTTGTTGTTTTCTTATGCAATATCCTGAATATCATTGAATTATAACAAGTACTTCTCACATTACCTACGCGTGGAGCCATGCACTCGGAACGGTGCATGTGACCCAGAGCGACTTGAGTTGCGCCTGCCCGCTGCCCGGAAGTACCCGCGTCGTTAGGGTTGGCATCAAAAAGAAATTATTGATTTTAATACGGGTTAGAGCAATGTCACGTCCAGCGATATGTGCTTTAAAGCCAAGGGATCGCATCCCGCGTAAGGTACGGGGTTGTGACGTGGTTCGCAATTCACACTATCCAACGTGACGGTTGACGCGTGGCGGCTGACGTGTCTCAGTGCGATTTGCGTTGCGTCTCTCGGCTTCCGGCTTCGGATGTACTCACGTCGTTAGGGCATTTACAAAAATTCATTGATTTTCTTACTTTCTCGTGTTCGAAACACGTCCAAGTGCATTACCTAAGGCTGGTCTATTCGCATGAGTTATCGGATATGGCGTGGTTGGATTTATACACAATAACACGCGATGGCGCAAGAGTACAGAGCGACTATGCTCTAGTATCTACTTCCATTATACCTGTGTTGGGAAAGAATTCACTGATTTTTATCTCGTATGGATTGGGAGGAACATTCAAAAACATGTACCTTGTGGCTAATGGATTCTGTGTAAGTTATGAGATTGTGGGTGGTAGGATTTTCACACCACCAAACGCACGTATGGCGGTCAACGAGTCACAAAGCGACGTTCATTTCAGGTATCGGCTTCCCTGATGTCCCCCCGTTCTTCGAGAAAGAATTCACTGATTTTAATCTCGACTGAATTCAGAGCAACATCCAAGTACATGTATCTTAAGGCTAATAGATTCTGCGTAATTTGTAGGATCGTGCCCTGGTTCCATTTTCACTCCACCACACGCATCTATTGCGGACCACGTGTCACCGAGTGACGTGCGTCGCGGCTCCCACCTTTCCGGATTAGTCTGCGTCGTTTGTAAACGAAAACAAAAAAAAATGAGTGGAATGTGTGTCAATAGTGAAGGCCTTTAGAGCGTTGTGCATTTACGCTGGTTCAAGGGGGAGTTCTGCTGAGGTTGGGCGAGGCAGGCTTTCCACACCACCAGATGCTCACGCCTTGCGGATGCAAAAGGTAATGATGAGGGCTTCACCTATTGGCTGAACGAATTCCTTCGCATCGTTACGAATGACGTTTCTAAAACAATCAAAATACACATTTTTTCTGTGTTCCACATTTACCATGTTGCTCGAAATGCGTACTTTTTGTTTACAACAATATCTATTAGAAAAAATACCCGTTAAATGACGAAACTGTCACTAAGGGTTAAAAACGTTTTTAATAATAAAAGTCATAATGATGAAACGTAAGTTTTTTAACTAACCGAAGCAGAAAAAGCGACATTTTGGTCTGCCGTTAACCCTCCCCATTGGGAGGCAACTCAATAAAATTCGAACAGAAAGTGATGAAAGAAAAAAATTGTAATTGAATACCGTTATGTTTAATTAAATTTAGTAGTATTGTAAAAAGAAATAGTCAGAATTTATCAGTTCTGGTTGACTTTTCCTTTCGACATGTCCTATGAAGATAATGTAGATTGATTCATTGATTATTGCTTCCGGCCGCGTCAACTGATAGGATCATTAGTTTCGTAACATTTAGTTGGTTGGTTGGTTAGTGATTCCGGGCGCGACAACTGGTTAGGTCATTACTCCCGTCATTATAGTGCATGTTTTTCCTCGGTAGATGGTAGTGATCTTCCTCCGCCGGATGGCGAGATCCGGCGCCGACCTACCGTCGGCTAGTTGGGTTTCCCTTTAACCAGGACTCTCCCACCAACGGGGCACCGCCCCAGCCGGGACAAACGCTAAGTTCCCGTCCGGTCTCCCGGGATATGTGGTAGTGTAGTGCATGTTAGTGTAAGTGTGTGTGTATAAGGGGAGAGGATAGGACAAGGAAGAGGAAGGAAATATCGCACGCGGTCCGTGGCTCGTTTGTTAGGATACTGCTCCGGCATTCGCCTGGTGTTGCTCGAAGAAACAACGGAAAACTACCGATCAGAGCAGCCGGCCGCTAGAATTGTCCTCCAGACTGCGACTGAATTCGACCAAGCTGAGAAGCTAGAGTCGAAAATCCTGCCGCCGTCACTACTCGAACCTAGGACCTCCCGGTCAGAGGCGCTGCAGTGACATCAGTTGATGCACTGACCTCCACTCCCGGTAGTTTCGTAAGAGTAGTGGAAGCTTTATCATAGGAGGGGGTAATGGTGGAGGTGTTCTTACCCCGCTGGATGGTGAAATTCGGCGGCGACCTACATGTCTGTTTGCGGGGTTTCTCCTTTTCGGCATCTCCCATTATTGATTCAGTGGTGAGGTGTAGTTGACATTTACATAATTGGAATGATTGAAGGCGTTGTCATTGTCAATAATAGTATTTATTTCACAAATAGCAGCTTTCGATGGCTTAGCCATCATCATCAGTTTTCTGCTTTCTGCTTCTTGGCAGTCCGTTTTTGTGGCTCCCAGAAAGCAGAAAACTGATGATGATGGCTAAGCCATCGAAAGCTGCTATTTGTGAAATAAATACTATTGTTGACAATGACAACGCCTTCAACCATCTCCCATTAACCTGGCACCGCCCAAGCCAAGCTTTAAGCTCTGAACCCTAAGTGGTGGTGTATCTCATATAAATGTATGTGTGTGTAAGTAAGGGATGGCAATATAACAAGGAAGAGGAAAGAAAGATCTCGCGCTTTCCGCAATACGTTTGTGGAATCGCTCAGGAATTCGTCTGGTGCTCATCGGAAAAACACTGAAAACTACGGGTCAGTACAGCCGGCCGATACAATTCTCCAGACAACGGCTGAATTAAACCAAACAATCTAGGTAGTGTTGAAAACACAGATCTGTGGTTTGAATTCATTGAGCTGATATCGCATTACAGCGTGTGACACATAGCTGGAGGTCATGTCGCATCCTCTAAGCCAATGATGTCACCACGCCAGTGAGTAAGCCAGTGATGTCACACTACAAGGAAGTTGTTCATGACAGAGAGATGTAAATGTTGCCCTGGATGAACTAGTTCCGACATTCAAACGCAGCTTTGTTCAAAGAAGTTTACTAAATGTGCATATTCCACAAAAATTGTACACTATTTTGGGACTATTTTCGAGCTGAAGTAGACATGTTCACGCGGAAATTATTGCCCATTTAGTTCATTCCATGACCTGCAAGCCACATAGTATTTCTCATTTTGCCACAGGTTTTATTGCACCAAAATTTAGTGACTGTTTGATGGCAAATAAAGGTCGTTTGTTTTGTTAATGTTATTGACCTAGCTATAATACTAATACAATTTGTATTATTATTTTTATATTTTTATCGTTATAATATGAATTAGTTTGACTATTACAAACGTTAAGTACTTTGCAAACCAATGTTTTAAGGTTCAAATTGTGTTGCATTCAAAATAACCAAAAAAACCTCACCTTCATCTAAGATCTATATCATACAAGACGAGTACTGTGCTTGGATAAACACTAATATATTGTTAAGCGCTTAATAATAATCAGAATGAAAGGTATATTATGATTAACCCTCGAGTGGTCGCGTGGTTGACATATGTCACCCACTTCCTTTATTTTTCTCAGAACTCCCTCCCTCCCCCGAACTACACCTCGAGCAGGCCAGTATCTGTCCGTGCATGTCTGAACTTGAACGCCAGTCCATCAGAGCTCACTCAGTATGATTCTTCACCGTGAACTGGTAACATCTCTTGGCTGGTTGACAACTGTCCCCCATGCGACCATTCTTGTAACTTTTTAAGGTAAGTGTTTATTTCCATTAACATTTTATTTTCTAGTTTTATTATGCTTTTTATGTAAGTTATTCTTTCCTAAACTTTTCTTGCTCACCCTAGAACATTTTGTTTATTTTTATTTTGAGCTCCCTGATTTTATTATTTTTTATTGATATCAAATTTTTATCTCAATTTTAATTATAATTATATAAAAAAAAGAGAAGTAAATTTGGAAATTCCAAGAATCTGTTTTTTAGATTATCACCTAACTGAAAGTGAGCATAATACTGATTCAGAGCAGTCAGCAGACGAAGACAGCGACTCTGAGGGTGAGCCACAAAATTCATTTTATATCGGGAAAGATGGAAAAACAAAGTGGTTTACCAGTTTGCCTAAAACAAATTGTAAAACCCGTGCAGAAAATATAATAAAGAAGCTTTCTGGTGCACAAGGAATAGCCTCGAAGGTAAGCTCAGAAATAAAATTACATGAGCTCTTTTTTTGTAGTAATGTTTATGACCTAATTGTACGGTCAGCAAATGTTTACATAGACAATCTGAAATGTAAATATTCACGGGAAAGAGTCCAAAGGCAATGGTTTAGAGTCTTGTTATCTTTCGATGAGTAAACAAAGATTTGCTTTTTTACTAAGATGTTTACGATTTGATAATATACACGACAGAGCTTCTCGTCGAGAAATTGACAAATTTGCTCCTATCAGAGAAGTTTTTGAAATAGTAAATAATAATTTCCCTAAGTATTTCATTGCCAGTGAATATACCACTATAGATGAGCAACTATTAGCATTCAGTCAGAGGCAATTGCCCTTTCAGACAGTACATCCCAAATAAGCTTGCTAAGTACGGCATCAAAACATTTGCACTAGTAGATGCTAAAATGGTATATACTTTCAACTTAGAAACATATGTTGGTGTTCAGCCAGCAGGACCTTATCGTTTGAGTAATTCTCCAATGGACGTTGTGCTGAGGTTGGTTGAACCAATAAAAGGCTCGCACAGAAATGTAACAGGAGACAATTGGTTCAGCAGTATACCGTTGGTCAATACATTGTTAGAAACCAAAGGGCTCACTTACGTTGGTACCCTCCGTAAAAACAAACCCGAAATTCCTAAGGATTTTCAGCCAAACAAACATCGCTCTCAGTTCTCGTCAATGTTTAGATTCCAAAAAGACTGCACACTTGTTTCTTACTGCCCGAAAAATCGGGCAGTGATTCTTTTATCATCCTTGCATCATACTAGTTGCATTGATGAAGAAACTGGAGGCAAGTGTAAGCCTGAAATTGTAACTTTCTATAACCACACGAAAATTGGAGCTTATTGCTAAATACAATGTGGCGAGGAACACACGTCGATGGCCAATGGTTATATTTTTCAACCTCTTGAATATTTCAGCCATCAACGCTCTTTGTATTTATAAATCAAACACAAAGAGTAAAGTGAGCAGAAACACGTTTTTACAAAATTTGGCATGGGAACTGATTAAACCTCAAATTCAACGGAGGTCCACAATATTACAGCTACCGATTGAATTGAGGCGACGAGCATGTATCCTACTTGGCACTTCAATACAAGAGCCAGCCTCCACAAAAGGAAGAGAAGGTGCTCGAGGAAGATGCTATGACTGTGGGCGACAACGATATGAAACGAGAAGGAAATGGTGTGAAAAATGTGAGAAATTCATGTGCAATGATCACTTGAAAAGTGTTTGCAAAAATTGTTTTTAGTATTGTAAGTTTTTTTTCCTTTTCTTAGTCTGTTTTATTCTCAAATAATTGTAGGTTTGTTTTTATTTTTTTGCTGGATTTTACAATATATTTCTTTAACTTTTTATTACTTTAATTTTATTAAAACCTTTCTAGACATCAAAATGGAGCACAAAGCTAATAATTAGGTAAGTATATTAATTTTAGAATGCTAAAAACAACCGAAGGTCTGTGGGTGACACTGGTCAACCACGCGACTCTCCATGTAATTATTAGACGCGCGACTACCGTAGGGTTAAATTGCAAAAAGTACTGCATTATCAATTTAATTTTAAATGACTTTAAACATTTCGTACGTTTATGACTTCATATGTTTGGATGTGGACATTCTCAGAAATTCTAGTAGCTTTTGTAATATAACTCGTATAAGCCATGCCGTTATTTAATTGTGCGTGATGCAATGTGACCTACTTGAAATTGCTGGTTGTCTGTCGTATTGTTTGAAGTATTCTCTACGAAATTCTTGGTATTTCATCTAGTGTCCTTTTTAATGCACTGGTGGGGCTGCAATAGCACTATGCATAGGGCTGCATTGCACCTATGCTGCAATAGCACGTTCATGCCGTTTAGTAACGACGACTTAATACTCCTGCGTACCTTACTTCCTTAGAGTGTTGTATAAAAAGGGATGATTATTGAGAATGTTATTACATATTTCTATTGTTTCATTTTATTTTTATTAAAGTTGTAATTATTTGGAAATTTGGTTGAGCTAACTTGCATGTTAAATTAGTCTTAATTGAATGAATGCTTTGCTGTCAACATAATGACCCATATAAATGCAAACACGTCGGTTTTGTTACTCAGGACTATTAGCAGTAAGTTAGGTGGTTTCGAGAATTACGGATTAATACGCAAGCAAACCAACAGAAATTTTGTTTGCTTTATTCGGAAAGGTTCATTCGTATTTTGTGAAAATAGACTGCGAAAAAATACACACCATTTGCATTATACATATTCGTTGACTTTTTTGAATACGAGTTTTTGTTTGCATGACCTTTTGAAGGTTTCAGGTCTCGGGTTGAAAAATATGACACTGCATGCATTATAGAAAACGAGACATGACCGTTCTTTTCTAAATGCATATAGTTAGTGAGAAAATGTTTCTTCAATACTCCCAGAGCATAATCTATATTATTATGTTCTGTTGATTTATTTCCAACGGAAGAAAAAGAACTTGAAAACAAAACAGCCTTCATTGTTTTTAATTCATAGAAATTTTGTATTTGTTCTTACCTGCAAAGTGTTTTGTTTAGGCATTGTCTCAGATTCAATTTATCGGCTTAATACAAAACAAAATCTGTAACCACACTTGGCAATCCTTAAAATCATCCTGAGTGGAAGTGGTGGAAATTATTAAATTTTTAAGTTGGGATGGAATATATATTTTAATATTTCACACATATCTTTTTGAGAAACTTCAGTATCAGAGTAACACAGTCATTTTAGTTTTGTTTTCAGAACATTCGAGTACATCACAAAGGCATTCCGAAGATTATTTTCCTTCCAACCTATCTCTCAGAGGGCTTTCTTTCTGCTTGAAGCTATTCGTGGAGAACTATTTTAATTTATCGTGTTTGTGCTAATTTGGCTCCGGGGCTCGCGTGGGAAGTATTGTACACGAGATGGGACTTGCTTAGGTCAAGGTTGTGGATGCCCCGTAATCCTCTCCATTCTTACTTTTGGATAAAAACGAAAAAGATGACTACTTTCGTGAGTCAACTGACCATATTTCCAAGTTCGGATTAAAAGCGGTAACACAAAACGCTAATAATGTTAACGCAGTAGGATGCAAATAATTTGTCTCAACACTATACGTATGTTATAAATACTTAAAATAATATACTGACACATTTGTCTCCAAATTATATAAATTAGTGGATATTGTGAATCAATCATCTATTGGAATAGTTCGTAGAATTTTTACTAGATCTAAAAGGAAAATGGTCGATTGGAAATGAATGTTTGTTCCGTCATGAGTTCAATAAAATGATTAAAATATAATCCCAGAATATTAAAGACAGTGGTAAATTATTTTAATTTTTTTTTCAAAATAATAAAGATTCTTTTTAATTGCGAAAAGAATATTTGCTATAATAACTCGTTGACCTTTATGGCTTTATTTTTACTGCTGACCTTTATTTTTCTGAAATGGCTGCGGTCTCAGAATTCTAGGTTATCTAGCTTTGCTAGAAATCTAGAAATCGTTAGGCGAGAATGTGAAGTCACAGGCATCAGAGGCATACATATGGATAATTCTACTAACACACACACACACAACATCCATTCTCGAGATCGCAGGATTAAAACCCGCTATCCTTTCCGTCGCGGCAGCCATGACTATTCAGCCTTAGAAATCTTGGTTATCTCGGCCGTCGTTTGGCATTAAATGTTTATACAATCTCGTGAGCGCTCCGGGTGGCGGAGCTGTGCGCTCCTGGCGGAAGCACAGCTAACTATTTTAATGGTGTAATCTAACACGAAGGAATTTGTAATTTCCTAAAAGACATGGATTAGGAAACTAATCGGAGATTGGAAGTGATGATTAAGATATTTTATCAGGTTGTTTACATTACCATTTATATTTAACAATATTGTTGTTAGAAAAACTCTTTCCATATGATTTTTTTGCATATTGCTGTACTCTTTTGTTACTTTTTTTCATCTTTCAATGGCTAGATTCCGGCTGAGTTTAGTTCTGAATCGGTGATTCTGTAATGACTCGAAACTGGAAGTCATAGGTATCGAGGCACGGCCGTGGCGAATTTTAGACATTTGCTACATAGCTAGATTGAATTTCCCACAATATTACCACAAACAAATTCTAGTGACCGGTAGTTTACGATTGTTTGTGGGAATTCCGATGTGGTGTTGTTGACGTTCTTATGAGAAGAAATAAAAGAGGTCATCTTCGTCAACACATTAGCTTTATTAAGATAGCCGGCTTTCGACGGCTTTGCCGTCACCGTCAGTCTACAAAATACAGAAGAATATAACAAAATTATAAATAAATACAAAATAAGATGAAAAATTAAATTACAATTAATGGATACATTTAAAGTTTTTAGTTACAGATAGCAGATAAAATTTCAAAAAAAGAAATGCAACGGGAGAATTAGTAGGAGTTCAAATTAAACATTATAAAATATCAATCAAGAAAGCCACATTATATGATTGCAAAATATAAGGAACATATAGTAGATAAAATTGCAAAAATCAAATGCGACGGGGGGGGATTAATACAGATAATAGCAAATAAATGATGAAATATACATTCCATATTCACAAGAAAGGGGAAAAAATTAAAAATAAATAAAAAATATAAGAAATGGAGAATAGTATTAATAATTAATAGCAAATGTTATTATAAAGATGGGGAAATAATTGAACAATAAGTTGAGCCGCTTTGCTTACCTCGCTGCTTTCGGCAAAAGTCGGTAGACTGTGCCCAGAGGAAACGTGACACGGGGTTTTTATTGCTCTCCGGAGATCCGGCGAGGGGTCGGAGGAGGTCTGTTTTGTGTTCTCTTGGAAGTGTCGTAGGAGGTGGCGGAGTCAGTTAGTGAGGTTGGGGTGTGTAAAGTTATTAGTAGAGGGGAAAGAGGAAAATTAGTTTTTTCGTTGAGAAGGGCCTCAGATTTTTGCTTGGCTTGAAATATATGAAAGATTTCTAAAGCGCTTCCGTTCCAGAATTTATTTTCTATTTCAAGAATTTTAATGTCTGCGTCTGCGTGGAAAGTGTGGCCTGCGTTTATAAGATGTGTAGCAAAGTGCGATTTGTTTGTATTGTGCTTCCATACATGTAAATTTCTTTAACTCTGGCATTGAAGTTTCTACCTGTTTGTCCGATGTATTTAGCCTCGCAATTGTGGCAGTGGAGTTTGTAAACTCCTGATTTCGCCATGAGTGAGGTGGTGTTGCGAGGTGAGAGTAGGTGTTTGAGGGATTTGTGTGTGGTAAAGGAAACGTGAAAATTGTATTTGTGAAGAATATGGGCTACCTTCTGCGATATTTTTTCCAAAGAACGGAATAGAAATAAATTTTGATAGTTTCTGGCTGAATGAAGTGAGGCTTGTATACGTTTTCAGTCTTTTCATATTTAGTTTTATTTATTTATTTTCTAATCGTTTTCAGTTTTTTCTTACGGTGGTTTCTCCGATCAAAATCACGCGAATGCCGGAGTAGTAACCTAATAAACGGACTTCAGACTGCGCACGATATTTCTTTGCTCTTCCGTGTTTTATCCTCTCTCCTTTCACTCACACACACGCACACATACAAACTTACATGCACTGCACTACCGCAAATGTCAAGAGACCAGTCGGGAGCTCAGTGCGTGACCTGGATTCCGCTGTGGGGAGGCTTTCTGATGAGGATGAAACCATGGAAGTCGACATAGGTCGGCGCTGGATCTCTCCACTCAGAGGATAGGAACACCACCATATACCAAAATACTGCATTCACTACACTAACGGAGTTATTGGCTAGAGGACTTCTGAGGTCCGGCTAAGGACTTTTACTCCATTTTCAGCCACGCTGATTTATATTTGTCTCCCTGTCTATCACACCGAAGTAGCTTGTGAGTCGAGATCGCGAGATGAGGTAGCGTGCGAGTTGAGAATATCGGTCTTGAAGGACACTGTGTAAGTGCAGCTCGTGATCGTATCGCGTTGCCTTCCATTACAGAAGGGGAGGAAGCAAAGAGTGTAAGGAAGCAAGGCGTTGATGGCACTGACGCTGCGAATCATAAAACCGTATGTCGCACACCTGTCATGTTCTAATACGATCTAAAGGGGTTACTAATGGTTCCGGAAGAAATGGGCCGTTTATTTAGGTGACCGCTTAATGAAATTATGGTAAACACCCGTAAGGTATAATTGTGCTAAGTGCTGTAAAATAACACATATTTTTGGTAAAATTATTTGAAATATCTTTAAATACGAATTACAACAAAACAATAAACTGCCCTTAAATTATAGGATACAGAAAAATATGTTCTCGTTTATGCCTTTTATTAATTTTAAAAATAATGCGTTGTAGTTGTTGGTCTAGAAGAGATTAAATTACTTTTAAGCTGCATAAGTTTCGAAACTTCATAAGAGTATACATTTGTTTTATAATTTTATTAATATGTGTTTCTACACTCTTGAACACACATTTTTACAATTATCTGAACATACTGACTTCTTTGGTAGCATGATCCAAACAAAAAAATGAAAAGCAGACGGCGGAGTTGGGGAGCGTTATTCCTACTATGCAAGTACATTACCTACTATACAAATACATTTGTCCAGATTGTCCATGCTCGAAAATAAAAGTGACATGAAAATATATCGATAGAAATACATTTTTTAAAATAAAATTGATTTCTTTGCAAAATTAGTGTTTTTTATCGTAAATCTGATGAATCAAGTCATAATCAACAAAACGACATTTAAAAATAATAATTCTTCCAGAATAGTCTACAATGATCTGGCTAAAAAGAATCGGTCATCACTGTTTTTTATTTATTAATTAGCGTTTCTACACTGTTGAACACACACTTTTACAATTACCTGAACATACTGACTTCTTTGGTAGCATGATCGATACAGAAAACGAAAAGCGGACGGCGGAGTTCGGAAGCGCAGGGGAAAAGGCAGACCCGCGTGTTTCTTGGCAACACGAGTCGCTCTGCCGCTTGACCGGGTCCACAATGAATCCCTGCCGCTCCGCTTTCCATCTTCCCGGGAGGCGCCGTGGGCGATCTGATCAGCCCCGCGCGTCCGGTAAGCCTCCGATCGATTCACTGCGGGCGAGGATCCCCGACGCAGCCTCCGGCGATAGCTCCGGGAGACGCGACGATATTGCTCGACTCGAGGAGAAAGCCGTGTTTAAAAATGACGCCATTGATGGTATTGCCTGCGCCAGAGGTTTAAAGATCCGACTCTTCTAGCTCAAGGCCTTAAGCTACCTCCAAACTGTATGCTATGATGCCCATCTCATGGTACCTTCCCTCCCCAAATAAATATATTAAATATTTAGGACTAAACATGGACACCAAAATGAACTGGAAATAACACATGGAGACTAAAATAATGCAAAATAAAATAAATGCATCAACTAAAAACACTATTTAATAGGAATCAATACCTCCCAACCAAACACAGCATTAATTCTATACAAAACAATAATCAGACCGACACTTCTCTATGCCTGTCCAGTATGGATCAATGCTACAAAAACCAACATCAGCAAAATCTAAATGGTACAGAATCCATTCCTTGGCAACAACGCCAATGCACCCTGATTCATTTCCAACCACCAACTTCACAATGAATTAAACCTCTATTCCATCATTCACCACATTGCCTACTTATCCCATAATTTATTCTCCAATATTCACCACACACACAAAATTGATCTTCATTCAATCGATACAAAAGAAATACTACTCACTCTACTTGCATCAAAAACAAATATCCCTTTCATATATTTCGTAAAGTGTTTTCAGTTCTGGAAAATAATCTATGAGGTGCCATCAATAGTTTCCTCAACCTTTGAATTAGTTATAAGTTAGGTTAAGATGTATTTATTAAGCCATCACTATACATGTGTAGTTCATAGAACTGATCTCGAAATAAAAAAAGATAAAAACAATAAAAAACTGTGTGCTACGCACGACCAGGTCGTTAGCTCAGCAATGAGTCTATGCGTTACGCGGCGTCCTGCTGCTGCTGCTAAAACCTGTTATTGACTGTTTTGAAAAATGTGAATAAAGTGGCGAATTAAGTATAGTGTAATGTTGAACATTGATCAACTAGATTAGGATGGTGTCTTTATCGGAAATTTTTATAAAAAAAACATTATTCCTAATATGCAAATTCATAATAAAAAATAAATTTTAATTATAATACATTTGTCTAGATTGCCCATGCCCGAGAATAAAATGTGACATGAAAATATATAGATAAAAATACATTTGTACAATAAAATTTGTAAAATTATTGTTTATCGTAAATCTGATGAATCAAGTCATAATCAACTAAACTACATTTTTTAAAATAATTTTTCCCAATATTTTAGAAGGATCTGGCTAAATGTGAATCGACTATTGTTAGTGTGAAAATTCGCCATGGACGGGACTCGAAGTTAGATCCACCGGATCAGAGTCTCTGTGACGACAACGGTAATGTTGTCAGTAAGGTTCTTGCATCTAGACAAATGTTTTATAATTTAAGTTTCGTTTTTATTATGAAATTGCATTGTAGGAATAATTTTTTTATAAAAAATACCCGACAAACATACCACGCTAATCTAGATGATCTCTGGTCAACATTTATTCAAAAATGCTTCTCTTATAAGTTTCAACGTATTACCGAGAACCTCTATTACAATTCTCATGCATAGCTAGGTTTTGATGCACACGGAAAGTTGTAGACTTAATCCACCCGACGTTTCATCAACGTTGTTCTCTTTCTTGAAACAACAACAACAACAACAACAACAACAACAACAACAACAACAACAACAACAAAAAACAAGGTAGCCATCTCCATAAGTAACAAAATATGAACATCAATAAACAATTCATCTCGCTTGCTGCTCTCCTGAATTTGGACTAGAGGGGACCTGAGTAGTATAGCTGTCCTTTTAGATGAGATTCCAAGTCAACGCAACAGAGCGGCATCTGACACCATACAAATTTATCCGTCTTTGCGAGGGCCCGTAGCCCACCTCCATTTGAAGCCCACTGCGCCACCACCACTATATCCTCCATCTCCACAACTGCCTTAGTCTGCGCATCCGCCAAGCTTCCTTCCGCTTCCACGCTCACCTAAATCCCCTCTTCGATCTCGCCTCGAACTCCACCACCACCACCTCCGCCTCCATCCCTTCCTCCGTCTCCATCCTCGTCGCCATTTCCCACCGATCTCCCCGGCATCAACTCCACTGTCATCCTCGTCATTTTCCCCGTCGGCCCCCCGGCATCCCCGTCGGCATCCCCGTCGGCATCCCCGTCGGCATCCCCGTCGGCATCCCCGTCCCGTCGGCATCCCCGTCGGACCCGTCGGCATCCCCGTCGGCATCCCCGTCGGCATCCCCGTCGGCATCCCCGTCGGCATCCCCGTCGGCATCCCCGTCGGCATCCCGTCGGCATCCCCGTCGGCATCCCCGTCGGCATCCCCGTCGGCATCCCCGTCGGCATCCCCGTCGGCATCCCCGTCGGCATCCCCGTCGGCATCCCCGTCGGCATCCCCGTCGGCATCCCGTCGGCATCCCCGTCGGCATCCCCGTCGGCATCCCCGTCGGCATCCCCGTCGGCATCCCCGTCGGCATCCCCGTCGGCATCCCCGTCGGCATCCCCGTCGGCATCCCCGTCGGCATCCCCGTCGGCATCCCCGTCGGCATCCCCGTCGGCATCCCCGTCGGCATCCCCGTCGGCATCCCCGTCGGCATCCCCGTCGGCATCCCCGTCGGCATCCCCGTCGGCATCCCGTCGGCATCCCCGTCGGCATCCCGTCGGCATCCCCGTCGGCATCCCCGTCGGCATCCCCGTCGGCATCCCCGTCGGCATCCCCGTCGGCATCCCCGTCGGCATCCCCGTCGGCATCCCCGTCGGCATCCCCGTCGGCATCCCCGGCATCCCCCGGTTTCCTTCCTCGTCGTCGGCATCCTCGTCATCCCCGTCGTCATTCCCGTCTTCACTCCCGATTCCATCCTCAACTCCATCCCCGTTGCTTCCCCACCTCTACCACCGTCTCTCTAAGCGTATCTATCCCCGTTTCGATCCCCGCTCACAACCCATCTCCAATACCCGTCTTCACTTCCGCTTCCACCCCGCACAACCCTTCCTCATACTCGCGAGCTAGATTCTATTAGCAAAGCTGTATCAACAACGGCTGCGACGGAGCTGTGGCTGCGGATGGTGCCGGCTGTTTGCCCTGAGTACACTGAACTACGGAGGGCAAAGGGCACCTCAAGCTGCGCCGCCTTATAACTCAATGGCGAAATAATGCATTATGTAAACTTGGGCTTTCTCTTCACGACGACAGCCCTGCCCGCTTGGACGAACCGCGTGGGCCATTGCGTTTGCGGCGGGCATAAATAAAAGATTAATTAGGCCATCGCATCATTAATCAGCGGAAGGAACATGCATTAACGGTTCAGCCTTTTTTGTTGATATTGTTTTAAACTATTTCTGGGCGCGCGCCAAGACGCCATTTCTCTTCAGCGGGCGTGGCGCGAGGGGGCTTAACAGCGATTCGCGCTGAAGGCCTCCAGATTTTGCCTCTTTCGAAAGAGAGGAGGCGCTAAGTCGCGTCATTGACGGAGACCTCATAGAGGGCGATGCTTCACGAAATGTTCTTTTCTTCTCGGAATGGTTCGAGTCTAACGGCTGAATTTTCCCTGGCATTTCAAGTTTATTCCACAATGCTTATACAAATAATAAAAGAGAAAATCTACAGAGGATATTTTTTTTCGATTTTTTTCGTACAGGGTACAAACTCTAGAAAATAACTCATTCCAAATAAAAGATCGTCCAAAATTATTGACATTTTTGTATAAAATAGTGTTGAACTGTCAATTTATGTGTTAAATTAGTAATTTTAATTTTTGTAATCTCAGTTCTTTGGAATAACAGAATTGATTGTTAATTAAGAAATATATTCAAAGAAATCAAGTCCTCTGAAGAACTTTTAAGAACGATTAAGGTAAGTTGCTTTTGCCTGAAATCTTATTTTCTCTCCGTAACTTTGTACATCTCCACGTGGAAAATAAATGAAATTGTATTTCGTTCATCAAGCCTTTTGTTTGTTTGAAAAGTTACTAGATTGTTTTAAGTGCGATTTGAACTCAATAATATTATATCTCATAGGATGGGAAATGCGGCTCAGTTCCTCAGCTATTAACTGAGGGTGAAGGCGCGTGTTTCTGTTCTGCTCCGAGTATTCTGATGGACGAATTGCCTTGGCGCATAAAGCTAACTCACCCATTTTCTTTAATGCATGAAAATAAAATATGTAGGGTGAATCCTACGTTTTATGAAATTCTAATGGGAATCAAACTAGGATTTATCATTTCTTGTGCAAAACATACTGTGGTGGTACTTCACCACATAAATTATAATAATAATAATAATAATAATAATAATAATAATAATAATAATAATAATAATAATAATGAAATGTTTGGGAACCTGAAAGCACAGGGGTTTAGTAGGGAGACGTCAGTGATGAGACCACATGTGAAGAAAATGTTACTCAAATGTTCAATATGACTGGGAATTTATTAAATTCTCAAACAAAAAAATAAAAACAACAGGAAAAATATAACACACACTGAGTTAATGATGAATCAAATCACACTTCTAACAAAAAAATATTCTTCCACTATTTGGTAATTAACATTTTTATTACTTCTCCTAATGAATGTGATCCTATATGCAAATTACGAGTTATATCTTAAAATTCGATTTCTCTGCATTCAATTAACGGGCTCTCTAATTAAATCTTGCTAACACTAACAAAAAATTCACAATTATATCCCCTTTCATGTATACTAAATTTACATTAATTCCTAACCAAAACGAGTTCTTATTCTAATTTTACAAGTGTCTTACTTTTGACCTTAAAAATTATTAATTCGGTAGCAAAAAGAGTCTATTCAATTACATTAAATGTTTGAGTTCATAACTTTGCAGTATTGTTTTTAGGAAAGTTTCTGAAACTAACATTCTCCTTGCAGACGGACAAGGCTGGCGGCCGTGCTTCATCTACAGCATGGGATTTGGCCTTTAGGTCTGTCCCGCCTCCTGGAGTTTCATTTGATCATTCCATCGCATTCGTGGACGTTCTACATTTCTTCTGCTTTGCAGTCTATATCCAAAGCTTTGAAGAGGGATGCGCGAACTATCCATTCTCTGAAGAAAGTCGTACCATTGGGATCTATGTGAATCTAATATTTGGCCTATATTGCAAACTTGAAGTTCTGACCTAATGTCTTCATTTTTCTTGTGGTCCCTCAAAGAGTATCCCACTAGTGGTCTCAGCAACCTCATTTCTGCTGCTTCAATCTTTTTTCTCTGTTGAGTTTTTATTGTTCATGCCTCTGAACCATACAAGAGGACTGAAACCGCCATAGTTCTATAGAATTTAAGAACAGTGTCTTTTCTTTCTTTCTTTGGCAGATGTTTCATTGTACCAAGGCGGTCGTTCTATGCCTTCAAAGGTCCTCTTCCGCAGCCCTCTTCACATGTAGCTTCGAATTGTCTTTCTTCTGTCCCAGTCGGCCGTCCTCTTCGTCGGAACAACAGATCATCCTTAAATTTACACTCGTTCAATGCGCTTTTCCTCACGAATTGGGAGTTCGTGATTTTGACTAGTCACAGTTCGTGCGCTTGATGAAACAATAGTTGGGAGTGGCCTCTCTCGTTTTCCTAAAACGTTTCCGGTGCAAACACTGGAACAAACTGCACCTAATAGATATGCGAGCGCTACATTAAAATGTTCTGCACGCAATACTTCACTCGTTGTTCGTCGTAATTTGAAGAAACTAGAAAACGTTTACTGAATTCACCTCACAATGCAAATTAAAGTACTTTTACTAACATATCATGTTCTCGCAGCCTACTCATTAACGAATTTCAAACTAAATCACGTAATTATAGCGCTACATATATGTATTAAGAAACACTCGTACGTATGTATACAAGATATACATACATGTTTGTATATGTGTATATGCGGTGTATATGTGTATATACATACATGTATGTATATAAGATGTAATGTATTTATATAAGAAACACTCGTCGAAAAACTTTTTATGTTTTACCAACGTATAAGTGTTATTCCTGTTCTTTAGTCTAACACACATCCGCTCTTAACCTCTGCAGATTTCAGAAAAAGGTTGAATACCTCGTCCACTTGTCAAGTCGGCCCACCTCCCCAACTCACCTCTTCGTGACGTAGGAATGAACTAGCCGGTCGGCCGACACAGACTCTCTTGAACGCACCCTAAGTTTCGAGCCAATTCAAATTATGTGCGGTCACGATCCCCCTCAGGACCCACACTTATCAGTTTCGTTGCAATATACACATATAAATAGAATAATTAAAATCTTATGTTATTTAATTAAAATATTTACTAAGGTATTAAAGTAACCTTTAATCACAGAAGGGTATAAAGGAAAACTAAATTTAGACGATGATCCAAAACAAGAATTCTTCAGGCAAAAACTGATGTATCTAAAAATTGTACATGACATCATTTAATAACAAAATTTTGAATAATATATGTCATTCAGAATTAAAATCTCTATTTTAAATATTCTAGTAATAAAATAGCGCTAAAAATTGTTACTTCTGCAGTTTCTAACAATTCATTAAATTCGTCAAAAATCGGACCTGCGGTAAGCTTTTCTCTATTCGATTAAAGAAATTCGATTCAAAATTCTGGAGCTGTTTTTCAGCAATATTTGAAACTGCCCTTGAAATGTT
The DNA here is from genome assembly GCA_964035755.1 of Teleogryllus oceanicus. Lineage (NCBI taxonomy): Eukaryota > Metazoa > Arthropoda > Insecta > Orthoptera > Gryllidae > Teleogryllus > Teleogryllus oceanicus. The sequence continues at coordinate 184,433,123 of CAXIVR010000003.1, forward strand.
ATATGTAGTACATCCAAAAAATAAACTATCCGTTTTAAATTCAAGGAACCCCGACATCGGCAAAATTAATGGGGTAATATCAACTTTGGTGAAAAATCTGCTTTTGGTTTATATGCTAGCGTTATTCACAGCCCGACAGAGGAAGGGACTGACAAACGTATAGACAGACGGTCGGACCGGACGGAGGACAAGATGGACGGACAGATGTTTCGCTGTTAACCAATTTTTCGATATCGGGGACTCACAAAACGCGAAACCGAACAACAAAATGTTCGAGAAAGTAAGTGGGACCTATAATATGAATTTTTCTGCTTTCGAAACACCATTTTTCGACGTAGTATGACATAACATTCTCTATTCTTAATAATGTATGCGATCAAATGAAGAAATACTCATCTATGCGTAGTTCGGAGATGTTATGTTTGCTTTTCATGACCAGAGCTCCATTTTGCATCATAAAACAACTTTCTCTCAGATACTTTTGTCTTAACAGAAACTTTACGTATTCTGATTATGAGGACATTAATAAAAAAAGTTGTTCTAAATATATGAAATAATTCAGAGTGAAAATAGATTTTTAACAAAATGATTCGTAGTCGTCAGTCCGAATTCTGTGCAAATAAATGCTTTAGATGTTTTTTAACCTCCTAAGTCTATTCTTTATAAACTATTTAAAAATATTCGAGTGCAGTTTTCTTCTTGGCTATATTATAAAGGTTATAAAAGAATTATTATACTTTTATTTATCACAAAGCGAACGGCATAAAAAAACACAGATTTTTAGGAAACACCAACAGTATATTTGAATGTGAGTTTCTGATATCTGACATGATCAAGCTCTGGCTACAGGAAAAAACGAAGAAATTTTCCATTCAGACTTTCTGTGTTTGGAATGTGAACAAAAAGAATATAGAAGCGTTAGTGTACGCGATGTTCAGGATTTAGTACTCTCCGACTTTTCCGTATTGACTGAGTTCAAATTTGTGAATTAAAGTGAAATTTTTCTTGATTACTATTTTTACATAATGTCGCGTAAGGTACTCGGAAAACATTAGCTCATAAAGTAGAGGGTTGGTTTTGCAGAGGCAGAATTATTTCACTGACAGTTAGATAATCCCTATAAAATTGTGATGAAGATGAGGCAGTCAATTTGAGCAGTTAACTGTGGAGCAATTTTTTGACGCATCATACTCCCCTCTTCCTTTGATAACTCAGTTAATGATTAGTTTATTCTCTGTCAGTACTGCTAGAAAATTTAGACATCCTAGACACCTGTATACATCTCCTGAAATAGAAGTCTAATGGAACCGTGAAAGCTAATTGAAAACATAGCACACACATGTTTTAATTTAAATTTCATTAAAATAAGTGATTAAGGCATGCACACAATTAAAGTAAGAATTAAACCACCTTATACCTCATTATTGAATGCCCTACTAAAGATAATACAAAACAATTTCTGAAAATGAAAGGAACCCTAAAATCACTGTTCAGTTCCACAGACGGGGGTACGAAGCAATAAAACTCTTGGAAATTTCAAAACTGATCAGTCTTAAATATTTATGAATATTGCAATACCTTAATTAGATTAAACATTACATATGAAATTGTATTACGATTGACATAATAGTAGTGGAAGGGGATCCCTGACGTCAAAGCCAATTTTTAGGTTTCTACGAATAGGCGCGTATGCGAAACTGTGTAACAGTATTTGCTGAAGTTCTACGAATAGATTCAACAATAGAATTGAAAGGTTACCGAAATGGATTCATATTTTAGAGTAATACATGATTTAATGAATCGTTGTAACAAGACGCCCTTATTAGAGATGATAGTTTTAAGTCATAAGAAAATAATACAAGATGCCGTTTCAAGATACGAGTAGAAGTGTTGCTACTAGAAATTCATTAAAATAATACATGAAAACAAAATGTATTGATTTTGCGCAGTTGCGGAGGTTGCTCCGACAATTTTGTTTTAGAAAAATGCTTCAAATTTCAGAGCGCCTAAGAATACTTCTTTCATGAAATATGTAACAAACGTGATTAACCTCATTACCTGCAATACTGCATATGATCGCTAAAGAGTGAAATATTTATTTGTTCACTTAAATTCGCCCTAACAAACACCTCGTTAGAAGTTTAAAGAATCTCTCCTGTATTCTCATGAATGCTGCACATTGTTGCTCTGGATGTATGACGTCCTAGTTCACTTCCCTACCACACGCGGCAGCACTGTGGAAGACAGGTCGGAGCTCCCGCAGATAGGCATCGTTATGAGCGTCCGAGGTGACCGGCACATAAATCAGAACGGCCGCCACAGATAGCGCCAGCGTCAGCCCCAGCCCCGCCCCCTCCCCCGCCGCCGTCATTTCGCCTCGCGCGCTGGCCCCGAGGCCCGTTTCGGTGACAATTGGCAACTGACGATCACGCCCCAACGCGAAACCACTTGCACGCTCAATGTAGCTGAACCGCTTAGAAATATTTAAAGAAGAGAGTGCGTCAGCGCCATGCACTTGAAACTGAAAATACAAAAATAGAAAATTTGCAGGGTATAATCGTATTTTTAAAAGGGTAAAGAATTGTTTGCTTCATTCCTTTCAACACATTGTCCTTATCATTTAATTTAACTTTGCGACATTACTCATAATCTGTGTTAGAAGAAAATAATCCCCGATGGCGTTTCTAACGGTCGTGCGCCAACGATGGAAGTAATACATAAATGATTATTATCTATTGTTATCTATTATCATGTTTAGTTATTTAGAGTCTATAAAAGTAAATGAAAGAGTGCCTTTCACGATGGATCAACCCAAATTCTCAACGTCCTTTAATATGGGCATATAGGCCATAATAAAGTGTTAACTATTACAAGTTTCTAGTTGTTTATTTTTCATATCTAACCTCACAATTCTACAAAAACTGGAGGACCACACAATACAGGTCGAAACGACTGCGAACTATATATTAATTTAATTGACTGGAATAATAGTTTCATTGTAATGTGTGGTTTATCCCGTGATCCTTAATTTTGATTATTACCAAGTTTGTCAGATCTTATAACCTCTAGCGAGATGCAGTTTTAATTATTGTGTAGGCTATGCCCCATTCAGATAAATTTCCTTCTCGTTTTTCGTCTTTTACATGTTTCATCTGAAAAACATGAACGTTGCAAATTTTGTATTGCTCCAGTGACTCGTGTGTACCGAGAGGAAAGGAGTTTCGCTTCAAAAACATTTCACTGTTCATGGTCAATATTTTATTGACAGCTGTATACTCGCCACATCTATCAGCAACCCGGCAACTTCCTTTTTGTCGTCTCACTTATACCGTTTTTCATTCGCCGCACTGGTGCGCACCCAGTGCGCACTCAGGGCAGCTTTCGTGTTCCATTCGACCGCTAGGGCGCACCAGTGCAAAGAAGCGCACGGAACCATTCGCACAATCGCACGGAACCAGGGCGCACTCGGGGCGCCCTAAACTGCACTGACGATCGCGTCAGTGCAGTCCAGTGCACCGGACCATTGTGAGGTTAGGTACGGAAGTTATCTATACTGATTTGGAATCGTGGTAAAATTTTGAAGGTAATTGAGGATCTACTGTCACGCAGGGATATTTCGAATGATGGAGTTTATTATGGTTTGCAAGAAATATCTTAAAATAATTTTTGTGACTCGCGAAGTTTGGAAAATCAGTTTGTGTTATCCTAAACTTTAATCTTGAATAACTTCATGTTAACAAATCCAGTGCTACTTAGAAACCAAAGTGTAGGCATGTGTCAATTTCAAAACGCTAATATAGTGTAAATAAAAATAGTGACCCTTACAAAATCATTCAAATATATGTGTCAAGAAATGTTTCTCGCACGCCCATGCACATACCAGCGGAAATGCTCATGTAAATATTTGTAAGGTTTTCAATAACCAAACAATTCTGCAGAAGCCTTTCGATTCAAAATCTTCTGTACTATATCTATCACTGGCAAATCACGAAAAATGAAATTTCGACACATATGCATTTGAAGTTTTCCCAGTTTTAAAAATAAAGAAATCACACGTTAATAATTTATGAATTAAGAAGTAAGAATTACCAAAATACTTCATAAAAATTATAACAATGATCAGAATTCAAAACTATTATTTTTCGAGTTCCATCAGTGTGACAGGCCAAGAAGAATCTGATTGCGTACCGCACATGCACTGACTCCGTTCCGGAATCCGTTTCATTCGTAGCTGCCCTTCACGCGTGTGGGGATGCACTGTGGCGGAGCGATGACGTTTTTGCCCTGCACTAGGGTGGGTTTCGGTGCAACGAATGAAAAACGCTATAAGTGTCGACACGTGTTCGATATCGGTGAGTGTCGATGCTTTTCGAGCACTATCGCGTCTTATCTACAGAATATCCACGGCGAGACGTCCGTTGTATAGCTCTCAATCTATCACGCACGCACGTTTTATGTCGCCAACTCGCTGTAGGGTGAATGGGCGATGCCTCGCCCTCAAAGTACTTCGCCGTTCATATATATACAGTGCGCCAGGAAAATCTCTCCACAGTCATCTTGCTGGTGAGAGTGCTAGTAACAAAATATGGTTAGTACTGTAACCTCTCCTCAGGTTGTCTATTAATTAAATATTCATGGTTTCGGGGCTCTTTATCAATGAAGATTTTGTAAAAACAAACACAAAGTCATAGTCACAGAACATATATAATTGGATGGTTTCTTTAACGTTTACCAAAATAGAGAATGTCAATCCACAAACAATGAAAAAAAACAAGCATTACACAATAAAAAACACATCCCCAAAACAACACAAACAAGTTTCACTCAATTTTAAACAAAGCTTTGTTGGCTTCTGAAGACAATCATTTTCCATTTGCTAGTTTCTTTATGACTACAGCAAGAACTGACACTAGCACTAAGCAGATTTCAAAAGAAACTAAAGAATGATATGAGAGTAAAGTAATATTCACTCAATTTTATCACATTCCTAATAACTCTGATAAACTGGTGTATAAGTATAAAAACACCAACTGAATTATTATTTCTTTAGGTGCAGAATTAATGGCAGTTTATTTTTCTTAACTGCCTCTTAAAACACATCCCACTTTGAAGATCTTAATGGAACAAGTGAATGCCTATTCAGAACACTGGTCTGTTTCAATGTTTAACAGCACAAAGAATTTTAAATCAGTAAATAAACTCCACATAACAAACACATGTAATACCCTCTGAGATCAACATGAACACATTCTTGACAATTTACAAGTGTTTAAATGTTAGATTGAAATACATATAGAAATGTAACCTATTATGACTCTTCTGTCATATTAAACGTTTACATAATCGGTATAATAGGCTAAATGATCTAGACTTGCATTCTTTAAGAGTAAATACACTGTAATACAAATATGACAAATAAAGTAATACAAGTAAAACAAATGAAGCATAAATGTGAATGTATCATTTCACAATACACTGAATTTTCCTCAATGCCTAATTTGCAAAACTTAATAATCACATAGTAAATACAATAACATTCTTTAATACCCTCGTTTTGTTCAGAAGGAACTGTGATTCATTACGCACATTACAGATCACAATGTTCCACGTGCCATTGCCCAAGCGGAAACCGTTTGTAAATGTTAGCCTATTTACGAAACGTCTTGCAATCTGTCTTCTTTTAAACTAGTCTATTGAATGTTTATGATACTATCTAATAGAAACTGTATTTTCTACCACAATGCATTCTATAAACCTAAGCACTGATCACAATCTCCATTGAAGTAACAAAATGTATAATACAAATACCTTGCAATCCGTCTTCTTCGTAAACCTGTCTCTTGAACGTTTATGATTCAGTTTAACAGAAACTGTATTTTCTAACACAGAACATTCTATCAACCGAAGCACTGATCACAATCTATCCGGTATTAACAAAATGATACCTTTCATTCTTAAGATAACCTCCTCCTAGCTCGTCTCGAATCCAACAAGAACGTTTCAACCCAACCGTCGTGCCTCTTGGCGTCCCACCGGCTTGAGGAGAAACCCCTTCCCTACCTCCGATACACCCCTCCTTCATGGAATAAACTGGTGTCGTCTTAGCGGCAGCGGCGGCGCCAAATTCGTTGGTTGAACATGCGAATGGTCACAGTACTGTAGCCCAAGCTGCAGCTTGTAACAAAAAAAAGTTAATTTGCTAACTCACTACAATCTAAGGTGCTGAAAGAAAGGTTTTATATTGCAATGCACTATCCACAATTATATTGAATGCAATGAGACGCAAAAAAAGGTATAGTCTATGATTAAACATTTTGAAACAAGTTTTTTCAGTTAGAGATAGTATGAAGATTTATTAAAATTAAATTCGAAAAACAATCTTGGAAATGTAATATAACGGAAGGAACAGAAATTATCTTTCACATAGCAACTATTTGTCAGATACAGCAGCACACATGTTTGGAGATATTTTACCTTTTCTTCAGTATATCTACAGAACATTAAGGAAACACTTGAAACCTACAATACTTAAAACACAACATTGTAAAAATTATTAAAAACAACAATCACTATTCAAAAGAATACAAAAATTATTATTTACCCAAGTGACATGGCTAACTTGAATCGTGAGGTGCTCCTTGGAGGGTGCCATTTTGTCCATTGTTCTCTGGGGAAAGGGGAGTGGGCGGCCAACTAGGATACTTAACAAAGGACTGTATTTCAAATTAGTTTGGTAGTTGAGACAGTAGATTTCAGGATTTATTTTCGAGTTTTAAAATTTCAGAATTTCCTACGATATTTAGTTTAGTCTTAGCTTTCTAAATGCAATATTTAAAAAATATCTTGGAAATTCACCTCCTCCATTTAATACTTTTGAATGTAGTACAATAAGTGCTGGCCAATCACAACAGGAATTTTAATTTAGCAGATATGATACTAAACCGGCCGTCTGCCAGCACTGCTCTTAGGACAAAACCCTTTGAGGGTTATACAGCTGGGAAAAGAAATCATAATATTCTAAAAATTCCCTCCTACAACTGCGCGTTTCAGGGTCTGCAAGAAGCTGCAAGGTACGTGTGTTTTTGCATAGTGAGGGGCAATAATTAGGTAGGAGCTATGTCTTCAGTGGCGGGCACTCCGGCGGGCGCACTTAGCATTGCAAAGAAGGTGGCGGTTCGCGACACCTTCAGAGCTCGCGGTCGCTGCGGTATGCTAGGTCGCTGGCGTGTGGTGTAGGCGGAGACGGGGCCAAGGAGAAGGCAAATGCGGTAGCGGATTCCAAGGTAGACGGAATGGCCAAGGTAAATGGCGGGTCGGGGCGGAGTCGGGGCGGAGTCGGGGCGGAGTCGGGGCGGAGTCGGGGCGGAGTCGGGGCGGGTCGGGGCGGAGTCGGGGCGGAGTCGGGGCGGAGTCGGGGCGGAGTCGGGGCGGAGTCGGGGCGGAGTCGGGGCGGAGTCGGGGCGGACGTCGGGGCGGAGTCGGGGCGGAGTCGGGGCGGAGTCGGGGCGGAGTCGGGGCGGAGTCGGGGAGGAGTCGGGGAGGAGTCGAGGCGGAGTCGGGGCGGAGTCGATGAGAGGTTAATCGGAGTGGAGTTGAGGTGACGGAGGGAGATAATTATATCTGCGCAAGTGAGGAGATAATTCTATATTATTAGACTCATTAAAGTGAAACGGATCATGATTTTGCGGATTGGAATGTCATAGCAACTAGTTCATAACACCATTACCGAACACAAAAGCTGAAGTTCTCACAGGTCAAAACAACAGAGGGAAATGATTGCTGCAGCACGAACTTGTAAAGCCACTGGAATAAAATCGAACAAAAGGGTAAAGGGAACACAATTAAAACAGCCTTGCGTAATATGCAAAGGTCTCTACGGAATAAGCTGTGTAAACAGAACCGCCAACTGCCTGTAAAAATCCCATGAGAGGTTATACCATGGAGGTGCACAGTAAGCGGAACTGGAACATGTTGAGAGGGAGAGAAAAGTTTGCGAAAGAGAAAGAAACCTGTCAAGATGCAGGTTTGGACAAGCAGAAGTTTACATTATCTTGTACCTTTCTAGTTTATTTTATCACATAATTTGTCGCTTGGTGAGTGTATGAATCCCTGTACAGGATTTGAGTAGCTCCCGAGTGTGCAGATGTTCGGATGTGCGGTTCCGTCACTTACGGCATAACCACGGTCTCCTGATGAGGAACTGATAATTCGTTTTTGGATACGACCAGAAGATTCAAAGTAATTTCGAAAAACGTGCTTTTGCGTCTTTGAGCGCTGCCATCTTAGTGTGTAAATGGAAAATGAAACCAATACCCGCTCCATAGATCTATGTAGGTGGTGTTGATTAAACCCCAGTACCCCGTGGTTTCTTTCAGTCCAAGGCACCATCATTCTCTTCCATGAGTTTAGCACCCTCATTGTTCATCAAACCAACAATATGAAATGAAAATTGCGAGGCAGAATTTGTAAGATTCGAAGTATTGCATGAGTACTTTTTATAATACATTTGCAAATTGTCCTGAAGAATATGAAGTAAATAAGAAGAATACCAGAAACTTAAGTAAAATACTAGAGAATGCATTTCTTAAGAGTGCAAAGATCGTTTTTAATTTAACGTGACATAAACCTATTCACCTATTCATAAACATACAAAATAGTAACGTTTTAATCTCTCTCTCTCTCTCTCTCTCTCTCATATATATATATATATATATATATATACACACACATATATATATATATACATATATATAGGCATACGTGTGACCTCTGTCACGACAATTACAATTTAATACCCGACGCATGCGCTCCTCCCGAGCATTTCGTGACGGCCAGGTGTGCACGCGTCACACCCAAGTACAAAGGTTTCCCGAGAGTACAAAGACTCTCCGAGCCAGTTTTCCCCCCCCCCCCGCCTAATTCTTTGTGCCCGGTGTTCGCCGGATTGAGTACCGGAACAGTTACATTAGGGCATTCCGTAGCACTTCACCCCTTAATTCGTAAGGACGTACCGTAAAACAGTGAGCTGACAGCGGACACTGCTTTGCTTTCTTCTATATCGTCACGTGCCCATGGTCCTATAAAGGCGGCCAATTAAGAACATAGGAACGTAAGTCGGCAAAGGAAGTGATTGCCTAGAGTCAATCGACAGAAAAAAATCAGTGGAATATTCTTGAACCCTGATGATTGAACCAATCAGAGGCAAAGCATCACGCAAGTGACAGCGCAGAAATATCGAAATGGGGTGGGGAGCAGAAAGCGAGGGAGCAACTGAGGATTTTAGAGAGCAGAAACTTATTAACAGAGACTCGTGGGAGAAACGAATTTAACAGAGACTCGTGGATAAAGGTTAGAAAAAAACTGGTTAAGAGAGACTGGTGCGAGAGACGTGACTGCGCACAGTTATTATGGAGATTTGAGATAGTGTTACGAAAAAGAAGGAATTTATAAGATTAGACGTAGGCAACTGGTGGCGGAGTTAAATGTCTACTGACCGGTAGCGGTAGCTCAGTGCATCAACTGATGTCACTGCAGCGCCTTTGACCGGGAGGTCCTAGGTTCCCACTTCCCACGGCGACAGGATTTTCGACACTAGCCTATCAGCTAGGTCGAATTGAGTCGGTGTCTGGGGGACAATTCTAGCGGCCGGCTGCTCTGTTTGGTAGTTTTCCGTGGTTTCTCCGATCAACACCAGGCGAATGCCGGAGAAGTATCCTAACAAACGGGCCACAGACCGCGCGCGATCTGTCCCTCCTTTTCCTTGTCCTATTCTCTCCCCTTACACACACACACACTTACACTAACATGCACTACACTACCACATATCCCGGGAGACCGATCGGGAAGTTAGAGCTTGTCCTGACTGGGGCGGTTCCCCGTTGCTGGGAGAGGTCTGGTTAGGGGGAAACCCCATTAGCCAACCGGTAGGTCGGCGCCGGATCTCGCCATCCAGCGGGGGACGATCACCGCCATCTCCCGAGAAAAAAACATGCACTACATTAACGTGACTAATGACTAAAGAAGTTGACGCGCCCGGAAATACAATGAAACAAACAAACAATTAAATGTCTACTGGCGTGTGAGTGACCAGTACCTGCCAGCCTGAGCGATCCAACTAGCTATCACTCCATCGGAATTAATTCCATGTAGGGGATCAGTCGGACTGACCCTAAAAGTAACAAAAAGGGTGAGAGAACGCAGGCGGCTTGTGACGTCATTCGAGTTCATCAGTTCGAGATCGGTCGCGGACGGCTGCTGACCTCTCGAACAGTAGACGTGAGTACGAGATCCATGCCTGATGGGTTCGGGTCACTTCAACCGTGCTCCGCCGGAACATTATACTGAAATTGACCGGTCAAGGCCTGCAGGCGTACAATACCACCGAAGGGAGGTAATCTGATTATCGTCATCGTTATTTCTGTGCAATTGACCATCTCCATTTAATTTCAATAACTTTTTGTAGTCGATACTTTTAAGAAACTGGTAATTACAATGTGAATTTAAGAACTCTCTATTTGACAATAAACGTGTTCCTACCACTTAAGACGGGTTACAACTGTTAAAATTGCATCTGTGAGCATTATTAATTAGCGAGTAGACGTAATCCCTTCAAATCGGAGCACCCAAACTCTGAGGTTCTCAATGCCGGAGCAGGATAGCAGGTAAGATGCAATTTTGGCGCCCATTAATCAAATTTAGCGGGTGCGCCCTGTCATTCATCAATTACTGGTGCTCTCGCGTGTGACAGCACAGTTTCTGTAGTGGCTACTCACTGGGTCATGACAATGTATGTGTGTGTGTGTGTATATATATATATATATATATATATATATATATATATATATATATATATATAATTAATCTTTCTGCACTCATTCGTCCGCGATACTAGTTTGCTTTTCGATCGCGGAGCAGCCCCAGATACGTCCTTCCTCGCCGTCGGCCAGCCAGACACTGACTCCTCGCGGCCTGGTTCCCACGGTCGGCCAACCGACGACACCTCGCCGCCCGTAACCGTTTTTCTTGGCTAGCGAGCGCCCTCTTGCAACCGTTCTGCCGCGTTCTTGCTTGATGTCTCGCCGTTTCTTTGGATGGAAACGCGGATGGAAACGAAATATATATATATATATTTGCCTTCAGAACACAAACCAGACTGAGTTTGTGGATTTTTAAAATATTAAGAAATTAGCGGACAACAATATAAATGTGTTTAAGCAATTCCAAGAATCCAACAGAGTTGTAAAAGAATTTTCCGAACAAATTGAGAATGATTTTATAATATCAAAAGGCAATATCGGAGAAGAACAGCTTACAGGAGATCATTTATGTTCATATTAGAAATCAAAATGTAAAAATATAGCTGTGCTAAATCCTAACTATTCGCATTATTCATATCCGCAAGTATTTTGTGCGGCCATTATAATTTTGGACGGAGGGGAGATATATACATCGGTATATTATCGTGAGCTAGGTACTGCTTATATTATAAGGTTGATTTTCTTGTATTCAAAAATATTTTATTTCATATAATTTCACATAATGTGCGGTAAAAAAGAAGAGTAAACAAGTAAAGAAGAACAGGAGCCACATATAGCACTGTCACAAAATAGCAGGCCACATTCTACAATGCAAGAATCGTCCAATCTAATATTATTCATTCCTTTTTGACACTAATACTCGTAATACGAGATGTTGCACTTTCAACTAGCAACGATCACAAGGAAAGTGAACAATATTTCATTGGTTACCGTTAATTATTGAGGAAACACTTTTATCTACGCCACTTTTGTAATGTCGCAACCTACCCTCACAATCACACCAATCGTAAAACTTATTTATTAGCAAGACCTCTGCATTGATCACTATCAACGTAAAGAACTGATTTTCGCGTACACAGTTAGTACAGTACAGTACTAGTCAGTACTACACATATTATCGGTTCTTCAGGATCCCTATTACATTTTATTTAATCAGAATAGAACAAATTTCTTCTTTGTCAAAACACAAAAACAGAAAAGCTATTTGGCCCTTAGTCATACGTTTAGAATTCTTCTACTAATACCAGAGTATTTGATTTCATTGGGATTGGCCACATGAATGGGGAAAAATGGATAAGGAAAGAAGGATAGCGTGCGGTTCATCGTCCTTATTTATAATATAGCTACATCGTTAGGGGGAAATGACAAAATCAACTTACCTAATAGGTTTTGTAACTTTCTTCATGGCTATTTTCTTCTTCGATTTACATTTTGGTACCAAACATCCAATAAACAGATATGGGAATTCAAATGAATAAATATTCACCTGAAAATAAAACCTACGACCAACAGTTCTCAAAAGATCTAACGCACCAACACTTTCATTCAGAACTATTTCATCTTCATGACATTAACTATGATGAGGTGTTTTACATTTGCATGGTAGTCACCCTGAGATAACAGGACCGGTGGATGGTGCAAACGCCGGCCATGCAGCTGACAGGGGATGGGCCAGGGCGGATGGCCGGCACCACGCGGTTAGCGCGCTCTCGAGGGCGGAACACCACAACCCGGCGCCACGCCCCCTCGCCCCGCCCCCGCGCGGCCCACCACAGCCCAGCACTTTATGTAACCGCAGCCGCCCAGCGCCGCCTGACCCGTCTTCCTACGTCGCCTTTCCTCTGCCGGCGAACCCCGCCTCCTCCCCCCTCCCCCCCCCCCGGCCTCGCCCGCCCCGCCTCCGCCCCGCCTCCGCCCCGCCTCCGCCCGCCTCCGCCCGCCTCGCCCGCCTCCGCCCCGCCTCCGCCCGCCTCCGCCCCGCCTCCGCCCGCCTCCGCCCGCCTCCGCCCCGCCTCCGCCCGCCTCCGCCCCGCCTCTCGCCCGCCTCCGCCCGCCTCCGCCCGCCTCCGTCCTCCTCCGCCCGCCTCCGCCCGCCTCCGCCCGCCTCGGCCCGCCTCCGCCCCGCCTCCGCCCCTGCCTCGCCCCGCCTCCCGCCTCCGCCTCCCCCGCCCCGCCTCCCGCTCCCGCCTCCGCCCCTGCCCGCCCCGCCCTGCCTCCACCTGCCTCCGTCCGCCTCCGCCCCGCCTCTTCCCCGCCCCGCCCCGCCGCGGCCCCGCCTTCGCCCCGCCTCGGACCCGCTTCGGTGCCTATGCAGCTCCGCTAATGTTTCGTTTCCACCCAGCCTTCTCCCTGTCTCACCCTACCTCCCCGGGACTTGGCTCCTCCTACGCTCCGCCCACACCTATGCTCCTACTACGCCCGGCCTTCGCCTCACATACGTCCCGCCAGCACCCCGCCAACACCCCACCTGCGCCTCACCTACGCTCCTTCCACGACCCTCTCACGCTCCTCTCACGCCCCACCAAGCCCCGCCCACACTCCGCCTAAGCCTCGGCAATTCCCCATTAACGCTCCGCCAACACCCCGCCTACACCCCGCCTACGCCTCTCCTAGGCCCCGCCAACATTCCGCTTGCACCCCGACTACACTCCTCCTACACTCCACCCATGGCCCGGCTAATGCCCGTGTACGCCCCGCCTACGTCCCTCACTGCCTTTCCCAAGCCTATCCTACGTCTCTCTTCAACTTTTCTCACAGCCTCCTCGAACTCGTATACTCCTACGCTTTATCCCTTTCTTTTCCTTTTAAACCTTAACCCCTTTCACTTCGTTTCCGTTTCGACCGCGCCCACCGCTTCCACCACCTCTCGCCCTCCGCCACCCGCCTCGGCATCCGCCGAGTTACTATCGCAGTCAACAGAAATTGCTACTGGCTTCCGTGCACGTGGCATTACGGCTTCTATACATCCCTTTCCCTCTCGTACTTTTTTTTCCCTTCGAGAGCATTTTCACTATTTTATCCGTCGCATTTGTACGGCGTGAAGAGAAACTTCACCGATTTATGATCTATTTTCTTCTTCACTTCACCGCTTTCTTTACTGAATCACACTAGGTCTTTAGCTGTTCCTCCAACAAAAGAGTGCGGTTGTTAGATTCTTTTGTCTCCTGTAAATTTTGTGAGTGGCAGCATTCTTTTTCAGTTAACCCAGACATACTCACGGGAATACAGGCATACAGCCATGTTCGTTTCACTGGCACACAACTTCTACTGAGTTATGTTTGATGAAGGTATCAGTAATATCAGTACTAATATCAAATATTATTTTTGCTATCCACTACGCTTTCCAACGTTTCATATCAAGCACATTGTTGTCTGACAATTCGTCAGTCGGCTGGGCTACAAATGAATCCCGCGAGAACTCTACTGTAAAGGTAAAAGGAAGTCTGCCAGGCAGGAAATCTGAAAGATGATAAGCTATTACATCACATAATATAATAATATAATATTGTCACTATTTAGTCCTTGCAATGATTTGCGTTTCAAAATCGAACGTGAGTATCAGAGAGTTAAAATTTAACATAATATTTGCATAGTTCTTCTTCACGTACCTCCTTCCACAATTTTCGTATGATTTATTCTATTGCCACTTCCTCCAATTCACTTCCTTTCTCATTTTTTCTATATCTTTTTCGAAAGCTTTTTACATATATCAGAATTCCAATAATTCGTCAAAATGTTGTTCGCATTATGTAATTGTTTCTTGTAACATTTGCCTCCGCGAACGCCTCACGTTCGCTTCTCGGCGTGTCTTGCAGCTACTTTCGCTCGCAGATCTTCACGCCGTAACGCCTCGGCCGCCTCCGGCTCAGCCCCCTGCCAGGAGCCCCGCCCCCCCGATGCACTCGATTACGCGCCGACGCCCCCGCGCTAATGAAGCTGCTGCGGTTCCCGGCCCCCGCCCCCCCCCCCAGCCCACGCCACGGCCTTTGCCCTCACTTCCGCTTCTGACTCCTTTCCGCCTTGCCTTCCGACGTCGCTTTACTCTTCCCGATCGACTCCGCGAGACACGGCGCAATTCACTATGCGATCGACTACGCGAACAAATATGCGATTGACTACGCGAATGACTTCGCCATCCACTATAAATTCTACCCAGTGTTCTATTACAATTTTGACTTCATCTGTCTCAACTTCCATCTCTGCATTTTCTTCGGTCTCTGTCCCTCTTGTGCCTTCACGTTTGCCTCCGGGTCTGTCTGTCGCTCTGTCTTTTTGGTTATTTAAGGTCTCTCAACATCTAGGTCATTAGCGCCATCTCTCTCTCTCTCCCTCTCTCCCTTTACCTGCTTTCTCATTCTCCTTCTCTGTCCCTCCCTCTCTGTCCCTCCCTCTCTGTCCTCCTCTCTCCCTCCCCTCTGTCCCTCCCTCTCCCCCTCCTCTCTCTCGTCCCTCCTCTCCGTCCCCTCTCCGTCCCTCCCTCTCCGTCCCTCCCTCTCTGTCCTTCCCTGTCTGTCCCTCCCTCTCTGTCCCTCCCCTCTCTCCCTTCCCTCTCTCCCTCCCTCTCTCTTTCTCCTCCTCCCTCCCCTCCCTTTCCCTACCTCTCTCTCTTTTCCCTCTCTTCCTTCCTCTCTCTCTCTCTGCCTCTCTCTCTCTCCATCCCTCTCTCTCTCTCCCTCCTTCTTTCTCCGAATTTCCTTGCGTCATCCCATGCACCCTGCCTTTCCGATCTTCACCACCTCTGTCCATTTCCCCAACCCCTCCTGCATTCACCTCCGCCCCTACCGCCGCAACCGCCTCCTTCCGTGAACTGCCGTTCCCCTCACGGGCAGCTTTCTCACCGCCATCGCTACCCTCACCTAAGCCCTCGCCGCCAGCGCTCCGGGCACATTGTGGGGGCAATGCGTATGAAATGGAGGAAATGTAGCGCGCCAATTCCCATAGGCCGCATTATCTTACCCGGGCGGTGCGTTGGTCGCTCCCCTCGCCCTCCGCCAACTTGGAGTGCTGCTCGAGGCACCGCAGGACTGCGCCGCCCTCGGCGCCTATTAGCGCTTCCTGGGAGCGAACGCCCAACTATATTGCGTCAACGTTTCAAATGCGCATGAACTGCATTTATTAATTAGAAAATAATGGCCAATTTGGCAATATTTTCATTTACACATATAATTGAACATTCTCATGCTTTTCAAAGCTTTTTATTCGAACCTGTGCAAAATTCAATGCTTGTGAACTTTTCGAATGCTTCAAACTATATCTAAATCTACGTTACTAAACAGCAAAAACATCAATCACTCTGTGTTCCTACATTCCAATTAAACCCTTGGCATGTCTATATAAATGTTTCGAGTTATTGATTAACTAAAAACTAAATTGGATCACATTTTTTAAACTAGTGATGGTACAGAATGGCACAGTCTTCCTTTTACTGGTTAGATTCCTTGTCTGTGCAGTCTGGAGGACATTTTCGGTTTTATTTCACCCCTTCTTAGCTGCTCTCATCTATTAGCGCCTCTTTTTTCAACACTTTTTTCACAATTTTTCATATTCCCTCATTCTAGAATTGAAATATGAATGAAGAGTATTAAAGAATAGTAAAACCTGGTCCTGTATGTAAATTTTCTTTGAAGAATTTGGAGCCGTTTTTGAGAAAATGTTTAAGCGATTCTCAAGAGTTGGAATTAGAAGCTCATTTTCACAGAAAACTTTTCATATTTAGAGAAACCTCATTGGAAATCATTTGAAGCATTTCTACTCACAAAGTAAATGATGTTTAAAAACATGAATTATTTAAATGTTAACGACGTGAAATATTTAAAAATACACAATTATTTATATTACATTTGTGTAATTTTAAAAACCTAAAAAATAATAAAATAGCGTCATGTCATCTAATACACACCATTCATGTGGACCAAAAGTTGAAAGAAAAAATTGAAACGGTTATTGAGAAAATCTTGTTTTTAAATTTACCATGTTCACTAAAATTTACGGCGAAAATGCTAATTTACAAAAAGATGTACTTGGCATTAACAAAAAAATAATTTTGGAGAACAAATTTAATTTGAAGAATTAAATGATGAGAAAAACCGTGAAAAAACCATGAAAGATCTGACCTATCACATTCTTATAAGTGCTTTTTGCTATATTCTTACAAGACATTTAAAGAAAAAAACGGATTCGTTCTTGAGAAAAATTTGAAAATTTTGTCCCAAGGAATCCATGTAAAATACACCCGAAATTTAAAGATATCTTTCTAAATTACATATGTTTCAGTACCCAGTTTAGATTGTTCAGTGGATATTCATATTGGAAAAAATTTCTATTAGTAGTTGTTCACAGACGGACGGGAAGACACATATACCAAGAGGGACGGATGGATGTTTTGAAAAAATCAACCCTTTTTGGTATCAAGATAACCCCAAAACGTAGATTTCCTTTGAAAGCTCGAAATTGAATATCGGCATCATTACATAACTTGCTCTTTAATATGCATATGGCTTCGTATATACATGCGTATACGATATAGTAAAAGCAGCTCACTTGGAATCATAAATATTTCATGTTTTAAGCAATGATGATTTAATGATGTTGACACATTTATTTTCAAGTACAGATCATTACAAAAATAAAATGATTAGGAAGAGTCTCGGTTTTCATAGTTCACCGTATCTTCATATATTTCAGGAATGTTCCAAAGCAAGAAAGAATTTTTCTACCATTGAACTCCGTTCCTTAGCAAAACAACATTAATCGACCAACTGCACGTTCCGGGGACGGACTAGCGCTGTTGTTCTCCGCGCGATACACTTTTCGCCTCGTTTGACGAGAAGCTGGCAACGACAAACGGGTCAAGCTGCGGATCCGAACACGAGATAAAAGAGAATTGTTTTCAATTGTATTGTTCGTTTCCTCTAACCGGGACAATAAAGAGCTTTATTCTTTAATACGGATGTCTGAGCTTTCATATCGCTCACGGAAGACAAAGGGAACAAAACGTGTTGAGATTGCATCGCCGAACAAAGACATGTGCATTTTCAAATACATTCTCGTTTTATAATATTGAGTTCTATAAGATTTATTGCAGAAAATAATATCTAACCCAGGGAATACCTACCTCTTTCATTGCTCCTTTTAAAAGAATGAGTTTCTCTATTGACCCACTTACGCTATTCTCTATAATATTTGGTATATTTAATCTTAACACAACTGCACATACATGTATCTAAGACAACAATCACGAGTGGTCTTGGTTGTTCAGGTGACGCCGTGTCGAAGACTGTAATGCCGACGTTTCGACCATCTTGTCGTGTTCTTGCGCATGGCTAGTTTTACCAGGACTGATCAGACCAAGGCTGGTCAGACCAAGACTGGCCAGACCAGCCCTGAGGAAGACCACGAGAAGATGGTCGTTGACATCACAGCCTTCAACTCGGCATGACACGGACAGCCTAGAGCAGTGCTTGCCCACCCAATGCTCTGTGACGTCACAGAAATCTCTCGTGATCCGAACCGAGCCGCGGAGCAAAGGTGTTCCAATGATGATGCGGAAGTGGGGGGAAAGGTTTGCTTGGAAAATCGATAATTACGTTTTCTAAATATAACTTATTATTTAGAATGTTTATAGAATAACAATATGAAAACTTAAATATTAACAGAACCCAGATTATCATAGAACACAAGGCAATATCCGTCTTTATCATAACCATATAAAACATTTTCGGAGAAGACGGCTTCAATATTTTTGGACAATAATATTACACACGTTTCCGACCTGAATGGCCGAGACGACTACAATGTGTGCCGACTTTGCGCTTCGGTCGAAAAGGTCGCGGGTTGGAGTGCTGCCGTGGGCATGGTTTTTTGCCCCTTGCCTTTCCTGTATGTTTTGTTGCGGAAGGCTTTGCAAGTTTCACCACAGAACAAGGAGCCCGCAAGTGTGTCTATTATAAAAATAGTAAATGTAAGGTAACGAATATTGCATCATCCACCGGAATCCGCTGCGCGGATTGCAACATCTACCGACGTCCTCCCCCCCTCACCAGGAGTAGTAGCTTAGTGCATCAACTGATGTCACTGCAGCGCCTCGGACGGGGAGGTCCTAGGTTCCCACTCCACACGGCGGTAGGATTTTCGACACTAGCTTTTCAGCTAGGTCGAATTCAGTCGCTGTCTGGAGGAGAATTCTAGCGGCCGACTGCTCTGATCGGTAGTTTTCCGTGGTTTCTCCGATCAACACCAGGCGAATGCCGGAGCAGTACCCTAACCAACCGGCCACGGACCGCGCGCAATCTTGCTTGCCATATTTCTTGCGCTGGTATTTAGTAAATGACTTGTAATGCGTAGCGTAATACCAATCCACATTTTGTCGTTCTTTAACTCCCAAAAAGCGATACCCTTCGAGTGGTTTGGGCGTTACAGTTTTCCATGGAGAGACGGGCGGCTGATGGATGTTTTGATGCCTGATTGCATGCGTATTAGAGAAAGTAATTTACTCGGGTACTTAACTAGTCATAAGAAAAAATTCCATTTTTACAGTATCAGAGACAGAGAAAACGAGTTTTCCCGTAAAAAATGGCAGTTTTCTTTGAAGCATTACATAACTTTCTCCATGTTACGTGTATTCTCAGTATGTACGTATGTATACGAGAAACAATTAAACTATCTGATTAATGTAAAGGCAGAAACAAATGCAAAGTAGCACAGAAATTGGGTCATAAAATTGGCTCGACCTGAAGAAAAAAATATGTTAACTACCCAAATATGTATTTAAAACATAAGGATTAAACAAAATAACTGAAGTATGTTTTAATTTTTTAACGTACCAATAACTATTTTCTCTATTGATCGTTGAGGTTAGGGAATGACCCTTGAAATGCGTTCCCAGTTGCAGGGCTTTTTTATTGAGAAAAAATCTTAGTTTTTTTATTTTTGGGAACGTCAAAACTTTCGTGGCAGGGCCGCTTTTTATGAGAGTTATAATTGTATTCAATTCTTTTATTCATCTCGAGAACGAACGTTTCCTTCCTTCGTTATCAATCAAACTCATCCATTTGTGATGAAAACCGAGGGAAAAGATGTTCTTAAAAAGTTAGGAGATTCTCTTCCTTCTTATCATCTTTTTCTCATTACTCTTAAAAAATGATTTTTGTGTTCATTTCCAATTCATCTTTTCTTAAAGAACTTGCAACGTGTTGAATTAATTGTTATTAGGAATGGCGCTGTTAATGAATTGTATTTTCATACTCAGATCAAACGGAAGGTAATTTAAATATGTTTACGGTTATGATGAAACATTTTGAAGAGTAAATATATTTTGCGCAGTTACAATAAACAGTTGATAATTATTGTTTTAAGGTGCTCCAACTGTTAAGATTATTAGTCCCGTAAGTGTAGCGCAGCCTTTCATCGCTGGAGTAGGCGATGATCTTCCCCCGCTGGACTCCTGACGGCGACAGGATTTTCGACACTAGCTTTTCAGCTAGGTCGAATTCAGTCGCTGCCTGGAGGAAAATTCTAGCAACCGGCTGCTCTTATCGGTAGTTTTCCGTGGTTTCTTCTATCAGGATCAGGCGAATGCCGGAGCAGTAACTACCAAACGGGCCACGGACCGCGCGCGACCTGTCCTTCCCATTCCTTGTCCTATCCTCTCCCTTTACACACATACACACACACACACACACCAACATGCACTACACTACCACATATCCCGGGAGACCGGTCGGGAGCTTAGAGGTTGTCCCGGCTGGTGCGGTGCCCCACTGGTGGGAGAGTCCTGGTTAGGGGGAAACCCCACTAGCCGACGGTAGGTCGGTGACGGATCTCGCCATCCAGCGGGGTAAGATCACCGCCATCTCCCGAGAGAGAAAAGCATGCACTACACTAACGGGACTAATGACCAGAGCAATTGACGCGCCCGGAAATACGAAAAAATCAATCAATCAATTCCCCCGCTGGATGGAGAGATCCGACACTCGCCTACGTCGTCTTGCGGAGATTTTACTAACCAGGTATCTCCCACCAGTGTGGCACCGCTCCTACCGGGAAGAGCTCTAAGCTTTCGACCGGTCTCCCGGCAAGTGTGATGTGAAGTGCGCGTGAGTGTGTGTGTAAGAAAGGGTTTTAGGATGCGACAAGGAAGAGGGACGAATGATCGTGCGAGGTTCGTGGCCCGTTTGTTATGGCACTGCTCCGCTATTCACCTGGTGTTGATCGGAGAAACGACGAAACACTACCGTTGAGCAGCCGAGAGTTTTAATTTCCCTACAGACGGCAAATGAATTAGTCCTAGTTATCTAGGTTGTGCCGAAAATCCAGTACATCCGGACCGGGTTATCCTATCTCTCGTTCAAGGATACAGCAGTGATTGTGGTGCTTCCTATGTGAATAATACCACTTTTGCGGATATCACAACACATATTCCTATACAATTTTTAAAACCCTTGTTCAGAGCACAATTCTAATTCTGACATCGGGTATATGCTTGCTTAAGAGTTTAATTCATAGCCAACTCTTAGTTTAATCCTTAGCTCCGTCTTAGAAACTCTTGTTTGAATGAAATATTTATCAGGTTTTCCTCTACTGAAAAAATGTTCTTTATTGGCCTTGTCAGATATTCGTTCCGTGAAGGTTTTGACTTCTTCACGTCTTGTTCACTTCCAAGGTATCTTGCTCTCTTGTAATGAAATAATGGCACATTATTCAAATAATTATGTCTGTATGTATATAGTAAATTGTAACTATAACCCTTCACAACCATACCTCAGCAGGTTTTACAGGAACCTGCTAGTGCATTATGAGAAAGATGAACCTTATATTTCTAAACCTCTTTACAAGATAAGAGATGTCTGTCATAACAACTACGTTAACTATTGATACACCCAACAACTTATTTTTGAAGGAATGACACACAGCGTTTTGGTAGGGCGATGTACGATGTCAAGTAGAAGCAATACGTATTAAACTATTTAAACATAAATTTGTACGTATTCAAACTTAAATTGTTTGAAAAAAGTCATCAACTCACCAGAAGATTAGTATTAATATGGTTTACTTGATTTTATGTCTTTGTGAATAACCGAACAATGATTATTTTGATACATATGATTTCAAGCTACAGTATCTCTGGAAAACTTAGCAATCTTATCTATTTTAATTCAGGTCTTAATTAGAGTATAGAAGAAATAACTCTGTCGAGGTGAAGTTAAAGGATCTGGTTTTGACCGGCGATATGGAGCAGAGGCTCGTCTTTAATTCGCAAGTAGAGGATGAAGCAAAGGGGGGGGGTGATGCGGCGGAAGTGGCGATGGTTGATTGGTTGGTTAGTTGAGTGATTACGAGTGCGTCAACAGCTTAGGTCATTAGTCCCGTAAGCGTAGTGCGTGTTTTTTCCTCGGGAAATAACTGTGAGGTGATATTTCCTCGCTGGATGGTGAGATCCAGCGCCGACCTACCGTTGGCTAGATGGGTTTCGCTCAACCAGGTTTCTCCTACCAGCGGGACACCGCTCCAGCCGCGACAAACTGTAAGCTCCTGACCGGTCTCCCGGAATATATGGTAGTGTAGTGCATGTTAGTGTAAGTGTGTGTGTAAGGGGAGAGGATGGGACAAAGAAGAGGTAGGACAGATCGCGCGCGGTCCGTGGCCCGTTTGTTAGGGTACTGCTCCGGCATTCGCCTGGTGTTGATCGGAGAAACTACGGAAAACAACCGATCAGAGCAGCCGGCCGCTACAATTCTCCTCCAGACAGAGACTGAATTCGACCTAGCTGAAAAGCTCGTGTGTAAAATCCTGCCGCCGTGGGGAGTGTAACCTAGGACCTCCCGGTCAGAGGCGCTGTAGTGACATCAGTTGATGCACTGAGCTACACTGAGCTAACGCTCCCGATGGAAGTGGCGATGGCTGTGATTAAGGTGACGTGAGCGGGGTCTCGAACTGGTGGTGGCTTTCTGCACATTTAGGACGATGAGAGAGGATGTCGAAGATTCAACGGTAAAAATGATACATTGCAAAGGTAATATGAAAAATATTCTTTATATAAGACAATTGGAAAGCATTGGAAGTGAATTAAGTAGTACTGATGCAACATATGTCTGGAAACGTTTGACAATATGTAAAGGAAGTTATTGGTATATTATCATGATTAACACTATAAAATCTTTATTCGCTATTAAATTTTTACTAATGATGAATCTTCACGAAAAAGATGAGATGAACTGGACTTATAAAAATTTCCGACCAGGTCATGTAGAGGAATCTTTAAACTTCCAGTGGAGTTTCTACGGGAGATTCGGAAAAATAGTGTCTATAAAATTTAATCCTCGCTTGAAAAACATTTCCAAATATTTTTTCTTTAAAATATGTAATTGATGGATGATTTCGGGCTCATCAATTGGTAAGGTCATTTGTATCGTAAGTGTAGTGCATGTTTTCCCTGGGAGATAGCAGGTTTTCCCTATTTGATAGGATACTCCTCCGGCATTAAACTATAGTTGAATGGAGTTAATAAGCATTGTAGGGGTAAGGTTTTAATTGCGATTAATTTCAAATCTTTACAACAAGTACATAAAGACTTATTTTATAAACGCATTACATGTTTTTTATTATTATATTTCTTATTACTATTGGAGCTGCCACCAGATTAATACTATTAACAGCTTTAATAATACTAATCAAAATCAAAATTGCAACATGTAAATTTGAAACTATGTTTCACATTCCACATGCTTCTGACATTATGAGCAATGTTCTCATACTTCATTTCTCTTTTCAGCCATGAAAAAGATGTAAAATAGTCTCGATTCCTCCGTCATGTTAAAAATATAATTTATTTTTATCATCGTTTCTCATATTTCTAGTAGTTCTGGTTGTAGAAAACTATTGAAAGAGAAAGGGAGAAAAGCGAAGTCGTTTGAAAATTGACATCAACCGAGGTTAGCGGTGATCCTATGAGAAGGAAATATGCATTGCCAAAGAATATTAAATTTAAAAGAGAACAAAGGATATTCCAAGAATAGATGAAATTGTAAATATGAAACGAATTAATAACTCACATGAGGAAAACTAAGAAACATAATTAGTGGGATAACTCTACATTCGGTATCAAAAGATCTGAGAAAAGAGAGAGAAGAGGAAAGCAGTGAAAAGAAATTAAGAAGATGAGGTATTTACAGAAAGAAAATAAAACGTGTCTGCAAAGGGAGTAATTGAATGAAAGAGAAGGGGCCTAGTTGATGGCCGGCTGACTGACATCGGAGGACATGCAGTCTGAGGCTGGAGGTCGAAGATTTGAAACAGGCGGAGGAAAGATCGAAGTTGTGCGCGCACGCCACTAGGTCCTGACTGCACGCTTTTTCTCCCTCTGATCGCTACGTTATTGCCCAATAGCCCGCACCCTGCTACGAACCCCTCCTGTTCCGTCTTTGCGATTCCGAGGTCGTCTTCGTCTGGCCTTAGCCTGTGCTGCCGCTGACTGCCGCCGCCACCGCCCCGCCTCCTCCACTGCTACCTCCTCATCCGTTCCACCGACACCCTCTTCATCACCTTCGCTTTCTCCTCTAAAGGCACTGCTTATACCGCCCCCCAACGCCCCCGTCGGCATCACCGTCATCTTCTCTACTGTTTCCTCCCCTATCAGTCAGCCGGTCCCCCATCCATCTATCCTCTGGCGCTATACTCCAATTGCAACACAGCTGCACTTCAAGGTCGCGATCTGGAAGGAGAGAGGGACATTCTTATCCATTCGTAAGTTCAAATACCAAAAAATTTAAGTCCTATCGAAGCTCACGTTTGGATGGTAATATTCCCCTCTCCTTCCAGCACGTGACCTAAAAGTGCAACGTTTAAATCCAAGTACATCTTCTCCATTGCATCCGTCGCCTTGTCCACTGAATACGCTCCTCAGCTGCCACATGCGGGACCCCACGTCGTCACCTCCACTACCGCAGTCACCTCCTCCACCCCCCCAATCCCCCACCCCCCGCCACCCCCTTTTCCGGAACCCCCCTTTATCATTACCTTTTCCTTCCCTTCTCGTCCCTCCACTCCTGTCTGTCGCCACCGTTCTCCTCTGCCCTGCACTGCGGCGCCATCTACACCCGCTCTTCTGGCGAAGTAGCAGTATATAACAATAAGTGGCGTTATAACAATATTTTGTTTTAAATATAATTACGTTTGAATTAGTATTAGATTAGTTGGTGGGTTTTTAATAAGTTTGGTATGTTTACGTCAAGTTGATTTAAAATCTTTGATTACTTATTCATCTGGGAATGCTATTAAGTGGTTTGATGACTTTAAATTCTTGAGGTTTTTGTGGTTGTTTTCTAATAATAATTGGACATGGTTTATGTTCATCTGGTTTATTTTGTTTATCTAATATGAACGATTAGGAAGTCGTAATTTGATTAATAAGGGATTAATGTGTCTGATACCCAGATTGACATTATGATGTTTTTTTTTCCTCTAATTTTTAAATTTATTGGCGGAGATTAGATTAATTAATAGAGTAATGAGATGAAATTGATTAAGAATATTTATGATTGCTTTTATATATTTTTTGGTGATGCTTATAGATTATATTTATTTTCTTATAGGCAACATGGAATATTTTGGTTTTTTTTTGTTTTTGCATTGTTTCCTTTAAATATGTTGATTTTACGAGGGGATTATTTTTTTCTTGTATTTAGCTTTATTAGTTTAATTAGAATGTTGATTTGTGATATCAAAGGTATATTGTGAATATATTTAGTATTAAGAAGAAATAAAAGAAGTCATCTTCGTCAACATATCAGCTGATATGTTGACTAAGATGACTTCTTTTATTTCTTCTTCTAAGAACGTCAACAACATCCAATCAGAATTCCCACAATATTTAGTATTACTACCGTTTCTGTTTCCGCCTTCTCGTCCCTCCACTCCATCCATTCCCTTCTCTCGCCACCGTTCTCCTCTGCCCTACACTGCGGCGCCATCTACACCCGCTCTTCTGGCAAAGTAGCAGCTCCGTAGGCGCATCCGCCGAGCTTCGGCTCCCTGGGGGAACTTCACTTCAGGTTTTATTACCGATCGCCTGTTTTTTAAGTAATCCGATTACTTTAATTTAAAGGAGGATTCACACGACAATGTAATGCAGCCACGGCCAGAGTATTTCAAATTTGGGGAAATATTTTGGAACATGGATTATGATTGATCAATTTATTTCATGAACGAATACAAGAGATTGATATTTTCTTACCGATTTCATTATTAATTAATTAAATAATGATATCATACAGGTTATAATGGTTCTGTAGGATGTTCTTGTATTTCTTGTTTGAATATAATAAGTCTGCAAATTTGACATTTTGGTAACTTTAGTAACACATTTTACTCGTATTTTACTCGTAGTAACTCGATTTTGCTCGAGAAAGAAATTAAAAAAATACATAGCAAAAATTGCGAACATTGTTGTAATTGATAGATCCTTCTAGTATTGAACTCTTATTTTCTTTTGATAATTTCTTTGAAGATTCTTTTCGGCATCATGAATTCCTAAAAATAAAAATAGAATTTAAGCATCATAACTGTTCGCGTGAATAAAATTAGTTACAGTGTACTGTTTAGTTCTAGTTCTCACTCTATTGTGAGAAGTATTAAATGAGGGCAGCGACTTCACATGTTGTTGACAAGTAATTATTTTCATGGTTTGTCTTTCGAGAGGGCTTGCGAGAATTTGCGAGGACTTTTTAGAATATTCTACAAAATTTTCGGGATCTAATTATAATTGAATTTCTTAAAATCCCCATCAAAAATCATATCATGAAGAAATATATAAAGAACTCTTGTATCACAAGCAAGAGTATTACGTAAGAACAAGTGTTATCGCAGTCTATCTCTTTATATATAACGTTTATAAGAATACTAGCACATTTTAGTATTTTGACATACTATATCCCCATGTGTTAACTCTCGTCCAAATGGCATATAAAAATGTTACGACCTAAATACAGCACACAGCTCTCAAGCACTCCTATTTTATTATTTATTAAACAGGCTATTGTAATTATACCTTTTTTATATCAGTATATAAATATAATAAAGAAATAATTAATTAATCAGATAATTTACAATATTAAATTCTTCCTCAAAATTACTAGTTTATGGCGAAAATTATGAATAAGTAGTTTCCGAATCTAACATTTGCGGGCTCTATTTATGGTTGAATTAAGTAATATTAGAGTGTAATAGCTTACTTTGAACATCTCACATTAAATAATGAACTTAGAAATGTCATTTTGACATATTAAAGAATACTGAGCTTACAATTCTTTTAAAATAGTTCATGTATACGAAAATGTTTCAAGCAGCAAAAGAAACGCAACATAACTACATAACTACATGTTCCAAGAAATCCAGTTGATATCTGGAACAGCAATTTCAGTCTCCATCTGCCCACCTCTTTAATAAACAATACATTACGAGGTGCGGCAACGTAATTTCCTAGACGGCAGCTAGCGAGTTAGCAAGTTCGCAGCAACAGGAACTTAAATCTGAATGCGCTCTTGCCTCCTCTCAGTTAAACACTTAGAGGCATCTCGGGCGCCACTCTCCCCTCCGCTCCCCCTCCTCTCCTCTCTCTCCCCACCCTCCCATCCAGCCTTGAGTCGTCTCCGCAGCGCGGTGCCAACAACTCGCCGTGGATTAGGGGAAATTGCCGGGTGACTTGGTGGCCCCGCCAAAGGGTCGGAGACGGGCACAAAATATACAGGCACACGGCGATGGAGGCAGCGCATGAAACTAAAGGAGGCGGTGAGGGAGGGGAAAGAGGAGGGTGAGTAGGAGAGATTTGATTTGATTTTTTCGTGTTTCCGGGCACGACAACTGCTTTGTTCATGAGTCCCGTTAGTGTAGTGCATGCTTTTTTCTCGGGATATGGGCGGTGATCTTTCCCCGCTGGATGGCGAGATCCGGCCCCGACCTACCGTCGGCTAATAGGGTTTTCCGCTAACCAGGACTCTCCCACTAGCGGGGCACCGCCCCAGCCGGGACAAGCTCTAAGCTCCCGACCGGTCTCCCGGGATATGTGGCAGTGTAGTGCATGTTAGTAAAAGTGTGTGTGTAAGGGGAGAGGATAGGACAAGGAAGAGGAAGGACAGATCGTGCGCGGTCCGTGGCCCGTTTCGTAGGGTACTGCTCCGGCATTCGCCTGGTGTTGATCTGAGAAACCACGATAACTACCGATCAGAGTAGCTGGCCGCTAGAATTCTCCTCCAGACAGCGACTGAATTCGACATAGCCCAAGGGGTAGGAGGATATACATGGAGGAGAGGAAAGGGGAGATGGAGATAGGAGTAGGACGCAGAGTGTACCACAGGAGATACTGCAAGATGGCAGTGGCGAAGAAAGGTGCGTTAAGTAGAGGAGGGTAAAAAGATTAAAATGGCGTGGAAAAAACTAGAGAAGGCGAATCGGAAACGAAGGAGATGTAAAAATTGCAGTAAATGGAAGAAAGGAAGGTAGGCGGCAGCTTCAAAGGGCAGGTTGCCAACAATGAAGAAGGAATTACCTCCAACCACGCCCTCTCCGGTGCCGCCATCCGCGATAAACACACTCCTTCCGCGGCGTGCGCGAAGAATGGCGCCTCACATTCGTGAAATTAAAGTCATAATTACGACCCGGCAACCTGACCCTGCCTCCGCCCGCGGCGCCACCGTCGCCGCTCTCTCCGGCGCCCGCAGAGCGCGCCACGGCTTCGGGCGGGATTTGCGTATAAAAGTTCGTTAATTACGGCGTCGTGAAATATGTAAGGCGACGGGGCCCCGCCGGCTGCACTCTCCTGTTGCGAGCGGTCTGTTGCTTCGGGCTCGACTCTCTGCCGGCGGAGGCGGGGATGGGTAAGAGTAAGGAATGGTAGTGCAGGGAGAGAGGAGGAGGTAGTGGAAAATGAGGGCTAAAATGGAACGGAAGAGGAGAGATTGGATGAGGAAAGTGAAAGTGGAAAATGGGGGGGGAAGAACAGAAATGAGGTACGAAGGGGTTAACATTAAGTGAAAGGAGAAAGTTATGGTGAGGAGGACGGATGGCGCCGGTAGCGGCAAAGTGACGGTGATGGTGACGGTGACGGCGAAAGTGAATGTGAGAGTGACGGGCGGCGACGTCGTCTTCGTCGACGTCGTCGAAAGTAAAGGTAAAGGAAAGAGTAAAGGGTAAAGGTAAGGGTAAAGGTAAGGGTATATGTAAGGATAAAGGTAAGAAAAAATGTAAAGGTAAGGGTAAAGGTAAGGGTAAAGGTAAGGGTAAAGGTAAGGGTAAAAGGTAAGGGTAAAGGTAAGGGTAAAGGTAAGGGTAAAGGTAAGGTAAAGGTAAGGGTAAAGGTAAGGGTAAAGGTAAGGGTAAAGGTAAGGGAAAATGTAAGGGTAAAGGTAAGGGTAAAGGTAAGGGTAAAGGTAAGGGTAAAGGTAAGGGTAAAGGTAAAGGTAAATGTAAGGGTAAAGGTAAGGATAAAGTTAAGGTAACTGTAAGGATAATGTGAGGGTAAATGTAAAGGTAAAGGTAGGGAAAAGATATGGTAAATGATAAAGGGTTAAGGGTAAAGGGTAAAGGGTAAAGGGTAAAGGGTAAAGGGTAAAGGGTAAAGGGTAAAGGGTAAAGGGTAAAGGGTAAAGGGTAAAGGGTAAAGGGTAAAGGGTAAAGGGTAAGGGTAAAGGGAAAGGTTAAGGTAAAGGCGTAAATGAAGGCGAAGGTGAAGACGAAGTCGAAGGCAGAGGCGAAGGCGACAATGAAGGCGAAGGCGAAGGCGGAGCCGAAGGCGAAGGCGAAGACGAAGGCGGAGGCGAAGGCGGAGGGAAAGGCGAAGGCAAAAGAGTATGTGACGGGAACAGACGGCGATGGGGAAAGTGAGGGTGAGGGGGACGGACGGCTACGGCGAAGGCAAAAGCAAAAGAGTAGGTGACGGATGGCGACGGTGATCAGGGCGGCATTGGCCTTGGCGGAGGGGCATCCTCAAGATTCATAAGTGAAATTCAAGAAAATACTGTTCGGACGCTGACATCACAGAACGATTTACGCATGCAACATTGGAAAGAGATATTTCTGCGAAGAATGCTACACGGCATTACATGCTTGAAATTTTACAAAAATGGAATGTAAGGTTTTTCGGAACCTAAATACTGAACATTTTTCTGTTGAAACGTTTCTCTACTTCTCATCAATTCCTTTCTTGACACGTGGCAATTAATAACTAGAGGTGCTACAAAAGCACATAATTTCTCGCATTGTTAGAAACGGTTCCGTAATGTTATAATACTGTAATTTCTGTTCTCACTTTTTTTTTAAATTTTAAAAAATTTTAAAAAATCGCATAATATGAAAAGTGAGTGAGTAAATGAGACAGAAACCTGCTAACGACAACTGCAGTCACATGTGAAATATTATCTGTTCTCTTTTACGTTGTTTATTAACAAACAAGTCAATACGACAAGACACAACCAACGTTGGAAAGCTAACTAATTTGCCATCTTCGTACACAGGCAGCTCACGTCACGTGTAGGAATATCCTCAAAATGCAATGGCATCTTAACGGAGAGAGAGAGAGAGAGAGAGAGAGAGAGAGACAGACGGAGAGAGACGGAGATGAAGAAAGAGGGAGAGACTAAGAGAGAGGGAGAGATGGAGAGAGAGGGAGACGGAGAAAGAGGGAGAGTCGGAGAGAGAGGGAGTGACAGAGAAAGAGGGAAAGACTAAGAGAGAGGGAGAGATGGAGTGAGGGAGAGATGGAGTGAGGGAGAGACTGAGAGAGTGGGAAGGACATAGAGAAAGGCAGACGGAGAAAGGTAGAAGGGCAGTGCATTGATTGCCGGGTTCCCCTAGTTAATAATAATGTTAAGAATTGTGGTTATTTCACATTTTCTTCCATATTCTATCATATTGCGGCTGGAAGTGTACGCGATTAAAAAGCATGACTCAGCATTGAGAGTATCGACTATTTTGTAATATCTTTATTAAAATTTGTATCTAGTAGGTCATAGTTGAAATACCCCAATCCAGAGAAGAAAAAATGACTATTTGGTTCTAGGATTTGTTTTCTAAGAAGATTTCTAACCTAATTCTTCAAAATATGAGAAAATATTAAAGGGAAATTTTGTTAATAAATTGAACATTAAAAACTTCTAAACGCATAATCTATTGTATAGTGTTTTAATTTTTTGTTTTTTCAGAATTATACTATTGTACTAATTATAGTTTTTATACAAGTATCTTCAATTTTTTTACTCCTTCTGAAACGCTTTCGAGAATAGAAGTTATTTTGTACTTGCATAACGATTTTGTTGGAAGTTTTCTCCAATTTTTTTCGAGAAAATTATTTGTTTTTATTTTCTTGGCAACAAATCGAGACACCACGTTTCTGCCTTAAGCGTCGTCTCCATTTATTCGCGTTCAAAGTGATGACATCAATCACAAAAGTGCGGCATGTGGGTTTGAAAATTTTTCCTCCCGCCGTCCTGTCGAAAGCTCGGTTTACCAGTGAATATTTCTTGTTGCGTAACCTCATCACTCAGATCTCTGACATTTTGACACTGAGTAACAAGTAGTTACTGCCAGAAAACTTCTTATATATAAATGCACGAAAATGCTTTTCGCTTAATGCCTGATGTATTCAGCTTAAATGGGACTTCAACTTGACTTTGAAAAAACTATCGATTTTAACAACGACGAATGATTGGGAAAATGAGAGATGATGTGTTGATTATATTCGTTGTTCTAAGGTATTTGAAAATAATCGTCTTTAAATACATCTCTGAAGAATATTTCTCTTTAATTTATTTGTTGACCATTCTCCCTTTCCTTAAAACAACTTTGAACGTCTTTTGGTAACCATAATAGATACATAGGATTACTACATATGTTCCATTTAAATTAGTTTTTGCTAAAACTATTTGTAGAGTGGAGATATTAAGAGACCTAAATATATATTATTGATATTTCTATGTTTTTTCGAAATACTGTGCTGTTAAATCACCTCCACTCAACCACAGTGAGGAACAAAATTCCTCTCTTAATGGTCGACATGTGTTAAGATTTAACAGCGCAGTTGAGGACAATTGAAACAAATTAGTTGTAGCAAAAGGTGCCATACGAGTTAACTTATTTCAAGAAATTATTTCTTTTGTTTACATGATTTTAAAAAAAGGTGTTATTAGGAAAACCACTGTGTGACACACGGATGGCTACAAAAATAACAGACTCAGCACCTCACTACCCCTGTGATCTATATACCAATATCGAGGACGAGTTTTAAGTACCATGCATGTTGTTGCTTCCTTTCAATTGTATTAGGTGTCACCAGATCGCTGTTGGTAAGTGCTCGAAAGAAATATTGTGCAGTTGTTCTGAGTCTTCCTAAGAAATGTTTTGAGGCCCATTCACATCGCACCTCGTCCAGTTCTTTACATTTATTAAGAATGGGCGTTCAAGCGTTCTTAAGAGCGCAAATGTACTGTGATGTGTAGTGAACTGCATAGTTGTTGTCCAGGAAAACGAAAGGCAAACAAAAGTTCCGGCAAAGTGCAATTCATATACATGTCTTCAATATATAAATTACTGGTTACAAAACAATTCAGTGAAGTACAGAGACAGTACGGAATAGATATGGTCACTTTTAATCTATTGTTATTTATTTTTTTGTGCATGTCCGTTTGTTTCTAATTTTTTTTTTTTTTGTAATATTTGAATGTATTGTATTGTATTTTTTTATTTGTCTATTTGTTTTTAATTTTTTTGTGTCACTCGTCTTTTAAATATTTGTATGTCTTATTTCTCTTAATTTTTATTTTGTACTTTCTCTGTTGATTAACTGCCATCAAGCGTACACTCATTTGAAGTAATAAATTATTATTATTATTATTATTATTATTATTATTATTCAAACATATCTCCAAAAAATACAATCGCTGATTGAGGACAAAAATTTGCCCATGGTCTGATCGTCTCCTTTTCAGGATTTGGTTGACAACGGTTGTCGAGAAGCGGGGGATATATATTAGGTTGATCTCCTGGCCCCGTAGTCAGACTGACCTGCAGGATCAGCAACTCCCGCTCCGACCATGTTCCTCTTTAAGCTACCGCAGCACTGAAACAGTTTTACAGGTGAAACCCGTACACTGAATATTTTGATGCGAGTCTAGGAGGCGCAGCTGTAAACGCCGTAGCAAGGTCATCATCGCTAACCGGCATATGTTGAAGATTTTGAAAATTTTTCAATTTACTAGAATATTTTTGGTCTTTGATTTTAAAGACAGAAACATTTTTAATTGTCATTGCTTTATATTACTATTTATTACATAATACATACATCGCACCATTTTGGAAATTAATTGTTTCCATAGTCAGGCTTACTAATTGACAAGATAGATAGATAGATTTATTAAAGTTCGCTTTGAGCTAATGCACGGTGGCAAACATTAATAGTTAAGATTAATACATTAATAGACAAGATAAATAAGTATAATATATGATAACACATAATAAGATAATACGATGGAAACAAATAATTTTCCAAATCTCTCGCTGTATGTGTTATGTAATTAATATTAATATAAACCAATGGCAATGAAAAATGTTCTGCCATTAAAATCAAATACCAAGTATATTGAGAAATTTAGATAGAAAAAATTAATAATAATTATAAATCGAAAATGATCACCTTCGAGACAAAACACTAGGATTTTTGCTCGAACCTTTGCGTTTATGACCGTCTCGCAAGCGACAGTTGACCCCGCCGGGTACTCGGGAGCCGAGTGAAATGCGAGTGCGGGGGGAGGGGCCTTGGGGTGCACCGACTGATCAGCGCATGACGTGGCGCTGCCGGCGCGTGGGAGGGGCCACAGCCTGCAACATAAATCACTTCCCAAGGGCCCGGGAGCGAGCCCTCTCCCAGGCAGCGTCCCGGCGATTGATCTCCGGAGCGGGAGAAGGGAGGGGGCGGTGGGGGCAGAGCGGATCGTGACGGTTCGTTGCGGGGCAGGCCCTGGCGGGGACGGGCAGGGATGGGTATGGATGGGTAGGCCATGGCGGGTCAAGGCGAGGCAGGGCGGCCGGGGGAACAGCGCGGGGAAGGGCGGAGCCGGGCGGGCCAGGGGGGGGGGCGGGCGGGCGGGGCGGAGCAGGGCGGGAAAGAAGGGGGGGACGGAGGGCAGGGCGGGGCAGAGCGGAGCCGGGCGGAGAAGGGTGGGGTAGGGTGAGCCAGGGCGGGGCGAGAGCGCAGTTAGTGCAGGGTGTGCGGAGCAGTGTGGGGACAATGTGGAGCAAATTCGGAGGGGGGGTTGCGGGGCGGGCCGCGGGGGGGCCGGGGGGGGGCCCGGGTCGGGCGGGACCCGGCCGGGCTTGGCGGGGAGAGATGGGCGTGCCGGCTAGAATCGATATGGAGAAAAGATTGCCTCGAAAGTGTTGGCGGAAGAGGCTGTGAAAGAGGATCTCTCCACCACTACCCCCTGCTTCTCCTCCTGCCACAACCTCTATAAGACGCTCACACAGAGAATTCTATCTCCGCAGGCCGCGTTTACTTTACGGGCATTCCTCCCTCGCTTGTGGGGGAGATTAAGATAAGTTAGCGGAGGAGGCAGCATAGGAAGGGAAAAATCTGAGACGTTTCCTGGGATCCTCTTTCGACGGAAGCAGATCGTCTTAGATGGACACTCGGCACTAATAAAATTCGATCGCGTAGGATGAGTGTTGTCGTTTCTGTAGGCTGATGTTGATGCTCAAAGATTGGTTTCAACCAGTGAGATGTAACTGTGTGTGGTACAAATAAGAACGTTTATCTCGAGAAGAATACAGGTACAAAAGATAACGAATTTCTTCTAAGTGCTTCTGTCGATGATTTAACTTCTCAGAGCAGTAATTTGTAATGTTAAGAATATAAAAGATATAAATGTCACCTTACCCGTCACCTTGGTGGATGCATTTACGATCGGAAAATAAGTTCCGCAGACGAACAGCTATCCAAATTGTGACCATGTTACTAAGTAACAATGTATTTTAATTAACTAATTTAATTAATATACAAGATGTCAACTTATGTTATAGATATGCTGAGGCCGGCTAGGCATTTCCTAAAACACACAGAGCAAAGAAAACTCTGACCGTGTGTGACTAATTTGAGCGACTTTACAATTTTACAAAATTCTCTTGGTTGCATAATCGTTTTTTAAAATTTGAATTACATCATTGGAGATTGTTTGAAATGGTATTATGTATCTTGTATAGTTGATACAAAGAAACTACCTGTATTGTCAGATGATACACACCGTGATTTTTTTTATAAATAAGCCATCCTACCTAACAAATATACTTCTGGCTAAACGAAAAACACTGAATGATGTGTCGATAAGAAACGGCGAGAAAAAGTTATTTTCGGAACATGATATGGAAAGTATACCATTACTTCTTTTGAGTTTTATTTGAACATTGGAATACCAGAGAAAATTACTATTGCATAGCAAAAGACAATTTTTTTAAAGTAAACCTAGCTGAAACGAGCCTATCAATTTGCATCTAGCTTTAAAATTTTCAAAGTTCTTCGAATATAGTCTTTTGAAGTAAATGACATTGATTTTTATGAAAAGTTTAAATCATTTATTAAAAAAAAAAAAATTAAGGGTTCGATCTTTGATATTATATTTACATTCATTTTCTGAAAAAATAGGAATTAAAATTTAATGGTCGATAGGAGCGTTACAGGAAGTTGCGCTATTAATGTAATTAATCGATTGAACAAGAAAAACGTGATTACTTAAACACAATTCTGAGAAATAATAGCTCAAATGATTTGTGGTCCAAACTGAGAACATGCGGTGTTGCTCCCCTCTCCGTCAGTCATCTAATAGTGATTCGCACTTTTTTTACTGACCCAGATTTGAATGTTATTTTATTTGCAAATTATGTTCATATTACTATTACTTAGAGTGATTGCGCATTGCATTCAACGATGAGGGCTATTGTTGACCAAATTTATAAAATTGAATTTTAAACCTATAAACTCCATTACCTCTTGTATATTCTCCGAAATTTAAGGTTGACTGGTGAAGCTAGCGATGTTATTCCTGGACAAATTGTCCTAGTCACCATATTGTAAGTATTATAAATCATGAACTTGCGAATGGCGACTTTCCATCGGCTTGGAAATTTGGACTTTGGAGACCTATTTCAAAGTCAAACATGCCCGAGTCGTTGAAAGATTTGTTTCCCTATTACAATCCTTCCATATTTTTCTAAAAGTGTAGAATTTTTATGTAACAAACAACTTTTTAGTCATCTTAGCTCCATGGAAACCATATGCCGTAACCAGTCCTGTTGTCGTAGGGAGTATAGTGCTTCAATGGCACCTACCTTTCTGAATCATTTTGCTTGATAACGGCAAATGTTCTGCCATAGTTTCCCTCGTCTATTCCAACGATTTCCCTACACTGAATCATGGAATTTTTATCCGTAAATTGAAAGAATATTATTGTTCTGACTCTGCTCTAAAATTCTTTATCAGTTGTTTCGTTGACAAAGAACGGAGAGTTGACCTATCGTTGCAGGAGGTCCAAAGAATTTCTGCATCAATTCATATCAAGTCAAGGGCACCGTAAGGCTCCATTTTGGGTCCGACCTGCTTTAATTTATATGTGGCTGGTATGCATGATTTAGACTTGTCGTCTACTATCCTTACTTACGCTAATGGCACCCAACTATTCTTACCATTTTCTCGAGAGAACCTAAATCTAGAGCTGAGTATCCTGGAGGTGGATGTCATGAAAATTTCTGAGTGGTAAATCTAAACAATTATGTTTTGAATCCGTGTAAAACTGCTTTTAAACGCAACTGAACGTTTTGGTGACATCAGAGGTATATCAATTAATATTTATGGTACACATGTATTAACTGTCGACGCCGCAGTAATTTGAGTTTAATTCTTGAAACATCTAGAATATTTCATCGACATTATTAACTTCATCATCATTAATTATTAGTTTTATATCTACACTATGTTCCAATGCATATGCCCGATTGAGAACTTTATACTCCCTAGTAAAATCTTTACCAACTAAGTTAAAATTGTATTTGACGGATTTCTTGATCTTATCTCTGTTTAACTTTGCGGACACTGCCTATGGCCCGGAATTGAATTTAGAAATATTTCATTATTTATTACAAAGAAACTGCACTTTCTTCAATCGCAAAATAAGATTATTGATAAATATATACCGTTATCACTAAAATCCTGCTTAAAGGCATCAACATGAACTAAGAATCTCTTTAGTTCTGCACCTTTAGGCCGTGTTCTGCGTGAGCTACAACCGGCGGCGGCGACAAGCGATAGCTTGCGTCAGCTTCAAGCGACAAGTTGCGATGCCGCGCGACAGAGCGCGTGGTGTCCTACGTAAGCGACAGGAGGCTGCGACAGCGACAGTCGAGCACGTTTCAAAGGAAACATTCAAGATTTTTGTTATGTTCAACAAACTCTCCACAGATATTCACTCTGCCAGTTAGTAATAAGTTTAACAGAAGCCCGTGAAATAAGACAGACTATTTGCAATTATTTCAATAGCCCTGACGGTTTGGTTACAATATCCTCATTTACGTCTACAGGAATACTGGTATATAATACATTGTGATGAATGTACTACGCAATATAATTAGCATCTGACCAATTCACTAAGAATAATATAAATTAATATAATTTAATCAATAAAAAACAAAATTATTTGTTATTTTCAGTGCATTCGTCACTTCCTTTCACAATTCGCCCCTAACAATTCTAGTGTGGTAGTTATTCAATCTCTTGTTCCACAATTCCGTTGTATTTTTCACAGCTTCAGTTAAACATTCCGATATATCGCTATTAGACATCTTTGAAATGGGAAATTGAAGACCAAAACAGCGAAACTATACGCGCGACACAGTTACAAGCGGCGAGAAGTAGCGACAAGATTCAAACACGTTTGAATCTCGGACGCCGCCGCTTATAGCGCTTTCGTCGCTTCGTCGCGGATGTCGCCGACGCATGACGGACGTATAAGATATTGTGTGTTTGAAATTTGTCGCTTGAAGCTGTCGCGTGTCGCTGCCACAAGATGTAGCTCACGCAGGACACGGCCTTACGCAACTGGTGAATCGTTTGGTGGAAAGCGTAAGCAAGCTTGGTTTTCAAATGTTCTGTTAACAGAATTCCCCTGCTAATAGAGTTGACCCAGTGCGGGCGAACGTTTGTTCGACGTCTGGCACATAATTACGTTTTTGAACAATGCAAACAAATGAATTTAATTACCTTTTCGACCAACGCTCGTTGTATAAACATTGAGCTGATATTTCAGTCGCGACTTGACACTAAAATAACTGGTGCTGGTGAAAATTCACCCTTAGAACTAGGGCCAGCACAATCACTCCATTTACTAGCCCAATTATCTGAAAGCGCAAATAATCTGGTCTGGAAAGGAAATTAATATGTAGCCTAATAATCGCCAACTTTAAGAAATTCTACAAAAACATCGGGTTTTTTCTTTTCTAAAAGAAAGATTTACGCAAATCAAGTGGTGCTACACGTATATATTTACAATAATAAGAGTGTTTGTTCGTAACGTCTAAATGCTGCTTTCTACATAAAGAAAATTCGTGATTTTTGCTTCAAATGAAAAGTAGTGGGCCCCATATGGGTTATCATTTGCTATTCACAACCAGTTTATAGTATAAAAGTTACACTTTCAAAATATATTTAAATTAATAGAATTTAGGTTTATTTACTGTGGTGTCTTCATTTCGTCGTGGGTCGTGTGAGTTGTAACCGTCTTCCTAAAGCAGAAAAATGACATTATATTATTCAAAGGCGAGCAGAAAATTTCTCATTTAGTAAACAAAGCACGTTCGTAAGTTTGATTTAAGAACCTCTAGAAACACATAGAAAAAAACAGGCTTTGCACTTTATTTACAGCTAAAATAGGAGAACCGGTATTAGGTAAAATTCCGAGTAGAACTGATAAAGCATTTTTTCTTTATGGGAGAGGGGACTGTCCTTACAAAATCAAACGAAAGAAGCAGAGGATAGACGTCACAAAACACTCTTTTATGAATCAGATGATAAAGGACTTACCCTCGACAGTCTTTGAAACATTTTCTCGCACTGCAAAAATGTTTAGAAGTAGGTTATATCGAATATAATTTAGTTGGTATTAGCAATATTATCTAGTTTGCATTTGCTATTTAGAATAAGAAATGTACTTGCATGTAAGTGCAGTGCAGTGTAGTTCAGTATAGTGTTGGGTACAGTGTAATGATCAATGAGGAAAGAGGGTAAGAGAAAATAAATGAAATGTGTCGGGCATGTAAAGTCCATAGCTTAATGTGATTTAGTGTAGTGTAGTGTGAGGATATAAAGTGAAGGGCAAAACAACAATAAGCAATAACTTATCCAAAATTGATGCAATAATTCTGTTGCTGGGGAAGAAGCAATTAATTTTTTCAAGAAAAGGAATATTACTTAATGTATTATAATATTACATATTTTATTTTATTAACGTAATTTTTCTATGCTTTCGTGGTGAATTTTTTAGTTGAAATTCTCGTGTTGTGTGGTGAAATTGGTGTACTTTCAAATGCTAAGTGAAAGGTGGAATTGCGTGTTTCTTCTGCACTTTAAGTCTTTTAAATTGGTGTGAATGATCTACCGAGATGAACAATATATACAATACATCGCAAAAATATATAATGCGAAGCAATAGGTGAGTTATTTTTCTAAATGTCTATTTATTTCTTCATTAAGTAATTCTTAAAAGTGAGTATTTCCTTCAAAATAAATTCTCTTGAATGTGAAATGTTACGTAAAACTAATGATTAAATGTACCGTGTAAAAGTTGACATGTATCACAACGTTTATCTGTTTAACGTTTACATTGTAGGGAACCGATTCCTTTAGGGTGAACGAAATATCTCGTGTCAAAGGAACTGAATCTCTCACCTAGTGAATAGGTATACGTATAACGGAAAAGATCCAAAATTTCTATTGAGGACGAGTTTTACTCTTCTTTAATATTCTTGAAGCAATATTTCGATTGTATTACTAGGAAAGCAAAAAGTTGAGAAAAGTCAAAAAAGAATGTACTTTGGGCGACGATAAATTGCAACTGGGCAGAGAATGGAGCAAAACCATAAAGTCAGACCACACCAAGGAAATTAGAAAACTATACTACGAGAAAATCTGTACCATTCTGTCGCACCTCTAGTTGTTGTTTTTTTTTACATTATAATGATTTTTTTTTTCGTGGATAGGTTTTCTACTTAGTTTAATTTACTCACTTCAATTAAACTTTTGAGCAACGCGGCTGTTGTACATCTCGGTAATCACCGACTTAAATGAATTTATTAACTGCATTTGTACATTGTCCATTCCAGCAGTATTTAAAAACCATTAATCTTAGTCCAAATCGAAACCTGAAGGGAAAATATTCCCTTAATTATTTATATTAGAAAGACATGATAAATCTTACATTTTTATTATTACAATCATTTTAATAATCCAGAAAATTTGATTCAATGGTTACATTTTCAAGACGAAGTGTTGTAGAGTGTAAATATTTGGGAATTAGAAAACTTAGTGAATAATACAAGTTAGGTAGACATAAACAAAATCAATTTTTTATGATAAAGGGAAGATCATCAACTGAGATATTGGACCCGCTGAAATGGCTCAA
Source organism: Teleogryllus oceanicus (assembly GCA_964035755.1). Lineage (NCBI taxonomy): Eukaryota > Metazoa > Arthropoda > Insecta > Orthoptera > Gryllidae > Teleogryllus > Teleogryllus oceanicus. The sequence goes on from CAXIVR010000003.1 coordinate 184,473,639, forward strand.
GGCATCAGCTGATAACACCAGTGTGCCTCCGATCGACGGGTCCTACGGTTTGACTCTCGACGGTGACAGATTTTTTTACACTTGATAGATATGATTAGCTACATCGAAATATGCCACTGCACGGAGGAGAATTCCGGTTGCCAACTGCTCTGACCGGTAGTTTTTCGGGGTTTCGATCTATACCAGACTAATGCCGGAGCAGTACCCTAACAAACGGACCAAGGATCGCGCGCCATCTTCCCTACCTCTTCCTTGTCCTATCCTCTCTCCTTACACACTCACTAACATGCATAGCACTACCACACATACCGTGAGACAGGTTGGGAGCTTAGAATATGTCCCGGCTATGGCGGTTCCTCACTGGGAGATATCTGGTTGGGGAAACCACGCTAGGTCGGCGCCAGATATCGCCATCCAGTGGGAGAATAACACCGCCCCCTCTCGAGGAAAACGCATCCTCTAAGCTTACGGGATAACGACCCTAGTAGTTGACGCGCTCGGAATCATTGACAATGAATCCTAATGTTACCGGGAGCGGTAGCTCAGTGCATCAACTGATGCCACTGCAACGCCTCTGACCGGGAGGTCCTTGGTTCGAGTCCTGACGGCGGCAGGATTTTCGATACTAGCTTTTCAGCTAGGTCGAATTCGCTGCCTGGAGGTGAATTCTGGCGACCGGCTGCTCTGATCGGTAGTTTTCCGTGGTTTCTCCGATCAACACCAGGCGAATCCCGGAGCAGTACCCTAACAAACTGGCCACGGACCGCTCGCGATGTTTCCTTCCTCTTCCTTGTCCTATCCTCTCCCCCTTACACACACATACACTAGCATGCACTACACTACTACATATTCCGGGAGACCGGTCCGGAGCTTAGAGCTCGTCCCGGCTGGGGCGGTGCCCTGCTGGTGGGAGAGTCCTGGTTAGGGGGAAACCCCACTAGCCGACGGTAGGTCGGCGCCGGATCTCGCCATCCAGCGAGAGAAGATCCCCGCCATCTCCCGAGAAAAAACATGCACTACACTAACGGTACTAATGATCAAAGCAGTTGACGCGCCCGGAAACACGAAAAAAAAACCAAACCAATCCTAATGTTATTCAAAGAAAATCATTTGTCTCTCTCGCCGTTTGGATCCTCAAGTTGGAATAGTGGGTGCACCATCCATTATTTCATGCCGTTTGTCGTCAATGAATGCCTCGTAATCTCGAGAGTTCATTAAATCACACCAACGGAAACGAGAAGAAAGCAGTGCGACGGATGACTAAAGGAAGCCAAGAGTAAGCAAAACTTCTTGCGAATAATTACATTCGAAATCAGGTGTTTCTTGTCTTTCCAACGTCGTTTCCTAGTCGCAATTCTAAACTGTAAGAAACGGAACGCCCCTTGTTGAAAATTTCATTACCCAGCCCTCAGATTTCCGAGACGCGAAGTCCGGAGGGGTTTCGTCTAAACAAATGACGGTTGGCTACGAGGCGAATTACAAACAGGAACCTTTTTTTCGTTCCGTGCCATCGTCTTGGTCTTAAATGAGTTTCATTTTCAGCCAGAATGCAAGGTTTTAAATAACACCGAGAAATTAAGTTTCAGTACTTTACTTCAGTTTCTGTTTTAATTCACGAGAAAGAATATTGTCACATAAATACGATGATCATTCGCCTTTATTTTTTAATATGGAAAAACTCTGAAGACTTGATGAAAATGTGAAAAAATAAAATTTCAATTATGTTACATATGCGTCAGCATTTCTCCAAATTTTGTATTTTATATTGTACGTATTCGAAAATATGATAATATTTACGTGTACATGAACTATTAGAAACTACATTAGAGGGAATTTTAAGTACTAAAATTGGAGTGCTTGTCTGTAGCTTCAAAAAAACTGCATTTTTATAATTGCGTATGCTTATTTTGATTATCCAAAATGATTCGTCTGTTTTGTGTGTCGGTTCTGAATTCTGCATTTGCAGCAACTTTTCTCATTAAGGTAATGTCCAGAGTGGACTTCACGGATGAGAATCGGCATCTCGTATGAACAAATCTATGGAATATTTAGTTTTTCCGAGAGACGATGATGTTACCCTGGCTTGTATGCTGCGTTATCATTTCCCGATCACGTTAAACTTGTTTCTTGGTGACTATGTAAGAACATGATTGTTCAAAGGAAAATGTGCAGTTTAATTACAGTAGTGCGCTAAAACTATTCTCCTAAACTAGAGAGAGAATAATTTTATCTGCATAGGATTGCGATTTTATTTTTCAAATAATTTGCTATATGTTACACAAATTTCTATGATGTGTTGGTACATAAACTCCCAATATAACCTCAGATTCTTTCCTGTCATCTACAGTTTCTAAATTTCAAACACGAATTTCAGAACTCATTTTAAATAATTGTTAGTAATATCCATATTACTAATTTTCGCTGCACGAAGAAATTTAACTTCGATGTATGCAACACTTCACAGCCTCCTATTTCGTGAGATGTGCTGGTTTTTTCTTTAGATTTCCTGAAATTTAATAAAACCCAAAAGCAAGGAAAAAGTTTCGATTTTGACGGAAAAGTGTAAATATTTGATTGTGTTATTCCGTCTGTGCTTGGAATACTGCGCTTCTGATTGTTCAGTCTCAGCGTGATTGACTGGAGGAAGCCCGAGAGGATACGTTAGCTTCATTTTCATTTCACATACATTTCATTTTACAGAAGATAGCAATAGGCTGTCTGTTAGTAACGATTGACTAGAAAAGTTTCAAATATTTATTTATAGACAGTCAAATTATAAAATTTTATTTATTATTTCATATTAAAAACATAAACCGTTTACAAGAATTTTCGGCAACGTTTCGGCAACGTTGGGTCATATACGTGGCCTTACATTGATATTACATACCCAACGTATGTAATATCAATGTAAGGCCACGGCCTGATGATGGAGGTACACCTCACCTCCGAAACGTTGCCGAAAATTCTTGTAAACGGTTTATGTTTTTAATATGAAATAATAAATAAAATTTTATAATTTGACTGTCAATAAATAGATATTTGGAACTTTTCTAGTCAAACATTTCATTTTACTTACAAAAATTAAAAGCAATGTGCGCAAGCACTCTAATACAGTTATACCGCAAAGGTCATTTCTTGAGGCGTACTTTATGTAATACTGCCATATCGTCCTCAAAAAATAATGCATGATCACTAATATGATAAGATAATGCATCCAAAACCGCTAATAGTTCATTTATAAAAATATTCTGTGTTATTTGGCCAAATCGCTGTATCATGGCCGCTGACAAATGTATAAGATATCATGGAAGCCCCTAAATGTACTTTAATATGATGGGAACCCAAATGATAGTCCGCCATCGGCGAGAGCATCTAACAAGAGGTAGTGCGAAGCACGGAAATAGCCGAGCAACGCGGCCAAATGGAAAGGATTCCAACCTTGCCACCGTGAATCAGCCTATCTTACCGTCCAGAGCGAAATTGAATCGCCCCTAACATAACTTTGACGTGGATCACTGCATACTGCGTTGAAGTATGCTGCGCGTTGGCGGTCATTGTTCCATTCTGAATTTATAGGGAAGAACTCAAAAACGTTACCACTTGAAAGGTTTAAAAACCTTTTGGTTCAGTTAATATTGAACCCTGCTTAGCGTAAGTTTCGTACAATCAAACCAGAGAGCCGCGGTTATCGCTTACCGCCAGAATTTCGAGGCAGTACACTTGCACAGCAATTAGCGGTCGCTGCGCGGATAGCTATTAATGGGCTTAACCCTTCAGTAGTCGCGTGGATTACTATTGTAATCCACTCGTATTCATTCGCTGTTTACAGCAAACGTTTACAGCAAAAGGTGTTTTTGGCACTTTTGGCACGAACTTTTCAGTACCTTTCGTACAGTACATGGCCTCAGCTATCGAATTATAGCGAAATATAACTTAAGTGATAACCGATTATTACAACATTAATCCAAGAAGAGAGGTTGACTGGAAGGGGATTTCTACAGGATCTCGCTGTGTCTATTATGAAACCAGAAAGGAAAAGGAAGATCGAGAGAAAATCTGTGCGGATAGCAATAAGGGGCCCAGAGTTCTGCGGAGCCACGAAATGACAACCTGAGATGTTATGTCTGTGGTCGTCAACAAAGCAAGATCACTTGGCAAAACTGCGAAAATTGTGTTCAGTGGGTGTGGCACATTCAGAAAATCTGTGAAATATTTATCTGATTTTATAATCGGAATTCATTCGGAATAGAGTCTCCAGATGTTTAAACAATTGTGTCAAATTTCTTTATGAATTAATGGTAATGCAAACTATTACGATTGTACAACATTTAAAGAGCACAAGAATTTTCAAAAATGAAAATCTATTCGCATATATTTGACTATATTTGTGTAAAGGTATAATAAACGCATTTAGGTAGCATTTCATGGAATTGGTAATATGTCAACGTTCTAACAAATTATTTAATATTTTGTAAAAATGTTCAGTGTTTTAGATACCATTACTCCTCCATATATGAACCAAAAGACGATTTGTTTCTAAAATATTATTATGATTTTGAATTTTTTTAATGGATTACAATTGTAGTTCATACCATCACTCGCGTTCCAATTCTGAGCGCGACCACTGAAGGGTTAAATACCACCTCATAAATAGAACCATGAATACGAAAACCTCTCTCTTACACAGACCCCCAACAATTTCCGGCCCTGATGGTTTACCAGGATGGGTAAAAATGCCAATTAAATCTAAATTGATGGCGCATGATTGGACGGTCATGGCACGAAGAACATTGGTCGGACTCCGCAAGTATACAGGAGATGTGTCGAAAATTGACGGACAGAAATATTCCTCTAGAAACTGTAAAACAATTTACCAACCTGGGTGTGGCTCTGAAAATGAATGATAGCTGGACAAGTAATGGCAGATCAGCAAAAAACAAAGGAATACGTGTGTTAAGATAGTGAAAGCTAAAGCAAATAGACTTAAAACAACCCTCTTTCAGATATAATGTTTAGCGCCATTGCAATCCCAGCCGTGCTCTATGGGGCTAAAGTCTGGGGAATACAAAATGCGCCGGAACCAAGTAAGGTAATTATCTCTTATTACAATATAATTCAAAAGCTGTCACGGGCCACAATAAAACAGCGGCATTCTGTGGAAATTCAGCTCTGTTGTGTAGAAGCACAATACCTAGAAAGATGCCTGAAGATTGGTGGAATACTGTCAAATGAACGTGAAACGAAATTGAACCTTAATGCTTTAATGTTACGATGAAATGGCAAAATACAAACTAGAATAAGCTTGAAACCAGCTGCGTTATCGTAGAAATTCAGGGTACCAGAAGGGTCAGACAAGAAGATCCACATGCCACTCACCGGGATTCACGTAAAGAAATCACTCGTAAAGAATAGCACCCGAGAAACGGTTTCGGAGATGGAATCGAGGAAATCTCTAGAATACAGAAATTTATGAGAGAGGATGAAGAACGAAGTACGTATATTCTATATTCTTTAACTTGTAAATAATTGGAGAGCATGGTTTACATTGAGAAATTGGAAACAAAAAATTACTATTGAAAATACAGATCATGTGCAATATGTGGGGAGTAAGAAAATTGGGAACATTTTCATTTTAACTGCCAAAGTAGCATCAGACGTACAATGCATCTACATTTTGCATGCGGGCAACTATAAAACGACAGGGAGATACAAAAGTCTGAGTCTTTTAATTCTGCAAAATAACCGTTCGCAATTTGCACGTCTTCTTTGACAATTTATGTCAGCGCTCCGACAAAAACAGAAAGCAGAGACTGCATAACGTCAAGGGGAAAGCCCGACTCAGCAAATGAACGACACCCAAAATCAACATTACTGCAGACTTTCAGATCATACATGTACAAATTGAGTCGGGGTTACAGCAGTGGTACTAGATAATCTCTTTTTGATTCCGAACGAATTGTGCTGTGACAAAATACTATTATATTTAAATGAGAAGAAAAACTCCAGTATATTCATTCTACGAACGTTGATAAACGTGGAAATAATATAAAAATGATAGAAGTATTGAATTGAATTCGTATCATTCTGCAACATGTAGATTTTGCATTATAACAGATGCTCAAGGATAATTCGTTGTGACGTTCGATTTTACACTAACAAAATTTGTAACTATTTATCTAAAAAGAGCATTAGATTTGAAGAAAAGTAATTCTGCTTCAAAGCAAATTTTTAGTAAAAGTTCATAGATGCATTAATTAGTTAATTAATGATGTTTTAGAGCACGCTAATTATATCATTGCATTAAATATCATAATTTAATCAATTCATTAAAAAGATATTCGACAACAGAATTCCACAATACATATAGCGGATATTTAAAATTAAAGTTTAAAAATTTAAAATTTTTCCTTCCCTTAAGTTTTAAAATTTAAAATTTTTAACCGTCTCTAACCTGAAGTATTTCATTAAAAGGGGAAAATAATGGATCACAAATGTGACAAGTAACTCACGTACCTCACAAACAGCAAAGTCCTGCAAACGGAATGAAGCTGTTGCCGTAACTGCCTGGTTGCACGCACGTGCTAAACGGCTCTTTGATGGTGATCTCACTTCAACAACGGCAAGAGAGTGGGTAGCCTGCCCTTCACATTGTCTGCGTTTACTCCGTGCTCTATCTACACATTTTGCTCCTTGCCTTCCTATCAGGGAAATGCACATTTTTAAATTTAAATAAGACTAATTGGCTTACCTCGGCCCGTTGTGGAATGGCGTTCTAGCTGCATTCCTATTCTTTTTGTACTGCAAAAGGAGAAAGAACAATTATGAGTGCGGTCTCGATCTCGGGGCTAAAATGAACGGCCTTTGGTGTTTTCAGGAGGCGCTAGTTTACACATAATATTACGCAATTTACATGCGCAAGGATATTGTATGGAATTTTCTTTTAATTCACGTTACATTTAATACGGCTAGAGTTGGGAATGTGCTAATATAACTTCTAAAATCCTCTCGCCTATCAATAGTTCATTTTACTTTTATTTCTAGGATCTACAGTAAAATTCACCGCAGCATATAAAGCTTTACGAACTGCAAAGCATTGAGTTAATCCTTCTCTTATAACGAAAATAAACAAAGGTGATTGAAGATATTTGAATTTTGAGAACTTGTTGAGAACGTGGTTTTGATTACCGATCTGAATGTTGAGGCAAGCTACTCCCCGAGCCCGCAAATAAAAGAAAGGTTGTAAAAGATAACCAACAATACGCCAGGCATTTTTGATGGAGTTAGAACCACGAATTCTAAACCTTATTAGCTTGCGGCACACTTTTAGTCATGGGAAACACTGCATACAAGTAATTCTCGTAGATGAGATTAGGAACTTCAAATTTTTAGAAGCTCCTCACAATTTCAGTTTTTAACAACAAACCTCAGCAAAGAGGGATTTTGAGCAACAATATTAAAAATAGAAACACGAAGAACTGCCTTTTGGAAATAAATATTACAAGAGGGCGCGAGTCTTCAACTATTTCCTATATTTAACTTTAGTACAAAAGTGAAGAAGTCTTATTTCTCACTATAAACAAACATGAAAATGCACAATTATTTTAACCGACCAGTTTTTGTTTCTTTTCCTCCTTTCCTTCTTTTTCTCTGTTCTCCCCTTTTGACTGTTTTCCTTCTTTCCTTCCAATTGCTTACTCTTTTACCCCGGGTCTTCCAAATAATCCTGCCCTTTTTGCACTTTTGGATCGATGTGCATATAATAATTATGGATATGTGACAGGTAAATGATTATGAAGAAATGCTCTGAGAGTAGAGATCGTTTGAAATATTTCTTCTAACACAAAAATAGTATTCCAGTGGTGAAAACAGACCTCTTACATGTTTTATGGTAGCAAAATTGGGTTTGTTGAATTGTACCGGTGTATTGTATACCCTCGGACGAGACGATTCTAAAAGTACATGTTATCGCACACGTAATGACTGACACATAAATACACATAAAGACACATAAATCTGTCTTCCTTCTATGTGAGCAGTTCTTTCCCAAATATTTAGTACAGTATTCTGTGTATGATTATTATAGAATACTTGATAGATATTTTTAATTGCAATTTATTAGCAGATCAATCGGAAATTTAAACTAGATTTATGTAATTACTTTATCAATGCTTACTAAAAATAATGATGCAGAAAAAGTTAAAGGGATACTAAAGTTAAAGGGATGCATTCCAATACATTGAAATAATAGATCTAAATCACAATGTCAACTAAATTTAAAGTATATTCGTTCCTTACAGTCTAAAGTTCGTCAAATGTTATGTTTTATAACGCAAAACTTCTATGACAACTCTCTCAACTAATATGCAGTTTCTTTTGATATTCACGGTTTAAAAAATAGTCAGCAAACTTGCAGGTGGTTCGAGAATTTAGTGACTTCTGAGCAAGCACGATGCAAGTATTTACACGATATTTAAAAAAAAGAATTTGGAGATGTTTAAAAAATACAATTATAGGAAGAGTTGCATATCATGTTCACTTTAAATTCAATTTTTTATCACATTTTCTTGGTTTCAAATTGAGAAAGATCAATTGCAGTAATTTAATTAAAAAAAACCCACACGAGGAGTTTCTGGAAACCAGGTCACAAAGCAAACAGAGAACATCCGCCTCACCCCGCATTTGACACCATAATTTCACTTTTTGCCCAGAATGTCTGACACCACAGCTGTCTGAACAACGTTCGTCACCAAGGCACAGTAAAAGTTGCCAAAAGAGCAAAGAAGCTTTAACCGTTTTGCTACCGTAACCTCACTCACCGAGATCCTCGCTAGAATGCGGCGACCCGAGTCAGGGAAGGGGAAAGGGGTATGTGGTGGGGTGGGAGCGTGTGGGAAGTGTCAAGAGGCAGGAGGGAGGGACGGTGGGGAGAGGAAAGAAGAGAGGGGAAATCAAGAAGGGGAGGAGAGAGCGGAGATGCGGAGGGGAGGGGATGAGAGTAGGAGAGTGCGGGCTTGGCGCATATGTGGAAGGACGCGGGGAGCGGGACAGAGAGAAAAGAAGAGAGTGAATGGGGTGGGATAGTGGGGCTGGTCTGGGCGATTACGGGCTTGATGTAGGTAGGCTGGGGGGGGGGGGGGGGGTGGGCGGGGCGGGATGGGCGGGGGGGCGGAGCGAAGTGGGCTAAGCGGGATGGGCGAAGCGGGGTGGGCGGAGCGGGGTGGGCGGAGCGGGAAGGGCAGTGCGGGGTGGTGGAGCGAGAAGGGCGGAGCGGGTAGGGCAGAGCGGGAGGTAGGGGTGGTGGAGCGAGAAGGGCAGAGCGGGGAGGGCAGAGTGGGGAGGGCAGAGTGGGGAGGGCAGAGTGGGGAGGGCGAAGCGGAGTGGTGGAGCGGGGTGGGTGGAGCGCGGCGGAACCCGGGAGGGCGGAGCGGGGAGGTCAGAGCAGGGTGGTGGAGCGAGAAGGGCGGAGCGGTATGGCAGAGCGGGGAGGTCGGAGCGGAGTGGGCAGAGCGGGGTGGGTGGAGTGGGGAGGGCAGACCGGGGTGGCGGAGCGGGCAGGGCAGAGCGGGAGGGCAGAGCGGGGAGGGCAGAGTGGGGAGGGCGAAGGGGGGGTGGCGTGGGGTGTGTGAAGCGCGGCGGAACCCGGGAGGGCAGAGCGGTGACGAACGCGCGTGTGTTGTCAGCGCGGGAGTTATAGGCGCCGGGCGCAGCAACTGGGCGGCACGTGCGTGCGCCGGGGAGGGCGTGCCTCGCGGAGGACACGTCCCCTCTGCCGAAAGGCGCGCGGGACGTGTGCCCCGCGATATTGCCCTCCTGGCGCAGCGGCGCCGCGGTGGCGCAAATCAAGGAGGAGGTGGAAGGGGTGCAGGGGAGGAGAGTGGAGAACAGGAGGAGGAAGCGCACGTAAAGGAAGAGCACGGTTGTGGAAGAGACAAGATCGCAGATTTGCCATTGAAAACTAGTAAGAGAAAATGCTAGAGTAAAAAGAAAGTGAAAGATGGGTGAAGAGAATAAGTATGAAGTGAGGAGAAAAGGTTTTTAAAAGAAGGAAGGGGGGGGAAGAATGGAGGGGAAGTGAAAGCGAAGAAGGTGATCGATTTAGGGGCAACACAGGGGGCTGGGAATGATCGGAGATGTGATGGAGGCATGGGCGGTGGAGGTGAAATAGTAAGGGGTGACAGCAGTGGCGATAACTTTGGAGGAGTTGTCGATAGAGGACGGTTCTGGGAATGGATTGGTTGATTGATTGTTTGTGATTTTGGGCACGGCACATTTCAGCTAGTCTGGTCGTTAGTCCCGTAAGTGTAGTGCAAGTTTTTTTCATTAGGCAGTGGCGATGATCTTTCCCCACTAGATGGCGAGATCTGGCGCCGACCTACCGCCAACTAGCGAGGTTTTTCCCAACCAGGTGTCTCCCACCAGTGGGGCACTGCCCCTGCCGGGTCAAGCCCGAAGTCCCTGACCGGTCTCCCGGCACATGTAGTAGTGTAGTGCATGTTAGTGTAAGTGTGTGTAACTAAAGGATGAGGATAGGACAAGGAAGCGGAAGGAGAGATCGCGCGTGGTCTGTGGCCTGTTTGTTAGGGTGTTGCTCCGGCATTCGCCTGGTGTTGACCGGACGAACCGCGGAAAACTACCGATCAGACCAGCCGGCCGCTAGAATTCTCCTCCAAACAGTGACTGAATTCGATCGAGCTAATAAGAGTGTCGAAAATCCTACCGCCGTCGGGATTCGAACCTAGGGTCTAGGACCCGTTCAGAGGCCTTGCAGTATCATCAGTTGTCTGAGACAATTCTCCCGGTCACATTCTTTTAAATTGCCTATCGGTGATCTGGTGGTGATGGTAGTGGTGACGGTGACGGTGGTGATGATAGCTTTGGTGGTGCTGTAGATGGCGATACCGATGGCTGCGGTTGGCGGGATGGAAGAGTCCTTGGCAGGTGGGTGGTTGAAAGTAGGGTAGAACCAGAACCAGCAGCAGAGGTATAGTGGAGGTGGAAGCGGTGCCATTTGACGCGGCGTACTCGAAAGAAATAAGAAACCAAGTGGGAGGACATGGCGGCAGCGAGCACTGCGGAGACGTATCTCACCAAGACTTGTGTAACACTTGGCCGGACGAGGGCGCTACGTAAGGGAGACGGAGCGCGGGCGGGGCGGGGGCGGGGGCGGGGGCGGGGGCGGGGCGGGGTCGCGGCGAACAACGGCCTTCGCCGGCGGCGCAGCTGCTCACGGAGGTCCTTGCGGCGCAGCTGTAATTGGTGAAGTGCCCGCGGTGCGGAGCCACTGGGGACGGTACAAGCAGCTGACGGAGATCCGGGCGCAGGGAGAGAAAATGAACGAGTAGGAAGGTCGGTCGGCTAAAAGGGGAGTTGTGACGTGGCGGTGGTGAGAATGGAAATCTGTTGGAGACCTGATAAGAGACAAATTACTGCGAAAGAATATAGAAAAACAAGGAGAGGAGAGAAATGAATTAAATAATTTCATTGGAGAATCGTAATCTGAAGAGAACGAGATTTTGTTGTAAATAATGTTATTTTGAAGACTAAGATCCCGTTTATATTTCACGGTGTATTAATATACATGTTTTACATATCCACGTGTATAAGTTGATGTCTCGAGAATAGGGTTCTTCAATTTGTTTAAAAAGGATTTGCAGAAGTTCTAGTTGGTGTTTAATTTTATTATACAGCTTTTTTCTCGATGTTTCTGAATCTTGCTACAAGATAAATTATACAATATTAGAGAGTGATGCCGATACCTTTTAGAAATAGTTACATAGTTACAATATATTACATGGGAGTTTTCTTTTTTCTCCCTTTCAAAATTCAAAATTTATTGCTTGTTTATCCTTGAAAATAGATTTTACTACATGGGAGTTTTTGTTGTTTTTTTTCTCCCTTTTAAAATTCAAAATTTAAGTAGTATATGACTTAGTGTAGGGATCACAGAATTTTGAAAATGTGCACACAATTCACTTTTCCCCATAGCACATAATACGCAGTTTTTAACTGTTTTTTGACGTAAAATAAACAAATAAATAAATAAATAAATTTCATTATTACAGTATTAAGAATTTTTTTACAATGACGTAACGTTTTAACAAAATGAATATGTTTAGTTAATTGAATTTGTAACATAAGGTATCCTCAGCTAAGTAATTTTTCTGCGGTTTTCTACGAATATTTTTTACTTGTGTTTTTTCAATGATGTTCTATATTCATTCCAAATATAAATCGCGCAAACATTTTTCACTCTAGTGTAATTAAGGTATTTTCATTATTACCATAGCCTATATAAATGACTAAACAACTACTTCTTCTAAATTAAGCACATATTTAAAATATTTTAAAATTCATAGTAATGCTGTGTATCTTGTATAAATTCTAAATTAAAAGTTCCTTTCGGATGAGAATTAATTGTAACTTTATAATTTGTCCACACAAATACATTAAAAAACATTTATAAGGTAATAATCAATGAATTTCTTTTCACGTTGGTACACAAATTTACATAAATTATGAAGATTGTTCGGGCGTAAGATTTTATTGCATTTCATAAATATCTGACGACAAAATACGAATACAATTAGGTTTGCATAATCACTCTTTTATGTTAAGTTACTACGCACCGAATTGTTTCTTATGCATATTTTTGAGCTACACAGAATTCAACCAAGCAACGAGTTGCTTGTGTTTTATAAATTACGTCATACTGGCCTCCCAGAGAATGAACAGCTACAAGACGTACCTTTATTTCCCACTACATGACGACACATGATGATGAGTGCCTACCAGCTCAGCTCACAATTACTAAAAAAAATGCAATAATAATTGTATCAAATTCTTATTTCTCCCTTGATTAAAAGTCTGTAATAAACGAGACAATCTAATTAATTACTTGTTTTTATTTTGTTATTACAACATACGTATTTTACTTAAATCTATAATTGAATTCCTGGAATCACGAACTCGCCGGAAAAAACGAAAAATACCAAACCATTTATTTTGTCGATTCGTTTACTTCGCGGAAGTTTAGAGAAAATCGGATCACCGCGCTAATCGAGAGCGATTCCAATGCCTTCCATCAGTTAGTTCCAATGTAATTCATTTTAATTATTACAATTATGTGGATTAATAGCTGCAACACTTTCAAATATCTTGTATATTTAATAAACAACTCGAGTGCATGTGCCACACATATAAACCCAAAAATAATTGTGGGAAAGAAAGCAACCAAAGATTTACACGGCTTTATGAAATAACAATATCAGCCAAGATGTCAAAAGCCGGATATTCTATTGCATAGTAGAAAATATAGTACTATATGGAGCGGAAATGTGGCCACAAACACAAAAATTAAGAGATAAGATTAGGAAAGTAGAAATGAATTACATGCGATGATGCCTACTTGCAGGGACAGAGTGCGGAATGAAGAACTATGGAAAGGTTGAATATAATTTGTTTTATTACAAAGAACTTGGAAAATAGAGCGCTACACTGGTATGGACAAGTTCAGAGAATGTCGGAAAACAGATGGTCACACAAGATCTTAAAGTGGCAACTATCTTAGAGGAGAAGAAGAAAAAGACCAGTTTTAATATGGGAAAATACAGCCAGGAAGCCATGAAGGATAGCGGCCTCCAATCGCGAGATTTGGAGTATCCAGAGTTATGAAGGGTGAAAACGGCAAGCTACAAAGGGGAAAAAGAAGGCCCCAAGAAGAAGAAGAAGTTGTAATTTGGTAAGTTGTTTCGCTCCATTATGATTAATGATATAAAACTAACTGCCGTTGAGGAATAATGATAAGTCTTGAAGTATTGATAAGTTAAAATAGTTTTAATAACTCATGTAAAATAAACATTATGGGCTTATTGTAATTTTTATTAATTCATTGTATATTTATATCTATTGAATTTTATATGGCTACATTCTCATATTTCGCATCAAGTTGAAAGTTGCGAGAATTACGTACCTTCATCATTAGCATTCCAATTTTAAAAATTTTCATATACGTTGCCAAAATAACTTTCTCGTATACGAACGTATATATGGAATAATATGCATAGTATACTGAAAGTTATGTAATATTTGGAAAAATTTTTTTTAAAATATTAACAGTAATAACTTCATGGCAACAATAATCATATTTATGACGAGTCTACTGTTACGAGAAATGTATTTCATTATTAACATTGCATTATTAACATAACAATAATTAAATCACACATTGTCAATGCTAACAATTTATTAGAGATTACAATGTTTATTCTTTGTTTAGGTCTATTGATCACCACAGACAATCCCTTTTATATAGTTTTACCATTCCTGAGCTATAGGCAAAAATTAGCGTGATAGTGTGTACAGTCCATTTATTTTATTTTAATTTAAATGCACGCTCAAACACAATTATTACAATTATAACATTTGATATTTGATGATACTTTTAACATTTGAATTTTATAATATTTATTAAAGCAATAAACAGTTCATACATCTTGGTAGGACTGTGTTCTTCGAAATATCAAACAGAATCACAATAAAAACAACAGTGAGATAACTTACTATTTGTCAGTAACCTACATTTGCACTTGCTTGTTTGGCTCAAGCGATATTGATATAGCCAGATTCGAAGTAGGTCACGAAAAGGGAGAACTGCCAGCAAACTAAAATGCATATGGATCGGAGAAGCGGTAAGAGCGGTTTCATGTGAATGACCCCCTAGTTTAGCTCATGGCTCACGATCCTGTTATTGACAGATCTGGGGAGACCCCCCCGCGGGGCGTCTATTAGAGTTGCAAATCACATTCAATTTGCGCAGGGCAATTACGGATCTATAGCATCTGCGAGGCGGTCACTGTACACAGGGATTGCGACGAAAGAGCAAAGGATCGTCGGGAGTGGGGTGGGGTGGGGTGGGGCGAGTCGATAAAGGGGGACGGCTGCGGACACAACGGTCCGTGGCAGAGGGGAACTCGGACAGTCGTCGCCCGACGCGAGGACGATGCGGGCGAGGGCGGGGCTGGGGGAGGGGGCGGATGCCCGCGCGATGGCCGAGGGAATCATAGAAGGATCCGGAAGCGGGATCTAAGCCGCCTCAGGGTGGACCACGGTGGCGGAGGGTGTAGAGCAAAACGTGGGTGAGACGATTCGGGGTCGGATGAGGCAGGTCGTGGTGGAGCTGGACGGTAGAGGTTGGGTGAAGCAGAATAGCGCCAGGATGAATGGGGTGAGAATCAGTAGCTTGGATTGACTGATTGATTAGTGAGGTTGGGTGAAGCAGAATAGCGCCAGGATGAATGGGGTGAGAATCAGTAGGTTGGATTGACTGATTGATTAGTGAGGTTGGATGAATGGGGTGAGAATCAGTAGGTTGGATTGACTGATTGATTAGTGAGGTTGGGTGAAGCAGAAAGCGCCAGGATGAATGGGGTGAGAATCAGTAGGTTGGATTGACTGATTGATTAGTGAGGTTGGGTGAAGCAGAATAGCGCCAGGATGAATGGGGTGAGAATCAGTAGGTTGGATTGTTTGAATAGTGATTCAGGGCGCGTCAATTGCTAAGGCAATTAGTCCCGAAAGTGTAGTGCATTTTTTTTATTGAGAGGTGGCGATGTTTCCACTGCTAGATGATGAGATCCGGCGTCGACCTACCGTCGACTAGTGGGATTTTCCCCAACCACGTGCCCCGGGGTGAATCAGGTAGAGCTGTGGGGGGGGATGATCACGTAGGGTGGTATATGTCTCAACGAAGTGTGTGGGCTGGGATTCTCAAAGGTGGGATGGAATTGGCAAACTTAAAACTGGTGATGGCAAATTTCTTTCAATTAATTGTGATTGATTGATTATAATTGAAGAAATAAATACTGTCGTTTTATCAGTTAACTGGATGAAAAGTAACTATTAATCAATTACTTGGAGTAAATAACTCTTCTGTAGGATAACAAAAATATATGTACATTTTTGGCCACGTGTAAAGTAGGATAGAAACGAGTATGAACTTACTTAGATTACCCGTATTGACTTCTCCATCAATTATTTGTGGATATTTAAGATTTAAATGTGAAAAATATTTGGCATAATACACAGTGTTTACTCTTCGCTCAATTAGTATTATACCTTTAGTAAAATTATTTCATGCCTTACTTTTGTCTAGCGGCATTTCAATTTAAAGTGCAGGCTATCAAACGAAACATCCACTCACATCTATTAAATTGATCAACTAAATAAAACAGGGCAAATCATGATCCAAAAATCCTGAGAACTGATTTCAAAAATACAGTTTATAGTGAGGCAATGCTCTGTCAATTGAAGTGAGGTCCAAAAGGAATAGGAAGCTACCAGACTTTCCTTTCTCTCGCACTGTACTTTGCCACTTTTTTCAGAAAACTGGGGTAAGCTACGTCAATGGTCACTTGTGTGGCATCGAAAAATTAGTTTTATTTGGAAATTTGACATTCAACCCACTAAGATCAACATTACGAAGTGAGATAATAATAGTCGAAAAGTCAAATATTCTGTAATTTATCCAATCATTACCAAGAGAATGCCGGAGAAGTACCCTAACAACCGAAGCATGGATCGTGTGTGGTCTTTCCTACCTCTTCCTTGTCCTTTCCTTTCACCTTACTTACACTCACACTACATTCACTGTATTACCATTCATGTCGAGAGACCAGTCAGGAGCTTAGAGATATGTGATCAAACCAACGAGTATGATGTTAGGAGGGAGGTATAGTATATAAAACTTCATAAAAATAATATACATGACTCTATAAGTATTTTAATATGTAGTTTAGATTTATTGATTGTTTTAATTATAAAGTGAGGAATATTTGGAAGCTGGAACTACCAATGGAGGAAAATGTAAAATGTAGCGTATCTGTCGCAGAAGAGAGGCGTCAAAAGCAATCGGATAGAAGATATTCGGGAGACAGACGTGGGGAATTAATCATAGATATTCGTTATGAGTCTAGATGGGATTATTTGCTAAAAGGCTTGGTTGGTTGGGACTGGAAAAATTTGAAACAAGCTGAGCGGGTCGGGACTGTGCAGAACAGGGCAACGCGGGGCAGGAAGTAGCAGGCCAAGGCAGGACGCCCCATGACGGTGTCGTGAGCCTCGTAGCGAAGCACGTCGAAGTCATTGGCGTCGCGGGGCGTCCCGTGGCTGTGACCCCGCGTTTGAAGCGCCCGCCCTGCCCTGCCTCCCCCCGCCCCCCCGCCCAGCGCCCGCCGCCCCGCCCCCGCCCCCCCGCTTCCCCGCCCCGCTTGCCCCCCCGCCGCCCGCCCCGCCCCGCCCGGCCTGCATCGCCCCGCCCCGCTTCGCCCCGCCCCGCTTCGCCCCGCCCCGCTTCGCCCCGCCCCGCTTCGCCCCGCCCCGCTTCGCCCCGCCCCGCTTCGCCCCGCCCCGCTTCGCCCCGCCCCGCTTTGCTCCACGGGCGGCCGGGCCGTCCGGCGCCTGGGGCGGAGCCTCGCTTGGCGGGTCAAAGCAGGCGCACACGCTGAGGTGGGCCGCGCGACCTTACCTCGGCTTCCGCGCGACCCTGTTCTCGCCTCAGCCACAGCAGCGCCACCGCCGCTCACCTCGGTGGCGCCAATCCACACCTGCCCTCCGCACCCACACCCACGTCTGCAAACAACGCCTACGGAGGCACAATACACACGTAGTATTTTGAGATATAATAGGGCAGTGTATTGGCAGAGCTTTCATATGTATTATATGTGCACGGTTTCCTGAGCCCAAGATCACCTACCCCCTACTCCTTTACCAACATTCATTTAATTAAGAATAAGTGATAGAAACCAGCGTTGTATACAAAAATCTGATAACCAGAAATATTCAGTCTCATGTAATAGAAACTATTTTGTGTCCAAAACAAGCTACAAATGTGATATAATATTTCTGTCGCCAAAGTAACGAAACTCCCCACTCCTTTCGCAACTAGCGAAATGAGACGTCACGAAAACCTGCGAGGTTAATACTCGAGTGATTCATGTGAAAAGGTTTCTCCCGTGATTATAGCCGCACGATGGAAATTACAGACTACCAAACACGGAATGATTGTAGGAGATAGACACATGGGTCATTCCATTTTGTAAATCGTTAGGGAATTCAAAATTCCAAGACTCACAGTGTAAAGAGTCCGGCCAAAATTTTAAATTTATCATAATCTCTAATCACGGACAATGCAGTAGCCGACGGCTTTCACTTAATGACCGAAAGCTATGGCGTTTGTGAAGAGTAGTGAGTGTTAACAGATAAGCAATACTGAGTGAAGAGTTGAGAGTGTTAAGAGAATGCAATACAGTGACAGTGAAATAATCGCAGAAATCGATGTGGTACGTAAGACGAACGTACTCGTAAGGATAGTGCAGCAAAATTGGTCTTAAGGTAACTGTCTACCTAAGAATATAAGTAACTGTCTACCTAAGAATATAAGTAACTGTCTACCTAAGAATATAAGTAACTGTCTACCTAAGAATATAAGTAACTGTCTACCTAAGAATATAAGTAACTGTCTACCTAAGAATATAAGTAACTGTCTACCTAAGAATATAAGTAACTGTCTACCTAAGAATAATAATATAAAAGATCATGCAATTTTGTGTTTTTCAATTTGTATTAAGTTGAATGCGCTGTTTTATTCTCTTTTAAATGAATCAAACGTTTCTTGCTACGTTTGCTAGTTTTTGAGAAGCGAGTTTCAACAGCCAAGCCCTTAGTGAGTGAACGTCAGATGCATTTTTCCAACCTGCGAATTTTCAGCACATTCATGCATGTCAAATATCATAAACCATAAACTATTAAATATAATAATATAAGTCTTTTGCAGCAGGTAACCCATGATTTTATCTAGTGAATGAACTAGAATAGTTAATCTGTTACTAAAAGTTTTAAATTTTTAAAATAAAATTATCACAATTAATTTATAAACAATTATTTTTTCGCAAGGTATTATTTACTGACTCTTCCGTTTTCACAGTCGCTTTACCATTCCAGTTCATTCATAAGAATATGCAATTTTGATTAATTTAAAAAAGAATTACCAAAATATATCAATTTGTGGTAGAGGTATGCTGTTTGATCTAAAAACCTGCATTTTGTCAATTATTTATAAACATTTTTTAAAATTATTTGGTCTCTAAAAGCATAAAGGAACCAAATATACCAGGAAAAACAAAATAGACTCAAAATTTTGGATTTTTTCTCAGGTAGACAGCTACCTTAAGTACCTCCTACCTTGGATTGCCCTTGCTCACAGCACGACTTTGCCACATAAAATTCGGTACCGGCAACACTTTTTGCAATTATGGAAGGCTGTAGAAACAGTATGGTTCAAACTTTCTGCAGAGGAATTCCACGACTTCTTGAGTCCATTAACGAGGTAGGGCTTCAGGAATTCATTAAAGCTAAAAATATGTGACAGTTACTCAAATAATACTGGAATAAAATACCGTTAAAATGACACAGATGAGTTGTTAGATAATAAATGACAATAGACTTCAAGTCACCAATCAGACATACCCGAATCTCAAGACAACTTTAGGAACAACGAAAGTACTAACAAGGAAATTTAACTAACATAAAGACACATTAATAAAAACATATCCCATGAATTCGCAAATCAAATATATCAGCGGCAAAACTATATACAAAAAATATTTCAAAATAGGCTGCAGAACCAAAGCAATGAATCACAAACTGACTGAGGTTAACACACCACAGAATACATGTGTCCGACATAAAAACAAAAAGAACACACAAACGGGGGGATGAGACAGCAAGAAAAGGGCAAAAAAGTCACAAATTACTGATATTTGCAGTCTGAATATAATTTTTTACATTCCTTAAATTAATATCACAAAAAAAAGTGAAATGCTGTATTATGACTCCGCCTCCTCACGTCTCCACCCAATTTTTACGTCATCCCCCTCTATCACATTTTTGCTTAAGTCCTTGCTTCTGCTACCGTCTCTGCCTCACTTTCTCGATTCCTTTGTCCATACATCTGCTGTAATTCACCCTCCCGTCCCAGAAATTCTCATCAGCCACACTATGAATCTCCTTCTATGACCTTTTTCTCGTTTATTTAGTTATTTTACTTGCTCTCGGTCCCTCTCTTCTGGTCTTGTCACGATCTCTACTCTTTTCTTGACCTTGCTTTCACTCAGTTACCGCTCTCCCTACGTCGGTTAACATTCTGTTCTCGAGCCGCCAATAACTGATTTCTTGGAACACCATTCCTCTTTGCATCCCTGACGTGGCCTTTTCCAATCTTTACACCCATCTCCGTTTGCATTCCCGATCTTGCTACCCCGGCAGCGAGCGCAGTCGCGCGGCACCGAGCCCAGATCTGCCACCGCCGCGATCCTCCCGGGCGCCTGGCTCCGGCAGGGCAGAACAGTTGCTACGCGGCGGGGGCGCAGTCGCCCGCCGCTGATAAGCGAACGTATGGACTGCTGAAACAAGCGCCGGTGGGCGCGCGCGGCCCACGTGTTTGCCTTCCATGAATTTCACGGCCTGTTCATTCCGAACGCATTCCCGCCACCTGCGTCGTGAATTCGGAATGGCGCTGGAGCGGCACTGGCGACGACTACGTTGGAAACGGTCGTGTGGCGGTGGCGGTGGCGGTGGCGGTGGCGGTGGCGGTGACGGTGGCGGTAGCGGTAGCGGTGGTGGTGACGATAGTGGTGACGGTGACGGTGACGGTGGTGGTGGTCGCAGTAGTGGTGGCGTTGGCGTTGGCGGTACCGGTGGCGGTGGGGAAGTGGCGGTGGCGGTGGGGAAGTGGCACCGGGGTTGGAAGGCCCCGGGGGGGGGGGGGGGGGCTTCGGAAACGGATCGAAGCGGTGCATACGAGCGCAGCGGGATAACAGGGGAGGCCCCGCTCTCAGTCGCGCGAATAAAGCCGGCGTTTTACGCTCGTAGTTGAGCGCGCGGCGGGGCGGGTCGCGGGTTGGAACGGGTCTGCGGTTGGCGCGCACGAGACAGTCTGCCGATCCTTCTCCTATATCTCCACCTCCGGAACCCATCGCTAATTTGGACACCGTCCTTTGTCCGACCACACATCAGTTCTACATTAGCATCATTCCCGCTTTTAAAACTTCTTTTTTGCCTCGACTTCAAATCCGTTTCCGGAACTACTCCAAGCCCGTTTTCGCCCCAATTCCAAACCCGTTTCCTCGCTATTCCAAGCCCGTTTTAATTAAACCTTCCCCAATTCCTCCCTTTTTCCACTACATCCGCTACCTCGTTTCCGCCACATCTTTAAATCCATTTCGTCGAAACGTCAACTTCGTTTTCACTACAATTACAACTCCGTTCACGCCTAAACTCAAACCCCGTTTTTGCTACAACACCAACCCAGTTCCGTCTCAAATCCAACCTACTTTCGGCTTAACACCAACTCCCTTTCCGTTTCAATTCCAAACCTGCCATCATCCCAAATTCATTTGTGATCCCGTCTCTACTCCATCCCCGCTCCAGATGAAACAAGTTCTATGCTCCCTATTCAGCAAATGAACTCCTAGAATGCCTTTTGTGTTGTTGTTTGAAGTTTGTGTAGGGGAAAGAACAAGAAAATATTCTACCCTTTTGCTAGGGCACAGTGCCGGTTTTGTCATAATAGAATTCTCCTCTATACAGAGGTTGAATTCGTCTGAGCTATTTACAAGTGTCAAAAATCCGCCGTTATTAAACTGGAACCCTAAGAACTTCCAAGACGTGTAACGATGATGACCCTTATCCGGCAACGACTCTTGCTCTTTAGTGGTGTTCTGTCGCCGCCTCACAATCTTCCACCTCTCTAACACTAAGAGAGTTCTTGCCTCCCACGCCAAACGTAATCGTGAATGCCAATCGCGTTTTGCCTCCAATGACGATCCATGTTCCAACTCCTTCCCCGCCTTCGATGCGAATGTCGACATTTCATTCGGACGTCGACACTGATTTTGCTACTCCGTCCTCGCACCATCCCTGAACCTCTGCTCGACTCCGTCCTCGTCCACGTCGACAACCATGTCCTCATCCCCATTCCATCCTTGCCCCCGTTCACGATCGCATCCCCACTCCCATGTTCTGTCTTGTCCAGCCTCGGCATTGCTGCTGAAGCCGCCCCGTCTGCTTTTGTGGGCACTTTGCATCCGCGCAATTTTCCTAGAATACGAGAACTGTACATGGATGAGTGAACTATCAGACAGTTTATCCCTTTAACGCGATGGTATTGATAGGAATTTCTAAACATGACAAAGCTCTTTTGTCATTTAGCCCTGGTTTTGTTTCGGTTTTTACCTGTTCGGTTAACATCGGACTTCCCTGCTGCTGGGATTAGTCGGCGTTTGTTATTGATAGTCTTTGGGGCAATAGGCATTGACGTGCGTATGGGACTGACACATTCGTTTGGTAACTGCGTTTCAAAGGATGCAAAACAACAGTAATTATTGCTTTTTCTCAGCTTTCATTTACAGGTAATCTTTATTATTGAACTTCATAGTCAGAGAACCCTCTGATTGGATCAAGCTTGTAGTACGTTTTTACTTTCTCGTATACATGCGTATACACGTAGTAATATACCTATAGTATATAGTACACAGAAAGTTGTGTAATGCTGTGGAAAATCAATTTCGAGCAATATTCAAGCCTAGTTTGAATCAATAAATGTTTACAAGTTATATTTCATAGCCTATATTTGAACCAAAATTACGCTAAATCTCCTAATATTTTCGAAAAATTGTGCTCTTCCTTCAAGATATATCTTGCAAAACTTATTAAAAATCTGATGAAACGTATTTATGCCTCTGCATTACAATCCTTTGTCTTTACTACGAAAGTATTGCGTAAGGCACGAAAATGAAAACTTTTAAATGACATATTAATTTAGAGCTGACTGCATTATACCCTGGATGTACAAATGATAAATTGAAACCATCATATTAGTTTTTTTTTCTAGATATGACTAATATAGAATATTGGTCTAAAATATTACTATATGTTATCTCTTCTCTATTGATATCTCTAAGAAAAAACATTTTAATGATTTACTGAACGTCATCTTCTCAAATCCGCTTAAGTACGTAACAGAGATACGAAACTACCTCCAGGGATACATCCCTGTTATGTTGATTGGGATAACTTGTGACCGCTCTACCTTTTCACAATTCTCTAAAACGCCTACAGCGGGTCACTCAAGTAACCTAGTAGTATTACTCGACCTGTCACTTGTTTTGACAATATCACACCAAAACTTAGTAATGGTTTTAAATGTCCTAACTGTCCTACAGGAGTGGGTTCGTCTTTTAACCTGCTTTTTGTAATAAAAGAAACAAAGGCAAGTTAATCTTTTAACTACGAACAGAGTTCTAGATATATTCTGTTAAATACTTGAATACAATTCTAACACTTGCATTGTTTTAGCACAGAGCTGGAAATAGAAAGAAACATTTCCTATAGCACATGCATTCCAATTCAGTATACGTTCTTGAACGTTGAAATATATTATTTCCTCGTTGATAGAAAAATAGTATATTTCTGCGTAATGCGTTCACGTGAATTTATCAGAAAATTCATTATTTAAAATTCTCAATTCTCTCATACATGGTATCGTTATTTTAACATGATGAGACGAATTACCTTTTTCAAGCTTCTTATCGTCGACATACGGCGAATTCTCCTCTCCATCCAGCACGAACAATTCCGGTGTGTCCAGATCGGCGGTCGGCAGCAAAAGAGCTTTTCGTAGCGGTGCTTTGCGCTAGTGCTGATATTTTCAAGGGTGATTTTTGAGTGGTTCTCGATCTCTTGTACGCGAGTACGTTCAGAAACTTTAATAAATTCTCGCAAGAGATACCCTTTACGGCTGGCGCAATCTCTTGCAATTCGGTAACACTATAATTGCAACTTGTCGTGTCTTGACGTTCTCGGGCGCTTCTCAAAAATCAATGTAACCGACATATGGGCGGTTACAAACTGGGCTAACTCAAACGTGATGCTCCTTTAAACCTAGGTGTCGGGAGTGAAGTAGTCAATTCGATATTCAGTTCTATCCAATCCCTCGAATCTAACAATAAGTTATTCTATTTATTAATACACATATAACTACATTTAAATGTTTACACTTGTTCTTGGTCAAATTAATGAAGGGCACATTACAGATCCTGGCCGTTTATAGGTAATTATTTTTTACTTTCAAACCCATGATTACAAAGTGTGGATCGCTTACTTTGGTCCAGCTTGTTACATATGAAGGCATGTAAAACATGAATTCATTCAGAGCACACTATTAATACAATGCAATTATCGTCATTCGTCTAAAACGTAACTTTAATTTAGCAAGAGTAATGGCTTTCTAATGCTAGTTTAATCCTTTCAAAATGGCAGAATTTTACCTGTAGAAGCACCTCCAAGAGGTGGCTTTTCGCGACGTTTACTGGGCGTAAACCGGCCTGAAGTTTTCTGTGAAGAGCGGGGGAGTTTGCCTGTTAAAGCTCATCGACTCATCAAACTTGCTCGTCCGAAGAGAATATCTTTGTCGTTCTCAGCGGTCGGAAGGTACCAAAGTTTGTGCATTTGTTCCTCTCTGGAGGTGCTAAATTTCTACGACAAGAGAGTTCACTAGCTCGCGTCTTTTCGGTGAGTTAATTTATCTATAACTTGCAACCGCTTGCATTTGTCACCGTGAAAGTATTCCCACAAATAAATTCTGCATGCATTGAAGCTGAATTAAACTTTTAATATGTATGTGACATAATTTTGAAATAGGTTGGCAATGAATATGTTGGAATAAACAAAATTTATTTTTACTCTAAACTGATTCCAATTGATTAATACTAATTTTATGATTCTAATTTTTACATGAAACAATATTTTTATGCGCTGACATAAATTCTAGGATTTCAAGAATTGTCCATTGACGTTCTGTGAAGGTTTGCTCATTGTCTACCTCTCAACACGACGAACTGATTAGTAATGTTTAAGTCGGATCTCTCTATAATTATCACAGAAAACATCTAAAAAGTGAATTACTACACTCGCTTTCTGGTATAAGAGTTATCGTTTCTAACTAATTCATCAGATAGACAGAAAGAATGAAAAGGAATGTTTGTAATGATAACCGTTAAAGAATATTGCTCTCATTGACTTTTTACCCCTCTGAGGTGGTTGAAAGCATCAATTAATGTCACTGCGGTGTCTCTGACCGGAGGATCCTAGGATTCATGACCCGACAGCAGCAGGATTTTCGACACGTTTAACAGCTAGGTCGAATTCAACCACTGTCAGGATGAGGATGTTAGTGGTCGACTGCTTTCATAGGTAGTTTCCGTATTTTGTTTTCAACAACAGGCGAATATCGGAGCAGTACCTTAACAATCAGACCATGGAGAGCGTGAGATCATTCTTTTCTCTTTCTTATCCTATTCCCACCCTTCACTTACACATAGTTACACTTACATGCACTACACTGCCACATATGTCGGGAGATGAGTCGGAGGCAAAGAGCTTATCCCGGTTGAGGCGGTGCCACGCTGGTGGGCGATACCTGGTTGGGGAAAACCTCGCAAGCCGATGTAGGTCGGGGTCGGATCTCGACATCCAGCGACGTAAATTTACCGTCCCCCACCGCGATAAATCTATGCACTACACTAATTTACTACACTCTTCGCCTGCTAATGACCGCGAGCGGTAGCTCAGTGCATCAACTGATGTCACTGCAGCGCCTCTGAGGTCCTGACGGTGGCAGGGATTTCGACCCTAGCTTTTTAGCTGGGTCAAATTCAGTCGCTGTCTGGAGAATTCTAGCGGCCGGCTGCTCCGATCGATACTTTTCCGTGGTTTCTCCGATCAAGACCAGGCGAATGCCGGAGCAGTACCCTACCAAACGGGCCACTGACCGCGCGCGTTCTGTCCTTCCTCTTTCTTGTCCTATCCTCTTCCCTTACACACACACACACTTACACTAACATTCACTGCACTACCACATATTTCGGGAGACCGGTCGGGAGCTTAGAGCTTGTTCCGGCTGAGGCGGTGCCCCACTGGTGGGAGAGTCCTGATTAGGGGGAAACCACGTTAGCCGACGGTAGGTCGGCGCCGGATCTCGCCATCCTACGGGGAAGATCACTGCCATCTCCCGAGAAAAAAAACATCCACTCCACTAAGGGTACTAATGACCAAAGCAGTTGACGCGCCCGGAAACACGAAAAAATCAATCAATGAATCAATCGCCAGCTAATGAGAGATCACCGCCATCTCTGGCGATAAAACATGCACTACATCTAGAGAGCTAATGACTACAGCAGTTGACGCGTCCGGAAACACGAAATAATCAATCAATTTGTACATTGTGATGTAAATTTCTATTCCCAAGAATGAACAAACTGGGTCTCTGTTATGTTTAAAATATCTTATTATTTAACTCTATGTCACAAATAAATAATTTTACTGTGGATACCTTTAGAAGCAGCAATGTAAACTTTTACACTTATGTAGTACTACAATATTGCAGGATTTTGGGGTACCTTTTGTACGTAAATTGATGAAGAAACTCAGCCAAATATTAACATTTTGAATTGTATAAAAGATTTGCTGATGTATGTATGTTATTTTATTTCACAACTTATTTTTTGTAAGAAATGTAAGTTTAAACTTGTATATACGATGGGGTGATTGTCAGAAAGGACTTACGTAATTCTTCGGAAATTTTGAGAAAATAAAAAAGAAAATCCTTTAACTTCTGAATTTTGTATCAAACAAGCGAGTTATATTGAGAAAATAGTTAACTGAATATGTATTGTAGGGTACACTGTTCCACGATCATTATTTTGTCCTTGAAAAAAAAACAATGTTATATTTCGGTGACGGACACCTTTTAACAATTTAGCTGTAATATATTTTGTCTGTTCTATATTAAGCCACTGCATGTAATAATATTAATATTAATAATAGTAATAACAACAACAACAACAACAATAATAATAATAATAATAATAATAATAATAATAATAATAACAACAACAACAACAACAACAACAACAACAACAACACAGGTGTTCGACCAAAGAGCTTGTGTGTATTCAATTAATTCTTATCGGATTAAGTGTGCTGCAAGGCTATAATGAATCATTTACTGCATCCGGTAGTATATATCAAAAGTAAGTTTGATGTTTACAAAAGCACATCTGATAAACGAAGATTGTAAAATTTCTTTGAGGATATAAATCACATTTAAATATTTACAATTATTGAACCTGCTACATATAGAACACACTGTTAGTAAATTTTCAGTGACATGAGTGTATAAATGGTACAGTCGTACACGTAATGAATTTTTTTTTTATATTGAAGATTCTTTCCAAAGTTTTTGAAAAAGCTGATATTTAATTGTTTGTTTGCACTCAGGTAGAAAATAAGTTTCTCTTCTTGCGCTTTCTCGGAAGTTTGCCAAGTTCAGGAGTCGCTCGATTTTCCCTCCTCTTTTGTTCCCTTCTTCCATTAAAACGAATCTTTCTTCACGTACTCAATTTTTCTTCTTTTCATGCGGCTGCCGGTTGTGAACGGTCTGAGGAGAATTCGAAAAGCTGTTAGTGACAGGCAGAGTTCTAACCTTTGGAGTAGTATTTATGTTGAAGCAGGATCTGTACTGCGATCGAACCGAACAGATGGTATGGGGTTTCGAAAGAGGTGCGCAGGTTATGTCTGATCATGATATATGTCTGCTTTGAGTTAACTGTTTTGGTAAATATTAGCTTGTAATTAATTACTTTCTAACGAACAGAAAGAAATCACAAATTTAAAGTAAAAAATGGAGCAGATGATGTATCTCCATACTACGAAGTCAGAATTTAAAACGCCGAAAAAATCGTTAAAAATATTGAGGCATTGTTTATCATCTTATTAATGAGGCCTAGCAAAAGATGTAAGCATTTGTGGTCTAAACCTTATATCAATGTGACTAAAAAATGAAATGACTTTACTGTAACCGTCACGTATCTACCTTTCTATTTCGTAGTACGCCGAATTACAGAAGTAAATCTGTTATTTACTTGTTTTGTGACGTGTGATTACACCGTCACACAAACCTGGGAATACCTCAAATTATGGATAATTCCCTATCGGTGGTGGGTTCGTCTTTGCTAACTAATATTCATTTAACAAACAAACACAATTTCATAGATTTAAAGAACAAGTAACATATATTCTTTCCAATATGATCCTTCGTACACTCACATTCACATTTTCTCCTACGTGATTACTTTTCCTTTTGATTACACAATGGTAGCTAACTCCCTACCTAAACTGCAGTTTTCTGTAGAATAATAGTGACTCTGATCTACATTTACACGAAACAAACAGTAAATACTTATGTACACTTCTCAAAACAAATTATCTCTTAATGAAACCCACAATTCACAATTTAAATAACCATCCTGTAAAAAAATACATACAAACAATATACCAAAATTCACTAATACCTTTTCAATTTTAAATAATACTACACTCAATATTTACACTTAATATTCAGCTTCTGCGTGACCTCGCAGTGCAAAATTCTGTTTTACAAAGTCTCTTGACTGTTCATGAAATAACGTTTTACCAGAAACAATTTAACAGCTTTCATTCATGTTCAAAACCTTTTTTACATAGACAATTCCTCTTAAATGATTTCAAATAACATCAAGTCAATTATGTATGAATTTAGATAAAGAATTATACACAAGGACGACTTTTATCAATAAACATAAAAATTATTTAGATCTGATTTCTCTTACGACTGCAAAAATAAATTTACTGGTTATCAAGACTAATATTTAGTAAAACTTGTCCGATCAATGTCTGTTACTGAGGAAGCTCATATTACAACGTTTTAATTTGTGCAATCATGATTCTATCTTGAAAGTTTTCCAAGCTGCAATTTAGTAAATATTCTTTCTGCTTTTCTGTGACTCACGACAGGCGAATTTTCCAAGCTGATCCCGCGCTGCGTAGACGGCTGTCGAGCGACGTTCACGCCCCAAGGTCGTCGTTGTCCTGCGACGGTTGTGCGCTGCCTACCGCGATGGAATCGGAGTATTTCCGTACGCCTTCTCCTCGTTGTACAGCCCAGTTAAATCACAGCTTACACGAAGGTGATGGTCGCTTTAGAATGCGAGTCCAAAACTCCAAATTATAACTTAGTTTTAGTGAAAGTTGAGCCAGTTGTTGAATAAACTATGTTTTTCGGAATTATCAAAATTCTCCAATAGAATTTTCGAAATGAAATCCCATAAATAAAAATGAAATAGAATAAAAGTAGAATAAGTAACTGCTCAAAACTAAAACTAAAAAAAAACTGAAAAAGCTGAAAAAGCTGTAACAAAGAAACAGAAACACGTCCTATGTTACAAAAAATCTCTTCTATATTCCAGCAACGAGAATGTAGCAATGTGGTTTTATAAATTCATTTTAGTCCACTACCACCGTTATTCTTACATTCGTTGCATTACTTGTTTAATATTCCTATCGAATTTTACGTAATCTTGACATATCACAGTGATTAATCTCATGAAAAATACTTAGACAATTACCTTTTAATAAAGCTTCATTTCTGGTATTTTCCACGTGTCCCTCGTCGGTTGTGTGGTGGAATAGTACCCATCTAATCACTTCAGCGTCTCGATCCGGAAAGAAAGACAATCTCGTCCGAGTCAAGCCTCATGCCACATCCGCATTTCTACAAAAGTTCTGATTGGCTAGGGCGAAAGTACGTTCAGAAATTTGTTTCTAGGTAACGCCATCTCTTCGCTACTCTAGGAACTATTTGTAGGGCAAGATGTCGGGTATTGTCACTTCAATATTTCTTTTGTCATGAGTGTAACCGATGACAAGCGGTTACATTACGTTAGCCTATTAAAAAATTCCCTGTTGATTTTCTATATAACAAATTATTGTTGTCGATGTTGTTGCTGTAGTTGTTATTACACAGGCCAATAAAAAATAGTTTTAAAAAACATTTTAAATCTTGACAGCTATTTTTTATAGTTTTTTGAGTGCTGAATCTGCATCTGAAGTCTGTTCCTATCCATCATCCACAGTTTAGTCACAATTTGATCTAGTAAAATATGGGAAAATATGCTCAATATGCACTAAAAATTAAAAGGAAATGACTTCAAAATACCAACTGAACTTTATTTAAACCTGGAAGATAGCTTTAAATTCTTAACATTACATTCTAGAAAACAGTGTTGATAGATCAAGTAGTATTTAGTTAAACAGGTTCATACAGATGAACAGACAGATAGCAATTGCCTTATGATATACGTTTTAAAAATCCAATGAAAGAGTTTAAACCAGTGGTGCTACAACAGCACGTACTTTCTCGCAATATTATAATGTCATCGTTTTGTAATGTTATGCCTTAATTTCTGACTTTCTTATGCTGCAAATATCACTTTATCCCGTAAATAAAGGAAGTGTGCAAAATAGATTTTGTATTCAAAATTTAAATGCAAACATATTTCTGGCATTGAATTCGTTGTATAAGGTATTCAGTGTATTCACAAATATACTCGATGCATATTTTAACTTTTAAATATTCTGCGTAAGCGCTATGCGAAAAAATAAAATAAAGAAAAGTTAATAAATAATACGATTCACCGGCGGCGGAGGCAACGCCTGTGGCTGCTGCTGCTTTCGCTACAGCGCGTTGTAGCTCGTTTGTTTGAGAGGTACATTTCACAACGCAGGAACACTGATAGCTTTTGCAAGCAAACGCAAATAGTTCGAAAAATATATAATATGAATTATTAAATACTATATTATTGTAATATTCTCCAATTCTGCTTCTTTTTGCACGAATTACACGTTACTCCTTCTCTGGACATGTATTGCTAAATGCTCTATACATTTTCAAATCTAAAAAAAAAAAACAAAAATTCCCCAAATTCTCATATAAGAACAAACGTTTTCTTTCCATCTTTTGACGTTCTATAAACTAGTTGTTCTAAAACAGCACATATTTTCTCGCCATTCGTAATGGTTATGTAATACTATAATCTCTCAGAATCAAAACATCTCAGTCATCATGTTTTGTAAAACTAATTTGAAATCGTAGAACATTAGGTGCTTGATGTAATATCCGGCAATTCAATTCAAGATTACGAAGAACACACATATCAGAGATGAAATTAAAAATATTCAATCTAATAGAAAAAATAGCCTTAAGAACAAAATGGAATGACCGTTTAATGAGAATGATGGAAGATTAAATATTAAAACGATACCATCCTAAAGGGAATAGAGAAGAAGCAAACTTAGTTAATGAATAGTTCTTGTAAATAATAAGCTAACATGTTCAACTCATGATGTTGATGATTATAATTAATTTTCATGAAGTATTACGAAAAATTCAAAAACATTTTTTCATAAGCACTATCTTGAAAGTTAAATCCCTAACTTTGTATTTTTAACAGGATTTGGGGCATGATCAAAATACAATGCCGCTTAAAATTATCTCTCACTCATGGCCCAAGGTAGTCATAGTCCTCGCTTGAAATACTACTAAAATATTCAGTATACCGCAGGGAAATGCTCAGTGATTATTCTCCATGCACTACATATCAGACGTATTATCGAATCCAAGCCGAGATACTGCACCATTCGACTGTCAATGTGTTGACGATGATCTTCGAACTTTTTCTTGCCTACTCGTGTGAAAATCAATCCTGTCGCCAACGTCTTGACGTTGGCGCAACGTCCGATACAACTTCGCCAACGTCGACGCAACGTCCCACAACGTTGTGTCCAATAACCACATCATGTTTCCCTTTCTGGAACAGCGAAATTGAAACATTATCACCGGCGAGATGAGAGATGCTGATTTGATGGCTCGATAGCTTACCACTAAGGATTTTGCTATTAACATCGTCTCTCGCAGAGCATCGAAGTTGGCCGCGATGATGGCCCATCTCGATTAGGTTTTTCGTCCAGTTTCCCTGATCCATTGAGCAAATGCTGAGATGGCCCCTTGTTTTGCTTCTGGACATAAATGTAACTTCATTTTCTGTGCACGTCTTCTAGAATTCAGTGGGAAATACAATTATTCAAACTATTGTTTCCATGTTGTCGCGGCAGGAAGTAATAAGAGCCAAAATTTATTGCTTATTTATCTTTGAAAATAGATTTTATTACATGGGAGTTTTTTATCTCCCTTTCAAAATTCAAAATTTAAGTAGTATATGACTTAGTGTAGAGATCACAGAATTTTGAAACTGTGCACACAATTCACTATTCCCATAGCACGTCATACGCAGTTTTAACTGTTTTTTGACGTAAAATAAATAAATAAATAAATAAATAAATAAATAAATAAATAAATAAATAAATAAATAAATAAATAAATAAATAAATAAATAAATAAATAAATACATAAATAAATAAATAAATAAATAAATAAATAAATAAATAAATAAATAAATAAATAAATAAATAAATAAATAAATAAATAAATAAATAAATAAATAAATAAATAAATAAATAAATAAATAAATAAATGATTTGGAGGAACGATGAGAAGCGTACTGGTACTAATCGCGCACTTTTTCTTGATACTCCACAGCGGGGAGTGCAGGGAGAGGCGGGTTCTGTCTACGTCACGGCAGTGCAGGGCTGTCAACTTTATTGACAGAAAACTCGGCGTAATAACTCATCTAGGACTAGATAGCTTTGAGAAACAACGGAAGATTTTTTAAATTCTGATGACATAATTAACAGTTATAGAAATAACTGAGTAACAAGAAGGAACATGGTTCGCACAGGTCGATAGGAATAGAGACCGAAGACTATAAGTCCGCATTGGGAAGGAAGAAGGTGAGCAGCACTGCAAACTGAGCCGTGACGTTTCGAGTTGAGCTCATATTTTCTACTGGGCCGTGCTATGCCGGGCTGAGCGAGGACAAGGGAGCTCGAGGATCAAGAAAAAGTGCGAACATAATAGTTGTGCGTATAACGTTGATTCATACGGAATTAGCTTTGAAAAACAGGTAGCTCTCGCCTTTCACGTTTTTTAATTAGTCGGATTTCACGTTAAAATTGTTCACTTTATCATTATATCACAACGAATAGAGAGAGATATGCATGTGCCTTCAATAATTAAGCAAAGCGGAGCCCAGGGACGAAAGCTTCGGGGACCATGAACAATTCAAAAATGCTTTAGAAATGGTACGTAGGTTAGCCGGAAAGTAATGTCTACTATTTTTTCAACTTTTATAAAATTACGTAATGACAAATTTGAATTCGTCTCTATTATTCAAACATTCTTATACAATCCACTGCATTAGTAACTTTTGGCGACAACTTGTGTCAGCACAGCACGCGTTTGCAAAATGACCGACATCGGTGTTTGTAAGAGCCCGCGATGTGTAATTGAATGCAGAAGGTGAAATTCTCATTCTCAGCCACGAAAGAATGAAAAATGTGAACAATGATGCAACGGTGGTTGGCAGTACTGCTAGACGATGAGTTCGTCGCTATAACGAAGCAGAAGGGCAAACATCTTTGGCTGACGAAAAGCGGAGAGGCAGGTCGGCGACTGCAGTCACTCCACGCAACAGTTTTCCGTGGTTTCTCCGATCAACACCAGGCGAATGCCGGAGCAGTATCCTAACAAACGGGCCACGAACCGCGCGTTATCTGTCCTTCCTCTTCCTTGTCCTATCCTCTCCCCTTACACACACACTTACACTAAGATGCACCATACTATCACATATTCCGGGAGACCGGTCGGGAGTTTGGAGCTTGTCCCGGCTGGGGTGGTGCCCCGCTGGTGGGAGAGAGTCCTGGTTAGGGGGAAACCCCACTAGCCGACGGTAGGTCGGCGCCGAATCGCGCCATCCAGCGGGGGAAGATCACCGCCATCTCCCGAGAAAAAACATGCACTACACTAACGGGACTATTGACCAAAGCAGTTGATGCGCCGGGAAACACGAAAAAATCAATCATCAGGTAGTTGATGAAATCATTCGTCGTGATCTCTGGGTGACTGCAAATGAAATGAGGGACGTAATGCGACGCAATTCGTCTGTCACGTTTTTCCTTCTGCATTAAGAATCTAATCATACAACATTTTCTCTTACGAACATCGATGTCGGCCTATTTTCAAACGAGTGCTGTGCTGTCACATGTGAACGCAGAAAGTTACTACTGCAGTGGATTGTAGAAGAATTGAGGAATAGTGTCAAATTCAAATTTTTACTTAATTTTAAGTATAAAAAATAGGAGGCTAGTATAATGGTTGGCTGTCTTCTGCTTGGAGCCTTTCTCTCGCGTGACATCACCTAACTGTCTCCTAATGTCTCCTAAGTCGTGACACACTGAGTTTGATAATTCAGTTGGTAGGTGCAGTGTGGGAATAGGCTGGATAACAATCAAATATTTGTATTTAAAAATATAAACTGTTTCATTCTTTTTGTAATTTTTCAAAGATACTAAGTATCTAAAATAACCACTGAGACATCTCACATGGCCGTACACTGCTTCTTTCAATTTTTTCGCGCATACGAAATTAGTAATATAGATATTTTTCTCGAGAATTATATCAGTCATTTTTCTTAACTATAACTGTTTTTTGTCACCTCTTTCTGAGAAGAAAATCAAATTTCAATTTTTCCCTTCCATAAGAAGAAATAGGATTGAATAATGAAGCATCACATTGTGTAATAAGTATCCCCACCCGAAGACCGTTCCGTAGCCCTCGCAAGGGTTAATCCGCCCCCCCTTGAAACGTAAATCACGTACACGGAGAAAGAATTGAATTACACACTCTTAATAAAAACCGGAACTTTGTCCATTGGCATTTAAGAATTTAGCATGGGTTGATTTTTCGGTAATTTTTTGAAGTATTTCTGCACAAAATAATCTGTTTGGGAGCACTCCCTGCATATGAACTCTGTTCTAACTTTTGTACTTTTTATTGTTAACAGTATAGTATTAGGACATTATTTTAAAAATTCTCTCTCTGTCAGGTTCCACGCTATTGTTTGTAGGCTCTTCTTAGTTACACTTCTGAGAGAAGCACAGTGCTATAACATTCTCCTTGTTCATGACTTTCAATTTTTTATTTAAATTCTCCAGCAGAGCGTAATCACTTTCTTTCCTTCATTCCTTCATTCCTTTTTTCTTTCTTTCATTCCTTCATTCCTTTTTTCTTTCTTTCATTCCTTCATTCCTTTTTTCTTTCTTTCATTCCTTTTTCTTTCTTTCATTCCTTCATTCCTTCATTCCTTTTTTCTTTCTTTCATTCCTTTTTTCTTTCTTTCATTCCTTTTTTCTTTCTTTCATTCCTTTTTTGTTTGTTTGTTTGTTTCTTTCTTTCTCTATTTCTCTCTTTCTTTCTATCGCATTTCTCCCTCTCCCTTTCTCTGTACACTATTTTAGATTTCCTCTTCTTCAGGGCCTATGCTATGTCGAATGGTTCGTGGGGGTTTATTGGTTGTTCTGGTGGGAGACGACATGGTCTGCCATCTGCCCGTGAGCGGAGAGACCACCAGGCAGATGGCAGCAGCGTTGAGGCTCTGGTCCGCGACGGTGGCGCTTCGCCAGCCGCGCTGTGTAGCTTCACGGGCAGATGGCGCGGTCGACGCCACATCGGGCGGGAGAAGATCAATGTCCAGGCGAACCCCCGACTCTGGGGCACCGGCACACCTCACGCTGTCAAATTATCTCCGTCACTTTCTCGAGCACTGCTGAGAGAGGTTATGGTCCTTAGGGCTTCCTTGAAACCACCAGATGTTCTCTCGGGGCAAACTCATTTGAGCGAATAGGGGAGGCTTTAATCCTCCTCTTTACCTAAGTCGGTGATCTCAGTTATGATTTCCCTTTGCCCTCTTCTGTGCGTATGAAGGGATCCTGCCTTTCATGGTGTAATGACCGTTCTCCTATGCGAGTATAGGCGAGGGAGGTAGAATTACACATTTTTGTTCTTTCTTTTTCTGTAGTGGTGGCTTCTATTGTGGGTGGTCGCGACGAATTAGAAACGATGAAAAATGAACGATTATAAATGGGGTAATATTCAGGTGGGTTAAGGTGGTATGAAAACCGAAAACGCTACAATCACTTGCATTCTAGGTGGATTTCCTGATCGCAGCCTTCTACTATGTACTTGAATATTGCTTCCCACTGATCCACTGAAATTGATTCAAATGAAATGAAGTTTCTACTGATAATGGATCCCAGGATAGTTTGTGTCAATGCATAAACAGTTTAAATTGACGAGAAAAAGAACGTGATACCTTCAATATAAATAAGAGAAGAACGTAATATAGATGAAAATTCTGCAGTTCTTATTCTATCATTATTAGATACTTTTATATCTTCTAATACAATTTAATTAATGTTTTGTAACATATTAATGTCTAACGATGGTACACAAAAATGAATTTTTGTGTATCTACATGAAAGAGGAAAACTAGTATTCCAAAGTAATAGTGAGACCAAAAGACAGAATAATACATATTTGTATCTTGTCAAAAATGTTCATTTTGACGAAAATATATAATAAGCCCACAAGAAGGGGAAAGTGTGGGTGGGCATTTTTGTGCAGGTAGATCCATTCATTCTCTGATTCCGTCTTATTCTCTCTCCCATTCTCTCTCTCAATCTGTCTATCTCATTCTCTCTCTCTCACAGTCTCATTCTCTCTCTCAGTCTCATTCTCTCTCTCAGTCTCATTCTCTCTCTCTGTTTCATTCTCTCTCTATCTCTCTCTGTTTCATTCTCTCTCTCTGTCTCATTCTCTCTCTCAGGCTCATTCTCTCTCTGTCTCATTCTCTCTCTCAGGCTCATTCTCTCTCTGTCTCATTCTCTCTCACAGTCTCATTCTCTCTCTCAGTTTCATTCTCTCTCTCAGTCTCATTCTCTCTCTCAATCTCATTCTCTCTCTCTCAGTCTCAGCCTCATTCTCTCTCTGTCTCTCTTGTGTGTCCTCTCTCTCTCTCTCTCTCTCTCAGTCTCTGAAACAAACTAAGAACCATTTTAGCGTTTTCTATTGAAATCGAGACAAACTGAAGGCATGACCCGATAGATTTGCGTATCCTTCTTCCAGAAACAATATCGTGGTTACAATGTCGAAAATGCAGAATCAATGAAACTAGATTTCTCTATGTGTTAATTGCGTCACGACGACGCCCATATGATACTTGTTGTAATGAGGCCTCTAAGAGTCAATTACTGTATGGATGTTGCAAATGAACATTCTTTATTGATCTGAAGTTAACTAAGTAATAATATTACAAAAGAAGAAATTCTGCTACTAATTTCGTAAAAATACCTACGTTGGTAATTATTAATATCAAAACTTTTGATACAATTTTGGAGATACGACAGTAATTATATTTTCGTGTAAAAATTAATGAGAATGCGTTTGAAAATGAATTAAAATGCATACCTTTATCAAATATAAAGTAGAGTACATATCAATGGATACTAAAAGCACCAGTATTTGACGTTATAATGTAAAGTGTGTTATGATTTTGACGTGAATTGTAAAAACCGTATCAATACTAGAATCACAAGAAGGAGATATAAGGAGAATAATCAGGAAGAAACTCAGAGTTAATAAGACCCATGCCTTTATAAAGGAAGTTTTTTAATGTTCTATAAAACGGAAGTGTTCACAAACAGGCAATATTTTAGGAATGCCAGGAACACTTTTCTTCGTTGCTCGTAAAAAGTGGACGTGTGTCGTGATTATGATAGATGCGCCGAGCATTTGTTTTGTACCCATTCCATTACGTGATTCACGATGTCATGAGAGTTAAACAAATGGAGTGAAAAAGTGCACGAAAACACAATAAAATTTGTTGAACTTATTTTCTCGTTTGTTTTTTATGTTAAATGACAGTTCTCTCAACACAATTTTATGAGAAAAGGCCCAAACATATTACTTAGAGTCATGCAGTGCCCTAGTATTTTCAAACTCACGAACAATGAAAAATTAAGAAAAAATGCATCAGTTACCTTTGTAGATGGCTGCTGATGTAAAGTGCTCTGTCAAGATGATTTTTTTTTCTCAAAGAGCTGAAAATTAAATGATGTGCTTTCTGCAACGTTCTGAGTAACTCTAATACGAATATCTCCTACACCACGAATATTTTGAATATCTCATCAACGAACAATCACTTTCTCTCGCAGATATATTTAATCTAGTCTATTTGTAATTACGTTCCATTTAACTAAGAATATTAACTAAAACATTATTGTGGCATATTTTAAATAATTTATTATTGTTAGAATTGTCTTGTAAAATTTTCATCATGCGTAACGAGAGAAAATAATGTCATCCCCCTTAGCCTATTTAATTAAAAAATAGTAGTCATATTTTAAATTTTTCTTTGTTTCATGTCCTGTTACCAATTTCAACACAGAAGGTTTTACATAACATTTATCAGTACAATAATAAAGTATTGAAATGTTGACTGCTGTAGGGATCATGCATGGCATTAAATAGGTTTTTGGGAGTTTTAAGTACTAACTTTGTTTTTTCAAATGGAACTTTACTTTTTTCGTCTATCAAGACGAGCGTAAAAAGACGATTCCAAAAATATTCATATTCTCATACGTTAGACACGCATTTTTTGAGTAATTTTGATATTTTAGGACTTGTGTTTATCGGATATTCAGAATGTAACAATCCGCCAGGCAATGTCACGCAGCGGTCCCTCTGCTAACACGCGCTCCGAAGAGAAAAACTGATCGTATTTGAAGACTACAATGGTTGGCACATATGCGGCCAAAATTAATTCAAATTTGGCACCGTACTTGGAATTCAATCATTTATAACAATTCCTTGGTGCTAAGTGACAGCAAAGGGTATACATTTGAAATGTCTGGCGTTGGACTTATATTTTTTTTCTGTAAAAACAGCGGGCGGGCTTCCAGAGAGAAAAGCAACACAGTTTCGTATGATGTTCTTTAGAGCGGACGAACAGCTTTGAAAATTTTAACTGCTTTCAAAGATGACTAAGAGATAGCGCCAGCTATCGGAAGCGCTAGCTGGGAAGCGAGCGAAGAGATAGAATTTCGTATTGTCAACATTCCGAGAATCACACGCCGTTCCAAATGAGACGCGATGGGATCACATTGTTCGAAGATCGAGAAGCCGAGTGGTCGCACGCCGCGCTCAGGTAAAGAGCGACGGAAATGAAAGCTAGAAAGTTATGTTGGAAACGGTCTACTTCACAGCAGGGCAGACTCCGATAACTTCTTCAATACTCAATAATTCTAACGCTGAGGTATGCTAATAGTTCTTAAATAATTGGCTTTCAGAATTTTCCCTTATGACAAGGGAGGAAAAGGCGGTAGGAATCTTGTTGTCAACCCGAATCATCGTCTAAAGTTCTCCCTACAAACTCAAGCTATTTTGCAGCCTTAATACGAATCGTATTTGAAATCTTTACAAAACTGTTGCAATTTTTTCTTGACCTCTGTTTTCCTTTCTTGCGAATTTTCTGGTTTTCTCTTTCTATGTTTAAAGAAACTAAAGGACTGAAAACGGGGAGTTATTGTATGTAAATGGTCGTATGTATTGCAATATTTTTTTTATTTTAACTCCATGAGGGTTTCATACCATAGGATATAAATGAGATCTTGAAACAAAACGCAATAAGAACTAATATTACCAGTGGTGTATAAAGCTCAATTACTTGTGTTGTGTTTTACACTCTTGTTCTAAAAAATAGTTAAGAGGGATTGGATATTCTATATTTTAACCGCGAAAAATATAAATATTTGTGAAAATCTCATGGTTTCCGATGCCAGGATAAATGCACACGATCTCCTATGAGATAACAAATACGATTGTGTAAATAGAATTTTTTTCTACAATTTGTCATTAGTTTTGTTTGAGCCGGACCCCCATGGTTACCCATGGTGCCCGGGATACCCCCCGAAACCCCATGGTTAAATGGGCACAAATTCTATCTCTTGTTTTGAACGTTTTTCCTTCGACATTTATGAGAGTGTATGGCAATAAGGAAACTTGTTACAAACAATACCGCAGAAAAAAAACGGAAAATGCTTGAAGTGAGGCCGAGCAAAAACCACTACCACCATTGCCTTCACGATCATCGATAGTGTAGGCGCTAGTATTGTTCACAGTGGAGCAGACAGATGGGCAGGCAGACAGAGAGAAAAAACAGATCACGTGCAGACACTATAAACCCTGCGTAGTCTACACACCACACATGACTTGCTTTACCATGACTATGAATTCCGGGATGGACACCTATGGCTTTTCACCTTTATTCGCAGCCCCACCGACACACAAGTACGCCGACAGGCTGGTATCTGGATCAGACCGGAACACAGTTTGCCCTCACAGCAACCTCCCCCATACAAAGTCTGAGGACGGGACGTCCTGCCAAGTCAGAGCTTCTAGCTCCTAGCTATCCAGACAAGTACCGGAGTTCAGAAATTGCGCTACTCACGTGCGTCAGAAACAAGTTCCCTCCTCTTTGCCCAGAGTTCCTAACCACTGCCACGATGAATCCGAGAGCCCAACTCGGGGGCATCCAAACTAATGAATTGAATTTGCCTTATTTTACGTGGCGAGACTCAGGCCATGAGGCCTGCTCTTCCGTCTGACCACGCAAATTTCGTTACACTCCTTTCACCAATCATGGGAGAGAGAAGGTATTACTTGGGCGATGAAACAGGCGATTTGAATTTAGCTCAGAGGCGTCATTTAGGCTTGAGGATCTTTTACATGCAGTAAATGTACTAACATGGGACAGCCGGCTTTACTTTCCCTCCGAAGGAAGGTATACGAAGGATTTTTTCGCCCTTAAAAATCCACGGCTTCGATCGGGTTTGAACCCGCAAACACGGTCCAGATACGCTAACCGCTACATCGCCGCCGCTCTACACCATCGCCACCGCTGTTCGGGTGGCTCGGAACCTCCATTCTGCCTCCTCACTGCCTACACCTCTAGGCTAACGGCCGGAACCGAGGCAGCCTGACGATAGGTATGAGTTTCCTGCCGGACTTTTCAATGTGGATTTCAGAGCATTCCGAAGAATCTTCTTCACCCAATATTGCCCAAAGGTCGACACGCCAGGGGTCCAACTGATGGGTTGCCGGGCAAGTCCGGCAACGTGGAGCTTAGCATCGCCTACTCACTGCCTCCACCGTGAAGCTAGAGACGTGAGTGCCGCCACAAAACTCAGTGTTCCAGAGGTCATCTACGATTCTCCACCAGATATCACGACAATTTACGTCATCGTAATTCCTCTCGATGGGGAAACGTGCAGAAAGACGGACGGTTGTTTTGAAAACGTTTTTGGTATCTGGGATATCGAAACGTGAATTTACGTTGACATCTAGAAATATATTTTCCGCAACACTACATAACGTTTTCTGCAATTTATGTATAACTCTGTAAGTAAAAAGTACGAAATTACAGACCAATGTTGAAATTCCAGCTAATAACGTAGTTAAACTGTTTGTCTCATTATTTTTATTTATTACTAAAAACTAGGAAATGAAACAGTATTCATTATTTGGCCAAAAATAGTTTACGAAAATGAAATATGTCTATTACAATGTTCGAAGTAACAGATCCGCTGTATCTTGAGAAACAGTTCTTTAAATATTGCGTAATTGCGACAACGACTATTGCAAGTTGCGTACTTGCATACAACTTTACGCATTAAGATATTATTACTGCCACTACAAAAAGACCTGACGCGCACAAGTATGTTCCTGCGACAGAAATGAAAATCCTCATTGCATGATGTCAGTTTTGAAAATTCCTCGCCGATATGCATTCAGGCCACCAATAAAGGAGCTTTCTTAATTTACTCTTCAATAACGTATCACTAGTGAAATCGACGAGCTCTCCTTGCTCTTATATAAGCAGAGATACCAAAGTTTTCTTGCGAGGCAACAAGTTTCAAAATTATAAAGTTTCAAAGCGTTTCTGGAATGAGATAACGTTCATCTGAAGCCTGAAGGCCCAGTTTTAACTATTTGAGAAGATATACTGCTCTCTAATTTACGTTGCGAATCCTGCTCCAACTTGCAGGTCGCAACTCAGTTTCAAAGCCACTGTTTAAACGTCGAAAAAGGTCAGTCTATTCCATTGATATCACCTATCTGATTGAAATGAAAAGTGAGAAATGCGTCGCAAAGTCAGGAATGAGCTGGCAGATGGCGTATCAAGAAAAACTATATATGTTTCTGGCATTTTGGGCCCTTTGCCACACTTTGAGAGCTAGCCAACGCTGCCCCCTGTTTGAGCCTAGCATATTTCCCACGCTTGGCAATTAAGACATGTGGTGAACCTAACGTGTCCCCTTTACCCTCACTAGGTAAATCCGCCTGTCTGAGCTTTTTTTCGTAACACAGCTACATAAAATGAAACAATTTTAAAGGAAAGGAGCAAATTTATTTTGCTTCAACTAGATATCAAACCTCGGAACGCACCACGGGAAGCTTTGAGGTATTCATGAGCCACTCCAGAGACTGAGAAGCATGATTTGGGAGCTAAATATGACAATCAACCTGCCAGAGACCAATGGGAAATTAGAGTTCATGAAAACGTAAGAAGCGTTGTACTCCACCGACACAGAAGTACTAAATCCACGTCAAATTGTCAGAACTGCGTAGTCATTGGGGCACCTGAAAAGCTTTTTCGGAAGTATTTCTTTTTGTTATTTAAGGTCGCATCAACATCCAGGTCATTAGCGACCACTATTGGTGTTAACGTTATGTTAACTATGAAGATGAAACGTTATGGTGATGATAAGGGGTGAAAGTACGAACACAAATACAACCATACCCAAGGTGGGACTCAAACCCGCGACCCTGTGGTCAGAAATTGCTACGACACTACTGCCTTAGAGATATCGGCCACCAGACCGGCAAATAAATATCGCAGCAAATAATTTGCCTCCGACAGACGGTTGACGTCGAATCCGTGGAATCAGTAATGCTTCGACCGGGCGTCGGGAGATGGTTCGGTTGCCGAACAGTCGTGTGTGAAATGAATTTAGCAACTACAACTTCCAAATGACTTTATTTTTATTTCTTTTCTTCCTGTTCGGGAAAGATCAGTTACTGTAAGTGCATGTCCTCCGATATCTAATTGTTCTATGATGACAATTGAAGAGTGAAAATGTAGAACACCAAAAGGCTCCATATTGTTTAATGTTTTGAATGTCGGTTTCGTTTGTTTTCTTATAACACAGAAAACTTTTTTACTGAAAACCATTGCACGCCATAAAACTTCCTGATACACATCAGATATGGGTTAAAGTTGGAATTAATTCTAATATACCTTAGATTATTAAGCACCACTGTTAAATAGTCATTGGAATTTGTTGTGTTCTTCAGTTCTCTTGTAATGGGGAAAGAACTCCCTTCTTCCATCAAATTATGTAATCCTGATTTCACGCTAAATTCAGATTCAATAGTTTATATACGAACGTCTCAAATATCAAATTTAGAAAACCGTAAGTTTACATCGTTCTCGTATGCTAGCGGACACCCCACTCGTTTTAAGGGCGTCATGCATGAACGAGTTAGCTCCCTTTCAGCATTGATTCATTTCTTGACTCTCCACACAAACGAAGCTAAAATAATGTTCTACACTGAATTGATGTGAAATCAGCCACCGAGAGTGATTCTTTACTGCGGTGCAGCTATCCACGACACCTTTTAACACGTTGGTGTAGCGTCGTGATGCGTAAGACGACAGGATTCTCAAACCTGTAATTACTGGACGACAGGATTCTCAAACCTGTACGTACAAAACGTAATATACACCGATAGCTTAAATGATGAACAGAGCGTATATCATCCGCGTGTCGTTTGCGGAAAACAGAAGATGATTTTCATAACAACTT
Organism: Teleogryllus oceanicus; assembly: GCA_964035755.1. Lineage (NCBI taxonomy): Eukaryota > Metazoa > Arthropoda > Insecta > Orthoptera > Gryllidae > Teleogryllus > Teleogryllus oceanicus. Next base: position 184,517,505 of record CAXIVR010000003.1, read on the forward strand.
TCATATATTAATCCGCACCATGGCAATGAGTTGTCATGGTCGTCAGGCGGAACCGTCTCTCGCAAAGAGATGAGAGAGTCTACGACGTTACAGTTGGCTGCCATGCGAGACCACATGGTCTTGTAGGAAGATTTATATTTTTTTACTACGAGACCATTTGGTCTCATGCGTTGACGTATCTTACTAGTGTTAACAGTTGCATAACTGCGTCCCTGAGAGTCCATATGGACTTGTACAGTTTTGTAAATAAATTTAATTCTAATTAATATTTTATAAATATTGGTGCAAGTTTGTATGTTCTAGCATATACCATAGAAGTTCGTCAATACTCTTGGCACGGAGACGTACGGGAGAAACCTATACGGAACGGAGGCGTAACATACCGAGAATGCGCTTGGCAGTGAACGTGTTTGAAAGCCGGTTCGCCCGAACGTCGCCGCGTTTTCGTCCGCCTGCACTGTGTGCTATCAATGTGTTTCCTGTACCACAAGACACCGCAGTTCCGACGCAGTTCTGTTCAAAATGGGAAGTTTCTACAAGTGTTTTGTGTATTTGTCTTGTTAGTGAATCGCGGCGTTAGCTAATTGCTTTAAGTGAAATTGATTTATATTACAGCGTGAACACAATAAATAAGTAGTGCCGGGTACATCACGTTTGAAAATATCTCAGAAATGGTGAGAAGAAAGGGGTTTTGCAAGAGTAGTGGAAAATCCGACAATGACTCTGCGATAGGTGGAAGAAGTGATTTGTGAATGGACAGCAGTCAATGTCGAAAGTGTTGTACAAATCTTTCATTGCTACCTTGTAAGGGCACTTCGTAAATGTACGTTCTCTTATACTTAAGGAAATTATCTGCATGTTCTTATCGGTATTTGTTTTATACTCCAGAAGTAAAAGTGAAAATAGAATGTATGACACGTCTTGCTGCGACACATGCTGGCATTTGACTATGATCATGGGGCGAAAGTCGCAGCCAATCACGAACAACAGAGCGGATGGGCACATAAAAAGTTTGTTTACATGTTGAGTAAGGTTAGAGGAAACGTTGACTTCGATGAGAAAAATCCATTGGGTCTACGTACACACAGTTCCAACTCCCGAATCCTTTTGAGTTTTCTCTGCTTAAGCTCAGGAATCCGCCCACGCGTTAGCATGTCATTTGTTGCATTCGCCCGCTCGGCACGCGAGCGCGAGCGTGGGCGCGGGCGATGGCGGGCGAGAAAAGGGACGATAGCGTGCCGCCCGCTGGCACATGCGTTCGCAAGGCAGATAAGCTGCGTTTTGTACGGCATAAAAATTCAATATCCATAAAATGCACCTCCAATATCCATACACCGTAAAATATCAATAGAAGCAGAGTGGCGAAGGCGGATGAACGGAGGGGTAACGTCCCTCGAATGCTGGCGTGAGGCGCTCGCTTCTGAACAAAGCGCTGCCGTCGCCGCCGCCCTCGCCTTTGCAGCTTCCTCTCTGCCTCCACGCCCCCCCCCTCAGTCGCGGTTCCTCCTCCTCGCTGCAAACATACTCATACAAGTTCCCGCCATTTACACACCTCCCCAATCATTTACGCTTTTGCCCCACCCTTTCTGGCTCACCCCTGCATCCCCATTGCTATATCTATCATCTCATCTCCAAAGCATTGCCCCATTCTCAGTTCCCAAATTCCCACCCTCACGTTCCACCCCCCAAAATCCTTACCCTAAAGTTCTCTCCCCAAAGACCTCACTCCAAAGTCCCCGCAAAACCCCCCCCCCAAATTCCCTACCTAAAGCCCCCCCAAAGCCCCACCTCAAAGTCCCCCCTCAGAGTCCTCCCTAAAGTCCAAACCACCTCAAAGTCCCCACCTCAAAGTCCCCACCTCAAAGTCCCCACCTCAAAGTCGCCACCCCCAAGACGCCACCCCCAAGACACCACCCCAAGACGCCACCCCAAGGACACCAGCCCAAAGACGCCACCCCAAAGACGCCACCCCAAAGTCCCCGCCCTAAAGTCCCCACCCAAAAGACCCCGCTCCAAAGACCCCATCCCAAAGATCCCACCCCAACAGACCCCACCCACAGACCCCACCCCCAAAGACCCCACCCCAAAGACCCCCCCAAAGACCCCACCCAAAGACCCCACCCCAAAGCCCCACCGCAAAGACCCCACCCCAAAGACCCCACCCAAAGACCCACCCCAAAGACCCCACCCCAAGTCCACCTCAAAGGTTTTCACGAATTCCCCCCGCAAAGCCCCCATTCCCGAAGACCCAACACTTGAACCCCCCCTAATCCCCCCCCCCTTGGACCTTCCCCGACGTTCCTGCCTCCACTCCCCCCCCCCCAAGTTCCTGCCCTCGCTCACCCCATTTCGAGCACTCGCTTGCTGGAGATGCCACTACTCTAGATGGTAAACAGCATCCTGGATTCTTTCATTTCTATACCCATCAGAATTTTCATTCTGTGAAGTTAGCAGTTATTCGTAAATTGACGTGAGCTTTGGCGAACACTTCTCGAACGTGATGGGTTCTTTTATGTTTGAAAGGAGAAGGTTGAAAGTCTTTTCATGCGTATTCATTGCACTGCACAAGCAGAAAGGAGTCTAAGATACGTTTTTCAGACTGCACAAGCTATTCTAAAGAGGCGTGGGAAAGAGTGAAATTTTCTTTAGAATCTCACTGTGATAAAGAATATTTAGTTGAAAACTTCTACATTTCACTGCTATTAATAGCACTGAATAGTAAAAAATTATTGAAAGGTTGTTTTAAAAGGGCAATTACGATTCAAGAGGAAAATGTAGTATCTTTCACCGTACTTTTTTGCAAGAAGGAAGGTTTTTATCTGGGAGAAAATTATGGCCATTTTGATTATTTATAGAAAAAAGGAGAAAGATAATAATTTTTCTGTGATGACATTTCTATTATTAATGATTATCATTGTGTTGACATTTGAAGATGGAATAGCGGTACTTTTTGGCTGCGATTCATCCTCATTAAATTGCTTATATTACAGGCTTCTAAATTGTTTCCGTTAGTTCTTGACTACAAAGTTTATGTGGTGAATGGTAGTGCGTTTCTGGATCAAATTACACAGTGCGAAGACATTCATACGTAATGTTAAGTATGAAAGTAATCATTTTTTGCAAAATGGCCCAAAATAATTGTTTAAAACCCACATTTACAGAACATTACGTAAGTGAAATGATTTAAAACATCCTGAAAAGTCAGAGTATATTTTAAAGTCATAAAAGTGGATTTATTTGTCAAAAAATGGCATAAAATATTTCAAGTTAGGGACAAAATTGGAAGACATTTTTATGACAGCCAATTTATAATTGCGGTTCAAATTTAAGCCATATGTATTTTAACCTTATTTTTACATTGATCAATAGTATTTAAAATTTTAGTTATCATTTCCAGTTCCAAAACGTTAACTAGCAACTTCATCTCCATTGAAATCACGTCCCATAGCTGTTACAGTTTAGTATCAATTACAATTGTTTCCTTACTTTAAAGATGTCTCAGTTTACAATGCAATAACAACAAAAATCTTGTCAATTTGTGCAACTACTGGAAAGATTTCAATATTTTCATTGAATATTGAAATTAATTAGATTGTTGGTGATATAGATACCTTATTAATTCACAGTAAATAAACAGAGGTTGTCTGGTATCAAATCTATATTTCGTCTTAAGATCTTTTCGATCGCGTAGCGATCATCGTCAGAGCTGGAAATGCATTAATAGATATAAAATTATACATTAAACCAAATTGTCTACAAATTAATATATAAAAGGAAGTGTGCAGATGCGTAAGCAAACTGGATCGGTCGTACCTTGCAGCTGCTGGGCGGAAAACGATGTTCTGCGGATTTTTGAAATAGCGGCTCGCTTAAGAAGGCTGGGCTGCGGTCGGGCAAGTGTGGGGGCGGGGCAGGGGAGGGCGGGGCAGGGGAGGGCGCGGCCGAAGGGCCGAGAGGCGCGGCTGCTGGGCCTGGTGTGATGAGGGCGCGGGCGGACGGAAGTGGGTGGAGTTAGGGGTGTACACATTGTGCTAATTTTAGCAGAGGTGACGAAAGTTCAGGGATTTGCTGGTTAAAACTAGTATTATTCTGTTTTTTTAGGTTGTTGTGAATGTGAAGGGATTCTAATTTTATTCTGTGCCAGTACCCCTCAAATTTTCATTCCTTTAATAATAGAATAGAAATATATCTGCGTTTGTTAGAAGAAGAAATTTACTATAGATAGAAACTAAATTTATGCACTTTGAAAATACCAGGGGCTCGTAGTATTAATCAGTAATTTCTGTCAAAATACCTCCAACTTTCATCGCATCATTATAAAGCTTTATCTTTACTATGTAAATATATAATATGGCGAGAAAGTAAGAAACCATATTTTCGTTATAAGGGTATTTCTGTTTAACATTCGAAATCGATTTTCTGCGGCATGATATACCTTTTCCTGCACTACGTATATTACTCCGTGCATACAAAAGTAATAAAATATTGCGCTCAAAATGAACATTCACTTACGTAACTGGCAACGTTGAGAAATTTTTGCGGTCTATATTTATTAGTATCTATATTTATACTATATTATCTATATTTGTACTAGTATTGCATTCTTTTATTGCAAGGAATGTCAGAGTTGTCAGTTGTTAATTTTCGTTAAGTTAAGAGTCAGATCCAGCAGGTTCTGTTTTCAGTTCGGTTGGGTTAGTGGCATATTTATCGAGGATGTTTCAAGAGAATATGTTAGTGGCTAAAGTATGCTGAAAATATGTTTACCACAGTGGTTATAACTAAAATTTGGGGTATACAAAAGATAGACTGCTCAGACGTATAATCGAACCAAGATTGCCAACAGTATTTTAAAGACCGAAATGACGCAAGTTTGTAAGAGCTAACAGTCTGATTTAACTGATTTGGTAGTCTACCCATAGGGAGATTATAAAAACAGTTTATATAACTAGGCCATAAAGGGATACGTTTCTCAGGAGAGATTTTACTACACGAGAATTTGCTTTCATTGCAATCTATTTAATTAAGAAGCAACCCTCGTAACTCGTCAGATAGACCAAAAACTAAAACAAAATAAGAAAGTGAAATTGCCCAAACATCCACTAAAAGCACAATTACAGTAGGTGAAACAGGCTTTATTTCAGTTTCACCAATGCTAATATTTGGTTTCATTTCGCATTGTGTTGGCATTACATGCATGTTTTAATGCATATGCCAAAAAATCACTCGACCTACAATGATTAAATCTAAATAGGAAGCGTGGGGATAATGTAAATTGTGCGTAAAATCAAACTTGAGAGGTCAATGAGGAAAAAATATATTAACGCAGCCAGCGTCCAGAGACACAACAGCCATCCCCGGGCGCGTGGAGCAGCGCGAGTGATGTCACTGGTGCGTCCCAGAGCGCGCTGCTTTGACGCTCGGGGTGGCGCAGGCGGCGGCGGAAATATCAACGGAGGGTTTTAATCCTCCCTGCAGCGCGGCGAGGCGGGCGGCGGGCGGGGCGGGGCGGGCGGGGCGGGCGGGCGGGGCGGGGCGGGCGGCGGGCGGGCGGGGCGGGCGGGCGGGCGGGCGGGCGGGCGGGCGGGCGGGCGGGGCGGGGCGGGCGGGCGGGCGGGGCGGGCGGCGGGGCGGGCGGGGCGGGCGGGCGGGCGGGGCGGGCGGGCGGGCGGGCGGGCAGGGCGGGCGGGCGGGCGGGCGGGCGGGCGGGCGGGCGGGCGGGCGGGCGGGCGGGCGGGGCGGGCGGGCGGGCATGGCGGGCGGGCGGGCGTGGCAGGGCGGGCGTGGCGGGCGGGGCGGGGCGGCGGGCGGGGCGGGGCGGGCAGGGCGGGGCGGGGCGGGGCGGGGCGGGGCGGGGGGCGGGGGGAATGAAGGCGGGCGGAGAGGGGATGGGAAGGATGCAATGCGACGCTTTGGCGCTCGGAATGGTAGAGACGGCGGAGGCAGCGGAGGTGGAGGCGGAAATATCAACTCTGGGTTTTAATTCTCCGTGCTACATAGCTTTGCTCTGCAGTAGTAAGGGAAGGTAGGGAGAGCAAGACAGGAGACTGGGAGGGGGGAATGTAGATAGGTGGCAAAGGATATGGAGGTGGTAGTGGCGGGAGAATGGAATGGAAAGAGAAGATATAAAATGGGAGGAGAAGAAGTGCCATTGGAAGAGTAATGATGGAAAGTAAATGTGAGGAGTAGAAAAAGCGGAATAAATTGAAAAAGGAAGAAGTAAAGGAAGGGAGTTTGAAGAGTACACGAAGAATAGAAAACAAAGTTTGAGGGAACTAATTGAAAAGAGGAAACTAGTTAAGGAGTGATAACAAGAAGGAAATAACTGGAAGAACGAGAAGACCGGAGGGGGAAGGAGGGCACTCAGAATAGGCTAAGTAGGGAACGTGGTAATAGGAAGCCAAGTAGATGGAACCTTCCATAACTGAAGAGTTCGGAAAAAGGGGTGGGTGAGAAAAGGACGGGAGGGGACGGGGTGACGAGAAGTATGTGGGGCGGTTGGGACCATCGAGGAATTATATGGGTCATGGCAGGGAAAGGGGGCTTGGGCCTCGACAGGGGCCAGGGGGTGGGGAGGGGATGGGGAGGGAAGGGCGTCATAGGTCTGCGCTGGGGAGGCGCCTACAGGAAGGAGCGGCATGGCGTAATAATCCTGGTATTCATTTGTCTCGATCGATGGAAACCGCGTGGGTAGGGAGAAGCGGGGAGAGACGGGACCAAAGAGGAGAGGAAGGGTGGGGTGGGGGGAGTGGGTGACACTGGGCAAGGCGGCACAGATCTGCGAGGAGCGTTTCGCAGGACTATTGTTACAGAGTTTGTGGTGTTTGGATTGTGGGTGGGTGCATAGAGATTTTCCAGAAGGGATCTTTGATAAAACGAGTGAGAAACTATATGCAAAGATTGACGAATGTGTATATATTTATGTTCTATCAAAACAATTAGATATTGACCGGTATTCATTATTTCCGTATGTGTGTTTCTCAAACCTGACAGTAGAACACTATAATTTACATACAAATAAAGATATAATTTATACATTGATGCAATATAACTTAAAATTGTTTTTAAATTGCAATAACAATAATAACAACAATACTTCTACATTTACCTGAATAAATATGCATTAGTAATATGAAAACACTCTGAAATACCTAACGAACTTCAAGTTTCTATAGTTCAATCGTCTACTGTAAAAGAGTTTCTTTCATGTAGAACAACGAAAAGTAAATATGTTAGCAAAAATTGTTCAAAGAAACAAAGAAAACAAAGAAACAAAAAAAAACAAAGAAAAACTGCTGCAAGTTCACAAAAACTCAGGTACTAGAACTGATAAAGTATGTTTGAATGAAAGTGAAATGAATGTCCTTGAACATTTAATTTACATTCTAGAATTTTGTAATACTGAAAATATTTACTTTCGGGGATGATTGCAATCGGTATTGAAATAGCTACCACGACAAGGTCGACATTATTTTAAAGTGTAGGAAAATTTAGCATTAAATTATTATAATCATCAACTGGTTAATTTTCTTAAACCTCCATTTTGAAGCAAAATAAAATAAGAAATATTAAAAAGATGAACTGAGGGGATATGAATAAGGTACATTTGTACTTTTGAAAAATCTTCCATAAAGATCTTGGTTTTCTGACAGTTCCTGTCCTTTTTGTTTTGTTACATATTATACTAAACAATTAGCTTCGAAACAAAATAATCCTCTTCTTCGGACAACGTTTTTCAAATTTCATTTTGTTCTGATATTTCGAAACATTTTTTGACCTATCAGATTCGAGTTCATCCCTGCATCTATTCGTGACATTCTGTTTTCCTACGTATCTTTCTTTTCTGGCATAATATTTGCGTTCTTACCAGAAGTTGAGTACACTTGCTTAGTTCTCGCAAGTTTTTCCTTCGTGCAATACTATCATAGGTTAGAATCAATTGTTAAAATAGAATGTTTCTCACGTAACCGGTGACTTAATGTAAATTATCTCTAATGACTAAGAGAAGCACATAAAACATTGTTGTACAAAATCATCACTTCACAGAAAATTGTCACTTGCATAGTTATTGTCTGTCATGCTTTTGTTATTCAAAGGCATATAACGCATTTTTTAAGGTAATGGAGGGAAACAAAAGTGGAGATGCAATAGTACCATTTCCTTTAAGTGGAGGTGGCAAAGGTAACAAGAGTGCAATTATCATGCCTGAGCTCACACAGTGGAAGAAAACTCCAGCATTGTAGAAGCGTTTAATAGGGGTAATTTCATGACAGAAAGAGCAAAAGAATAGCGAGAATGGCAGCAGAAAAAAAAATAATGGTGCATTTAAACTGATTTAACGCTTACTTTTCCAAGCGTTTTACAACCGAATTGAATGTCAAAATTCTAAACGCGTGTGAATAATCGAGTTAGTGCAGGTATGTTGTCTACATTTAAACTCATATTTTGCAAAATTATATAATGTTAAAAAGAATGAGTTTAACTAAACCAAAGATGCACACAGAAATTAAATACTCAAAAAGGTAAAAAATTGTAATAAATGTTCAGCAACCAGTGTATTTCAGTATATTCAGAAAACAGAATTTTATTTATATTCTTTTAAATTGTATTTTATGTGAAAAACAGTTAAAATCTGTGCGTGACGTGCCACGGAGAGAAGCGTATTCTGTGCAAGTTTTCTTAATTCTGGGATCCCTGTCCTAAGCCAAATGCAAGTTGGAGTCCTTCTGATTGCAGAAAGAAATGAGCGTTTTTGTCAACAATTGTTAATAAAAACATTTGCTCCGAAGTATAAAAACATCTTTTCAACCGCATACCAGCAACAGACTTATCCCACATAAGATGTGATTGTGAAGGAATATTTTTCCTTCCGAGACAACTGGGAGAACGATTAACACTGGACAAAAATAATTTTTTTTGAATATTTCTTTCGATTTATAAGTGAAATATTACTAATTTTGGGTTGAGGAAAACTAATATTTTTTTGATTGATAGGCATATGAAAAAAATTGATTGATTTATTGTTAGTGATACCAGGCGCGTCAACTACTGAGATCATTAGTCCCGTAAGTGTAATGCATGTTTTTCCATTAGGAGTTAGCAATAATCTTCCCCCACTGGATGGCGGAATCCGGCGCCGACCTACAGTCGACTAGCCGAGTTTTCCCCAACCAGGTATCTCCAACCAGTGGGTCAAGTTCTAAGACCCCGACCGGCCTTTCGGTATGTGTGGGAGTGTAGTGCATGTTAGTGAAAGTGTTTTAAGGGGTGAGGATAGGACAAGGAAGAAGGAAGATCGCGCGCGGTCCGTTTGTAATGGTACTACTCCGGCATTCGCCTGGTGGTGTTAGGAAGAAACACGAAAAAGTACCGATCAGAGCAGCCGGCCGCTAGAATTTTCGTTCAGACAACGACTGAACTCGACCTAGCTGAAAAGCTAGTGTCGAAAATCCTGCCACCGCCGGGACTGCGAACCTAGGACGTCCCGGTCAGAGGCACTGCAATGACATCAGTTGATGCACTGAGCCACCACTCCCGGCCGGCAAAAATTTGTTAGCTCTGTTTACGTGATATTCAATAGATGGAAATATTTCATTTAACAGATTAAGAAAAAGGTTTTGCTTAACGTGAGTTTCGCTCCTATAAGTTCCTGAGCGTCTCTACGAACAGACTCGCAGCAATTCTCTAGCATTGCTTCGTTTCATACGACCCTCATATTTTTCTCTGATGTTTTCACTCAGACCGTTTTCTCCAATCACATTTAGGCGGGAATTTCAAATTTGTATACCGAAACTTTTTTTTCACTTCTGTCCACATTGTATAAACATTCCGTCCACATTGTTAAAACAAATATGTTATAGAATGTTATAAGACCTGTTTTAGGTGAAAATATCGACACAGTAATCCAACGTTATCACGTCGAAAATAAATTTGAAAATTTTATTTATATATGAATTTGGCGTGAAAATTCGTTGACAAAAATACTTTGAAATTAAATTGTTTCTCCATCTCTGCAATTATTTAAGCCTGACACACGCAATAGATGAGAAAAAATAAAATATGTAAAGCACGATTCTCGTGGTATCTCTGCAACAGATTGCCCTAGGAGGCTAATATTTTGTGAACGCACGTTATTTTGTGTTGTTTTTTTTTTTCATATGAAAATCGCGATTATCGATTTGGTTTGGGTGCACTTTTCACCGCCTTATTGGGCTATACACTTTAGTGTTTTAAGATCTTAAGAAGGGGAAAAAACCATTTCCTCAAAAGATCAGGGAAATTGGACGAAAACCCTGATCGAGATGGGAGTCATTCAGTGATCTACATTGTGTTTCTTAGCGCCACAGCGCTAATGTAAAACTGCATATAAACATTTTTTTTAAGAAGTAGTCACGAATAATATAAAAATCTTAGTAACGGTAGTTAAGCGTTTAAAGTAGGCCTATGGTCCTATGTGATAACACTCAACTGACTGACATCAACACAAGAGACAAAAATAACGACACTACCGGCATTCGAACATAGGCGTCCTCCGTGTACGGCGATGTACACAGGAGTCCTCCAGGTGCGGCTATTACACGTCGCAGCTGGTCGTTTCGAAATGACAAGGGCGTGTAGCTTGAGGCAGCAGCGTTTGCTTGCGGAGGAGGATGTCGCCTCCGCCCCCAGGGCGCGGCCACGTGTGCCTTGGGCTTAGGACGCCGCGCGGGAGCACCTGCGTCCACATCTTTTTAGACGACTCCCCCCTCTCCCCCCTCCACCTCCCTCCCCACCCCCTCCCCCCCCCCTCCCCACCTCCCTCCCCACCTCCCTCCCCACCTCCCTCTCCACCTCCCTCCCCACCTCCCTCCCCACCTCCCTCCCCACCTCCCTCTCCACCCCCTCCCCACCTCCCTCCCACCTCGTCCTCCCACCTCCCCCACCTCCCTCCCCCCCTCCCTCCCCCACCTCCCTCCCCACCTCCCTCCTCCACCTCCCTCTCCACCTCCCTCTCCCCTCCCCACCTCCCTCCCCACCTCCTTCTGCACCCATTTCATCCCCCTCTGCATCTCCCTCTCCAACAACGCTCTACTCCTTCGGTTCAAATGTTTTCTTTGTAAAACTTTTCTGTGAAAATGATCTTAAAATTGTGTATATTCATAAACACACGAGAAAAAACGTTTTCTCACGGATGGCACTAAATTTTTCAATATAAATTTGCGTTTGACTATGCATATTTGTTCCGTTATATTCTTAAAGATTTCTTTCAATTCTATTAATAAAGGGAGAATAATTTGAGAAAGTGTGAAGAAAGAATGTTGTTTTGTCACTGATAGGTGATAGCTGGGAAGACTGTGAAGCAAAATTAAAAAGGTAGCCTGGACTAAAAATAATAGAAAACTCACTTGTGTAGGTCATTCTGTAGCACCACTAGTTGTATTTTGATACATACGAAGAAAAAGTAAAGAAATATTTTGAAGCCGTTTTTGAGCAAAAATGTCGAAAAACTTCCTATATTTTACACAAAACTAGCCATACTTTCGAAAATTTTTACATAACTTTATTTAAAAACCTATCTTTAAAGATAATATGTCATTGAGAAAAAAGTATCAAATTTTAATTCTGTAATTGAAGAAAAGCGCTGAAAATTTTTTAACATTTGCAAGTTTCAAAAACAATGTTTTCACCATTTTAAAATGTTCTTTATGCTAACCTCGAATTTAATAAAAAAATTCAAGAATTTTCAAGTCATTTTCAAGAATTTTTTTAAAACATTGTGAATTAATATGCAGTATCTCTAAAAATCAAAATCTGCGTTTCAAACTCGCAGGTGTTCGTTCAGATTGATAGGTGAATATCAATTTTGGAGAAAATCATATGAACGATTCAGGCGCTAGCATTGAGCACACACGGACAGACAGACGTGTTACCTTCAATCGATTTTCCGGTATCAAGGACTCACAAAACGTGAAATCTGACTTCGCAACGCTTACAGTAAGTTATTAATTAATACATTTAACCTAATTTATCCACATTCGTGTGGGAAGACAGTTACACCATCTCAATATCGACAATGCATTCTATCGTAAGACAATGTTTTGTAAGCAGTTTTGGAAGTTTACTTTTTCTTTAATAATATTTAAAGGACAATTTCGAAATTAATTTTTGCATAAATAACACTGTTCGATAACAGAATCCCATTAATACGAGTCTGCATACAATTTTGAATCACTCTGTATTAAAAAAATTCAATGATGTCGATCTCAATAAAATTATCTGGTGAGGGAATGTTCTGAAGAGCGCGGATTAAAATTTTGCATTAGTCATCAGTATTTTCAACATGAGAATGTGGCATGTTTTCCAGCAACCTAATATTGTTCTATTAATATTTTTTCCTCAGACCCTGTATACTTGAAAGAGCAATTCTTAGTTTAATGAAAATTATAAAATTATTTATTAGTTTTCTTAGGTACTGTTCCAAAATGACCGGTGTCTCATTACAAAAAAATTTGGGGACCCTAGAATTGTCTGGCTGTTTTAAAGGTATGTCGTACATTCATCCTCCAGAGGACGCAGATGTTCCCTAAATTCAGTCAAACCAATTAAGAGAAACATACGTCTCATTCTGAAGTTCTCAGATTGTAACAGTCGGGCTATTGCGTTGGACAACGCAACAGAGTAGTTCCAGTAAGGCAGAAACGGAGAACCGGAAGGGTCAGACATACGAGAACATTGGCACAAGGGAGGGGGTGAGCAATGGTCTATCTTGTTGGTAGATCCTCGAGCTCCGTACTGCGCAATTGATGGCTCGTTGCAACACCGCACACAGTAATAGGTCGAGGGGGAAGAGAAGTCCAGTGCCATGTTTTGCCAGAAATTGAGGGGATATTGTGGGTAATTTCTAGAAAATAAAACAAAGACCTTCCCGTGGAATGAAAATATAAGCTTGTCGTATTATCAAAATTCAAACATAAAGCCGAAATATTTTACAGTATATGCAACATGTTTATATATGGAGTCAGAATAAAAAAATGATCCCCAAATATTTTTCCAAGTGAGGATTAAAAAATTTCTAAGATATTTATTGGGAATATAAAATACCTATATAGAAAAATTGAAAGTTGAGGAAGAAATAAATATGTGTTTCTTAATGGTGTGATATTGGCTACGAAAAATTATTTTATTTTCAATGTGGCATTTTTTTCATGCAATTGTATTTTGGTGTTTAAAATGTCACCTGATATTTAAGGGACTTTTTATACTCAATGTTTATTCCATGCTAAATGCATTATACCATGATTCGAATAATCCAATTCTTCTATGTCAAACTAAATAGGATCCACTGTATTTCAGAGAATATTCTACGAGAATTATTTAATATTTCTGTGCGATTTTCATGCTGAAGTATTCTTTCACACCTGAAACATTATGGCGCAAGTAGCTTAAAATTGTAATGTCACTAATAAAGTTTTACGACTTCTGAAATCCCACAGCGTTTTTACAGAGGGTTAATCAGTTGTATTCTTAAAAAATATGGAAAATTCTTGGAACTAATGTAAGGGTGTACAAACCTCATCCATGAATTTTCTTGAGCATAAGAGATTTGCATTCTTGAAGGGAAGCAGCACATTTCGGAATATAGCAAATGCACATTCTGAGTTAAAGCGAGAGCGTGCATAGAGAGGCAAAGGCAGTAATGTTCTCGGAATATGAACCAATTAATTCCGACGGAACGAGGCGAGAAGTCGCAAAGTGCGGGTGCTTTTGCGTAGCCTTTTGAAACTGCTTTTAAGGCTGACGCGCTACTTTCCAGAGACACGATTTCTCAAAGCAAAAAGAAAAAGATTTAGAGTAGACATTAGATGATGAAATGAATGGAATGCAATTCTAGCAATCTGAAACAAATTGATGTTATATGTGCTGGAAAATAATGCTATCTTCTTCTACATGTTCTTCTTCCTCCTTTACTCCTTCCTCTGTATCTCTTCGTCTGGTGTATCTTATTCTTCTTACGGAGTACTTATGTACATGATCTTGGTAATATGGTACATGGTAATTGAAATAATATATTTTAATATTAAGTGGTAAAAAGTTATAGTGATGGTGGAATAATGTTGCTCAGTTTAGTTTAGTTTGGTCAAAAACAGTAAAAACTGTATATGGCGTAAGGGGGACAAGAATATTTGCTCACGTGTTCTTGATATCCCATCCCGACATTTTAATGATAAATAGTTGATAGTTAAAATAATAAAATAATAATAATAATAATAATAATAATAATAATAATAATAATAATAATATTTAAAAGATAGGGAGATTATACACATTTGTAAAACTAGATATTTTCATTATAGAGTTCTGGAAAAACTATTTGCAACAATAAACGGACTGTAGATATGATTTATCTGCATTGCTAACAAAATAGTAACACATACTCAGCTCTGCACCTATCAGTACATGCCAAAAGAGACCTCAACAAAACGTGTGCATAGTGAAGCTACAGCGAAATATAATTTAAGGATATTATATATATATATATATATATATATATATATATATATATATATATATATATATGCAATTTATTTGTTTGAAATTCTCAGCGCTTCAGTCAAATTAAATGTTTTGCTCATTTAAGAGCTTTCGTCTCACAAATTAAATTATATTCATTGGCAGTTAATTTATTGACTCGCACCACTCTTGTGTTAAAATAAATATCACCATAAAATTATACACATTGTCCACTCTATTCTTCTTCCTCTAATGGTGAACTGAATTTTTGTTACAAATCCCATGATTATATTACTTTTACTTTCTCGTAAACATACTGTGACATACCAATATGTGACTGAATATGGTAGAATATTTATTATAAAATGGCGTGAAATCTAGGGGATAAATATATGTGAATATACTAGCATAGCAACGGTAAGCGAGCCGTCGTCAAGGTCAACATATTCATGCAGTGACAATCGCGGAGACGGCTAGTTAATTTTGTATAGAATTCAGGGATTGGCTGAAAAAGCAGTGACAGTCGTGAAGACGGCTAGTTCGTTTTACAAGAAATTTAGAGATTGGCTAGGTACGAAGGTACATCAAGTGTTATCTGCAAATAAACAATCGAAAAAATGGACCGAGCTTTGCAGGGCTGAAAGAATACGAGAGGCATTGATTCTGACTGATGCCGTGGGCTTGAACAGATCGTGCTCCAATTAATGTTATGAGTTTTTTGGGGGGACTTGTAAGCATCTACTAGGGAATGGATATTGAGAGAACATCGAATTTGAATACTAAGTGTGACAGTGGAGCTTAAAATATTTCAAGTGAACGAGTTGGAGGGACATTGAGGGCTTGGGCGAAGTTGTCAGTGATTGGACTGGAATGCTAGCAGCAAATAGTTTATTGATCTGATGAACGGTGATTGAAGTGTGCTTCCGAGAAAGAAGAGAGAAGATGGTGCCTGGACCTGAGGAAGGCGGCGTCGGAGATGAATAAAGACGGTCCAAAAGCGCGCAAAGATATTATAAGGTTGGAACCGGTCATGACAAAGGTTTAATTTTATATTGGTTAAAATTATACTATACTAAAATTGTTTAATACATTTCCATGTTTTTGTGAAATGAATACATGATTTTCGTTGAGACAATTCAAGCAATGAAGTAGCAAGATATAAATATATTTGCTTTTCAGGTTCCTCGACCACTCTGTATAGATGGCAGATCGGATAAACATCTATTAGCAAACAATAGTAATTATTTCTATAATACCTATCGACCCAGGTAGTTTGTTTTAAATATATTCAGTTTATTTCAATATGACGGCCCAACGTGGGGCGAATTTCGTCACAATTTATGACAAATTGCAGCTTATTTCAATACGTATAGGAGTAACTCGTATCCATACGTACAGGATTACGTATGCTGCGTCAAATCCATTTCGAGATTTCAACGCAAATATTCGTTTCAAACGTCCGTCCGTGCGTCCATCTGCCGTCAGTCTGCCCGTGAACAATGCTATCCCCTAATTCACACGTACGATCTTTTCCAAATTGAAGAAAACCCGGTCGATCTGCCTCTTGTTGAAGCTTTGAAATTTTGAAAGGTATTCTTTAAAATTTCGAGATACATTACATTTAGTCCCCCAGACATTCAAAATTTTCTCAAAAACGGTCCAATTCTTTTATTTAAATTTCTTGTAAGAATAGAGTATATTACACTTATAAAGGTAATAGGTCTGATTTTCGCTGTAAACTCTAAATATTTGAAAATTAAAATTTAATTCCACTTATAAAATTGAAGATACAGATTTGTCCTTTAAATGAAATTTATTTTCCATAGATAGTTGTTTCATTAAGGTCAATTATATATTTTTTTAAATTTTAGTATTTTCGTGCAATATTTGCGATTTTAAAAAATAAAAAAGATTTTTTGAAAAATAGCACCAACTTTTTTCTTGAAATTTTGGTAGGGGTAGTATCAAATTCACCCTATCCGATGATATGAAAGCCATGTTGCTCTATTCTTTTGTTTTTTCAAAAATTACAAAAATTTAATTTTTATGGCGTCTCTCATGTTGGTAATATTTACATTACAAGCAACTTCTTCACATTATTATATTTATGAGTACATGTGCTTTAAATAATGTCAAATGAGGTTTCTCGAAGACACAAAAGTTTTCTGTAAAAATGTGCTCTAAATTCCGCATTTTCAGAAACGCACAAACGCCATTTTCTCAAAAATGCCAAATTTTTTCTTTAAATTTGTTCAATGAATAGTACTAATTGTACTGTTTAATAGGACGTAAAGTTCATTTTGGCATATTCTTTTGTTTTTTCAATAATTACACAATAGTATTTTTTTAAATATGTATCACGCCGTTCATATGCACATTTCCATCGCTTTCTTTACATTATTGTATTTATGAGTAGATGTGCTTTAAATGACTTTAATTGAAGATTTTCGAAATCTTAATAGATTCCTGTGAAAAAGAGCTTCACATTCTCATATAGTAGCCCTTAATCGCGATTTTATTAAAAAAGGCTACAGGTTAAAATTTGTATTTAGGACGTGCTTTTATTGTTATTTAAGTGTTATTGTTGAAGTAATATTTCTGATTTTCGAAATCTTAATAGATTCCTGTGAAAAAGAGCTTCACATTCTCATATAGTAGCCCTTAATCGCGATTTTATTAAAAAAGGCTACAGGTTTTTCAATGAAAATTTGTATTTAGGACGTGCTTTTATTGTTCTTTAAGTGTTATTGTTGAAGTAATATTTCTGTTCTGCTATTAAGAAAACGAAAAGTTGAGAAAATGTCCAGAAAATGTACTTGTGCGACGATAGATGGCAACTGGCCAGAGAATGGAGCAGGGCCTTCAAGCCAGTCCGCAGCAATGAAATTAGAAAAATTTGGTACGAGAAAGTCTGTGTCATTCTGTATCACCTCTAGTTCACGATTTTTTTCATTTTAGTACAATAAGTTGTTCTCAAGTTCTCTAAAGTCAGTCATTGACACATAATGTAGCTTTTTTGTATTTTTTACTAATACTTCACTTTTAGTCATTGACAATCCTGTGAATTATTCATTTTACTTTTGTACAAAGGAACAAATTTAAACATTCGGACACAAAATGGGCCTGCGGAGCACCTCGGCACTTTTAATTACAAAACCAGCAATGCGGAGATAAGTCCAAAAGCTGCATGCATGGTAGATGTTGAGGAGTGTTTCTCCTCCAAAAAATAAATACATTACATACAAGTGTAGGAATAATGTGACAGTAGTTCCGTGAACGTGTGGTAAAACGGGTTGTTCGAGCCTGGGAGTAGCCAAAAGGTGTATAATATGCCAAAAATGCCTAATAAATCTAATAAAAAATGTTTTAAAATGTTTATAAGCGCTGCCGTACTTTTCCCCCGATTGTGATAAAAATGGGTGAATCTATTGCTTGCTCTTGCACAACAAATATAGGCAAAGTACAACGGGAATGTGTCTACATCGCATATAGACGCGCAAAGCTCTTGATCTTTGCGTTTACGCTAATTGAAGCGCCCCTGAACACAAGCTCTTTGCTGCCCCAAGTACTCAAGAACTAAGCGCGTCTTCGCAGGGTATTCTGCCCCCGCGATTGTGAAATATCGGCCACAATTATTTCTTGAATTATATATATCTGGTACAAGCAAATCAAATTTCTCGAAGGAAGTGTCACAGCAAATACATGCTCAAACTGGAGGGAGAATGTTTTAACAATAGGATACTTGACAAGAACGTCCAAACAAGAACATATAATAGCTTCAAACACGCAAGAAAGTCTTTCATCTATTAAAATGTTGAAAAGCGTAGCGTAAACCGGGATTTTCACCATGATTAACCATCATGTGGCCAGTAGCATGTGAAGTGTAATACGTGTTCATTGCGTTGTCGAAGCATTGCCGGTACACTAGTGAATGCTAAAAATTAACACACAACTCATCAAGCCTATAACAGGACAAAGATCAAGGACTCACTTCAAGGTAGTCAGCGTGTTAATGCTCTAGTTTGCAAAACAAGTTATGCTATCAAACTTCGGAAATCGTGTGTGTTCAGAATGGTTCCATTACGCCAGTCGAAGTTAAATTGTCTCAATAAGTTAGGATAAGACATGAGAGCAGTTTGTAGAACAGATTGTTGCTCTTTCAAGTCCGGATACTTCTCCTGAAAAACAAAAACAAATAATTTTCGGAATTATATTTCTCTGACATAGAGCAATTAAACCTTCTGACTTATATTTTCCATCATCAGAGCCCAACATTCATTGAATGCAATCTAAACAACCTGAAATGCAAACTACCCTCATTCTGGAGAAAACCACATTTTTAATATCTCGGAAAAGAGTTTCATCGTTAGGCAATTAGCTTGTCGGAGTTCCGGAAATGAAAGACGCAGCAATGTGCCTCATAGAAAAGTGTAAACAGATCGCTGAGGGCGGGCGGGGCGCAGAGAAAGCGGGAATACACTCGAGGGGGAGGAGATCGGCGTGCAGAGTAAGCACGAGACTTTAGGGCCCTGGGGGGCAGGGAGCGGGTGGCGGGGGGGGGCAGGGGACGACAAGTGGAGCGAGCGACGAGGTGCTGCGCAGTGGGCCTGTATTCGAGTCGACTTCTGCAGGAAACGAAAAGTAACATAAATTTTAACAATGATACATAATGCTTTATTTACCATTTGAACTATGTAAATGAGTATAAACAACCTGTAACAACTATTGTACTACAGCTTCCGGGTCAATGACCCCCATCTCGATCAGGTTTTTCGTCCAGTTTCCCTGATCCATTGAGCAAATGCTGAGATGGCCCCTTGTTTTGCTTCTGGACATAAATGTAACTTCATTTCCTGTGCACGTCTTCTAGAATTCAGTGGGAAATACATTTATTCAAAATATCGTTTCCATGTTGTCGCGGCAGGAAGTAATAAGAGCTAAAATTTATTGCTTAATTATCTTTGAAAATATATTTTATTACATTTGTTTTTAAATAAATTAGTGTAGGGATCACAGAATTTTGAAAATGTGCACACAATTCACTTTTCCCCATAGCACGTCATACGCAGTTTTTAACTGTTTTTTTTTGACGTAAAATAAAAATAAATAAAAAAACCCAAGTCGTAAGTTGAAAAAAAAATATAACTCACCATTCGTTTTTTGTCTACATGTTATTGTGAATCATTTTCACTGAAATTACGGTATTTTGTTCGAGTTTTTGGTTTTTGTTTCTTGTATACATAAGGCTTTTTGGTTAAAGTGTTTTTTATAAAGCTAGATTTTTGAAAGCGTTTATTCAAGTCATACTTCTTGAATTGAATATTTTTTAATACTACCTAACTTTTTACAAGCGTACTTTGATATGAGTTTTCTTTAAAAAATTCCATTTTACAGCAGTTTATGTATTCATGAATAAACTCTTAACATATTGTTTAATAGTAATATAGTACATTTTTTGTTTTATTAAATTTAATTTAACACTAACAATAAATGAACGTATACGATACTAAAAACCTTTTGTGAAACAAAACATTTGAGTTGCATGATTGACATAAGAGACTAAAATGATAGATTTTATTGAATATAACATGATATATCTCATTAAGACAAAAATAAACAAAATTGTTAGAGTAATTGAAATACTATTTCGTACTTACATAATGAAACACATATAAAAATTATTTGTGAACACCCTGAAAAGCAGGATGAAACCACAGGAAGAATTTTAAAAACTATTTCATCTTTTAGTTTCTGGGTCAATGACCTCCATCTCGAACAGGTTTTTTGTCCAGTTTCCCTGATCCTTTGAGCAAATGCTGAGATGGCTCCTTGTTTTCCTTCTGGACATACATGTACCTTCATTATCTGTGGAAGTTATCTAGAATTCGGTGGGAAATATACATATTTATTCAAGTTATCGTTCTCCATGTTGTCGCGGCAGGAAGTGTTCTACCTTCACGAAACACATGATCAAGAATAAGAGCCCAAATGTATTAGTGATTCACCATTAATACAGATTTTATTTATATCGGAGCGAATATTTTGTTAAGAATCTTTGCAATAAACGCTCATTTTCTTTCTGTATTAAAATTCAAGTAGTATATGGTTTAGGGTAGGGATTACAGAATTATGAAAACATGCACAGGATTTACTTCTCCTCGTAGCACGTCTCACACAGTTTTTAACCGTTTTTGACGTAAAATAAATAAATCTTACATCCTTAAATTTCTTCAACAAATACTTCGTTGTCTGTTTTAAAAAAGGTTTTAGTTCCTTATCCATAGTTAATGATACGAAATATTTGGCTAGATCAAACAATAAGAAGACAAAAATGATCCACATTTAACGCCGAATTTTGATTCACGGCTTGAAAATTTTAATGCAGAACTTCCTGAGAAATGTAACTATGTAAACTTTGAACTATTCTTTTTCCATGGTACATGAGAGAAACGTTTGATGAAACACTCTTCAGTTGCTGTTACAAAATATTATCTTGCGTCGGTAAGAAGTACCCGGAACCTCATCCTTTTCCCTTCATATCAGGTCGTCAGATATCGTCACCTTTCCATTCGCTCTCAGTCCTGTCAGGCCGAAAAACATGGCGTGCCAAATGTCGTGGCTCTACTCAAGACAGCCGAATACAAGTCTTAAAAACAACCAAAGGTGCTCCACTAGCACATACTTTTTCGCATCCTTTAACTTTCTATATCTCCGCAAATTCAGAGTGTTCACCGAAAATTAGACTTGCGCCCTTATTTTTACGCATCCTCTGTTCCATCTATAGAAAAAAATTCAGGGCAAAACTTGTTATAGGTTTTTAGGATTATTTTTATAATTACCATGGACGTCAAACACAAATTAGGCGAACACTATTCGTTTTACTAGTAATTAAACATAACTTATTTGAAGATATGAATTTTTAGAACAAATTGTATGACAAAAAATCTCTCATCAATATTTTACTTTTGCAAGGTTAAAAGTTTAGAATTTTCAAACATTCAGAGTTCTCCGGAAATAGAACGATCACTAATTTTTTGTTGGTTCTTTGAGAAAGACTTGAAAGAAATAGTGCAGCAACAGCACGTACATTCTCATGACATTGTTAACGAATATGTAATATTATAATATAACTATTTTTTTCATACCCTTCAACTACCCTTTGAAAAATTCTTAAAAAACCGAAGCGTGAAACCGGGAGCGGTTCCTCAGTGCATCAACTGATGTCACTGCAGCGCCTCTGACCGGGAGGTCCTAGGTTCGAGTTCTGATGGCGGCAGGATTTTCGTTTTAATTTAGCGGCCAGCTGCTCTGATCGGCAGTTTTCCGGGGTTTCTCCGATCAACACCAGGCGAATGCCGGGGCCCTAACAAACGGGCCACGGACCACGAGCGATCTTTCCTTCCTCTTCCTTGTCCTATCCTCTCCCCTTACTCACACACACTTACACTAACATGCACTACACTACCACATATTCCGGGAGGCCGGTCGGGAGCTTAGTGCTTGTCCCGGCTGGGGCGGTGTCCCGCTGGTGGGAGAGTCCTGGTTAGGGGGAAACCCCACTAGCCGACGGTACGTCCAAACCCATCCAGCGGGGGAAGATCGCCGCGCATATCCCGAGAAAAACACGCACTACACTAACGGGACTAATGGCCAACGCAGTTGACGTGTCCGGAAACACGAAAAAATCAAATGAAATCAAACGAAACGTGAAAAATACATCCATTTTTTAAAATTCAAAGTTTTAAACGAAAACAGGTTTCTTCCATTGGATTCACTGCATTGGCGTTCCACATAAATACACCAACGACGCACGATGCGTATTTTAATCGTAAATAAAATTATTAGTTTATGTTAACGCCAACAAAAGGCAGCCGTCATTATGGTCTTCCGTTATCAGAGCGGCTTTACTACAATGATTTGCAACAAACAACTATGACAACAATGAGTAGAGAGATAATATCATGATTCAATATAATATTTTTATATTTATCAAAATTACTCGGCTTTTACATGAAATTCTCTTCATTCCCACATCTTATTAAGCAAAGCAAATTCATCTATTCGTTTTCACATTGAACTCAATTAAAGGACGCAATATAAAATGAAATAATATAATAATTTGTAATTACAATTTACGATTGACCATTCCTATAATTGATGATTGTATTTATTTATTTATTTTACGTCAAAAAACAGTTGATACTGCGTATGACGTGCTATGGGAAGAAGTGAATTATGTACACATTTTTAAAATTCTGTGATCCCTACACGAAGTCATATACTACATGAATTCTGAAAATTAAATTGTTGATTGAAAATTCCGAAGATGATTCTGAATCACTTAATTTGCAACTCGATCAGTTGAATTCTGCCTCGATGAATAGGAACAAAGAATTGGTGATATCCACGCCCAACTTATTTTACTGCTTCAGTCCAATAAGGGAAGCAAGGCAACACATACAAGATTCTTTGACGGACCACGTACCTTCATTAACTGTCGAAGAGTTATATAATTCATGGATTCCAATCATTCCCTGTATAGAAATAAACTAGTTGGTGGGTGGGTGATGTTATTCTTAGGAAGTTAAGCAACGTGTAGTTCCTGAACACACAATAAAACAACAATCATCGTTAAAATATACGAATCGAATGTTATTATTGAAAGATTATTGGATTGCTGTGTGCTGAAGGCAGCATTACTTTACATTTTTATTGCCAGTGGCAAAGCTGAAGGGTAATCTCAGTACACTGGCTATCAAAATGTATGTTAAATTAACTGTGCAGAAACGACAGCTTTCAGGAATCAATTATCGACGTTTTTGCTAAATGAAAAAACCAATAAATGGAGCTAATTTACAAAAACATGTTTTGATGAATGAGAAAACCGATGAATGGAGGTAATTTACAAAAAAATGTAAGATAAGATTTTCAGAATACCCAACTGCAAGACTAACTTCGTCAGTGGTTATTGCACTTGAAAGTTTAGGAAATAACTTGAAGGTAAGTTGTTCAAACTCGGTGTTTTAGACCTATGTCAAAAGTGTCGAAGGTCAAAACATTGGAAAATAGTATTGCATATAAAATGGCTGAATAAGTGTGTGTGTATTTCTAGAATAAAGATGTTACTCTAGCTGCTTCTAAAAAAAAGTGAAAAATAGTGTGTATAATGTGTAAAAATGTATATACTCGTATGTATGTAAAAAAATAAACATTTTGAAAGCAAATCTTCATTCTGTTAAATAAATTGAATTACAAACATCATTTGAAACAATCCATTCCTTTGAACATATCACAATTAATACAATTAACGTAAAAATGCATATACTCCTATGTATCTAAAAAAATAAACATTTTGAAAGCAAATCTTCATTCTGTTAAATAAATTGCTTTATAATATTGCAGACAAACATCATTTGAAACATTCCATTCCAGCTGCCCACAGAAGCAGTTCTTTGAACATATCACAATTAATGCTTTCTATTATGGTGCAATTGTGCTCATTTTTCTGCAAGTGATCAACAATAGCTTGGCCTCTAGTACCACGACCATGTAATTCAACAGACAGGTGGCACTTGTAACTTTTAGATACAATAGATGGCCTCAACAATGCAGCAACTACTAGTGAGTCACAAGCACCCCATCGTATGGGTTTCTTCTTCTTTTTTTGGTGTAGGCTTGTCTCCACTGTGTTAAGTAATTGTACTTGCGGCGTTGTCAGTTTGCCTAGCACTTCAAATCTCCATTCCTACAAGAAACAAAATGATGAATTTATTTTTTGTGACTGTGGAACACCAAGTAATGTGAAGCAGAATTGTTTAGTACACAAAAAAGACACAATTTAATAATTCTTACATTGACATTTGTAATTGTATTTAATCTGTGGCTAGTAATCAAAAGTGATACCTATAATAATTAATGGTTCTTCAGCAATAAAAATAAAGTTGCATAAATATAATACAAGCCAAAAATGACCAGCCAAAATAGTAAGTTTTACTTAATATGAATTAGGTTCTAATTACAACAGCGTAATATAAAGAAAATTTTTGTTTAGTCCAATTTTCTTCAAAAGCCTTACTACAATCATGAAAATGGTAATTTCTAGCCTTTTGGTTTTTAACATTAAAGAAGCTTTGGGATGTTGATGTTATTTATTTTTTCGCAATTTTCTAATAAGAAATAAAGTAGTACCAGAGATAGATGAGTTTCCAGAGATGCTTCCCATGGAACTAATGTTATTGGACATTGAATGGAAGACAGAACAATGTGAGCAGCTTCAGGATCGAAATAAAAGTTGAATTCAGCTGCTGATGTTGTGTTACCAATTCCTAAGATATGTAATTATTTTTATGAGTTTCTGTAATTTAGTACTTATAAGAGCAATCTTATTAATAAAAATAGTACTTACCCTTGAAGTTACCACCCATAATAAAAATATCTTTGAGATTTTTAACAAATTCTGAATATGTTCTTATTGCAATGGCGACATTTGTTAATGGACCAAGACAAATTAAAGTTATTTGTCCTAAAAAAATGAATTAATGATTACATAATGGAATTTTTTTGAATTGTTATATTATATATTTACCTACCTTTCTTTTCATTTGTAATTCTGTTGAGGTATTCAATTGCATTTTCTCTCTTTATCAATGATGTATCAGGCACGTCTGGAAAATCAGCATCTCCAAAACCATCATACCCAAAATATCCCGGAGAAATTTCCTCTGTAGAAACTGGTGTAATCAACGGCCCTTCAGCTCCCACGAACACTGGAATCTTTATTAATTTTCATAAGTTGAGATAATCAAATGTGTCTCATTTGTTATTGAAATGCGACATACATCCAAACGATTTGCGGCTTGTAGAGTGCGAAGAACGTTTATCTTCACGTTTTGAACAGCTGCGTTGCCAGAAACGCACGTCACGGCAAGAATATCAATTTCGTTGTTGGCGTCGCCCGCAAGGAGCAAGAGAAGGGCCATTGCATCATCCACTCCAGCGTCGCAATCGACAACGACTCTTATCTTCGAATTCATGCTTCAATGAACTATTCCCTACGAAATTAGAAAATGATTTTCAAGTAACGTAAGTATAGGCACTGTCAGTAAATTTAATGTTATGTATACTGACCGGCTGTCGTCGTTCCTTGGTGTAGCCCTCGGAAAGAATGACCTACAATAAGGTGCAACAAGTGGGAAGTGAGGTTTCGTTTCTGGTTCTCGTGATAGCGTCGGCCTTGGGAGGCACGCGGTTGCATCACTTTGCCTATCTCGTGTGGGCGCGTGATTACGGCACACGCGTAACCTGTTGTTAGTGATTGCTAGACCCTGAAATTTCACGCACTACAAACGTTTGGTACAGCCAGGATCCATGTTTTGTGAGTCCTTGATATCGAAAATTCGATTGACGGCAAAACTTCTTTCCGTCTGGTGTAGGTGAACAACACTAGCAACTTAAACCATGTGTAGGATTTTTCCCAAATTGAAGAAACCCCTGCCGATCTAGCCGGAGTAGAAGCTCTGCGATTTTCAAACATATAAATCAATTTTGGGGGTATTTTTCATGAAGTGCCAGGGACATTTTCAAATTTATCCCAAAAATTGCTCCAAGTGTTTCTTTAAATTTCTTGTAAGAATAGAATGAAACACGATCGTAAAGGTGGCATTGGTCCGATTTTCACTATTAACACTAAATTTTCGATAACTGCAAAAATTTGAAATTTTTACAGCGACTTCCTACAACTACAAAATTGAAAATAGAGGTTTTCTTCCGAATGAAATATGTTTTCCTTAATTATTTCTTTCATTGAAGTCATATACATTGTTTTGAAAATACTAGTAGTTTTCGCGTAAAATTGCCTGCAGTATGTGAAATTTACGAAAAAAAAAACAAAGACAAGATATTCTTAAAAAGGCTCCAAATATTTTCTTTGAACGTTTGTTAGGGATAGTGCTACATGTACTCTATGAAATGAAATAAATACCATATTGCTCTATTCGTTTGTTGCTTTTTTAAAAATTACAAAAACAATTTTTTTTGACGACTCTCACGCCGGTAATATTTACTTTAGTGGCTATTTGTTTACATTATTGCATTTACGAGTAAGTGTGCTTTAAAATTATGCCATATAAATTTCCTTGAAAACTAAAACTTTTTCTGTGAAAACGAGCTCAACATTACATGATTTGCCAAAATTTCATGTAATTTTGCTATTTTACAAATGCATTTTTGAAATACTCAAACTTTAATACGCTCATTTTAAGCGGTTGTATTATTGCATAAGCAATAATAACCCAGTTGCTTAAGGCCCCAAATCAGACTCCTAGGGATGACTCCGGTGCTTGAAACAATTATCGGGATAATGTTGACTCTTTTCATATTCCACTGTTTCTCAACGGGTTCAACCAGATTTGCATATTTACAGATTTTTTTCAGTGTATTTGCTTTGAATGTTGCCAGTATTTGGGACAGAAACATTAATAAACATGACATGTTTCAATTCACATACAATACATGTACATTATTTTACAACACTTTGCCAGATGACATTAAACGATTAAATTCGACAGAAAAGTTTAAATCCCAAGTGAAATCTTTTCTACTGCATAACTGTTTCTGTACAATTAGAGACTATACTGAGCATAACAAGAAAAGTGACATTAATTTTAACAATGATACATAATGCATTATTTACCATTTGGACTGTATAAATGAGTATAAACAACCTGTAACAACTATTTATTACTGACTTCCGGGTCAATGACCCCCATCTCGATCAGGTTTTTCGTCCAGTTTCCTGATCCATTGAGCAAATGCTGAGATGGCCCTTGTTTAACTTCAGGACATAAATGTAACTTCATTTCTGTGCACGTCTTCACAAATTCAGTGAATACAATTATTCAATTTATCGTTTCCATGTTGTCGCGGCAGGAAGTAATAAGAGCCAAAATTTGTGCTTATTTATCTTTGAAAACGTTTTATTACATAGGAGTTTTTGTTGTTTCTCCCTTTCAAAATTCAAAATTTATTGTATTTATCATGAAAATAGATTTTATTACATAGGAGTTTTGTTTTTCTCCCTTTCAAAATTCAAAATTTATTGCTTGTTTATCCTTGAACATAGATTTTATTGCATGGGAGTTTTTGTTTTTTTTCTCCCTTTCAAAAATTCAAAATTTAAGTAGTATATGAGTAAGTGTAGGGATCACAGAATTTTGAAAATGTGCACACAATTCACTTTTCCCCATAGCACGTCATACGCAGTTTTTAACTGTTTTTTACATATTAAAATAAATAAATAAATAAATAAATAAATAAATAAATGTTTCTCACTTATTAATCACAGCAAATCCGGTCTCTTGTGAATCACTGTCTGGTCTGTTAAGATAGTTCTACTATCAATAGCATATCTTCGTTCTCCAGAACACTCATAGGTTAATTGCCAAAATTACGGTGCCTTATTTTCAAGTCAGAAGACGACATTTCTGAGCCAACGGCAATGTAAAATTTTGGCCATGAATCATGTCGCTGTTTATGCTCAATTGCCTACCAAATGTGTACAACCCGAGGTAACATGATGAATTGATTCCACTGTTGGACAACCATGACGACGCAACTCATTCTGCACATTGCTATCTCCACAACAATTCGCTAAATAGTTGCGCGTTGGAATAACTAGATCCGAATAGCCAACATAAACCTTCAGTTTCTGGAAAGATCTTGCATCCTGATATAAGCCAGTAGTTCGATGCTTCAAATCGACATTTCAGCCAGCTCATCTCGTAGATGTCTTCCATGAAAGGCTTTAGCCATGCATAAATCTCTCTTTGGCAATCATTGCATGAGAAGTCACCAACATCCTGTCTCGACAGCTCTATCGAATATAGACATCTATTCACAAATTTGCTTTATGCAGTTTGATAACTGTTGCCGCAGGTGAAATACGTTCTCATACCCTTCCTTGCCAAACAAGTTGGTTTCAATGCCTGAGTCCTCTTCCACCCTTATTTCTCCAGAGTGTTATACGTTCGACTGCAGATTTTGGATGGTGCATGCGTGCTTTTGTCATTAAAACTCTTATTTTCTGTTGTAAGTTCTCAATGTCAGTTTTGCTCCACTTAATAATGCCAAATGAGTAGTTTAAGACTGGGACAGCATAGGTGTTAATAGCTTTTATGATATTTCTTCCATTCAACTTTGTTTTCAGGAGCTTTCGGGTTCTTCGGAAGAATTCCTCTGCAAGTTCATCTTTCATTTTACCTTGGTCAATGTGCCTTGTGTGTCTCACTCCCTGGTATCTGCACGTTTCCTCAGCAGACATCTCTTGTATCAACTGTTTATTTTCATTATCAAATGCTCCCTCTTGGAGCTTTCCTTTTACAATATTCAATGTTCGACATTTTAATAAACTCCATTTTGTACTGAAGCTAATTCACAATACTCAATAGTTGTTCAAGTTGAACTTTTAGTGAAACATATATCTTCAAATCATCCATATATAAAAGGTGATTTATGCGATATATCATTCTTGCTCCCAATTTAATTCCAAATCCACATTAGTGGAATTCAAGAGATTAGATAGCCAGTTCATACAGATGACAAACCAGAGGACTTAGTGAGTCTCCTTGAAAAATACCTCTTCACTTTTGATGATTGCACTCAGTTTGGATGTTGTCAACAGGAGTACTTAAGATAATTTTTGTTCGCCTGTTCGACATGTATTCCAAGGAACAACTTTTTTGTATCAAACTCATAGATCTGATGTTTCTATCAGCCAGTTATGTGGTACAGAATCAAAGTTTTGGAATGTCTGTATGAACAAGTTGCGATGTTTTGCATATGTGACCACTACAGATCTACAGATTGTTGTTTCTTTGCAACCCATGGAGCCTTTACTACAGCCTTTCTGTTGAACTACCAATAATATGCGTTTGTCTCTACAGTGGGTGTATATCCGTTGTGAAAGGCACGATGTAATGATTTTATACATCGTTGGCAAGCAAGAAATAGGGCGGTATATTGTTGGATCTTCTTGTTTTTGTGGGTCTTTGGATATCAGATATGTAATTCCCTGGGTAAGAAATTCTGGCATCTTATTTGGTTGTTGTATGACATCATTGATCAATTCAGCCACTGTGGTGAATTATAATCTTTTATACCAAAATTGTGAATTTATCTGGTCCTGGGCTTTCCAGTTCAATAAGTTCTTGATTACTTCACTGGCTTCTTCCAGTAGTAAATTCTTGGTAATGCATGCCCAGGTAAAGATGTTTCACGGCATTCTTCTCTTCTCAAAATCCAGCTCGCTCTCACATCACATTCCGCTGGATCGGAAAGTTGCTTACTCAAAATCATTCACCTGCTCTCGTGTTGGATACAATCCTTTGTAATTGCCTTCTTCCTTTCTTCCCAGGTTTCTGTAAAAATTCTTTCCAGATTTTTCAAACAAAATGTTATCTTTCCTCTATTTCTGCTGGTTTATATCTGGACCCAATCGATTTGTTAATACTGATGGTCTCTGTTTCCAAGCGTGTCAATGCACTGTTATTGCTGTCGTATTAGTTTCATCTCTTCGAGCATGCGTTTACCAATTCCTATTCATAATACGATCTGCCGGCTTCAGAAGTTTGGCGATCGAATACCGTGGCATAACTCATCATACGGGCAATATCACCTCTCAGTATTTCGATGTTCCTGACGAGACGCCTCTCCCAACGTGACACCATCCGGCCTCTTTGCTTTTTTCCTGACAGTTTTTCACAGTCTATTCCCAGA
This sequence comes from Teleogryllus oceanicus, assembly GCA_964035755.1. Taxonomy (NCBI): domain Eukaryota; kingdom Metazoa; phylum Arthropoda; class Insecta; order Orthoptera; family Gryllidae; genus Teleogryllus; species Teleogryllus oceanicus. The sequence continues at coordinate 184,547,766 of CAXIVR010000003.1, forward strand.
GATTTTATTACTACAACTGCAGCACAATATATAACAAGGTGGAGATATTGCAAGTTGTGCGCCATTTCAATTTCCTCTGGTAGTACCTCGCAGTTCATGATATCTAGAATACAAGCCATTCGTCTCGATGTATTGATCCTTGTTGTTACCTAAGTAACACTGGTCTCATAGTTGGGTTGGTCCCTTCAAATTGGAACATATTCATTCTCATTCCTATCTTCGAGTGATTCACTAGTCTTTCGTCTTCAGCTGTAGTTATATCATCACATTGTGGGACATTTTGGGACTCCGGGCGATTTCTGATTCACTAGGTTGTAAGTTCTCAACCTCATCGGTTCTATGGCTCGACCAACTTCCATTTTGTGGTCTGGGCCGTGTCTCAGGAATCAGTTTATTGCAGCCAAATCACTCGATACAAATTAGACACTCTGTTCAGTTACAGATCTTCAGAAACTCTGTTGAAATTCTCAAATAATTTCTGTCTGTATCAGTCACATTTGTAATGTCATTTTGTGATCCGGTAATAGATGCGCATTATTTCTTCATTATCAGCGTTGGCCATTTTCTGCACTGTGTTGGCAGCCTTGCTTGGCTGGGCTCTGGTTGTAACACCTGCGCAGCACCTTCAGCAGGGGAGGCATTCGATATGGGTTCGCTCCTTTCAGGCTGTCGCATTTCGGGTATCCCGACCAGGGCCCACCTGCTCAACTCCTGGTCACCATCGGCTCGCATACTGTCACCCCCAGCGATGGCTCCAGGGGCGCCCCGACGCTCCTTGGGTAGCGGCATTTTTCGAGGCTTTCTTTTCTGGCACGTGTCTCCGCCCAATTAATGGGCTAGCATTTTATTCTACTGCCAGGACAACTGTAGCCCTCAGGCTTTGAGAACCGCTGTTGACCATTTAATTGGTTTCTCCACCGACTCTCTGGTACCTGATCAGTAGGCTGTTTGCACCATCCTGATAGTCATATCCCAGGGTGCCTTCCTAGTAGCCCCTACAGGACCTCCCCTTCTCTCAGTTGGTCGACTGTCTCGCCGAAGGGCTGGATACCACAACCTTGAGACATAAGTACGACTGAACAGGAGCTCCCCACGTAGCAGATAATTGAGAGTGGAGTTGGGTGTGAAGGTTATAAGCTTTCATTGATGTTCACATCACACTCCTTGAGCCCCTTATTATTATTATTATTATTATTATTATTATTATTACTATTATTATTAATATTATTATTATCATCATCATCATCATCTAATTACATATACTCCGTGTTTGCAATGCCACAATTTGGTCACAATTTTGGCTGGGTATTGTATATAGTTTAAAATGTTTCATTGTTTTTCTTGGCTAAATGAAACTGTGAATATTGAATTGTAATAATTTGTAATGGAACTTTATTTCCAGGCATATTTCAGTGTATTAATTACATAGTATATTATTTATTACAATGGGAGGTGCAATTAGGATTTTTCTGTGTGTGTGTGTGTGTGTGTGTGTGAATTTAATCAATGGTGCTTGAAGAATATAATTCTGAATTTTGGAGCAATCCAGAATAATCTGCATTTAATAAAATAACCTGCCCAATTTAAAAGTCACTTCAAAATTGGTTATTAATTTGCTAAGAAAACTTATTGTCTCATTCAATAAAATGAAGACCAACCTTTTTGTCCCTCACACTAAAGTGATGCGTCTTTTCCTACCTTACACGATACTATACTATTATATATCCCAACCTCTCACTACATTTGTTCGCTGTTGTTGAGTGCACATTCACTTCTACAATTCTTTATTGTTGCATTGATAATAACAATAGTTCAGTTATGACATAACATGTTGGGAGTTGAAAATGCAGGCCAATAATGAGCTTATATATCGTCAAATGGGCAAAGAGCTTTCTAAGCAATGAGATTGATTCATATTGCAGACCCAGCAGGTAAATCAATGCTCGGCAGAATTATACAAGTTAATTTGTTTTTATTTCGTTTCGAAAAGCATAATAAAAACGTTTTGAGAAGAAGGCAAGTAGCTTTTTGATGGCGGAGGCGACAGCGGAAACAGAGGCGCAGCGGCCTCGAGGACGCACGGTCCCGAGTGAACGTTTGGTTTAGTTTGGTTTTTTCGTGTTTCCAGGCGCGGCAACTGCTTTGGTCATTAGTCCCGTTAGTGTACTGCATGTTTGTTTCTCGGGAGATGGCGGTGGTCTTCCCCAGCTGGATGGCGAGATCCGCCGACCGTCAACAGTGGGGTTTCCCCTAGTAGGACTCTCCAACCGGCGGGCACCGCCATGGTTCAAGCTCTAAGCTCCGACCGGTCTCCCGGAACATGTGGTAGTGTAAATGTAGTGTGTGTAAGGGGAGAGGACAGATCGCGCGCGGTATGTGGCCCGTTTGGTAGGCTACTGCTCCGATATTCGTCTGGTGTTGATCGGAGAAACCACGGAAAACTACCGATCAGAGCAGCCGGCCGCTAGAATTCTCCTCCAGGCAGCGACTGGATTCGACCTAGCTGAAGCTAGTGTCGAAAATCCTACCATCTGTCGGGACTCGAACCTAGGACCTCCGGTCAGAGGCGCTGCAGTGACATCAGTTCTTCAGCATGACTACCGCTCCCGGTAGGTGAGGAAGGGATTCATTAGGTTGTTGCAGGTGAACTGTCGTAGTGTAATCAATAATGAAACTGAGCTTTGGAGATCTAGTTGATGCCTGTGATCTCTACATAGTGATAGGACTGAGTCATTAGCGCTCAAATCGGATCTCCCAAATGGCTCATTCTGATTATTAGTTCTTTGGAGAGGTGAAATGATAAATTGGCTGAGTCTTTATTTCAATCAAAGAGACATAAATATTAGATTAGATTGGGTCAGTACAGAGTTTGGAATGAAGAGAATAGAAATTACTACCTTAGGAACCTTTTTAGAAATTATTGCATGCTATAAGCCTCCGAGTGATGGCTATGAAATTTTGTAAGATATCATACAGAGAACAGGAAACGAAAATGGTCATCCTATAGTTATTGGAAGAGACTTAAATATTCCTATGGCGCAGAAGCGGGGAGGAGTCGTTAGTGAGGAAAAGTCAAACACTTGTTAACAGACTAGTTTGGGATTAAGGGATGGGCTGAGTATTATGAAGCGCGACGCGGCAGGACTTTGATTTTGGATGTTACCTAATTACTTGAAATAACTTTTCACTATCTTAGTAGGTTATGGAGGAATTGAAGTGATCACTGCGGAACAGAGTTTTATGTAATTACATATTTTTACAGAAACAAGATACCCGCATTCAGCAACAGTTTTGAGAGCTTACAACACATTCCGAAAGAATAGAGACCATTTTTATTTCACATATTTTTACATATTTCGGTATTATTACATATTTTAACATTTTAATATATTTAAACTTTTGAAACAGAACATTTCACTTTGCAATATATGTTACTAGAATTATCTTTCTTAGAAAGCAATGTAATAGTACCGCGCTTCTATGACCTGCGGAACTTCGCCATGAATTGTCAAACTCACCCTGCCTCCCCTGCTTCTTGGAAATCAAGGATGAGCGGGTGTTTGTGAGACAGAAGTAATTTCAACCACGACCTTGCTCATGTTTCTCAGAGCCAGTGCGTAACTCTCTCGAAAACTAACAAATACTTTTTAAAGTCATTTGTCTTATCGCGTTCAGGAATTTGGAAGGGGATCCTATCTCCTTCCCTTCCCAGATCAACGGCTTTCTAGAGGCTGAAGGAGAACAGAATATTATAAACGAAGCAGCAAAGTTCATTACTATACCAAAAGGAATTTTAAAAATTATTAGTTGAGAATACTGAATTAAAAATTAGGCGAATGAGGATAACCACAATGCATTTAAAACAGAAAACGTAGTATCAAGTAACATGAATATTTTTCAAATTGTTCAAAAGAATTTGAGCAGAAAATTGCACAGGAGGCGTATTTAAGAAATATTCTAAGCTGAAAAGGGAATGTAAATGGACGGATTATACAAAATATGTTCGTAGAAGAAAGGAAATAAAGGGATATCATAAAACTTACTCATGAACATGGAACACACTCGTGAACTTGTGGAAACACACTCATCACAGATCAGGCAAAGGTAACGCATTTAATAGAAGTATTTCAGTTCCGGTTTTAAAACTATTACAGAACCATCTACTAATTCAATGTTCTTCGGTTACAAATCAATTTAATATTAGATGAACATTCTACAGAATAAGTTAAATCTATGAAAATGGTAGAATCAAGGGATCCAGACGACATTTCTACAATTTATAATTAAACTAGGGAAGGCAGATTTACCGTAGTTAATTGAAAGTACGTGAAGATTGGAAATTAGCTTTTGTCGTACCAATTTTCAAAAGATGTGACAGAAGTATATAATGTAATTATAGATCAGTAAGTCTTACGTCAGTGGTCTGCAAACTTCTGAAGCATCTAGTGGCGTGTAACATTATGTAAAAATGCGGATTAAAAAAATGGCTCTACGATGGCCAACACGAAATCAGGAGTGGTTACTCATGCAAAAGTTAGGTAGTAACGCTATTTCGGATCTAACTGATAAGAGTGTGCGGACGGGAGTAGAGGCTTTGGTTATAGATTTTGCCATACGTTCGATATTTATTCCACACGATCGACTTGTTCAGAAATTAATGAATTCAGGCATCGATCCCAGGGTGGTGGCGTGGATTAGCGAGTTTCTGCGAGATAGGAAACAGAAAGTCCGAATTGGGCAAGAGTTATCTTCCTGTGCAAGCGTTACGTCAGGAATACCGCAAAGGAGTGTCATTTGACCTCTTATTTATTTATTTATTTATTGCTTTGTTATTTATTTATTTATTTATTTGTTGTTACTTATTTATTTATTTACGTCAAAACGATTAAAAACCGTATGACGGGCTATATGGGGAAAAAGTGGGTGTGTGCTCATTTTCAAAATTCTGTGATCCCTACACTAAGTCATATACTACTTAAATTTTGAATTTTTGAAAGGGAGAAAAAAAACAAAAACTCCCATGTAATAAAATCTATTTTCAAGGATAAACAAGCAATAAATTTTGAATTTTGAAAGGGTGAAAAAAAAAACTCCATATAAATAAATCTATTTTCAAGGATAAATAAGCAATAAATTTTGAATTTTGAAAGGGAGAAAAAACAACAAAAAACTCCCATGTAATAAAATCTATTTTCAAAGATAAAATAAACATTAAATTTTGGCTCTTATTACTTCCTGCCACAGCAACATGGAAACGATAATTTGAATAGTGTATTTCCACTGAATTCTAGAAGACATTACAGAAAGTGATTGTTTATGTTCAAGCAAAACACGAGGCATCTCAGCGTTTGCTCAATGGATCAGGAAACTGGACTGAAAACTGATCGAGATGAGGGTCATTGACCCGGAAGCTGTAGTACAATAGTTGTTACAGGTTGTTTATACTCATTTATACAGTCCAAATGGTAAATAATGCATTATGTATCATTGTTAAAATTAATATTCCTTTTCTTGTGATGCTCAGTATAGTCCCTCTAATTAACAAAACAGTTATGCAGCAGAAATTGATTTCGCGGGATTTAAACTTTCTCTTAGATTTAATCGTTTAATGTCATCTGGCAAAGTGTTGTAAAATAATGTACATGTATTGTCTTAGTTTTTTTGTATTGGGTTGTTGGAAGACCTGTCACCTGATGAATATGATTCTACGTCGAGTGTTATGGTAATAGACTGGCATTTTCTGAAAATATACTCCGCCCTTGAGCAAGTCATTTTTACACAAAAACCACTGATTCGTAAATAAAAGGCAGTAATAGGTAAAATTCACAGATTAATGAAGGGAAACACATGGATACGTGGGTGGGATTTGGTTATTATTCGTACAATTCGTTTTTGTAATCTAAAAGTCTGGGAGCTATAAGATGTATTTCCCCAGAATATTGTGCCATATCTCAGGCGGGAATGAACATTCGCGAAGTATACACAACGAGCAGTAGAGGCTGACTGGATTTGCAGAATTCTGAACGCGTAGCATAACAAACTTAATTTTATTGTTCAATTTATTTACCCAAATGGACGTTCCATTTAAGATTTGACTGAATTGAGACTAAACTTTGTTGCACTTAAATCAGTCAATCCCCTCTTCTATATCTAACATCAGTCACCTCTTCTATGTCTAGTGTTCGTTAATGATTTTCCTGCGCAATTAATGTCAATGTTCAGCTATTTGCCGACGATTGCATAATACTGTACATTATAAATTCGAAAGATGATGAAAAAAGATACCGCAATGGGATCTTGATTCAGTGTATTACTTGTCAGAAAATAATGCCATGGCCAGCCAGCAGCTCTAAAAATCAAATCCATCACTTTTGGCACAGGTCATAATTACAGCGTAACAAATTACGCCATGCTGTTCAAATTTCTTGGTGCAGTGTGGAATCCATTTCGTTTGTAAATTAAGCTGGAAAAGTCACGTAGATTTTGTTGTAGGAAGCGTAGAGATCTCTTCATTTTGCCAATGCGGGCATCTTAAAAAAGTACAGTAAACGCAGAAGAAATTGTTTATTTATCGTTTGTTCGTCCGATAATGGAATATGGAGCAGTTTGTTGGGATCACTGCAAGAATTATGCAGTGTAAGACTTTGGAGAGGATTCAGCGTAGAGCCAGCTAATTTACTTTCAGGGACAAGTAAATGGCAGAGTAGGATTCACTCAGTATTGACATTGGCAAGACTCTGCATTTGTATAAAGCTTGGAAGAGAGTGAGCAGCGGGTGGAGGGGTGGAGTGGAGGGGTGGAGTGGAGGGGTGGAGTGGAGGGGTGGAGTGCAGTCTTAATTGCTAAGCCTCAGTGGCTGAATGATAGACGTTTCTTTTCTTTTTCATGTAGTTTAATGTTTTAAGAATCATCTGTTTTTGTATTATTATTGTAATTGTTATTATAATTTTAGCATTATTATTACCATTATTATATTATTTGCATGTCAGTTATTATCTTATTTATGTAATTAACTGCTACCGGGTTACACCCAATTGCGGTTTAAATAAATTATCTTATTTTATCTTTAAATAATTACTAGTGTCCTTAAAACGCTCTTAACCTCCTTATGTATTTAATCCACCTGATCCACATAAATGATTGTACATCAATGATACATTGATGTCGCTTGTATGTAATTACAAACAATATTTTGCTATTTAATTTTGTGTCAATATTTTCCATTCTTTGAATTATGTTATAATTAAATATTCTACTGGCGTGCACAAGATGAATACACGGCGGTCACCATACTAATTAAACTTAGACGAGCCCCGCACAAGGATATGACAGAAGGCCCTAAAATTATTTAACATTTACATTATAGATTTTGCAATTATTATTTCTATTTTCAATTACGCACAAACTTCATTTTATATTTACTTTTATATGAACTATTTCCCTTATGTACTCTGATCAACGAGTCAGAGGATTATCGAATCAACGGATTAATCGTGTATTTAACGAAATACACGATTAAAGATGATATCGAATTGTCGAATCGAGAGAGAGAGACTTAGTAAATGAGAAAGTCACACAAAGTTGTGTGACCTGGTATATAAACCTACTCCGCAATCATTAATGGCTACGCCACTATCGCAATGTAGTATAGTTGCGACCACAGTCATCTACTCACTTGATCGCTCATGTGGATTTCAGAGAGGACGTAAGCATGAAACCCTACTCACTGGCGTGCGTGCCCAAACAGCCCCAATTATTTAACATTAACGACAGATTAAACGATGACGAGATTCAAACAAAATATTTGAATCGGCGTGCTTCAATACATACCGCTCTTTTATCAGAGAGAGAATGAGTTAAGTGGATAATTTTTGTAAATACCTTTAGATACGACACTCTGATTTGAAGCAACAGTTCTAATTTCTCGGCTGTTATTTCAGATAGCGCCCACCAAACAGCGCCCGATCAAAAATTTCCACAGTGCACCGTCTAATACGCTAATTTTCTCAAAATAACGTTTGTTGAATTCAGTGGCGAGATTCGGCGGCCATGGGTGAAATTGCCCTCCCCGTAGAAAAACTAATAACATTTTTAAGTTTCCTATATATTTTTAAATAAATAAAATGAATGCTTTGCACTTTCATACCACTTACGTAGTATGCAAATACTTCTTTGATGTGTAAAAAGCGGCTTTGACTTTGTCAGAAAGAAACTCATATTGTAAAGGTTGATGCAAAAAAAGGGTGTAATTGTAGTTATCTCTCTCTCTCTCTCTCATTCTATATATATATATATATATATATATATATATATATATATATATATATACACACACACACATATATATAGTAAATTCCTCCCTAAATCATTGTGTACTTAGAATGCACCTTTTTGGGGTTCAGTAACGGCAAAATATCTGTCACAGTCGTCTCTCTGTACAGGCAGTGCATCAGTGTCTGTCTATGGCAACGCTAGATCCTATAAACCATTCGGACTATATTCTCCAAAATAGATACGGCGCCTTGACCACAGTGACCGAACAGGAGGTTGTAGAATATGAAATCAAATATTTTAATGTGTGGGGTACTTTAACTGAAGGCTTTCCAACAATTTGAAAATTTCAGTTAAATGTTCTGAATTTAAAAATTGAAAAGTTGGAAATATTTCCGATGGCTTCCTACCACTACAATGAGTCAAACCACTTTAAAGTGTTAGCACTGGTCGCTCGACCATCTCGAAAAAATTCATATTTTGTACATAAATTTCCTTATGTTTTGGCTGTTCAAATACGTCTTTCATTTATTTATTGTATCGTTTCACGTGGCGGTCATTTTTGTTTATGCCGTGCGCCATTTTCGCGTTTGTAGAGGTTCTCTTTTCAAAATTATTCAGCTCTAGGTTGTTATAGCATTCTAGAATAAAAAGCATTGGCTTCAGTATACTCTGGACTACAAATCGTTATTTCATACCTACCTTCTATGTTCTTATTTGAGAAATATTTGCAACTAAATCTATGGAACGGAAATGAACCAAGTTCGTTTTCAGAGAGTAATTTCCCAAAGAAAGAATAGAATCGAAACCTTAATTTTTTCTGTGTTTTTACACATAACAGTATAGTTACTTTTTGTAAAATACCATTGGTAAGTAACGTACCCCTTGAAAATTACACCCAATTAAAATTGGAATTATGGATTAGTTCCAAATTATCAACGTAATATCTTTTGGCGGATCGGATGAAAATGTGAAAATTACACACATACTAGATCGCTATAATATCAAACTTCAGTAAAAATTCCAACTCTTAGATTTAACTCAAGTATTTTTTTTATTGTAAATTTTCGAGAAGGAAATCATTTCCACATTTATGATACTTTGTGACAAGTAGTAATTATATTATTTTGAGTCTATTTTCAACTAAAATCTATTTTGATTTAAAGTAATTATTTATACTTCTTGCTGGGGTTTATCCAGCCGACAGCCAGTTACCACTTGCGTCCCGACAGGACGCATATTCAACCATACACTGGAGCACTAATACACTTGCGGGCTCCTCTGATCTGCGATTGGCGAACGCGGGAGCCCTCCGCGACAACACCTTACCTTACCAAAGACAAAGGGACAAACAACCATGCCCAGGCGGGACTCAGACCGAGCCCTTCGGACCGAAGCGCTGAGTCGGTACTCGCTCTTAGCGACCTCGGCCATCAGGTCCGGCATACTTTATTATTAATAACATAAAAAGTTGCCTAATCTAATTTGAATATTACTGTACTTTACTTTACTTTAAAAATAAACATCTTCACATCTAACGTTTGTAATTGGAAATATGTTAATTTTGATGCTAACAGATGAACCGGATAATACAAAAATAGTTTATAATAGATAATAAATAAATTCAGCGTTTATTTTTTCGTTTAAATTTGCCATTCTGCTTATTATTTCTGAACGTTTCTTCAGAAATATGGACCGTTGCACAGTACTCCTTAGATTCGAAGATCGCGAAAGAATTTTAGAATAACGTATATGATATATATATATATATATATATATATATATATATATATATAACTTATATATATATATTTATATCTTTAAGTAATTAATTGAAACCAAAAGAAAGGTATATTATTGTTAGCTATCATTGAATTGATTTTCCAATTAAGGAAATAAGATGTCGTATGACTCACTGGATACGCCATACATTTAAAACGGTCTGCCTTAGGCGGCGGCGGAGGTCAATTCGGTATATTAATATTGGCGAATATTAACTTTGCTGCGATGCTCCTCGTTGTTTCCCGGATGATGTAACGTTGCACTAACAACCGCAATTTCCCGGATGATTTAACTGTTTGCACTTCGTAAGAAGTGAAAGTATTTTAATCGTGCACCGGAAAACGGCGAATTTTCGGCGAAAAAAACTCTTATTGCCGGGCCCTGGTAACGAAAAATTGGATAAATCCTGTTGCTATATGTAGTAAATTACTTTCTCTCTAACGTGGTGTTGCCAGAATCCACGTTTGTGAATTATAAAATAGAATAAACTGATTGATGACTCGACGTCTGAAGAAGCCGATCCGATCCGGTGGCCGAGATCGCTAAGGCAGTAGTGTCGTAGCGATCTCGGACCGATGCATGGTTGTATTGTAGCACCTTGGGCATGGTTGTATTTGTGTTCGTCTTCCACACTTATCATCGCATATCATTTCATCTTCGCGGTTACCATAACGTGCTCAATGGCGGTCGCTAATGACCTGAATGTTGATGCGACCTTAAATAACAAAAAAAATAAAACTTAAAAATTCCAGCAGAGGCTCCTCTGATTAGTATTTTCCGTTTCAGTTCAAAAATAGGAGATTGCAAGCAGACCCTAACAAACGGACTGGACTACACTGCCTCTCCTTCCATTCCCGTCAATAGTCTCTACTTTCACACCCACTCGCACGCACTTTGCCGGTATACTGCAACCACACTTGTCGGAAGACCAGTCTGGAGCTTGAAGCATGCCTGCTTGGAGCAGTGATCTCCTCCTCATCCTCCACCAAGAAAGGTACTAATTTCGTCTCTGATATGACCTTCTTGCTTATATTTTTTAATCACTTATCTGAATACATTTTCAACTTCAGCGTTCGAGCGGGTTAAAGTACGAGTTGGTGTGAACCACACTGGCAATTCAGGGAATCGCGTGTATGGTCAGTTCACGCCAGAATATTTTACGACAGTTTGTAATGCGGTTGAGTATCGTCGAAAGTGTATCCACTCTACCATGTCCGCAATGCGTGCAGTTACAGATGGATTTCGAAGTCAGATTAAAACATTAGAAAAAATCGAAATCTACATGTCCCTCATACTGAAAGTGCACACTTTCAGAATAGTGCCTTTATAGAAGGCATTGTGCTATATAACAAACACTCTAATAAATTGAAAACCATGCGTACACTATTTCTACCACAAACGTTGGAGACTAGTCCAGGCTTAGAGCTTGTCATTTGATTGGACTGGTAGACACATCCGAGCATAGATGATATTAACTCTCATTTGATGTAGTTACTTTTACTTTCTCGCATTTGTATCGTAAGAGAAAGGTATTGTAATCGTGCGGCAATTCTCGTAACACGTGGTGTAGCCAGAATCCGTTGTGGGTTCTTGATACTGAAAAATTGATTGACGGAAAAACGTCCTTCCGGCCGTCTGTGGTCAACACTAGCGCAGAAACCGTTCAGTCGATTTTCTCCAAATTGATATTCCCGATCGATCTGAATGAACTTGAGGCTTTGGGAGTTTCAAATGGACATTTTGATTTTTGAGGATACTTTACATGAAGCCTACCGTAGAAGTTGCCCAAAGAGTGATGTAAATCCCATGTTTATTGAAATCCCTGATTTTCCAAATATTGCAGAAATTCATAATTTTTCAGTATCTTGCTGTAGCAATACTAAGATAGAGATGTTTCTTTTAAAAAATCTTATTCTTTAAATACAGGTCTTGAAATAAGATTGATTTCAATTTCTAAACAATTTTTTCTCCATACTCAATCTTTTTCATTAAAGTTTCTGCTCGTATGTGAAAACAGACCAATGCAAAATAATGGTACTGCTCCCTTTATCAGGGAACTCTCCGTGTTTTGGAAAATTGCAAGAAACTTGCGTATTGAAATATTAGGTTGAGATAATAACATTACAAGCGTCAGCATTTTTAAGCATTATCGATTTCCGCAGCATTACACCTTCTTTCTCTATACCGTATATTACTCCGTATATACATTACATATACGAAAAATAACTAGAGGTGCTACAGAATGGCACAGACTTTTTGTTTATAATTTCCTTCGTGTGGACTGGCTTTAGGGTCTTGCTCCATTCTCTGGCCAGCTGCCATCTATCGTCGTATAAAGTACATTTTTTTGACATTTTCGCAGAGTTTGGCTTTCCTAATAGTACAACCGAAATCTTACATCAAGAATATTAGCGCAAAGAAAAACTTCGTCATAAGTAGAAACGTTCGTTTGAAATTTTGAGGCTATTCGTAAGAAAATAGCGATTACGCATTTCTGTAAATGCGAAATTTCAAGCGCTTTTTCACAGGAATCTCTAGAGGTTTCAAAAAAATCCATTGCAAGAAATTTGAAGTACTTCTACTTACAAATATAATAATGCATATAAATCGATTGAAAATGTACATATTAACGACGTGCGATAAATTAATTTTTTTTTGTAAATTTCTGAAAAAACAAGAAAATAGAGCAATATGACGTTTATGTCATCGGATACAGCTGGTTCGGCACTAACTGTAAAAATTTAAGGAATTTGAATTTGAAGCCGCTTTTGAGAAAATCATGTTTCTGTATTTTTAAAATTACAAATATTGCACTATTATGAAGACTAAAACTTTCACAAAAATGTACATGACCTTATTAAAAGAACTGATTATGAGCATCATTTGAAGCACAAATCTGTAGCTTTAATTTTGTAGTTGTAGAAAGACACCTAAAATTCAAACTTCTGCAATTCTCGAAAATTTAGAGTTAACCGCGAAAATCGAACATGTATTATTATACGTGTATTTTACTCTATTCTTACAAGAAATTTAAAGAAAAAAATTGGAGCCGTTTTTTAGGAAAATTTGAAAACGTCAGGGAGCCTTCATATAAAGTTAAAGAACGTTCTTCAAAATTTCAAAGCTTCAAATAGAGCCAGATGGACAGGGGTTTTTTGAATTAGGAAAAGATCGTACGCATGGTTTATGCGCTAGCAGTGTTCGCAGTCGAGCGGACGGGCAGACTGACGGGCAGACAAACAGGCAGACGGACGGGCAGACGGACGGGCAGACGGACGGGCAGACAGACGGGCAGACGGACCCATGAGCAGACAGGCAGGCAGACGGACGGGGCGGTGGGGCAGGCAGACAGACAGGCGAACGGACGAGCAGACGTACGGAGGGGCGGACGGACGGGCGGACGGACGAGGGGGCGGACGGACGGGCGGACGGACAGGCAGACGGACGGGCGGACGAGCGGACGGACGGACGGACGGGCGGACGAACCCAGACAGGCAGACAGACAGACAGACAGACGAGCAGACAGACAGGCAGACAGACAGACGGAGCAGACAGACCAGGCAGACGAACAGGCGAACGAACAGGCAGACAGACGGCGGGCGAACCCAGAGCAAGACAGACAAGAGCAGACGAACAGAGAGCAGACGAACGAGCAGACAGACAGGCGAACAGACAGACAGGCAGGCGAACAGACAGGCGAACAGACAGGCGAACAGACAGGCGAACAGACAGGCGAACAGACAGGCGAACAGACAGGCGAACAGACAGGCGAACAGACAGGCGAACAGACAGGCGAACAGACAGGCGAACAGACAGGCGAACAGACAGGCAGACGGGCAGACGGGCGGACGGACGTACGGACGGACGGACGGACGGACGGACGGACGGACGGACGGACGGACGGACGGACAGACGGACGCGGTTAACAGAACGGACGGACGGACAGAGTTGTAATGAAGTTCTGATACACTTTTAACGTCCGATATCAAACCATAAATTATTTAAAAATAGGTCCATGTCCTCAAAAATGAACCTTTTTTAAAATAAATTTGCCATTTATTTGTCGGACGTTAAAAATATATTAGAAGACTTTTATTGAAACTCTTCGTTTACTACCAGAACTCTGGTCTAGACATCAGAAAGTAATTTTGAAAATTTGTTTCCTGAATACCAATGTTAAAAAATGGAGCAATTTTTTAATTAATTTCGTGTCTGACGAGAAAGTGTATTAGAGCTTTCATTAGAACTCTTTGTTCGCTACTGAGAACTCTTGTCAGAAGTAATGAATGATGATTTCGAATTTTTTTTCTCTGGAGTTTAAAAAATAAGAACAAGAAAATATTTTTATTTAGTTACTTAGTTATTTATTTTTCGTCAAAAAAAAACAGTTAAAAACTGCGTATGACGTGAAGGTTGCATATTTCCCTTTGTCGACGACGTAGGAGAAAATTATAATGAAACTTTCTTTAGAACTTATTCTTCCTTTCTTCAGAAATGTGGTCAGATTTTTTATTTTGCGGTAGATCTGCTCAATAAGTTTTGCATTTTTTCAGAGAGTTAATAGATATTTTTTTGAATATCTTTATTATTTTGACTTTTTAGTGTGGGATTTTTGAGAACTGTAGAACTCTTTGACCTCTATCTTTACTTGTTAGAAAATTGTTTCTATTTGACTTTTGCCCACTGCCCTTTTTGGATTTTACAATTTCTCTGTTTGTAATAGTGCAGATTTTGCTGGAACGTTTTGAAACTTGTCAAAGACTCTAGAACTCTTTGTTCCTTCCTCAGAACTTATAAAATATTTAGGATTTTAGAATTTTAGCCCGCCAACTTCACATGAGTCTTAGTCGGGCGCAGGCTTGTACGACGTGATGCAGTGTTGGTTACCTCAATTTCTCCAGTATACATTTGTCCTTTCTAGTAGCGATGAAGAATGGGCTGTCTTCTTACTTATAAATGAGTCGTCCACGCATCCCAAACTTCCTTCTTGCACGACTGTGTTATCACAAAAATACGATTCTTTGCTTAAGTTGGCCGCATCACTAACATTCAGGGCATAAGCTGTATTTTGCACCATCATTATAACTAAAACTGCTTATTAAAATTGACTCTGAACTAGTAGACATATTAACTATTCTTAGGCAGGAAATGAAGCGTAATGTTTCATTTCAAAATTAATGACTGAAACATATTTAATTCACCATGTAGTATTTAAATTTCATTGAAAACTTATTAATATTAATATATAATATTAATGAATATTAATAAATATTTAAAATATTAATACTAATTAAATTTTAAATGTTTGCTTAAATTTGTATAGTGTTACTTTATTATTTTGTTTTTAATTATATATTTATTTAAATTAAATGTATTTAACTAAAAAGTAAAAGTAACTTTAATATTAATATGAACTCTTTATTAATTAATATTATTTAGTAGCATTTCTTAGTATTAATGAAGAGACACTCTTCTACTATAAGTGGCTCCTCTAGATGCTTTTTACAATGCAAACTACACGCCTAACGAGGACGCCCCAAATGCGATGTTAATGGCTAATAATAATAATAATAATAATAATATGTGACAATAATAATAACAACAACAACAACATAATAATTTCTTTTCATATGAAATTTTTCAATGTTTATTCAATATTCAATTCAATTTTTTCAATATTGCTATTATTACTGAAGGTTAAATACATCCTGGTAATAACATATGGCAATGTTATACATGGTATATATCAGATTTGACTTTATTATACATTAAATGTCATTAAAATTAAATATATGTACATCAATATCTCATATCAAATATCAATCGGTTTACTGTTTTTGATAACGTTATAAACTGTTAATCAACTTCCCTTTGCTTTGAATCGTGTCATCACAGAAACAATATTAAGATCAATGTCTCGATGTCTTCAAGACAACTAACGCAGGACCAAGTAAACTAATAGTAACACGGAATGATGATCTCATTTAAGGCCCTAAACTGGGTTTTTAAACGTCGGACAGTCCGAAAAAGAGGAGTTCATATCAGACGAAGAAAAAGAAGACAATTGCAGTATATCTGATCTATTATGCTGTAACAAGTGTACGCGTGATAATATAGGTAACCAAGGTCACTGTTCCTGTTTCTACGTGACGGGATTGTTGGATAATCATCGTATGAATTTGCAGTACCTCTGAAATAACGTACGCAAAAGTGCTGCCGAGCACAAGCAACCTCATGAAGGCAGGCTATCTACTCGGCGTAAGCGAGCAGCACTGGTTGGAGAAGCCAGCCTAAATCGTAATATTAGGTTGCAATTTTATTGAAATGTCATTTTCTTTCACTTTAGAACAATGCCAAGTTTTAATGACAGAAGTAATTTCATATGCATAAAAAATTACCCATTTTATAGGGTCATTATTAGCATTTCTGTCGATTTCGATTAATGTCATTTTACCTTTTTCCGTCATTTTTGGTGTAATTTCTTGTGGTGTTGTTACTGATTGTTGACGTGTATGTGTGTGCGTGCGTGTGTGTGTGTGTGCGTGTGCGTTCGTGCGTGTGTGCGCGTTTTCGTGCGTGCGTGCATGTTTATTATTATAATGAATATTCTATAAAAAAATAAAACAGCATGTACCTAGAAATAAAATAATAAATTGAACATAAATGTTGTTAGTGATAAAATGTAAATTATAACATAATTCACAATAGAAATTGATGACACAAACTAATTGCAAAATAAATTATATGTAACATTGATGTTCACACTTAATAATTAATAACAATCCGAATTGGATTATAACACACAAGAGGACTAAGCACATATTTAGGGACATCAGTAATTGTTTCAAAAAACTACTTCTTACTTAATATTCATAATTGCGTTAATTATTAATTTTGGTTACAAAAGGTTGAATTCTATTAATTGCCTTCCATTATGTGAGGTTCTTGCATTCCACCAGCACAAAATTAATCTATATAAAAGTAGCACTTGGTTTTCAATTACAATGAATTCATGAATGGTTTACATACTATTAAAATCAAAAAAATGTGTGGAAGAAATCACTAACATAAATCATATTTATATTTCTTATTTATGTTATTTCAATTTCTGTAATCTAAATGTAGAAACACACAATAAATATCAGATCAAATTAGTTAAATTACTTTAAAAACTGAAATTAAACTGTATAATTCTGCCCAGCGTTGATTTACCTGCTGGGTCTGCAATTTGGAAACAATCCTAGTATTTACAAATCTCTTTACCCATTTGACAATGTACCAGCTCATTACTGTTGCATTTTACACACTCCTACACTCCCAACATGTTGTGTTCTGACTGAACTCTTATTATTAACACCTGAAGGCAACAACAAAAAAATTGCAGATAAGAATGGGTACTCCTAAACTAGCGCATAAATGTAGTGGGTGGTTGGAACGTATAGTTTTATTAAACTTATTTTCTTTTTCTTATTCAATGAATGTCCATAGATTATATTAACACAACTAATTCCACTTTCAGCATGGTGTTTTTCCTTAAGTGAAACTGGTTGTGTTAACATAGTTTTGTACTGTGTAAGGTAGAGAAGTTGCATAACTTTGTGTGGGACAATATTAGTATTTATTTTGTAGGATGAGTCAATAATACATTTTCTTACTATATTAATAACCAGTTCTGAAGTGACTTTTAAATTAGGACTTTCCCAGTCAGCAGATTATTTTTAAATACAGACTATTCTGGATTGCTCCAAAATTAGGATTATATTCTTGAATACTATGAATTTATTTCTCACATACAAAAGAAAAATCCTGATTACCTCTAGTTATATTACAAAATATACTATATAATTTAAAATATACTGAAACATGCCTGGAAACTAAAGTTGCATTACAAATTATTACAATTCAATATTCACAGATTTATTTGTAAGAAAAACAATGAAACATGTTAAACTATACACAATACAATACACAGCAAAGAGTGAACACAAGAGGGCTTCATTACAAACACAGAGTATAATGTGATAAGATGGATGTGTGTGAGTGGTAGTTGTATTATTAGTAGTGATAGTGGTAGTAGTGGCAGTGGTAGTAGCAGTAGTGGTAGTGGCAGTAGTGGTAGTGGTGGTGGTGGTGGTGGTGGTGGTGGTGGTAGCAGTGGTGGTGGTGTTGTTGTTGGTGGTGGTGGTAGTGAGAGTGGTGGTGGGGATGGTGGTGGTGGTGGTGGTGGTGGTGGTGGTGGTGGTGGTGGTGGTGGTAGTGGTGGAGGTGGTGGTGTTGGTGGTGGTAATGGTGAATGGTGGTGGTAATGGTAATATGGACCCCGATGTGGCGTCCAGGGCTTTTAGTAGAATAGCACCAAGGGTAATCCCTTCTGTCGTAAGAGCCATTCGCCGGAGCAATGGCCTGTTCTTTTACCTAAATAATTCCCATCGCACCTTATCTGCCCCTTCGCCCCCGGACCTCGGCTGGTGGATCGAGTAGCTTTTCGTCCTCCGTTTCATCATTCCCTAACAACCCCATTTTCCTACCCGCGCTTATTCCTACCTAGTTTCCCCCTGTAGCTGGCGGGGACTATAAAATGCATTGCCCATTTGATATGGAGCAGTTCGTGCAGATGAGCCTCGGATGTGCCAGGGGTGGGGCTGTACCTGGCGGACCCCAACCCGATGGTGACAGCGTAAAGCGATCAAAATGGCAATGCCTCCAACTCCAGTGAGAGAATGCATCAGCTTCATCTGGACTGCGTATCCAAAGGAATGCCTCAGAAGAAATGAAACATCCCGTAGAATTAAATGGAGCAGAGAAATGAATAAAAAGTTATTCGCCTTGCGTATCTGCTCATAAATGAATGTGAGACGATCCCTTACCGGGTTGCCCGTCCAGGGGTGGGTTGGTCCACGTCCTGACCGGGGATGCAGAGGCTCTCAAGTATTCTTTTCTTTCACAGACCATTTTCTTCTCCCATATATCATTCTCGTTCCTTTGTACATCCTTTCTCTTTCTTACTCCTCTTCTATTTCACTGGCCCCCTCTGTATGCTGAACGCCCACCCATGTGTTTGCCGTGCATGGCGACCCGTGTCGGAGGGAATGTATGTCCTGGCGGTTGAGGGTCCTGTCTGTTTCCCAATTACTCTCCTCGTGCTACTTCTTTCTTGGTATCTAGGGATACGTGCTCTTACATTGTTTAGGGAACATTCCCTGTGGAATCTCCAATACACTTGCTTTGGCTACGGACTCTAGACCCAAGGAGGTCAGGGAGCTAACCCACTCCCGATCAGCCAGCTTGGACTAGGTCTTGTACTGAACTCCAGGGTAGGCAGGGGATCCGGCGAAGGGGAAGCGCTGTGACATCTCCCTACTATATCTCTGTGCCAACCCTGGCACCCCAATTAAGTGTCCCCTTGTTGAGACTCCATGGTGGAGTGGGGAGCACGGAGATGAACCGCCTTCTACTCTATGGAGCAGAAAATAAACCCCCGCCCTCCTCCGCAGGAGAGAGGAGATATTTTGATAGAACTATCGATTTGAATAGTTTTTCGCAAAGTGATGATCAACCGAAGAGCCCCATTTTCCTCCTCATGGCATGCGCCGAGGAAGGGAAAACTTTTAAAAGCATAAGTGCTGTCCGTCTGGCGCGAGCCATTGAAGACGAGTTTGGTAAGCTCCAAGCGGTCGTGCGACAAAGAAATGGTACCATTCTATTTGAAGCACGCACCGACGAACAAGTGGAAGGTCGAAACCAAACGGGTGCCGGCATCAGGTGGTAGTCACGAATGCCCGACTTTGAACTTGTGCAAGGCGTAGTATTCACGAGGACTTTGCTTCTAGAAAGTGATGAAGATCTGTCGAACTTCTTTAGAGGAGTTTGGAGTCACTGAAGTGTATAGGATCAGACGGAAGGAGCAGGGAAATTAATCCCCACTTCAGCCCTGAGATCTTACATTTGACCATCCGTCCCTTCCGGAAAAAATAAGTTTAAACTAAGCCCCGGTGGTAACCAACAGGCTACCGACCCAATGCCTCAAGCCCCAGCAGCGCATTTCTCCTGCCAGGTTGCTCTAAGACTTCCTAGAAGGAATGCGGCCTGTATCCAAGGGAAAAGTTAATGCTCTGGCAAAATACAAAATAAACAGCAAAAACTTCAGCCACCGAAAACTTCTACTGGGCTCCTATAGAAACTAGTTCCAATCAGAAATCGACACCAACTCAAAATCCGTCGCCGAAGTCTCGTCCTCCTCCCACTGCTGAGACTCACACTGGAAGATCTTCCAACCCTTCTAGATCTCGGTCACCTGTGTCAAAACACCGGGACACCCCCCTGACACAGGCGACCTTATCCAGCAGCAGTCAGGACGACTCTGCTGTGGATGAGGAGCACCTCAGAGCTCTTCTTTTCCGAAGGTGAAGAGAAAGAAAAAGAAGGCGCAAAGGAAATAATTTCAGCAGATGGCTCTCTCATGGAACTTGAACGGTTTTCGCATACGTTAGAAGGGTGAAGCTCATACTCTCCGCCACAGACCATTTATAGTATGTCTCCAGGAAACTCATCTTCTTCCTAACCACCCCTCTGCCTGCGCGGATTCCAAACCTATCGGTTTTGACCAAGATGCCAGACTTCGTGCTCACAGGTGTCGCGGTTCTTATCCGAGACCATCTGTTTTCTGAGAACTATCGTTCGAACCGACCTTCAAACTGTATGCGTCCGTATATATCTGCCGTCCTTTTCATTGACGGTTGTGCAATACCACATTCCTCCTGGCCAAGCCGTGTCACAAGAGGAACTTGAAAGAGAGTTGTTTCTCCAGCTGCCCTTGCTTACTGTATTGTGGGTGGCTTTGTGCCCACAATCCCGCCTGTAGGTAGCACGGAGCATGCAAGAGGTACTATTATCGAAAATGTGTGACCATGAACCTAATTCTTCTGAACTCCTGGGAAAATACATTTTCCACAGCGTCAAAACACTTTCTCGTCAATGATCTGGCCTCCTGCAGTCCATCTCTATCTACCATCTTAAGTGGACTGTTCTGGATGACTTACATGGGGTATTATACCTACCATGGTACGCTTTAATATTCCTAGTTTAGACGCTGCCCGTTCACCTCGCTGGGTAATCCATCGAGCTGGCTGGAGCTCATTCAGCGAGGAAATAAACATTCAGAGGAACCGTTCAAATAACGTTGATGCCGTCGCCCAATTCCTGACGCCGTTCTTCGCACGCCACCAGTACAATCCCGAAGTCTGCGTGCTGTCCGACACATCCCTGTGCCTTGGTGGAATAAGGACTGCTCTAGAGCGGTCAGCGCCCGAAAAGGCACATGCGTCTCTTAGACGTTATCCAACTGTGGACAGCATCGAATACAAGATGTGGGGCGAGGGCAAGGAGAATAATTGTAAGAGAGAGAAAAAGGAATCGTGGAGCATACGTCTCCTCCTAGTTGCCACACCACCACGCCTGGTATGGAAGAATCCGCCAGATAAAGGACACTCTTCTCAAACACGGTGCCATGTCTTCTCAAAAATGGTGGAATGATCACTTCTCAGATGAGTTGCCAGAGGAACTTGCCACGTACTATGAACGGATGTCAAGCGCTCGGCGAACTACGCTCTGATTTTCTCTTGATCAAGAGAGGATGGAGTGTCATCCGCTGGAATTCTCACTCCAGAGAGACTGCCGATTACAACATCCCTTTTTCCATGTCGGAATTGCGCTGCGCTCCGTGGTGAAAAATTTGCCCCAGGTCCTGATGGGATACATAATCTAATGCTACAACATCTTCCTGATGAGACTAATGCAATTCCTTCTCCTCTTGTTTAATCGTATCTGGGAAGAGCACACCATTCCTGTTCAATGGCGAAGCCATAGTCATTCCAGCTTTGAAAAGGACGGAAAAGATCGGTCGTTGCCATCCAGGCTACAAACCTCGCTCTCACCAGCTGCCTGTGCAAAGTATTGGAACGGATGGTAAGCCAGCGCTTGGTCTGGACCCTGGGCGCAGAAACCTGCCACACCAATCAGTGGCTTCAGGAAACACCAGTCAACGCTTGGACCATCTTGTCACTTTGGCAACCCGAAATATCAACCTCTTTCGTCCTGAGACAACACCTTGTGGCCGTACTATTTGACATAGAAGGACCTGGGTATGGCATTTGCGAACCCCTGCACTCGTGGGGATTGAGGCTCATATTCCTCAAAATTTTTGTCAGACAGATCATTCCGAGTTCGCGTTGGTGACCAACTGTCTAGCAACCACCCTCTCGAAAACAGCATTCCCAAAAGGGTCAGTGCCTAAGTATCCTCTGTTTGCCATTGCCATAAACAGTATAGCGTCAGTCATTAAAGAGAACCAGTAAAATCATCGCTGTTTGTGGACGATTTTGCATCTATTATTCGTCCAGTAGCATCAGTGTTATCCAGAGGCGCTCCAACAGTGCTCAACAAGCTCCATTCATGGTTTTAAATTCAGGTTTTAAATTCTTGCCTAGTAAATCTGCTGAAAGGTATACACTTCTGCCAGATATCACTTGTGATCCAGCTCTCTACCTGGGAGGGAATCCTTTCATTCGCCGACTCTGTCAGGTTCTTGGGACTTACATTTTGACAAGTCCCTAACGTGGCGATAACTCCATCCGCACACTAAAGATCAAGTGCGTCTCCCCTCAATCTATTCGATTGCTGGTGGTACGTCTTGGGGGAGCCGACCGCACTCTCCCTATTGCGGTTATATAAATCACTCATCCGCTCAGTTTTGGATTACGGTAGTAGAGTGTATGGTTCAGCAGCCCTTCCACTCTTCGGCCCATTAACACCATTCACCACGCTGGTATCCGCCTTGCAACAGGTGCATACACCGGCGGAGTGGTGCATTCCGCTGACTGAGGCCATCCCTGGAAAGAAGGCGAGCTATTCTATTATCGTCCCTATGGAGCTAAAGTGTCAGGTCTCCATGGCCATCCGTGTCGCCAGTCATTATCCACCCAAAATATGAATCATCATACATACTTTGAACATCACTACCTGGCAGCCCCAGGCATACGATTAAGAAATCTTTTGCAGAGACTGTGTCGAACTTCCCACTCCTGCCAAAGCCCCAAACCTGATCCTCTGGAAGCTTCTATCTGTGTTGACCTCAGACTCTCAATCTTTCCAAACATATCGCTAGTCCTCTGGTTTTACCAGATGCAGTTTCAGGCTATGAGGAAGCCTATCCCGACCATCTATTCTTATACTTTAGATGGTTCATCGTGCAACTTGATGCAGTGGCATGTAGTTTTATTGTATCAAGACCGCAAATCCTGTCGACTACATTTCCCAGTGCAGTGTATTTACTGCTGAGATGTATGTGCAGTTCTGGAGGCCCTGAAATACATCGAGTCAGCGAGGAGAAGGCTGCGGCGTGTTGTTCTCTGTTCTGACTCTCTCGGCTCCCGCTAAGCAGTCTCACGCCCGTCGTCAGACTACCTGATAAAATCCAGTTCAGAACCTCATTCATCGTCTTCGGTCTTGCCTGCGGCCTGGTCATAGTTGGGTTCCAGGCCGTATGAACATCACAGGGAACGAGCTGGCCGACCGAGCGGCGAAAATCAGCGACCCGTAGGATACACATTGACATCCCTGCTGTACCATTGTCGGATGTTAAGGCTTCGTGAAACGATCCATTATTACTTAGAGCGTGGCAAACAGAGTGGCACAATACTGCGCAAACTTAGCGCGATTAAATTCCGCAAATCCTTGGCGCTCTCATCCCGCTTCTGTAGGCGCGAGGAAATAATTTTAACCCGCCTTCATGTTGGACACTGCCACTTTTCCCATAGTTTCCTCCTTCGAGATCCTCCCATCCATGACACATGCCGGACGGTTCTTCCTGTGTAACGTCCTGCTGCATTGCACAAATTCGATGACAGCCGACGAAGGCATGGCCTGGGCAACTCGCTACAGGAGGTGCTTGGGGACGACTGATTCTACGCTCTCAAAACTCTTTTGTTTTTGAGAGAAGTGGAGAAATACGTAATTTTATTTGGTGGCATGGACAATATCTTATAGTTTGTTTTGTGGCCTTACAGCCAATTTCACATTTTATGATAAATTTTACGAGTCTATTATATTTTCCTTCTGCCTTATTTAGTCGTACACTATTGCAGGATTCATGCCCTTTTTAAGTAATGTTCATGCTTTTAATTAGCAGTAAGTTGCTTTTGCAAACACTCAATCTACCCCTTTTAAATGCTTTGACATGGGCATAATGACCTTGGCAGTTAGAAGCGCCTCTAAACACTAAATAATCAATCAATCAACCTTACCGGGTTGGAGACACAAACGTCACTCTGTATTTTCTAAAACCTACCCAGGAATTCAACGGCTGAACAAACCCTGGCCGATCATAAGAACGTAATTATGAAACGAAAGTATCTTACCCAGATCGAGTGATGAAATACATGAAGTGGGTAATAGTTTCAGGCAGTTGAAGACTATCAAACTGGTGATAATAACTTGAGAAGAATTATAGAGACAAATGATTTGAGTATAAATAAAACCGCTGAAAAGTTTGTGAGATATTTCTATCTGTTCGAGACACAGATCCTCTTAGTGAACCCTAAAATCCCAAACCAATCAAACTAATATTATTAAGCAAGTTGATCAGGTATTACACCTCCAGGTTTCAGACCAATTAAATGCCTTGACAGATATTCATACTGCCTTGTATGCAGCTGGAGTTTATGTAATTGATCTTAATGGACAGCGCATTCAGAATGATCCACCAACAACACAAAAGCGAGAAAAACCTGCATGGCAATTTAGACTGGAAGAAAGTATTGTTAAACTGAGAACAGAGATTAATATAATTCATGAATTTCTTTCAAACAACAAAAAGTAGAAAGTAAAAGCATAAAATTAATGAATCACCATAAAATGTAAATCAACATCAACGACTCGAGTGGAACCCAAAAAAATAGCCCTGTACCACGATGAAGGCTAGACAAAAGCTCAAAGCTAAGGGTGATAAATTGCGAAGATACAATGAATGCTCAAAGCGAAACAACAAAATATGTTATTTGAGAGGAACCAGAAAGTATTCCTATCGGAACTGGGAATACATAGCCCATTAGCCAGAAAGTTGATAATTATAAATTGAAGTCATACTGGAAGAAATCTGGACCAACCATACAGCTACAATCATGATGCATCGCGCTCTCTGAACTTGAGGAAAACATGGGCAACCTTCCAGAAATGTCTAAATCCACATTACCACCGAAGATATTGAAGGAAGTCTTAAATTCACCAAAATTGGAAATCAGCGGGATCTGGCAAATTCAGAACATTTGGTTGAAAAGTTTTACCTACACAACTTGATTTCAAATAGTTTTATTAGGATACTTCAAGCCTGATCGAAGTGACAAAAATGCCCAACACAAGGTGTACTTACTTACTACCTAAAAGTGTTCTAAATCAGATACCAAAATTACAGGCCAATGTATGTCTCTCAGTACTCTATAAGTTATTAACATCAGTTTTACACGAAAAGATATACATGCAATGTGATCAGAACAATATCAACAGCATGAAACAGAAAGGATACATCAGAGGTACCTTTGGATGCAAAGAACAGTTGACTGTGGACAGCGTAATCATAAAACAAGCTGAGGTAAAAGCCGAAAATTGAGCATAGTATACATCGACTATAGAAGACATTGGATTCGGTACACTCGGTAAGCTGATACACATTTGAAATAATTAATAAGATTGTAAACCTGTTCGCTGCTTTAATGGCAAACTGGTGCACGGAGATTAATTTGAAGAATTTAGGATTGATATTCGTCGAGGAATATTTCAAGGCAATTCATGGAGCCCTCTATGGTTTTGTTTAGCTATAAACCACCTATCACAGCTTCTAAACAAGTAATGTCTAGGGTACAGACTCCGACTGAGAGATCCTACCTCCCGAATCAGCCATTTATTATTTATGGATGATCTTAAACTGTTTCCCCCCCCCGAATGGCATCAGCCTGTGAATGGCGGCCCGCCCCGCTCCGCCCGCCCCGCCCCGCCCACCCGCGTCGCGCGGCGTCGCGGCCCGCGCTGCGAATGGCATCAGCCTGTGAATGGCGGGATAACCGGCGCCGCTCCTTTGGCCCCCTTTCTCTCCGCCCGCGCACCCAGATTAGTTCCCAACTTGACTCGGCGCCCAAGTTCCCACGCAGCAGGCGCTCCGGAAGTGGCGGCGGCGCGCGGGCGGCACGGCGGCGGGCGGGGGCGGGGAGGATGAGGTGGCGGGCGGGGACATGGGATGGAGGCGGCGATGGGGACACGCGGTGAAAAGGAGAAGGCGGCCATTGATTGGTCATTCTGGGCGCGCAGACTTTTAAAGTCATTCGTCCCGTAAGTGTAGTTCATTATTTTATCATTAGACATGGGGGTGATATTTCCCCGCTAGATGGTGAGATCTGGCGCTGACCTACGGTCGGATAGCGGGGATTTCCACAACTATGTATCTTCCACCAGTGGGGAACCGCCCGAGCCGGGACGAGCTCTAAGCTTCCGACCGGTCTCCCGGAATATGTGGTAGTGAAGTTCATGTTAGTGTAAGTGTGTATGTGTAATGGGAGAGGATAGGACCAGGAATGGGAAGGACAGTTCGCGCGCGGTCCGTGGCCCGTTTGGTTGGGTACTACTCTGGCATTCGCCTGGTGTTGATCGGAGAAACCACGGAAAACTACCGATCATAACAGCTGGCCGCTAGAATTCTCCTCCAGACAGTGACTGAATTCGACCTAACTGAAAATCTATGACTGGAACCTAGGACCTCCCGGTTAGAGGCGCTGCAGTGACATCAGTTGATGCACTGGGCTACCGCTTCCGGTACGGTAAATGGGGAGGGCAGGAGGAGACGGCAGGGAACATGGAGTGAGGAGGTGTAGCAAGAGAAACACGGAATTGGGGACGACGCGGTGGCAGGGTCGCGAGGTGGCGTGTTTGGGGGGGGAAAGAGGAAGGGTGGGATGGGGAGACGGCAAGGGAGAAGACGGAGGCGGAGCTGGCAGGAGCAGCAGTGCCGAGCCGGCGCTTCTGAGAGACCCGTCGGCATCCGCGAAAGTGGCAACAACTTCAGGTGCGTGTGACACGCGAGGTCGACAGGAGCGACCGCCGCCGCGTCAACGCCGAAATCCCATTCACGCAATGGCTTCGCTTGCTTACGAAGCGTCCACGACTGCGGCAGCAAACGCTTTCATCCGGACATGTGTGAAGGCGCTTACAGGAAATCTCACGTAGGACACTACTGTTCTCAACCGGTAATAGTGACGGGGAAGGCAATGACACATGCCTTGTAGTAGGGCCATATCGTCATTATTAGCTCGTAATGGTTCAAATCAATAAAAAGTACCAAACCCGTTCAAGGCTGGTAATTTTAAGTAAGAGAAGGAAAGAAAAGAGAAGAGAAGGAAAAAGAAGAAGGTAAAAATTAGACAGTGCTTCAAAGTAAAACTTGTCATACCTTCTCATATATATTGATTGATTATGATTATTTCCTGTGAAGCCAATTTGAACCTTTATAGTTGTTTTTAAAGTGAACGAACGATTTCTGATTTATTATTTTGTAAAATTGAGCCTGATATATTGGTGGAGGAAAGACTTGCTGACTAGAACCTCTAAGAAACCTGTGCAAACTGATTTTGTTTATCAATTTCACATGTGTCGACAGGAATTTGAAGAGGTGGAAGTCAAGCAACCTTACGAGTACCCCTCATACATATTAATTTATGTGTCGTAGTTTTTGCTTGTCGTTGATATAAGAGGACAATAAAATCAAGTGTTCCACTCCCACCGTGGCTCGCACCTCAAGAGATGTGAAGCCATCCGCTGAATGTCCCGATGACACCCCGGAGACTGCTCGTGCAATGCGGCTGTGAGTGAGGGCTGCTTCTCGCCGGTGTTGTGGCAGGAGCTTATGCGGTGCGCCTGGCATTCACGGCAGCGGCTTCTGAGAACGCGACTGATGGACATGCAAACCAAAGCGGACCTACGTGCATTTATCTGAGCACGCACGCACACCTTTAGTGGAGAGGTGTGAATGAGCCCGAGAGCTACAGTGCGGAATATTGAGAACCAGAGAATGTGCGTGTGGTGTGTGTGTGTGTGTGAGAGAGAGAGAGAGGGAGAGAGAGAGAGAGGGAGAGAGGGAGAGAGAGAGAGAGAGAGAGAGAGAGACGGAGGCGGGCAGAAAAAATGGAATGACAAACCAAGTATGGACAGTAAGGTGTCTTTTTTTTAAACACATGCTCTCTTTAATTTTTTGCTTGATGTCAAAACAATAGTAAATACAATTTTGAATACGTAGGATCATGATAATCCATGCCGAATAGCATAGAAACTTAACGCGAGCTGGCGTATCGAGTTGATAGTAATTACTTGCTATTTTGTTAATAAACGCATAGTTTTAAAATTGTCCACATGTCGGTTGTAATATGCAGTTCCTAAACGAGTATATGTTTTTAATAGGGGATGTGAAATATCAAATAATGGGTTCAAAACTTTCCTCAAAAAACTGACTGATAAAGAGGAAATTGAAATTTTTGAGGAAGGAAAGCAACTTGTTAAATATTTCTGCACACCAACTGCTTTGACACCATTTTATGAATCATTAAAACGCGATTCATCGACTGATT
Source organism: Teleogryllus oceanicus (assembly GCA_964035755.1). NCBI lineage: Eukaryota > Metazoa > Arthropoda > Insecta > Orthoptera > Gryllidae > Teleogryllus > Teleogryllus oceanicus. Next base: position 184,576,481 of record CAXIVR010000003.1, read on the forward strand.
CTGACTAAAATATGGATTTACAAGCAGATTTTTGAACTCGATAAAACATGACCTGAACCCAAATGGCAAGATTTCATTATTCCAAAATTGGTAGCAGCGCTTCAACGTTGTTTGGAACCAGTATAGAGGCCCTTGGACATTATACTGACGAATTTTTAATACGTACTCATTTGAAAGCATTCGTACGGATAAATGTAACGGGCGTACGAAAGTCATATCAGTTGATTTTCAAAACAAGGTACCAGACGTTGTGACTGTTCCCTGGGATGTAAAACTCTTGCCTGCTTTAGACGTTCGGAAATCAAAACAAAAATTGTCTTCCGATGGTCTTTTCATATGCAATGAAAGAACAACTTATTGTTGTGCCAAGGAAGGAACGCATTTCAGAAAGAGCACTGCGCAATCGGTTGGGAACGTGATTGTAAACTGGAATCTTTCAGATAAAATGCAAATTCTTTGTTATGATACTACAGCTTCAAATAAATGTCGCATCAATGGTGCTTGTGTGCTTATAGAAGAAAACTTTAATGGAGAAATGTTAATTTTTGCTCCTCACCTTCACTTTATGAATTGGTGTTTTAAAGTGTTTTAAAGTGCAATTCAGTCAAGTGACTACAAGCTCTGATAGCTCACTCTTCAAATATTTCCGAGCTAGCTGGGAAAATGTCGATTCTGATATAATATAGTGCTACCAGCGCACACCTTACATCGTGCCTGTCTGTTTTCAAAATTGACAATATCTTTGTGTTGTATTCTTGTGCACTATATTGTATGTTTGCACTCGGTATGCTTGTGTTTTACTCACTTAAACTGACCAAAGACATATTCAGAGATGACTATTGAAAGTTGATAGAGCATTTTAAGGCGGGAGCATTTTAAGGCGGAAATATTATGTGAAAATTTAAAATTTGACATCCATCTGCTATGCACCATGCACAATGGATGATGGTAGCGATTTATTCTTAGAAAATTGCATTGTTGAATGACCAATTGAAATATACTAGCAAAAATTCGAAAGAATTGTTATATATATGCCTTTTATCGTAATCCATAAGCCAAGGATCCAATACATTTTTACAGTAAAAACCGAAAATATATTGTGCTTTTTGAAGTCAATGAAGGCTTACAAAAATGTTAATAATAGCATCTTCAAGGCAGCTTTATAGAAGTAGGGTCAGATTTTATGGTATTTGGCTGATGAAGTACCTGTCTTGTCCCTAATTGACGATGATGTTGACGAAGAAAACCAAAGAAAAAACGGTTGCAAATTTAATCAATGAAAATGTATCAAAGTATTGTAAACGTTACACCTCCACGCAGGAGGAACTTTGTGGTCCATTATATGAGAAAATCATGTATGACTTCATTTCAGTCAGAAACAATTTCCTGTTTGAACATCTTAAAATTAATGAATTTTCTCTACGATTGTCTTTTTTTGTAAAATAATGTTTCATTTAATGAAGCTACAGTGAGTGTAAAAGGTATTCGTACACCTAAGAATCTCTACAAACAAAGTTTTAATTGGTTTACGTGTACCGAAAAGTAAAAGAATTCATCCGCCTTCCATTTGAATAAAAATATGTTGAATTTGCTTTCGTCAGTAAAAATAACATTTTTTCCATGACATTTGACATTTGACCATTGACATTTCCATGAAAATAGCATTTTTAACATGATATTTCCTTCTCTTTGCGACACATTTCTTCTTTTCATAAAACACACAGACACCTCGCGTCAATTATCTATCAAACACTATGCGAGGACACTGCTATCTACCCTTCCTAGCGTCACAAGTATCCCACGGGTCAGGCGGAGGGGAGCTAAAACCGTTACAGTTGTCTTTGCTGTTCGAATACTTTTTGCGTCCCGAGATTTCACATTTCAGAATGTTTCAACAGTTCTATGTAACTGCTTTATACATCTGTTTTTGTTTTTTTTATTAACTTTTCCGTACACTTAGATTAATACTATGATGAAAATATATTGATTATAAGTTAATTATTACATAAAAGTTACAATAATTCTTAAAATACACTGGTGTTCGAATGCTTTTTACACTCACTGTATAAAATGGTTTCAGCGCTTAGGGCAGCTTCAGCTGAAAGATCGGACAAATTGATCCAAGATTTTTTTAATGGTTTAATGACGGTTAAATATAAACAGAAGCATTTTTGAAACGTTGTGTACAAGAATATAAGAGGGGTTATTCTGACTGTAGCAAGAAAACTTTGAAAAGAAAATTTACAAAATAATATTTTTTAAATATTAAATAGGTATTTGATTTGGTTAATATCGTACTTCATTTACCAAATAAACACTAAGTTCTAGAATCCTTCCTTCTTAATACAACACAAATATACGTTCATCAAGTCGGCATGTGTTATCGTTATCAAATCTCAATAATATTTATTATTTGAGTTTTTGAGGTCATTCTCCCTTATGTCTTTGAACACCCTAATGGACAGTATCGAAAAAATGGATAAGACACGGTTGTTTAACTGTTTAAGGATTCAATTATTATTATAAAGACAATGATGAAGCGAGAAACGGACAACGTAATAGATATTCAAGATCAGGCATAGTGAACACAAAACATAATGTAATAAAAGTGGGTCTAAAGTTTCTCAGGATTATAAATGTCATATTTGTCTGTATTGTGAATATTTAGTCCTAGCCGAATGTTCAATTCAAGCAGAGTTAAAACCCCTAAAGCACTATTCGGTCTCTAGGTACCTCAAAGATCTGTAACATCCTTAAAATTCCAAATACATTAAATATTTGGCTCAAACACTCACCAAAATCTGATGGTTTTAAAGGCCAAAAAATTCATACTTGTCGTTCGATAGCAGGAATGAATCCAGATATTGGTATTCGAGTTACAGAGAAAAATTCGTGTTTATTTGTAATGTTACTGGGATATGCAATAAAAATGTCGTAAAGGATGAGATACACAAGCGTCTTATATACAACAGTTTCGAAATAGTGCCCAGCGAGATGTGGAGAGAAAATCCAGGTCGTAACGATAGTCATTAGATTTCAGGATTTGAACCGTAAATTTTATTTAAGTACTTGTGCAAACGTACGGTTTTAATAGCTTCAAAGAAAACGTTATAAGCTTCGTGGTTTGCGCAAAGTCAATGCTATATTACCTTTTGCTGCAAGATTTTTTTAAATTTAATAGTTCATTATCGGCCTTGATGGCATAGAGGTTACCATGCGGGGCTACTGAATCCAAGTTCGCAGATTCAAACCCGGTGAAAGTTGGGGAATTTTTGAGGTGCCAAAAATCGACGGCATACATTTATAATGACATCGACGCTTGTCGGCATGTAAAATAGATTTCAGGAAGATCAGGAAGATCAGACTTGGAAGATCGTAGCAGCATTAAAACCTCTAGCAATTTAGCACCAATCAGAGTTTCGATTTGAATTATCGGATAATATTGCGGATATTGTACCTTAGCCTGATTATCTGGCATACTAATCAAATGACAACATTGGCACACTAGCGCCTCCATGGAAAGCAATGGCAAACTACCGAAGCCCCTCAGGCGTGTAGGACGGCATATGTCGTCCTTCACGGATTCACTCTCTAGCGTGTACGATGCAAATACGGTTCATGCTTTTCAATGCGTCACCGGGGTTACTTGATAAATTTCGCGAAGTAATCGCTAGCTAGAATCTTAGCTTCTTGTATTCCGATTTTAACGTTTTTCACATCAATTGTTGATTTTGTTTGTGAACGATATTGTGGTTGCTGACGTAGAATTTTCTGTGGTGGTGGTGGTACTACAATGGCGGAATTAAAAAAATAAATTATCCAGACGTAAATTGAGATACTAAAACCAGACGTTTGTCTAAGAACGTATGTATTCCGCTAAAACGACAATAACTGAGAAGAAAAACCATATTTTTGCAAAGTTTGCCCCAGAAACCCGTATTTTGATATTGTTCATTTCTTTTGAAGTACATTGCTCTGGGAGTGATATATTCGTAGTTTGTTTATTTTTAGGTTAATATGTACGTTATGTGTGATCGTATTCAATAACTAAATGAAATACCGTACTTCCCTCTAGATATCGTATTTTTTCAGACATTTTCCTTTAATAGTTCAGAAGTATAATTTTAATCTTAATGAAAATAGAATTATAGTTTCGGCAAATTTAAAAATCACACAGCAGCTGTTGACGGCGTGCGGCGAAAGTAACACCTGAAGGATTAGGTATACTTGCCCAGGAAAAGTCCCACAAGAATGCACTAGGGTCTTCTAGATTCTAGCCTACGCACAATTAAGTGTATGGCAGTAAATGAAAAAAAATCATTATTGTGGGAGGAAATTCAAACAAAGAAATAATTGTCTTCGATTAATATTCTAATGATTTGCGATCATTCCGGTAGGGTGAAAAGGGAGGCGCCCATTTATGTTTAAAGATAAATAGGAATAATAAGTAAGTGATTATTTGTCAGCCCAAGTGAGGAGTGCGTGTACGTATTTATGATATTATAAGTATAGCCGTGTAGCAAGGCAGGCGTTGCATTGGCAGCCCAACACACGGATAGGATAGGTCGCAACAGTGGAATATTATTACAAAATATTAATAAAAAGCTATATTCGTTAAAATAATTACTTAGTAACATTACAAAATTTATCTTAACCAATTTGCAGATCTTAACTGCAGCGTTACTTGCGATCATCTCTCTTTTCTGTATCTGTCAAGAATCTTATTTGTTACGATGCCAGCGCCATTTCGCTCAACTGGGAACCCCAAAAAATCCTCTTAATCTGAATCGGCCTTCCTCATTATTTTATAGACAAATTGCACTACCTAATACTATGTGGCTATCCCAAAGTCATTTAAGTCATTACAAATTATATATCCTATGATATTCTAAACTTTAGAATACTGGTATCCATCCCAGATGGGTCTCTGTCGCAACAAAACAGCATAAAAGGTGCCATATGGAACGGATGAGGAAAAAATCTGAAGGGGAAAACTTGCCGGCAGAATACGAGTAACTTACTAATTTACCATTTACTTTATCCTTATTTATTTCCTAACTTTCGCGGTATGTATACTGTGTAAGAAAGTGAGAAAAACATACAATGAAAATGCTGTATTTGTGCAATACGTTTATATCAAGATATATAAGATAAGCAGCAAATTTACTGTTAATATTTAATTACAATTGTTACATGTGGTTATTCATTTTCATGCATTACGATATGGAATATATTTCAAACCTACAAAAAAAATTTGTATACTATAGCGCATAGGTTATAGATTATCGTTGTATGAGAATGCTCAACGGTAGCTGAATGTGACTGACGTGATTTTGACTTTCAAAATATATTGATACAAGTTAGTTTCGAGGAAATGCGCAAAACATACAACTCGTGTCAAAGAGAGATTCTCAGAAACAGAAACCTGCTTGAGTACAGATACTTGTGACCACAAATCAAAAGACTAGAAAAGGTAGTCTTCCGAATAGATCAGACCACATCCCAGAAAACCCACAGTCGAATTCATGAAGCAAATAAAAAAATGTGTGTGGGTGTGTGCAAATCTGCTGCGGGCGCTCGGAGTCTGTGAGAATACGCCGCGAGTTCTTGGAATGACGATACATCAATAATTTTAGCTAAAGCTCAAAAAGAAGTTAAATGAAAATTCGAGTAGGGTGGAGGTAATCACGAAGTGGAACTACTTTAGAAAAATCATATCTGTATGATAGAGTGGGCAGCAAAGTCAATGGTTCTTATGATACATACGGAAATTCTGTGAAACGCTCGGCAATAGATATTCGCAAATTTAAGTCACAGAATTCGAAAAATAAGACAGGGTAGGTTTAAGCACTAGGTAGGAAAATATATTACGGCACCGTCCGTTATTTGTAGTACGGTCGTGTGCCGTTTAATACTTCCCGAAATACCAACTTTTTGTAAGAAAAAAAATAAGATATAAGAAATATGTTTTCTTAGAGAGAGACAGAGAGACAGAGAGAGAGAGACGGACAGACACACAGGGAAAGAGTTTATTTTGTTCCATTGTTCTTAACGGGCGGTGAGCAATTATACAATTCTTAACGAAATCTGAATGTTTCGTTCCTCTGGTTGCATTAAATCGATATAACAGTACGGTATTACGAAATATATTTTATAATACGATCACTTTCATCACGCGTCTCATATACAATTTTTTTAGACAGATCTTACAGCGTTTCATTATATTTTACTTCAAGAAAACATCTCACTTATTGATATATTACAGTCAGCAGTAGCTGATACGGTCAGATGAAAGTATTTTGTTTGCTTTGTTGCATACAGTAATTCATATGAACACTTGCTGCATTCAAAAATTTAAGAGTATTTGAATCACTGATAGCACTAGTGCTAAAATTTAAACTTTTATCACTTCATGCATCCCCTGAAAGAACCGATTTCACGAGTGGCTGTCTACAAACGTATTTGTACATAAATACATGCATTCCGAGCGTTTCCATGAGTTGTAGGTACGATGGCGAAAGAGTTCGTCGCCATCTTAACTATATGCAGGTAAGATGGCGGATACGTATTCTCTCTCTCTCTCTCTCTCTCTCTCTCTATCTATCTATCTATCTCTCTCTCACTCACTCTCCAAGAAAAAATATTTCTTATTTATGGTATTTTATTTCTTACAAATAGTTGGTATTTCGTTGTTTCATACCGGCCTAAAGACATTCGCAACTACTATTGTAGTAGTTTCGTGAGGAAAGTGAATCAAGCATGCCTTGTCAAAGACCAGAGCGTCCGGGAGCTGGAGGGCCGGGCGCGCGCGCTGCAGGTGCAACGGCAGGTGGCGGTGTGCGAGCGGCGCAGTCACCGCTGAGAAATCGCGCCACCAGAGCGGGCGAAGGGCGTGGTGGTGTTTGCGCCGCGTGGGCGGGGCCGGCGGTTGCCGTGCGGACAGCGTACAAATCTCGCTACGCGGGCGCCAACGCGCGCGGATAAACGGGAGCAGGTGCAGGCGCGGGCAATCGCAGTGCGGACACGCAAAGGCATGTTCATTCGCACGGTGGCGAACGCGCGTGGATGGAGATGACAGAGAGCGGTGCGAATTCGAACTGCTGGATGTGCGGACCTACACGCGCCAAAAGAGAACCGTGTGCACCATACGACGACGTACAATAATATACAATATGTTTGTTGAAAAGCATAATAATAAGGCATATAGCAAATGATGAGATGGCAATGGCAAACGCATATAGCAAATGATGAGATCCATTGAGCAAATGGTGAGATGGCCCCTTGTTTTGCTTCTGGACATAAATGTAACTTCATTTTCTGTGCACGTCTTCTAGAATTCAGTGGGAAATACAATTATTCAAATTATCGTTTCCATGTTGTCGCGGCAGCAAGTATTATTCCGAAGGACAACATGGATAAGAGCCAAAATGTATTGCCTTTTTATCCTTGAAAATAGATTTGATTACATGGGAGCTTTTTGTTTTTTCTTCAAAATTTAAGTAGTATATGATTTAGTGTAGGGATCAGAGAATTTTAAAAATGTGCACACAATTCACTTTTCCCCATAGCACTTCATACGCAGTTTAAACTTTTTTGACGTAAAATAAATAAAATAAATAAAAAAATATCACTATTAGCCTCCACAAAAGTTCGTGCATTATATGATATGCTAAGAATTGATGGACTTACGAACTTGTTATGTAAATATTAAATTATTTTATTTGTTTATTAACAATGAAGATTGTGTTCTCAGCATGTGGTATTTTGAAATAAAAAGTATTAATAAAATGTTAATAGAGGAATCTAGTATTTGATTGTATTTGGCGTTTTAGGTCGGTAGTCCGACTTCGCCGCTCAGCTACCGGTAGTCCTCTTGCCCAGACCTAGTTAAATTTCCAGGCTTTGGGGTAAAAGTGACATGAGCCGAACGTGATGTATTCTCTTCACCGTAACTAGCAAGATCCGCCTGCTTGAGCTTTTCTTCGTCACACAGCTGCAAAATCTGGGACGATTTTGAAGGAAAGCTATAACTATATTTTGCCTCGGCCGGAAATCAAACCCGCGGACCACAGCACGAGAAGCTAAGACGCTGCCAATGAGCCACTCCAGACGCTTAATATTTTATAATAAATAAAATAATACTATATGTTAAATAGATTTAAGAGAAGTTGTTGAAAATACATTATCTACAGCGAAAACAAGGTGAATAATATTTATTTTATAAAAATTTTACAAGTCAACATTTTTTACCTCGCACTGTACCCTACTTGGGAGCAACTGTACCCTTGTATTCGGCGCTGTGATTCGCGCTAATTGTGACGCACTATGCCCCGCCGGTGCGCGGCTTACGCTCTTGTCTCTGACGTCACAGAGCATTTATCGTTGCAAACATTCGCGCAGTCACCTCGACTATGCTCACCGGGAGAGGTAGCTCAGTGCGTCAACTGATGTCACTGCAACGCCTCTGCCCAGGAGGTCGTAGGTTCGAGTCCTGACGGCGGCAGGATTTTATCAATAGTTCAACCCCTAACTGATGGAGGATGATGCAGGATAAAAGTCGAGCTGGGCGGGTGAAACCGGACTGGGTGCCAAACGTATGGGAGGAGGGCAGGGAGGAGTTGGACATGGCGGGGATACAGAAATGTATCGAACTCAGGTAGACAGAAGTAGGAAGAATAAGTGTTTATTAGAGCCTGTTAGCTTTACACAATTCCAAAATTCAATTCGTACTAATTAACAGCGCCAGGGTAGAGGAACTCGCCAGAAGAGAAATATCAAGTCTCAAAAGCCGTTCTCAGTTTAACAGATGGCGTACCAGTTCGTAGCTTAGGCACTAGAATTTCCACAAGAATTGGCCTCGGCCGGGAATCGAACCCGGGGTAGCGCCTTGGAAAGCGAGCACACTAACCACCGAGGTAGACCATGCAGCGAATACCACAGCTTATTTCCCTAGTTCACCATAATTTATCGCTGTCAAATAGACGATTGTAAGTCCGATAATGAACTGGGGTTTTGAAGGGTTTAGATAATGCTGCCTGGAAAATGGAGGAAGACTGTATCAGTGTTGAGTGCACGAGAGAGATACTAATAAGACAGCATGCAAAAGGTGACAGCAGACGACTGTCCCTTCCAACGGTCCTGTGAATGATGAACAACCCAAATAGGAATTTAATTGTTTGTATTCATCAAATATTCAAAAAATAAATATTGGGAAATTAGTATGTTTTATTTACTTCTCTCTTCCCTTTCAAAACATAACGAATAATTATAATTATAAATTTGTGTCCCATCAATTCGAAAGAATTACTTAATTGTAGATTTAAAAAAAAAACTCACGGTAATGTTTGAGCAGGATTCTGTCGTGTGAGCTGAGCGTAAAAGTCTCCAGATAGGCGCCAACTTTCACAGATAAACAGAAGAGGGGGTTCATGAAAAGGAGGTTTCCTATAAATTAAATATTTGTTCTAAATTTAACGAGTGGGCACAACTATCAGATCACCTGGAGAATATTCATTTGTGTACGCTTTAGGTTCACCCCGTGTGCGGTTTCTGGACTAGTGTTGTTTGCACGATCCAAAGCGGGTGGCGGAGAGCAATAAAAGCAACGACTTAATGCTCGGGTGCTCTGCTAATTGGGAGATCTAGGTTCAGTTTATCGAAGTGCTGGAGATTTGGTTGGTGTGTTTAACTATGATGTACTGAAATTATAACAATAATGTTTGTTGTTTGAGAATTAAATGTATTATTTCTGTAAATTAATACGACTTTCTGCCTTTAAACTTTTTACATGATATATTATTCCTTTAGACCTAGCTGGATGATTTTTATTCGAATAGTGAACTTGAACTCGAAAACTATTTAGTTCTTTATATGTGCTCTCATCTAGCCAGTGGAAAATTGGAGAGAATTACTGGCAGCCATTGAGAATTTCATTCAATGCCCTTAATTTGGGCAGTGAAATGTGGAACAACATTAGATTATACTATCTATAGATGACGGTGATTTAAGTGGGTTTGCAACAATAGTAAAATACGGTATGATACAGTATTTTTAAAAAACTGTGATGTGATTTGATATTGTTTTTGTAGTTTTCGTAATCTAAGTAATAAATTAATTATGTTGCGCATTCTATCTCCCTGGAGGTAAAAACCTTGTTGCCTAGCGTAAATAACACAATTATTTCATAAAATGCTTTTATATATTTTGTTTTATTTATTAATAGAAAATAAAAGTGTGAATGGAATGCAACAAATACCCGGTAATTCAAGCGAAAAACGAGAGCTCGCTCAACTGCAAAGAGCAGAAACTTAAAAGCTTTGAAATCGTGCGAAGAGGTGATTGTGATGTACGTCACGAAAACTAACTGCCGGAATTCTTAAATAGCGTGTAATTTAATATTTTTATAGAGCATCAAATTAAAACACTCACGTTTCAGACGTCGAACGCGACGCAAAGCAGCCACAATGGCGTCGGGACTGCACGCAGCTTGCCTGTCACTTCTGCCCCGCCACTCTCGCCCACCGCTGAGACTCGTCGGCTCCCTGGAGCTTACGTCACAAATGGGACTTTCTGCGGGATAATGAGGGTCTTAACGGACTCCCTGCGGCGCCGCTGTGCTTGTCCCTGCACGTCCCGGCAGGTCCCTCGGCGTGAACTTGCCGGCTGACTCCGCCCGCCCGCAAACACGCCGGGGGGAGCATGCGGGAGCACCGTGGGAGGCAAGAAGCACCCATGAAGCCCATTACGAGGGCTAGATTTTGAAGGGAGTGAATTATTTTACGTCGCGAGACTCAGGCCATGAGGCCTGCGCTTCCGTCTGACCACGCAAATTTCGTTACGCTCCTTTCACCTACTAAGGGAGAAAGAAGGTATTACATGGGAGACGAAACAAGCAATTTGAATTTAGCTCATAGGTTTCGTTTAGGCTTGAGGATCTTTCATATGCAGTAAATCTACTACATTAGACAGCCGGCTTTACTTCTCCTCCGAAGGAAGGCGTACGAACGATTTTTTCGCCCGATACGGTAACGCTTAACGCATAACAGCCCGATAAGCTTGGGTATAACATCCGATACGAGAGTGCAAGACCGTTACACTATAGTCGCCGCCTTAGGGAAGGGAATTTCAAAACTGATATTTGATATCAATACTATAAGTAATTTACATATCTCTGAGTTATCCTGGAACACGTACTCTTTGTAATCTCATTATCAGGTATTAGATACGGCAGGAATGAATTCTATCAGGTGTGCAAACTTACTTATTTACGAGATCCTCGTGACTTCCGCTTCATGGCAGTACTGCTCCGACCTCAGATCCTCGCAGATCTTTGCAGTTCTTTGTAGATTTTCGTATACTATTACAGATTATTGTAGACCATTGGACATCTTCGCACAGCCTTTGAGGTTCACGCAGATCCATGCACACACCTTTGCAGATACAGGATCTTGCAGACCATGGCAAGTTCACGCAGATTCTTCAGGTGTTTGAATTATATCCTAGGTTAACTCTTTGGAGATCCTTACAGATTCTAGCAGGATCATACAAGTCCTCGCAAACATTTTCAGATCTAAGTCGAAGCTCGAAATCGATTTATATACTATTTCAACGCATTTTACTATTACATTTTCCTATTTTGCATATTATTTCTATTTGCATTTTACTATTATATTTTATTATTATTTACTATTTCTACATAATATCATATTCTGTTCAAATCCTTTCTTTTGCCTTATTCTCGCCATGTTATACAAGGTAGGTAAATTAATTGATAAAAAGTGATATTTGGTTATTACATTGTCATTTAGCGTCTTAATCCTCTCAGAAGTTTATAATACCTTCCAGATGTTGCTTTAATTGACGTAAAGCAGAATTGAAAGGACGATGAGTATACTGCATGGGTAATCTTGTCATCGCGGGGTTCACGTAATTTGGTGCGCGAGTGCTTTCAAACCTCCAATGTCACACGGGAGGTAAAATACATTTCTGAGAATTGATTGACTGGTACTAGTACTATGAAACAATTTCACTACGGTTTGGAATTGTAAATAAAAATAGGAGGAAATCGAGTGGAAATCCGTAGAGCGTAGAGACCGGTAGCGGTAGCTCAGTGCATCTATAAGCAAAGAAAAATGACAAAAAGTTTGGTCAAAACCAGTTCAGATGAACAACTCTAGCTTTCGGACCGATAGCGGTAGCTCAGTGCATTAACTGATGTCACTGCAGCGCCTCTGATCGAGAGGTCCTAGGTTCGAGTCCTGACGGCAGTAGAAGTTTCGACTCTAGCTTTTCAGCTAAGTTGAATTCAGTCGCTATCTGGAGGAGAATTCTAGCGGCCGCCTGCTCTGACCGGTAGTTTTCCGTGGTTTCTCCGATCAACATCAGGCGAATGCCGGAGTAGTACCCTACCAAACAGGCCACGGACCGAGCGCGGTCTGTCCTTCCTCTTCCTTGTCCTATCCTCTCCCCTTACACTCACACTTACACTAACATGCATTACACTACCACATATCCCGGGAGACCGGTCGGGAGCTTAGAGCTTGTCCCGGCTGGGGCGGTGCCCCGCTGGTGGAAGAGTCCTGGTTAGGGGGAAACCCCACTAGGCGATGGTAGGTCGGCGTCCAATCTCGCCATCCAGCGGGGAGGATTAACGCCATCTCCCGAGAAAGAAACAAACATGCACTGCACTAACGGGACTAATGACCAAAGCAGTTGACGCGCCCGGAAACACGATAAATTCAATCAATCGCGGAGCGTAGAAATATCTACATGCAAATAGTATGCATTTTAATAAAGCGTCGCCTGAAACGGATGTTAACTTCCTGTCATTTCTTTGCAATAGATCTGTCTGACCAAACTTTTGATGTTTTGACAATTGTTGTGGTTACATTTTATCATTCTGTCAGAATATATTCGATATGCGTTGGAATTATACGTATGTGGTTAATTCCCGTCCTTGGTCATTTTTGGGCCTTAAAACTACAAATTTGTAAAATTCTCAGAATATATTTTGGCTAGTAGTATGTCGTTTACAGATAAAACTTCATGAAACTTCGATAAATTAACCTTTATCGCACTTCCTGTGCAGGGAATAAATACTGGTTGATTAGGATTAGAGCTAAAAATTATACTCAACCTTTTCTTACGTATATTATGGTATTGTTGGTTCAGAAACATCCAAATTACAATAAACGTTTAATAATAAAAATTCAGCAACCCGAAAACACTCAAACATGAGAAATGGACAGTTGCCTTTTAATAACTGAAGAGCTTTTGACTTGACTGTCCTAAACTCTCTATTAAATTTTCTTCTCTCTCTCTCCCCTCTCTTTTTCTCCTCTCCTCGTTCTCTTCTCCAACTCTGCTCTCTCTAACTCTGTTCTCTCCTCTTTCTTTCTTTTTTCTGTCTTTCCCTCTCTCTCTTTGCCCTCTCCCTTTCCCCTCTCTTTCTTTTCTCTCTCTTGCTTTCCTCTCTCTCTTTGCTCTCTCTCATCTCCCTCTCCGGTCTTCTCCACTCTCTTCTCCCCCTTCTCCCCTTTCCTTTCCCTCCCTCTCCCTCTCCTGTCTCTTCCTTCACACAGACCCACACATACACTGTTTCTACGAGACCGAAGGTAGCAACGGAAGGTTTGCACATGAAGTGGGTCCCCTCGCAAAGCCGAAGGCAGCGGCGTGCGTCCACAATGACTTGCTGCCCGCCGAGCAGTCGCGGTGGGCGTGTCCGTCAGCTGGTGGCGATGCGCGGCGCCCAAGTTACGGGCGCCGCTCCGGGGCGAACGCGTCGCAAATGTTGACTCGGCCTCGGGGCCACTTCTCGCCCGCGCGCTCGCGCCGCCGCTGCTGCGCTGCACGCTGGCCCTCGCACCTATTGACTTGTCCCCGCGCTCCGTTGCGAGAGCAGCTCTTAGCGTACGCGCCTCGCCGGCCGCGTACCGTCTACGGATTTTGAGTGAATGAGTGAGCTGCGCTTGCACGAGAATTTCGATTTCGTTCCACAGCTTTGATGGACGTGTTAAAATTAATTTATTTTTTACTGACTCGTTATTGTTTGTTAGTGATTTCGGGCGCGTTAACAGCTTAGGTCATTAGCCCCGTAAGTGTAGTGCATGTTTCCCCTCGGGAGATGGCGGTGATATTCCCCCGCTGGATGGCGAGATCCGGCGCCGACCTACCGTCGGCTACTGGGGATTCCCTCTAACCAGGACTCTTCCACCAGCGGGGCACTGCCCCAGCCGGGACAAGCTCTAAACTCCCGACTGGTCTCCCGGAATATGTGTTAGTGTAGCGAATGTTAGTTTAAGTGTGTGTGTGTAAGGGGAAAGGATAGGACAAGGAAGAGCAAGGAAAGATCGCGCGCGGACCGTGGCCCGTTTGTTAGGGTTCGCCTCGTGTTGATCAAAGAAACCACGGAAAACTTCCGATCAGAGCAACTGGCCGCTAAAATTCTCCTTCAGACAGCGACTGAATTCGACCTAGCTGAAAAGCTAGTGTCGAAAATCCTGCCGCTTTGAAGATTCAAACCTAGAAGTTCCCGGTTATAGGCGCTGCAGTGACATCAAAATGATGAATGATAGCCTACGGCCTGAGCGACTGCGAACGGTCGACGAATTCTGGGTGAAGGTATGAGACATTCTTGCATGAGAATTTGGGTATTTTACATCATACTAATTTTAACTACTATTATTTATATTAATTATAATAAGTATAGTCGGATTATTGTCAACAAAGCTATATCTTTAGGCCGAAATATAGCTGCCTCCATTGTTAATATAGTGAATCCGGAAATATAAGACCTTGGCTATTGAACTGAGCGACATATTGCGGTTGATATCTGTGACATAGTTCTTGTGGTCATCTGTGCAAATGAACTTATCTCTGCCGAACTGTCTTCATCATCTGCAAAGCTTGACTTTTAAAACCGACACATTCAGACAATGCAAAGGGCTGTTGTTCTAGACTCTGCACGCATCGTAAGAAACTTTTTAATGAAACAGCTTCACGTCAAATCCTGACCACATGAGTTTGAAAGTGAAGCAGGCACCTTGGTACTCAAAAGATCCCGGTAGCGGCTATAGAGGACCTCGCTAGTCGTGAGACGTGAAAGTTTAGTAAAAAACTTGAATCAGTTTGGTTCACGATTTCCAAGTTCGTAGATGCCATGGACAAGTTTAAAATTTGCGTTTGTGAAAGACGACAAGGACTGACATAATTGTGTTTCCCAGTTAAGTATAATACTGAAAATCATCCCCAAGAGGTTTATCTTGGTCACTGTATTAGGTGGCTATTTTGTTGCCTTCATCTCTGTTATTTAGCAACAAAATTCGCACGGATCGCCGTGATATAGCATCTTAAATTCCGAAACAGAAAACGAACTTTTATATTTAGTTTGGTGAGTCGTCTCTATAGAGAAAGGCGTGCCTGGAGGTTTTAGTACAAAGAATATTGAGTATCTCAATTAAGAAATGATCGCGCTCGTGAACCGTAATTAAAACCAGTGCTAACGACGACAACACTGCCCTGCAGCCGCGCACTGGACTTCGAGATTTGCGTCGAGCAACTTCTCGACATTTTCTGTGGACGTAAAGGGTTGAATTCGAAGCCCGTCGATTTTACTATAATTTTACTCCCTACAATAGAATTAGTTCAATATCATATCAATCAGTAGAATACATATCAATTTGAGCCTTGACTTTTCTGCATGCGTTCTCGGCGTATTGATGGAGCATTTCGGGATCATGCTGGTTGTGCATGTAGATGAGGTGTGTCAGTATGTAATATGGTTCTGAGGACGGAAGTGTCCTGAGCAAAGATGAGAAAGTAAAAATGGCGCGTGGACCGTATTATGTCACTTAACTAATTCTCCAATCCTTATTTTCAGGGTTTAGAGTCCCTACCTAGGAACTATTTTGTACCATACTGATATTCTTATTGAAATAACATTCTACCTGGTAGGATAATGTTCTTACGATATTCATATTTTCAATTTGTAATCATACATTTTATTAGTTGTGGTATTAGAGAAAAGTTCTAATACAATCTCTTTAAAAAACAAGACCCATAGTCTCTGGCAAAGACACCTTTAGAAGACCCATAGTCTCTGGCGAGGCTCAGGCCTCAAGACCTGCTCTTCTGCCTAACCTCTTTAATGAATTTACAGTTTTAAAAATTACAGTTGAGGCGTTGAGACGTAGTTTATATTAACATGTCACAGAGAAAAAATCAATTACATTCAATCAATTACATAAATCATCTACATTAATATACCTGTACGAGCCATATAAATTTATTATAATTTTTCTTTATTTTTGAAAATTTGGAAAATGGAAATATATGTGGTCCAAGGAACATTCTTAAAAATTAAATAAAAAAGCTACTACTTATTCAACTTAGAATCAATAATTTAACTTCTCCCAAAATGTCAATTGTGATTACTCGGTATGCCTCAACTGCGAACAATAAACAACAAGGGGGTATTTTACATTTACGTCTGGAATGCAATACTAGGGACCATCCCGGCAAATGCCTTAAGCGATCGAGTAAGCCAAGAAAAAAACTCAATCAGGATGGCGGCTTGAGACCGAACATTAAGAACAAGAAATGTCAAAGATAAGAGTGAAAATCAAAAGAAAAGAGAAAGATAAAGATGGTGGACAAGAGGAGAGAATAAAGAATAGTAATGAAAAGAATACGAGGATATCGAAAGGGAAAACCTAGTACATATAACAATTACATACAACATTACAACTACATAACGTACTTTTTCTTGCCCTTTCCTCACCCCTTACGTGTACACACACACAGACACACACACACACACACTCCCAATCACTACACTACCTCACATATCAGGAGTGCAGTCGCGAGTTTAGAGCTTGTCCTGGTTGGGGCGGTGCCACGCTGGTGGGAGAGTCCTGGTTAGGGGGAATCCCCACTAGCCGACGGTAGGTCGGCGCCGGATCTCGCCATCAAGCGGGGGAAGATAACAGCGCATATCCCGAGAAAAAAACATGCACTACACTTACGGGGCTAATGACCTTAACAGTTGGCGCGCCTGGAATCACTAATTAATCAATCAATCAAGAGCACCCCGCTCTGTCGCGATCCTCCCCGCCAAGCCAGCCCCGCCCCTTTTCTCCCTCCTCCTGCCCATCGGAGGTTAACGGCCCCATTGTGTCTCTATTGATCTGATCCCTTTTGTGCCCCCCCTTCGCTAATGAGCACAATTTGTACGCTCGCGGATCACCCTGCTCACAGCGGGCGGGGGGGCGGTCAGGCGGGCAAGGGGAGGGGCGAGGCGGGGAGCGGGTGAGGCGGTTAACCGGACCGATGGGATGGCGGGATGGGATGGGAGAGAACGAGAAACTGCGGTCCGGAAGAAATGACCAGCATTTGTCGGTGAGTGGGTGGGAATTGTGGAGAAAGGTGGTTGGATTTCACGAGAACATGTTGAATAGTTTAACACGAGCCGGTAATCAAACGGAACCAGTGGCGTAGCTAGGGAAAGGATACGAATTGACAAGAGCAATGCGAAAAAAATCGTCAACGTTTGCGATTTTGATGTCCCTGCAGGGCAATTATTAATTAGTTTTTTCCAGGAACACTGTTCATGCTAGTCAGGGTGCCTCATTAATGATTTTCGCAGTTTGAAATGTTGAAATCAAGAGATCATATTCAAGAAAAATTGGAAAAGAACACTTTTTCGGGTGCATTATTAAGATTCATTCAGACTGTTGTGCACGGGCGAATAAGGCCTTTTCATCATTAGTTCTTCGCTTCGTTAACCTCACTCCGCGTGCGCAAGCGATGTTTTGACCGTCCTCTGAACAATTATGCGTGCACAATCTGTCTGCAGAGAGAGGCCAGGTATTCCATAGACATGCGTTTACTCAACGTTCAGCGCTGTGTAGATTTTCTCAAATCTCGTGGGTAAGTGTGTGATTTTGTTGAAAAGTAAACGACTTACAGGAGTGATCATAACTCCGCCGGGCGCCTGCTTCTAGAAACGAACTCTTCAGCACAAAAAAAATGTATTTCTGCATTCCGACATTTATATATTTATTTTTCAAATGGATTATATTTATCATTTTTTATTTGTTGTTATTTATTTATTTTATTATTAATAATTAATTAATCGATTACAGTTTTTGATGTGTTCATTTTTCTTATTCATATATCAGTCACATGTGAATTCCTAAGATGAAATTTGCCGTCCCTTCGTTGTTTAGAAAAAGTTTGATCTTCAACTTACACATGTTCTTAAAAATTGTAATATTTAATGTGAGACCGCTTTATTCACTACAAAATATATTAAAAATAACTCTAAATTCCAATTATTTTGTTTATCACCAAACTTAAAACAATTTTTACATTTAAGACTTGAATTCCTAAAATATATAAACCAGGATCTAAATAAACTTGATTGCTCTAGTTTCAATAAATTTACTTTATGAATCAGTTATTATATTCCCAAAAACTTTTTTACAGTAAGCGTATGAACAAATAAACACTTGAAACATGCAACTTCTGGCATTTATAAACATTCCATAACACTACCAAGAAATGCGTCTGGACTTAGGTTCTTATTTCTTTTATAGGGATTCATTATTATTGCTGTAAAAATATAAATTTAACACAACTGGTACTTACATCCTTTTTCACTTCAAGTCTTCAAATAAATACCTCGACTTGAAGTATTGCCGCCGTCAGAAGACAAATTGCTTAACTAAGATCAGTGATGTCACGGGGGTTAAACACATCGTGACACTTCGGTTTTCTGGATAACACTTGTTTGGGAGCCCCGAGTATTTAACGTCGTCCTGCCTCAGGTCAGAGATGAGTAGCTATGGCTGACTCCAATTGACGGTGACTGACAAGGTTAACGGAGTGATCCACGTTCAACGCCAGTGTGAATGGTTCGAGAACATTCTTACGGAAAAACGTAACTGAATTATTAATAAAGTTCCCAAATTAAATGCTTGCCATAAGTGCCTCCTAGCGAAAACACGGTTTCATCGCTTTCAACTCCTGCGGAGTGGAGTTAAGAGATATAAGGATATGAAACTAAAAATCAAATGAATAATAAAACTGAATTTATAGATATATGATTAGGCAAAACGTTCTTTCATCAATAAATAGGAAATCCTAGAATGAGTCTGTAAGCTACATTGAGTTAAAAATCTACATGCTATTGACTTATAATATATTGAATCTATGAAATAAAATGTTTAATGTCAATCGCTTGAATAAAATTCTATGAAATTATTATTAACTTTGGTGAAGAAAATTAAATGCTGTTTTATTTAAACAAGAAACGTAACTCTTAATAATACAGAACAAATATTTTCCCATTTGGTGGCGTCAGAAAAGGAGAAAGTATCGTAGAGCTAAGAACATTCAGTAATAGTAGAAAGCATTTACAAAGATGGATGTACTAATACCTATTCGACTGAAATATTTTTTTCAGGAAAGTTTTTTCCATTCCAAAACAATGTGGGAGATTACAAAATACGATGAGTAAGGAAAATTTTATACGTATATGAATGCAAGTAAAAGAACATGTGGTAGTGTAGTGCATTTTAGTGTAAGAGAGACTGTGTAAGGGATGAGGATACGACAGACAAGAGGAAGGAAAAATCGCGGGCGGTCCGTGGCCCATTTGATAGGGTACTGCTCTGGCATTAGCCTGATGTTGATCGGAGAAAACACGGGAAACTACAGATGAGAGCAGCCGGCCGCTAGAATTCTTCTCCAGACAGCGACTGAACTCCACCTAGCTGAAAAGCTAGAGTCGAAAATCCTGCCGCAATCGGGACTCGAACCTTGGTCAGAGGTGCTGCAGTGACATCAATTGATACACTGAGCCACCGCTCCCGGCCGCTTTATGTCATGTCATTTGCCGCTTTCCTTTAGCTTCGTTACAGCGACGAACCCACCGTCTAACAGTGCAGACATCCACTTTTGCATCACTGTACACATTTTTCAGTATCTTATGAATGCGAATGGGTATTTCACCTTCTGCATTCAAGAATTCAATCACACAACACTATCTCACACGAACATGGATATCGGTCATTTTTCAAACGACTTCTGTGCTGCCGCATGTTGCGTAAATTTACTACTGCAGTGGATTGTAGACGACGGTTTCAGGAATAGTTCTAAATTCAATTTTTTTACTTAACTAATTTTATTTAAATATAAAAAATGAGTGAAATTAATTTTTGACTGGCTCGCATAATATAAAAACCCTTTTCGATTACTAAGACATCACTAAATAAGCTGCGTGAATGTTAAGCGCTTGTAATTTGTTAAAAACTACTTCACAAACAAATGAAACATTTCGCATATTATTCTGTTACCCGAGTGTGCTAATTTTTAGAAAGATGAAGAATTAATCAAAAAATAATAAAAGTTAAAACGAGAGTCATAAGATTTGAAATTCCATAATAGGAAAATATTTTATTTCCTTTTGTCTGAACATGAATACCGGAAACAAAAAGAAGTCAAAATATATGTCGTTGAAGGTGAAAATTATTTCGTATAACTATCGAAAACTAGTTGAGTTTTGAAGAATCACTAAAAAATATTTATAATTAATTTTATTTCTATTATTATTTATGAATAGAGCGCAGGAATACATTTCATAGGAAAGGAGAACTGTCCGCCTAAGAGGAAGGTGGTTGGCAACCCTGAACGTCACTGCGCGGTAGGCGTAATGGGCAAGGAAACAGAGAACTGAATCTATTTGTCGGTGAAAGGACGTGCGAATGGAGTCAATACGTCTTCGGTGAATAATTGAAAAATTAATGGCGGAGAACGGAAACGATTTCCGAATTCTCCGTATACGTATGTGTTTCATTGAAAGCTGATACTCCATTACTTAGTAAGAAACACCATTTTAAATGAATACATGTTGAATATTAAAGCACTGTATTGGATAGGGGAGACTGACGTTTGTTTGTATTGACGTTTGTTAGGGATTGGATCTACACGGGCCGTATAGCTTCAATTACTGCTAAGACGTAATGAACTACTCAGGGAAGTCTCTATATGATGTGTTCAACGATGGTGAAACCTTAATCTCAAATGAATCTAGCTTAAAGAGAAACATTTTCGTAGATCATATAGATTCATCTAAAAAGATTTCGTAGATCATATAGATTTTTCTAAAGGAATCACTTGGCAGGACAAAACTAATATTATAAAGGTAAAATAGGTTTCAAAAGACAAACGTTTTGAAGTTTTAAATGCCAAATTAGAATAAAAATATGATTTTTCATCAATGTTTGGTATCTCATTTCTGGATATTTTTCTATTGTAGTTAATTAATGGGCTTATTTGGTTAATGCCGATGTTAAAATAAAATAAAATATATGAAAATGTTTGAAGGTGATGTTATGGGGAAGTCGATATGAAGCTAGTAAAGCGTGATGAAAGGACATTATAGAGACTTGGAAAATGAGAACAGATGGGCTAAGGTTCATTGTACTTCTCATGCTGCTGGTATTTTTGTAGATTGTTCCAAAGCTTCGTCAGATGTTGAAGATATTTCTCATCCATATGGGCCTTCATCAGACAGTAACCAGACTTTTCGTGAAGGAAACCTAAACGGTCAGATGAGTTTAGGAATGAAACATGTTGATACTTTGGCAAAACGTAACAGGAAATGTTTTTAACTGAAAAATTGATGACAGTGCTCCATAGACGCCACATTCGCGAGAGAAATGCCGTTTTTATTCTCGAAGCCGCAGCTGCGTCTTTAGGATATAACATACATGAACCAGCAATCAATCGAAATACGATCCAGAGATATCGGGAAGATTTTTGTAACAAGAAGGCTACTAAGATTACAGAATTATTTAAAGAAAATTAACCTAGTTATGTTTTTGTTCATTGGAATGATAAATTGCTACTCGCTTTAAAAGTGAGAGATTTAAGAACTGATAAGCTATCTATCATTGTTTCGTTTATTGGTCAAGAAATGACGCTTAGATTAGAAACTTCTTCCGGAAAGAAGCAAGCTATGGCTGTCTGTAATGTTCTAAAAGATTGGGGATTAGAAGATAAGTATCAAATTCGTTGTTGTAACACAATCAGTTCCAACACTGGTCTTTTAATTTAGAAGACGTGAACAGTAGTCCAGATGTTGTTTTCATTAAAAACATTCAGAGAAATATGGTATAATTTGGAAAAAGAAAAGTATGTAGATAGATATAAATACTTGAACAAAATTTGTTGTGCAAGATAAATTTTGAGTAATGTGAATTATCTTTTTAATGCACTAAAAAATGAAAATTGAATCGGGAACTTGTTGAATTATGTATAGTTTTTATTGGAAGGAACTTGTAGTTAACTGTCAAAGTAAAGCCAACCAGGGACATTGTACCATGCTCGGTGGATGGAAAAAGCAATTCATTGCTTTAATATGTGTTTGTTTAGGGAGCAGAGTTTAGAGAGAGGATTTAAAGTCTGTGAAGAGAACAATCTGAAAAACCTCTGTCTGTTTCTTGTGTCTGTGTATGTTAAAGCTTGGATGGAATCATTCTTTCTCTTCATCATGAGAGCTCCATTTAAAGATTTAATGTTTTTAAAAAGTTTGAAGAAATATGAAAAATAAATAAAGAAATTTGGTCAAATGATTTAAGGGAATTTTCTAATCATCTATGGTATTTAAATGAAGAGTCAAGTATTTTAGAAATTTTTGATAAAAATGTTAGTGTTACATCCAAAAAGGGCATAATATAAAATTTAAATCGGGAATGTCTTTTTACTGAAAGGAGACGTAACATTCATCCTGATGAATCTCCTCCCTTTTTAGGTAAGATTTTAATAGTAATGACATTTTTATTTATTTAGAATTCTCTCATTAAAAATTGTTCTTGAATTTCACAAGATCCTCAAATTTATAATTTATAAGATCTTTAGCAATGTTTTCTAATAACTATTTGCAAATTAAGTCATTCGAAATTTGTGTATAATATTAAAATAACCTCCTTGTTTTTGTTTCCAGAAAAAAACAATGGAGGATTTCATTTCCCATAGAAGTTTAAATTTATAGAAGAATTTGGATGTTGATATTGGCTTTCTGAATCATAACCCAGATCTCCGGGCGAATGTTAATGAATCTTACCCTGCAGAATTCTTCAATATTAAATATAATTTCCACAAATTATTTTGGCATGTTCTAAATTTTACTTTTTCTCAAAAATATTTAGGAAGTCTTTGTCTTTCTTCTATTTTGCAAGGTTTCCATTTTTCACTTCCTTACAGACGTCTCTTGTACATCTCATTTTTCTTTGGTAAGAAATTTTGACAGCCGATTGTAGATAAGGCAAATTATTACATTTCCTGAATAGGCTCTTGTCACAGACGGCTGAAAATAATGCCATTATATGTACCTCCCAGGACAGGCTGACAATGCACTGGCGCCATTACACACAACGTATATGTCACATCGCACAGTGACAAGTTTTAACATGCTCACGAGAAGTAGCTCAGCGAAAGGATAAAAATAAAAAGGGCAGGCGATCTCAGAAAAGTACAATGAAGGAATACAAGAAATACCTGAAGACTAGCGCGTCGCAATAATTCAAAAACAGAAAATTACCATGGCTTGGATCTCACAGATCTATTGCGAGCACTCCTCGCTTCCTGCGGCGGAAATCCCGGTTTACCATGGACCGCTCTGCACTGTCGTAATATGGTGAATGTGGTACTAGTCCGGACCGGACTGGTGGTAAGTAGCTCTATGCATCACTGACAGCTCGGTTCTAGAAAATAGTAACATAGTAACAGTCTCCACGACGGCGAATAGACAACATGGCATGAACATGATATGACGGCGAATAGAGAACATGAACTGATTATGCAGCTGAGTTCCTCTGACATGCACATTTCACAAATTGCCATACACTCGTGTGTTGCTGGTTGCCTATTCATACTTAAGTTTGTTAGCAACTCGGGAAATTTATTTGTACTACGTATGGAAAAAAAAATCGTCACATGTAAGTGGAGATCTGTTGTATAATTGTATTTAGCCTAAAAGTAATTATTAAATCTCACTCGACGGAGATATAATTAGAACTTGAGCTTCACAGCGGCAATGTTCTCCGTATTCCGGCGTCTCTCCATCACTGTCACAGCACAGTAATTCAATATAAACGTCATAGTAGCGCAAATACGAGGCGCCATGAATTCGAGATCAGAGCTGTTCACTGTCTGCGACAATTTCGTTTGAAAAATAGAAGTAATTTTAGATGAGAAAATGAGAAATGACATGAAAGAGAGTAAACGACAAAAAATGAGATCTGTCACTTACCCGCTTAAAATATATTGGGATATGTTACGTTTGCACAAACAAGTTTTGACTGCTTTAAATGTACTTGACGAAAAAATATTTTATTGAAAAATACATTGAATGTATTACGAATTTAATTTGCTAGTCGTATCTGTATATTCACAGGTGTTCACGGATTGGAATCAGTGATAAATAAAAAAAACATACAAAATTACCTACATTTAAAATGTTATTGTGAACGAACACATCTATCCAATAGTCTCCCAAACCTCTTATACGAAAAAAAAACACGTAATATGATGTCGAATTGTTCACTCATTATCAACACATAAATTTTGATTGTCTCTATCCGACGGTGTGTTGTGATAATTAACTGACGCTATAATCAAATTTTTCATCCATTTGTCGGCGTATGTCAAACCAACAATGCTCTGAAATTCACCAATACGAAGTCCTTTCATCTTGTGCGGATGCGTGCGTCGTTTTAATGGTTAATGAATAATTCATTCAAATGGGAAACGAACCTGTGCATACCGTTGAGAGGACTTAATCATTTTAATAGCAGAGAAGAGTGGCGTTGAAGTACTCATACGATGAACACGGTCATCCATGCTTTTTAGAAAATAATCCTCGTGCATGTACACCATCGATGATAATATTTTTAGTTGATATTTTTAGTTATCTTCCAAAATATAATTATGAAAGAGCTGCAACGTCTTGAAGATCGATCCAATGATGAGCAAAACGTTTGAAAAGCTTACCAATTTTCAAACGTATTGCAGAAGAGAAGAATCATACTGATTCATCATTGACTGTTTCCTATACCCCCTGAAAATAAGTCATAAAACCTTAATATGCAGCGTAGATATACTTTGTTGATTGTAATTTTTGTTTTGTACTGTTCGTAGCTTTAAGCATTGGTGTGCTCTATACTTCCTATCGTTAAATTTTATACGTTGTAACTGAAAATAACTAAAAACATGAACCACTGATCTATTTGATATATCCCAGAGTTCCATTTAATTGCACTATCGAGTTTCAAAATCAATATTTAACTTTCTTGTATTCATACTATACGAGTAGGCCAAAAATCACTACCCGTTAATGTGCATTATTTATTCAAGTTATTTATTCTTGTCATTTACAGTACATAGTTTCAAAGTACTTTCCCTCCGTATCGAATCATCTCTGAAGCCTGCGAACAGACATTTTAGTACTTGGTTCAATACCTTGTAATGCTTTAAATTTTGTCTCCTCACTTAATGATGGCCTACGCGACCTATGGCATTCCATCACTGATCCATTTCCTTCACATTTCCGTGAATTGAATACCGCCTACGGTGCAGGTGCAACAGTATTGAAGTGTTCATTCCCCTCATCAGTTATTAACCATAACCACATTTTTGTATCTTAGAGTACAAAAAGTTCTTTCTTCTTTAGACAACATATCAATAACATGGAAACATAACGTATATATGGAAATCTCTAACAAAAATATCTGACAGCGAACGATTGTTTATCAATGCATTCTAGTGTGTCTGTGATTAGTTATCAAAATGTATGAATGGAACAGGCTGGAAGTTAGAATTCATGGGAGATTAAAACCATAATAGAGAGAAGTAATAATGGGTGGTTACTTTAGGCCCACCCAATAAACGTAGAAATATATTGCATAGTTTAGAGAAGCTTTTGAAATGCAGCGGAAAATATTATAAACTCCATTTAGCTATATTTGTTTGAGTTTTCAAAAATTACACAATATTTTTGAGATATCTCTCCTGTCCTTCAAATTAATATTAAAGATTTACTTCATTGCTTAATCTGTTTGTTAACACATACACTTCAAAGTATGATCGTGGTATTTGAAAAATTTATATGCTTTTGAGTATATGGGAACAAAAAGTGGCGAGTTCCGAAAAATAAAAAAAATAAAAAATGTAGGTGTTTTTCTTCAAAAAATAAAATTTTATATTGTACAAAAACGAAAATGAAACCATTACGTAATTGAAAAGTTCTCTAAATATTTTGTTACAAGATTTTGTCAAATATTTGAATGTATTACTGAAAATGATATTTTTTTAATTTCCTCACTTAAGATTTGGCAGAAAGATGGCGTTGAAACTGGTACCATGAGAAGAATGTTGTTTAACAATGGGATCGTGTTGATCGGGTGGTTTATATGAAAATGGCAGTCATTTAAGTTTAATGGATATTAATTACAGTAAATAGTGTGATTCATCTCTGGAATTTTGAAAGAATAATATGGTAGGGTATAAATGTCGTAGTTTACTACTTACGTAGTGATTGTATTTCAAGTTCATTAGATGGAATCGTTTTATAACTGAAATAGGTTCGTCTGGTGTTTTAGTAACAAAAATAAATATTTCAATGCGCACATAGCGTTCAAATGTTTTAAAGAGAAACCTCTAAAGTGTAAGTGGTTGAGAAATGTAAGGGAATATGATAGCGACACCCAGTGAATGATGAAGCTATATTTTGTGTAAATCGTTTATTGCTAAAAGATAGTGATTAGTGAAGGCGTTGGTTTCCCTCCCTTCCGTAAGTAGTTGATGCGTGTAAAATATCAAAACTATGACTTATAACATGATTTTTTCCACCCACCGACATTGCATCCAGTAGCTCACAATAATTTAAGAAAATATCCTAACTAACGTAACGAGAAAGTTTACAAAAAGATTAGTAAAAATTGATTAAGTTCGTTGAAGAACATATAATAGTCAATTTTAAATATTTTAGTTCAAAATATAAAAAAAAGTTGTAATCATTTTTGATTTATTGTTAGTTCTGAACGAAAATAATATTCTTTACATTAAAATATAATATATTCTCTATACACACATTAACATACATTTCTATGAAAATTAACAGTAAACTAAACGTGTGTTTTTAATAAGCTACGTCTCTCCTTACAGATTATTCCATGGATCACTACGTGCCAGGGTAGCAGATATATGTAATGTGACATACCTGTAGGAAGGAAACTGGGCAATTTTGTATTGAGCAGTGGTGACATGAAGTGAAATAATGTTGCGAAGGAATGCGCGATTGAATTATTGATTATTTTGTAAAGTATTTTATTGTCGGTGAATGTAAACGCCTACGTGTAAATTTAAGATACTCTTCCAGCAATATCCGACAGTTAATTGTAGAATTAATAATAAAGGTAATCTCTTCTGAAACGCTTAAGATCCAATCTACCAGGGAAAGCTTTCAGAAAAAAACGTATATTACGAATTACTTTCCATGAAAATATCTTCGGTGACATGGTTTGACTTAAAAGCAAAATACATTGTTGAAAAAAGTGGTATATGCATTTTTTAAATTGTGGGTTTTAAAATATATTATTAGAAGTCATTCGCAAAAGGTAATAGAAAAAACTATTTTCCGCAGAGAAATTTGCTTTTATAGATGTTAAAATTAAAGAATGATTTTAAAAAGTCAGTTTTAAATAAAAAATAAAGTATATTAGATGTAGAGGCCTCATTTAAGAAAAATGAGACCATGAAACGTGTCAAGAACAGGCATTCTTTGCAGTGAATACCATCATTACACATTGTCAGTTGTTTTTTTTTAATTGGTTTATTTAAGGTCGCTTCAACATCTAAGATCATTAGCGACCACTATTGCTGTTAACGGTATGGTAACTATGTGGATGAAGCGATATGGTGATTGATGATAAGGGGTGAAAGGACGAACACAAATACAACCATGCCCGAGGCAGGACTCGAACCCGTGACCCTTCGGTCCTAGATCACTACGACACTACTGCCTTAGCGATCTCGGCCACCGGGCGGCATTGTCAGCTTTGTTCCCCGGACATTTGAATTTGTTTAGTTGCATTAATTGTAGTCTTTTATTTATATCATCTGGTAAAATGAGTCAATAGAATGTGAATTAAAGTTTGTGAAGCTAATATATACCTTTACTTACACCATGGGATTGTTATTGAATGTACACTTACATTTATTTAAACATTATTTTATAGCAATAAATATTGCACAATTAAATTCATATCTAATAAACCCATTCGTACTAAAAGAAATTCTCAGCTTCATTATGATTTTTAAAATTTTTTTCGACTTACGTTTTGAACACATTATGATTTTCACAAAGAGAAGAGAAAAATCGCGTCTTTAGCGAAATTAAGAAAAATGAAGGTCACTTCCGGGACTTAATTTCGAACTTAAAAGTGCATGACCTGAGAAAAAATTTTCTTCGAAATCTCCGCCAGTACTCAAACTACTCTTCAGCCGAACATCAGCCCTCCCGGATGTCTTTTGTGACTGAGACTAATTAAGGGGAAAACTGTCAGCGACTTCAAAAAGTTAGTTTCCATCTCCTCCACAGGAGTGTTTTTGACGGGATTGCTCCATCTTGCTTCTTTTTTTCTCTCCTTCAGCTCCACCTTTCATTTCTTCTCCCCCACTAAATACATCGCTGCAACTTTTCTCACAAACCGAGGCTATTCTTTTCGTTTGTTTTTTGTTTCCGCTCGCTCTCGCCTCAGCTGCCTGCAAGCAACGTTCTTGCAACGATTTGCTTTGTGCTGACGATAACGGGCTCGTGCGCTTTAATGAGCAATGTTTTCTCTCTGTTTCTGCAGGCGTGCGCGCAGGTCAGCCAACCTCTCACCCGGTCATTTACCCGAAGCAGCGCTGAACACAGCGTGCAGTGGTTCATATGAGATAGATATTCATTTTATTTCAGAGCGCATTTACCTACGTCCCGTTCGATAGCAACATATTAACGTACATACGTATGTATTAGTCCGTAAAACTAAAATGACAATTTCAATATTCTGGACAGTTAAAAACTGTTTCCTACTTACTGTGCACGTGTGGTTGCGGATAAGAGAAAAGCGGAAAGAATTCAATACAGTACATTCCATGACGTCTTTTGTTAAATGAGAGCACTCATAGATGTGGTAGTTCCTGAATCAGAATATAATGCCAGATATTAAGTTTGAATGTCTGTAATCTAACTATGAAGATTTTTAATCCTTTGCATTAAAACTAATCAATACTCATTATCTTTTATGATTCCATAAGTGTAATTAAATGTTGTAACAAGTGGTGTTACATAATGGCACAGACTTTTTCGTAGTAAAGTTTTCTGATTTTCTTGGTGTGTTCTGGCATTCAGCAACGCCCCATTCTCTTGGCAGGGGCCATCTGTCGCCGCCCAAAGTACGGTTTTTGACTTTTTCACAATTTTTCGTTTTTGTAATAGTAGAACCAAAACACGAGGGGCATCCGGAAAGTAGTACCCGTTTTGCAATAAAAAAGAGACAATTTTAACAAATATTAATGTTTTTTGTAAATAATATACTTTTAACTACTTCTCCACATAGTCACCTCGCAAATTTAAGCATTTCTCATAACGTGTGGCGAGTTTTCATATCCCAGTTTCGTACTCTTCTGCCGCAAGTGTATTGATATATATAGTTACAACTACTGTCAGTTCTTCATCACTTTCAAATTTATTTCCTGCCAAAAGTCCTTAAGTTTTGTAAACAGATGAAAATCTGAGGGTGCCAAGTCTGGGCTGTAGGGTGAATAGTTGAAAGTTCCCATCTGAATTGTTGCACAATTTGCTCTGTTATCCAATCCGCATGATGCCTGGTATTGTCGTGGAGAAGAATGACGTCGCTAGACAAGAAACCACGCCATAGATTTTGAATTTCTCTCCGCAATTTCTTCAACGTCGCACAATATGCAATGGCATTTATAGTGTCTCCAGGGGTCATGAAGTCAATGAGCTGTACACATTCCCGATCCCAGATAATGGTTACCATAAATTTCAGGATAGACATGCCAACTTCTGCTTATTGTGTTTGTTCTAAATGGATTTTTGACACTAGCTGGATAGCTAGGTCGAATTCAGTAGATGTCTTGAAGAGAATTCTAGCGGCTGACTGCTCTGATCGGTAGTTTTCTGTGGTTTCTCCAATTTAGACCAGGCAAATGTTCGAGCAGTACCCTAACAAACGGACTACGAACCGCTCGCGATCTTTCCTTCCTCTTTCTTATCCCTTACTTACACACATTTCACTTGCATGCAGTACACATAACGGAAGATCCGTTTGGAGCTTAGAACTTGTCCTCGCTGGGTCAGTGCCTCGCTGGTGGGAGATACCTTGTTGTGAAAAACCCCGTCAACCGATGGTAGGTCGGCGCTGGATCCAACTATGCACTACACCTACGGGATTTATGGCTTTAGCAGTTGACGAGCCCGGAATCACAACTCAATCAATTAAAAGTAATCCGACATGTCGATAGACCAGTCAGGATCTTGGGCAATGTCAAGCTGGCACAACCACCATAGCACAATCACGTCAAACCAAGTGGAATATTTAGTACTCATTTATTACTAATTTATTACCCAAAAATTAAATTTATTACTCCTCCCGTTTCTGAAATAAAGGCGGTTGTGCCAGCGAGCTCATTTCAGCTGGTGCGGTGTCCCGCTGGCAGGAATACCTGCAAGACGGAAACTTCGGCAAGGCGGTGTGTAGGTCGACGAAGGATCTCACGTTTTAGCAGGTAGGAACAGAGTCACGTCCTGGCTAAAACATGCACCACGTAACGGGGCTACTGATCACAGCAGTTGATGCATCCGAAAAATATAAGCGACCTCAAAAAATTGCCGAAATAAAATTTGCACATCCTGAAATGAGTGCAGATTTTCTCAGATATGGGCAGTACAATGATATATATTCATCCCTACGTAGGTTCTAGACTTATATCCAGAGATGTAGATGTTTGCTTATCCACCACAAGGTTTGTGAAGATTTTAAATACGTTTCGCATCTTGAATTGAATTGAATTTTCCTTATTTTACGTGTCGAGACTCAGGCCATAAGGCCTGCTCTTCCGTTTGACCACGCAAATTTCGTTACACTCCTTTCACCAATCATGGGAGAAAGAAGGTATTACTTGGGCGACGAAACAGGCGATTTGAATTTAGCTCAGAGGCGTCATTTAGGCTTGAGGATCTTTTACATGCAGTGAATGTACTAACATGGGACAGCTGGCTTTACTTCCCCTCCGAAGGAAGGCGTACGAAGGATTTTTTCGCCCTTAAAAATCCACGGCTTCGATCGGGTTTGAACCCGCAAACTTGAGTATAGCAGTCCGATACGCTAACCATCGCCGCTACACCATCCGCTACACCTAACCGCTACACCATCGCCGCCGCAAATACTTCAATCAGTTTCCCTTTCCCGAGTGCGCGTTAGCAGGGGGAGTACTGCCTGTCTTTATGTATCGGACTGTTACATTGAAAATATCCAAGTTAAAGAGGAGTTGCAAAAAAAACAAATTACCCCAAAAAATGCTTATTTAGCGAATGATAATAAGTATAATTATATCATTGGATTTATCTCTTTATATAGTTGTATCGATTTCTATACTTGTATTGATTAGTCTCACTACTTCATGCATTTTCATGAACATTGCATTGCAATAAATTCAATCATTCGGAAAGTGCAGGAGGCGCTAAATTTACGTGATTTATTATTAATTAGAATGTTGGTGATATAGATACCTTATTATTTCACAATAAATAAACAGAGGTTGTCTGGTATCAAATTTTTATATTACGTCTTAAGATCTTTTCGATCGCGTAGCGATCATCGTCAGAGCTGGAAATACATTAATAGATATAATTACACATTAAACCAAATTGTCTACAAATTAAAATATATAAAAGGAAGTGTGCAGATGCGTAAGCAAACTGGATCGGTCGTATCCTTGCAGCTGCTGGGCGGAAAACGAAGTTCTGCGAATTTTTGAAATAGCGGCTCGCTTAAGAAGGCTGGGTGGCGGTCGGGCAAGTGTGGGGCGGGCAGGAGGGCGCGGCCGAGGGGTGGAGAGGCGCGGTTGCTGGGCCTGGTGTGAGGAGGGCGCGGGCGGACGGAAGTGGGTGGAGTTAGGGGTGTACACATTGTGCTAATTTTAGCAGAGGTGACGAAAGTTCAGGGATTTGCTGGTTAAGACTAGTATTGTTCTGTTTTTTTAGGTTGTTGTGAATGTGAAGGGATTCTAATTTTATTCTGTGCCAGTACCTATTTTCAATTTCTAGGATATGGAAATTAATGAGTTTGTCAAATGTGTGATTGTTTTCATTTAAGTGATCACGAAGTGTGAAACTGTGGTGGTATTGTTTTTCCATGCTTGTTCGTGTTCTTTGATCCGTTGTGTGAATTTACGCCCGGTTTGTCCTACGTATATGGCATTGCAGTTGTTGCAAGAGAGGCATAGACTCCGCATAAAGAGGTAGGAGGAATTGGGTCTTTAGTGTTGGATAAAGTTTTTTGTAATGTGTGAGTGTTGAAGAAAGTAGCTTTGAGTCCGAATTTATTGAGTGTGGTTGCTATTTTTAGAGAAAGGGGTCCTACATAAGGGATGGTGATGTACGTGGCAGCGGTGGTTTTGGTGATAGGTGTGAGAGTGGTGTGTTTGGCTATTTTTTTGATTATTAATTTGTCAATGATATTACAGTCGTATCCATTCATCCTGGCTATATGTTTTATGGTGTTTATTTCTTTTTTCGTGTTTTCTGGAGACATGGGGATTGATATTAATCGATGTACCATAGCATGGAAGGCTGCGTGTTTGTGCGTGGGAGGGTGTTGTGAAGTGTTGTGTATGATTGTGTCCGTGTGGGTCGGTTTTCTGAATATATTAAATTCGTGATGGTCCTGAACAAGCGTGATAGTGAGATCAAGGAAATTTAAGGATTTGTGTTCATTTTCTATTTCAGTGGTGAATCTTATGTTGGGATGCAAGGAGTTGATGTATTGTGTAAAATTGTGAAGTTGTCTTGTGGTGCCTGTCCATAGTGCCAATACGTCGTCTACGTATCTGTACCAATAAAGGATGTTTTTTAGAAGTGGATGTCCAGAAGCAAATAGCGTATTTTCCCAGTTGTCCATAAATATTTCCGCTAATAAAGGTGAGAGGGGTGAACCCATGGGTAATCCAGAATCTTGGTGTAAAATTTGTCATTGAATTTGAAATAGTTGGCATCTATACAACAGGAAATTAAGTTAAACAGTTCAGTTTTGATGGGGACGGCACATTTTGATCTGTCAATTAGGTCTTTAAGTATAGTCTTGCAGTCAGATGTTGGCACACTTGGAAATAGGTTTTCCACATCAAAAGAAACGAGTTTGGCGTTCGTAGGGACAGGAAATATTTAATCTTGTTGATGAGATCAAGACTGTTGAGTATTGTGTGCTGAGGTGTAAAATTGACATGTTGTTTGAAATCTTTGTTCAGTTTGTACGCAATTCTGTGTGTGAGTGTGTTAGTGTATGATACTACAGGTCTAATGGGGATGGTGGATTTGTGGATTTTGCACCGTACAATCGTGGAGGGAGTGGATTGCGGGGAAGGAATTTCTGTGGATAAGTGAATAGGGCTTTAGATTCAGCTAATTCATGTTTTAAAGAGGTGTGGTGTTTGTTGGTGGGGTCGTTTTTTAGGAGTGAGATGCCATTGTTGCCATTGATAAAATCGTGTAATTTGTTGTTGTAATCTTCTTTGTCAAGAATCACTATGGAGTTGCCTTTGTCTGCTTTCGTAATAATAATGTTATCTTGAGAGATCTTTTCTTTCAGTTTTTTGGTAGTAGATTGTTCTGACGAGATTAGTTGCGTGTGTGTGTTCTGTTGAATGTGTTGTTTGATTGTATGTGTAACTGTGTGCTTGATTTCCGTATGATTTGTGTCAAAGGGAAGGACAGTGTCTAGGTGAATGCACATATTTTTGAGAGCATTGGCATTGGGTGGGGAAGGAGGTTACGTGATTTACTCTGTATATCAAAGTAGTGAGTAAATTAAAGAGCCATTTGCATTATCACTAACATGTGACAGGAGATTAGTGATAGATTACATATATACTATTTTCATTATATAAAAATAGTTTCTCTTAATGGACTTTACAATTATTTATTAGAATTTCTGGGGATGTCATATTTTGTATTAGTCTACTCCAGGTTACATTATGGTACATGTTGGAGACTTTAACAACTTACTTGTTTAGTTTAATAGTATTTCAAAATCATTTCTCAATAATACTGAATAACCCTAAAAAGAAAATTCATCTCACATATTTTGCCACACAAAGATTCTTACCGTTCTACATTTGTTTGTTTACAATTTTTTAAAGATTATTTAATATCAGAAGTGTCAATAATGGTCCCAGCAACTTATTCTTCCAAACAAGATATTGTGAGAAATTTCTAAGGTCACTGAAGTAAACAACTCTTTGTGTAAGGAGTCTTGTAATTATAATTTACGTAACTTTCTTTATCACTTGCTAAATTCTATTAAATTCAGTCAAAATTTAAAAGATTTCTTAAAGAAAATGAAGTGTTGATTATTTTCATTTTGCAGAGAAATGTTTTAAATTCCTTTTTTTACTTCATGTACTACATTAGTTTTAGTTGTGTTTTAGTTTTCTTGTTTTAGTTGAGTATACTGTTGTGTACGCTATACCTATGTATTATTACCTACAAGTGTAGTTAAATTTATTCACATCTTTCATTATTTATTACAATATCCATTTCAACCTTAGCCGTGTTTTGGGACTATATTCCGTCATCAATTTCTTGGGTAAGTACCTTATTTATGTAAAGTTTAGTGTTTATTTGTATTCTTTCTGTACATCTTGGTTATATTCCTATAATCTACTATCTATCCTATGGTAGCATATTTCTATGCTAATTTGTTCGTTCATTTTCAATATTGTGAAGTCACTGATAATGGGATGAAGTCCTGGGAGAGGTTTACGGCTGAATTTTATGTTTATTAAAATTCACATTGTAAGAAAGTACTTGTGGTTGTTACCTCTGCTATGCTGAATCATTAATCATGGAGTACCACAATATCTTTGCTGCCACCACGGAATATACCTTTAATCTTAATTTTTTACTTCGAAATTTGTTCATTACTAATCAATATCTTACAAAACTATAATGTAAGACTACGGGTCATATTATGTGTTATACGTTACGTTCTTAATTTCATCTTGAGTTATCTCAAAAACATTCTCCACGTGAGCATTTAAACAGTCATTGAATTGGACTGTAACTTGAGGTTAATATATTAATTGAATTGGCCTAAATTCTCGTATCAGTGGCCAACTTACTTTCCTGCACATTCACTATGCAACATGTCTAAGATCACATGGCAAGAAATAAATAATTATTGTTTATTTAAATGTAATTATAAATATAGATTAATTAAGTCCATAAAGATAAGTTGCATTTGTACATTTGAAGGTACGCTGGTGATATTGTATTCAACGAGCTGGCTACAATGTTGAAACCTCCATTATCCGGGAGTGCAATTATCTGGATTAAAAATTATTTGACTTTCGATTAAAAATAAAAAATGGATTCTCTCCCAATAAAATTGTAATATAACCCAAATTTAGGGGCTAAATTAATACGAACTATGATAATGCTTGTTTCTAAAAATTAATTTTGGCCCACTGCTTGACGTGTTTGCATTGGCCGTTTTTTCCATCGCGCATTCGTTCAAATGAAACTCTTTTGGTTGCGACCGTCCCTCCAGCGAATTTATAATGACTACGAAGTTCACGGATTGCAGAGCGCTGTGATCTTATTTATATTTCTGCGAGATATTGACGCAAGCCCCATTTTATCAAGCAGAAGCGAGAAATGTGGGTCATTCGTGTCACAAAGTTTGCAGGAAGTGCGTGCTGTAGAAGTAATTGGGACCAAGGTAACATGAAAGATCGTCGTTTGCGAACTACAGAAGCGGTGAATGTTTAATACCAACTAATTCAAATTCTAGATTTTTTCTGTGCCCATGTGTGTATCTCAGAGTATACATTTACATTACAGTACACATTCTTACAAGTTATATATTGCAAATAAAAATCAAAGTTAATTGATTATATATTTCGATGTTGATAGGCTCAAAAAACGATTCCTTAGGCGAAAACATATTTCTTTTGTAAATTGATAACTATCCTGGTTGATTGTTGTAGTGCGAATCAAAGGTATGGACTTTGTTATAAAAAGGAAATAAAGATCGTTTTTATTGTAAAAAATCATATTTTTTCAAAGAGGAAAGTTTGTTTGTACGCATTTCTGCAGTTTTA
This sequence comes from Teleogryllus oceanicus, assembly GCA_964035755.1. NCBI lineage: Eukaryota > Metazoa > Arthropoda > Insecta > Orthoptera > Gryllidae > Teleogryllus > Teleogryllus oceanicus. The sequence continues at coordinate 184,612,928 of CAXIVR010000003.1, forward strand.
ATTTTTTACGACAAGCATGTAGTGTGTTTCACCTTCGAAACGGTTTAATAATTTCTGATGTGTATTATTTGACATTTTGCTTCTCAATCCACATTAGAAAAACATCTTGCATTAGAATGCTTTAGAATTTATAAATTTTTGTTATGATGTCATAAAAACTCTGCTAAATATACAACGAAAGGTAAATTAAAGAAAGTAGTGTTGAAGAACTATAGTTAGAAAAAAATATTACTTGAACGAGTACATTATGAAATTTTATACTCACATGAAAAATGACACTCACGCACATGAACACATTGTGAGCAATTTATAAGCCACGAAATTATTATCAACTAAAATAGAATATATTCAATGCTGGGATGGTTGTATATAGTTATCAATAACAAAACTCTGAAATATAATAAAACAACGTTCCGCAGTAGAGGAAAACATTTTAGTCCGGGAAACATCAATATACGCATAAAGTGTCATAAATACAAATATTGTCATAAAAAGTCATAAATACGTGCTTTAAATTTCTATATGACTAGGACATCACATCAAAAATAAACATTATGAAAACGTCATGCAAAATCGTACTCAGGGGATTTAATTTTGTAGTAATGTGTCAGAAAATTTGCGAAATTATACGGATACCAGAATAAATACAAATGTTTTATATTTATGAAGTGAGTTTGATATATGTAAATAAATTTTATTTAAAAACGTTATCTACTTTCCCCTGTAAAATACTGATAACGTGTGTTTTAGACAACTTGTATGGCACGTGTAGACTAGTTTTGCTTTCCGTCGTTTTTTTCATCGTACACGAGCGCTATCTGACTGATAAAGGGAGAGATAACCTGTTGGCGTGTTGTGATCGGCCGTGCTAGGAACAAATGAATGAGAGACAATCTCAGAAAAGTATCGCTGCACCGCGGACACTGCCGTAACCTTCGTAATTAACCTGGCTCGGCATCTCGTTTTAGCGAGTTAGCGATTCTGAAAATTCCGTGATAGTGAATTAAAGAATACGGTAGCTAGTGTATATGTTTTTTGTAAAACTGTTCGTTTAGCGTAAAACAGTGAAATGATTGAAATAAAGTTGATTAAAGTGTTGCATTCGTAAATAGTGTATTATCAATATAAGTGTTTGCTAAATTAATACTTTAATAATCACTGTAATTTAATATAATTGGAAATATTGAATAAGGAACATTTTTGTATTTTGTTATAAAGATGTTTATTTTATTTAGAGAACTGATGATGTCCAGATATTATTGTCTTAGTTATTAATTATTCAGATACTATGTATCTTAGATATTAATTATTCAAATATTATCTTAGAATCACTTTTAAATAATTCAAAGAGTGTAACAAACAAAACACTAAGAAAATACGGTAAAGACGATTTTTATTCCGACCGTTATAATTCAGGTACAGTGTTTCAAAATGAAAATAATATTTGGTTTCCTGTGTTAGGATATCCAGTTTAACTTGTTTCAAAAAGTTGTTTTCAAGACACGTGGAAGAGATCTATGGTTTTAATTTCCTTCTATAGATTGCCACGTCTTTACTTTTAATATTTATATTATTTTTTAAAAATAAAAGAAGTTAACATGAAGAGAAATAATTAAAACTAAATGACAATGGAAAAAAATGAACAAGCATTAAAGAACTGAAATAAATAGCCACAAATTTTTGTATTATAGAACATAAACAATTGTGTATGTCGTATATTACAAGCTCAGCATTACAGGTGTGATTTGTGAATTACGAAAATCAGAAAATCTGTACTCAGAGGAAGTTTGAGTAGAAGAAGGGGAAGAATTCGTAGCTGCCAACGATTCCCCTCATCAAAGAAGTTTGAAAGTTAGAAATTGTATTGCTTATCTGCAACTCAACGTTATCGCAGAGCAAGGTAGAAATTTGCGGCTTTGTCGTCGACTGATACGAAATAAGCAAATTCCCAAACTTTCATTCCTTGAAAGTTAGTCGACTTCTTAAAGTATATAGAAGATCTCTACACTAAAAAAGGCAGTTAAAATAGTTGACAATGTAAAGAACTTTGCTACGAGGATGACTCCACAAATTTATATGTTGATGGGAGCTGTACTAAGAGGTAGAGGAAAAAGAAAAAGGATTCAGAGTTGGGACGTGAGTTTCCATGGGCAGTCTGTGAGATTTAATCCATCTTGTGAAGTTGATGGATCGTCTGCAAGGTCTAGACAACGAATCTACTTTGTCTTCATTGCAAGACGTGAAACTGCAGTCCGACGTGGGCTACAAAATGCTACAACTCGAAACATCTTAAAAATCTAAAATAGCAACATCATTGAAATAAGGAGTGATTGTTGAAAAGCTCACTTCCGTCTTAAGAATGCAATTTTATTTGATAAATATATCATAAAAATAAAAATTACTAGATCATTATTATTAATTTTCTTAAAAACTAACCATGTAACAGATTTCATTAACTAAAAATCATTTTATAAGGAAAATACCTAGAAATCCTAATGTTTTGAGGTTTTTCTAAGATATTTTCATGTGAGACATGTGGACATACGAATAATGTTTATTACTAATTTCAAATATAGGCATAAAGTGACGGAAAAAAAGGCATTCTTTGGCGATGTCCGTGATGTCAATGATTTTATTAGATAAACTGAAAAAAACCCAGCAGGAATGACGCAATTTCGATTTTGATTGAAAAATGAAAATATTTGATTATAAAATATAATTCGCAATTTCTCATAACTGATGTTACTCATACGTTTGCTACCCACCATATACAAAATATTTGAAAAGATAATTCTCCAAAGATTTAAAGGACACTCACAGATAATTAAAGCAATTCTCAAGGACCAATTTGAATTTACTTACACAATTTTCACATTTCACTATCATATTCGCATTAAGGTCACCTTTGGACGATATTTAAAAACAACAGCATGGGTATAATACATAAGTTTCATAGAACATGGCATAAATAACTCCCATAAAATTAAGAAAATACGCACACCGCATTATATCCACTCAATCACACGAGGTTTCGTCAACAATAGAAACTTCTCTCAATAAAAAAATCGATATTACTTTCTTTCAGAACATTCACTTGACAAAAACGTATACGAAACAATGTACGTCACGCTCATCACGTCTCGTAAAAAAGTAACGTACAGCCTGAATATAAAACATATTTCCTTTTTTCAAGAAATTCTACGAACCAGATCCTGAATAGAATAGCCCAAAGAATAAGCTAAACAGTAGTTTTATGTTTTAATTGAATTTAGCTTTTAGCCTTCCCACATATATAAAGTTATATTAAACTATGTATTCACCAACTGTGTAAGTAAAAAAACGACTTAAATTTGAGTGTTAATAGGAAGAATTTTGCTACACTAATAATATTGTGACATACCCATATGTCACATTAAAATAAACTAACATTTATTTGTAGACAATATGGTGGAACATGCATTACGAAATATAACGAGAGCTAGAGCTTTGCAACGACCGTGAATAAACAATGTAGTTTTTGTTTTTTCTAAATGCATTAAGAGTTCTGGATGCCGAAAGTAGAAAATTTAGGATTGGGCGAAGAAGTTTAGACGATCAAAAGGTCAGCTACACCAAAATATAACGAACGTATGGATTGGCTGGGTGAGAGAAGGACAGTCAAATGTTATGAAAAAAATGAAGGTAGTTTAATACGAAGTCTTCGAGGGATGAATCATGCAGGAAGATTTCATTCTGCTCGGCATCGCGCTTCTGAACTGATCGTAGGTTCGTGAGAGGAAACGAGTACAATCGAGATAGAATTGGGTTATCAGTGAAATTTTAAGGACAGTGAATGATATTGCAGATATTTTCATGTGGAAGCAATATTGATGTATAAATTGAAACTTTGTCGGGAGTGGTAATCGAGTTTGGGACTATGTCATAGGACGTAATCGGGACTGATAATTTTGATAGTTTGAGACCAGCTTGGATAGGGCAGAAGAGGATTCCTTGGAACTTTGGACTACGGCAAGCTCGCAAGATATTTCGACTGAGAAGTCTACGAGGGACATCAACGAAGAATAGATAAGTTAACCGCGATATAAAATTGTAAATTGAAAGATATCTTGATCAAAGGCCTAACTTAAATTCTCTAAATTGTTTGCTAAAAAGGCAAAAATAAACTTTGTTGAATTTTGTTCTTTAGAAAAGAAAGTGATCTTTCATTTAATCAATCCAAACAGAAATGAACTAGGAATAGAATCATCCTATTTCAGATTCCCAGCTGCGCTGTGTAGTCGGCGGATCCTATAATCCATTATAAAGGTAATAAGGATTATAATATATCGTGACCCATTGACCCAGCAAGCCGGACGCTAAGATCTTTGGCAGATATTAATGTAGAGAGAGGAAAATTTGTATATCTCAATATGAGTTACGAATTGTGCGTTTTGTAGCTAGCGTGATGTTGAAAAAGTTAATTGGACAGTTTATTTAACGTGTACAATGACTTTTTTCAACTGGATCTTAAATATGGTATAATTTTGATATTTTATGCTGTTCCGCTCTGAGTAGATTATTTAATGAAAAGAGATTAAGATGTGTTCAGCCTTGGATCCAGGAATTTCCTGAAGGAAGGGTATTTGGAAGCACAAGTGCTTTTTATGCCAATATGTTCTTTTAATAATATCTTGCAAACATCCAATAACATAGTATTAATCACAAATCAGTATATCAAGAAACAAGCCCTTAATACTAGCAAAATTCGTTATTTTACAAATTATTAATTAAGTTAGATTCAGGACTCGTTTCGTTTGAATAACACTCGTAATTATTTTCCTAATAATTTAGTTATTGATTGGAGTGCCAGGAAATAATTGCGACTGTAACTCGAATGTTCCAACGTAACTTTAATATTTCTCATCCAAAATTATGTCGTGCTAGCCCAGTTAATTGGGTTCAAAAATCATAATTGTTGCTACTTACTCTGCAACCAATTACTCAATCTGCTATCCATACGGAGTGGCGAGAAATCGGAAAATCGTTTCAAAATTGTTGCGGCGATATACGAGGATTCGTATCGCGCGCCAAATCGGCAGCGCGGGACGCAGGCTACTGAAGGCAACAGGGCCACAAACCGGCGCGAAGGCCGGCCAATTGGACGGGAGCGGCTGGCGAGCGGATCTTCAGCCACGAGGCGAGACTACGGCGCGGCGTGCTTCTTAACCGGCCGCGCCGGCCAGAGGAACACACAGTTCTGAAGTGCGATCCAGCAGTGACCCCGTGTATAGTGTACCTAGTGCGAACTCGGCAAAGTAATTGGTTTCTCTCTCTCCTGGTATTTTGGACGACCGTGCGCGCATCTTGGGACTTCTACTGGATTTTGGACACCGTGGCATTGTACAACGAACTACGCTTCTGGATTTTAGTTAACGAGATCACTACTGTAAAAAGCTTGATCAATAAATTGTTATTGTTGACTTGTGTCTTTTTGCGTACATAACAAAAATATCTACTACTGAATTGCACGTAACGAATAATGATAATCAGCTTTCTTTTAAAGTAACAAATTGGAATTTATTATAATGTGAAATATGATTCTAATAAAAGTTAAACATGAATTGTTACATCGGTAATCCAAAATGAAATTATCTTTGGTCATGACCAGTTCTCTCTACCTTGTAATAAATAATTATCAACCTTGTTATATTCGCGGATCTTCGCGTGCTCTTCACTTCTCCATTCGATGGCGCCCCGTAGAATTTTCTCCGTCGTCGCAACAGAATCTTCCTTCTTCATAAAGTCCTCCACCTAATGTCCGCGATCAAGTTCAAATTCTCCCAGCGATACTATTATTACCCGTTATTTCCCTTACTCGCATCACGAGTGGACGCCTATACACGTACTGACTACTACTTTGTAGAATTCCTTCGTCTTTTTCAACAAGAACATGTTATCCTAATTTAAAAACTATGGACTTAATTATACTACAAGTTATTGCATCAGATATGGTGGTCCATGAACAGTCTTTCTTTGACTTGGTAAAATGTCAGGAGCCGACCCGCTCATTACCGCGTTGCTAGAGAGAGTGACACTGTTCTTCCTAAAACCCAAAGCATCAGAACTCTGTATCATTCTCTTTTGTCTAACAAAACAATACTATTTCCGCCTTCGCCCGGTCATTTCCACATCCTATTCACCTAGCAAAAATGACCTTTAACGCCGGTTGTTTACTTGTCACATAGCGACCCCCCGACGATCGTCTATTAACATCCCTATATTCTACTTCATATAAATGATATTCATAAACAACAATGGTTCGTCATTTTGGTATATCACACAAGTCTATTATATTGGCCGCTACGGAAATCGAGCGCGTAGGTCCACTACCCGAAGTCATCCTCTTTTCCTTGATTCCTTCCAGGCGAATGCCAATGCAAGCACCATGTAGAACGGGCTATAGATCAATAGTTGAATGCAATATAAACTAATTTTATTGGTACTGAAATACCACGAATGTCTTCAAATCTGCAAATAGGTCATTTCTCGAATATTATATCTTTTATCAATCATTCAAAAACATGTATGTTTACGTCATCCTGGGTGTTTTTAACTTCATTGAAGAAACATTTATGTATAGTTCACATTGTATTTTTATCTTCGCATGAAAATTAATAGAATTTACATTAAAGCGCTTAAAACTCTCTTCCAAACCTACTTCAAAAGTTCAGAAACCAGTTCAAAACACCAGAGAAACTCAAATCCACCAACTCAAAAGAAAGCACGCACTCCAAAATCATAACGTGCAAAGGGCAGAACAAATCTGTGCTTCCATTCAGTGATTCCCATTTGCACTTGTCGAGCCTTCTCACCCCCTTCCGGCGCCGGTGACTTTAATTCCCACTTTCGAGTGAAGGTCTAAAAGACCTGCTTCAAACGCCACCAGCGCCGCTCGGTGGCCGACCGGTGTTTTAACAGCGTCCTAATTTCCGTCGCATCCCGCGGCCTCTGAGACGAGCAGCTTTCATTTGCGCGCCGCCTCGACCCGAATGAGCTCAGCACAGTGGGCCTTGGCGATCGGCTCGCGGACACAATTCCAGAACCTCCTATCGGGAGCTGTAGCTCATCAGCTGATCAACCGATGTCACTGCAACGCCTCTGATCGGGAGGTCCTAGGTTTGAGTCCTGACGGCGGCAGGATTTTCGACACTAGCTTTTCAGCTAGGTCGAATTCAGTCTGGAGGAGAATTCTAGAAGCCGGCTGCTCTGATCGGTAGTTTTCCGTGGTTTTTCCGATCAACACCAGGCGAATGCCGGAGCAGTATCCTACCAAACGGGCCACGCACCGCGCGCGATTTGTCCTTTCTCTTTCTTGTCCTATCCTCTCCCATTACACACACGCTTACACTAACATGCTTACACTACACTTCCGGGAAATCGGTCGGGAACTTAGAGCTTGTCCAGGCTGGGGTGGTGCCCCGCTGGTGGGAAAGTCCAGGTTAAGGGGAAACCCCACTAGCGGACGGTAGGTCGACGCCGGATCTCGCCATCCAGCGGGGAAAGATCACCGCCATCTCCTGAGAAAAAAACATGCACTACACTTATGGGACCAGTGATCAAATCAGTTGACGAGCCCGGAAGCACGAAAAAATCAATCAATCAAACAGAACCTCCGGCTGTATTTCAAGATACAGAAGAATTGTCAGAGCAGAGTCTCTGACCAGGAGGTCCTAGGGATTTTTGACATTACCTGGAGAGCTAAGACCAATTCAACCGCTATCTGGAGCTCAGTTCCGTTGGCCGGCTGCTCTCATTGGTAGTTTTACATGGTTTCTGCTCGTAAGCCACGGAGTATGCCGGCGCCGGATCTTGTTATCCAACGGGGAAAGATCACCGCCACTTCTCACGATAAAACACGCACTACACTTACAAGATTAATCACCGTAGCATTTAACGCGCTCGAAAACCATAATCTGACAATCAGTCAATTAGTTAAGGAAGTTCTCAGAGCAGTGCTTGTAACCGGGAGATCTAGCGCTCGAGTCTTGACGGTGGGAGATTTTATACACAAGCTAGATACTGAAATCAAATTCAACCGATGTCTGGGGGAATACTCTAAGCATCTGTTGCTCTGATCGGTTTTTCCTATTAATACCAGGTGAATGCCGGAGCAGTACCCTAACAAACGGGCCACAGACCGCGCAAGATACTTCTTTTTTTATTCTTTTCTCCTTCTCTTCCCTTACACTCTTTCGTCCACTACAAGGCAATATATATCTGGTAATAACGTGGTGATAACGTCATACGCAGTTTGTAACTGTTTTTTTGACGTAAAGTAAATAAATAAAATAAATAAATAAATAGAAAAAAAACATCTCGATCAGGTTTTTCGTCCAGTTTCCCTGATCCATCGAGCAAATGCTGAGATGGCCCCTTGTTTTGCTTCTGGACATAAATGTAACTTCATTTTCTGTGCACGTCTTCTAGAATTCAGTGGGAAATACAATTATTCAAATTATCGTTTCCATGTTGTCGCGGCAGGAAGTAATAAGAGCCAAAATTTATTGCTTATTTATCCTTGAAAATAGATTTTATTACGTGGGAGTTTTTTGTTTTTTTTTTCTCCCTTTCAAAATTCAAAATTTTATTGCTTATTTATTTTTGAAAATAGATTTTACTACATGGGAGTTTTTGTTTTTTTCTCCCTTTCAAAATACAAAATTTAAATAGTATAAGACTTAGTGTAGGGATCACATAATTTTGAAAATGTGCACACAATTCACTTTTCCCCATAGCACGTCATACGCAGTTTTTAACTGTTTTTTTTGACGTAAAATAAATAAATAAATAATCAGTCAGAAGTTAGAGCTTGTCCTGGCCGAGGCAGTGAGCTGCTTGAGGAGATATTTGTTGGTAGTGAGAATCCTCGCAAGCTTACTTTGTGTACTTTGGCACCAGATCTCCTGTTTCATTGGGGAAGGATACCGCCATATTCAAAGACATAATATTCCCTACACCTACGGGTCTAATGACTTCATTAGTTGGCACGCCCGAAAAAAATAATGAATCTGGGTCTAAAGTCAGATTGTATTCATATTCGATCGAAGGAAATGTAGGTCGGAAAGGACTAATAATGCTAAACGGTAGTGGCCGTTCTGTAATCGACTGCCCCAGTCCTACCTTCGCAAACTACTGCTTGAACGGGACGTATTAAAAAACTATGGAGACTGAAATCACTGTCGTGTAATCTGGGTGAACCCATGATCAACCAAAACAAAGATGAGACTCGAAGGACTTATTCTGCAGTTCCCTAGCAGTCATAATACTTTCGACAGCATCCTACATGCGTACGCAAATTACTGAACATAATTGGTATGAAATGGAAGCAAAAATATAAAAGCTAATCGGCGAGTTTTATATTTGATATCGCATGATATGTCTTTAGGAAACATACATTTGCTACTACATTATTAAAGTCAGAATCATAAATTGGTGTAATTTTCCCACTTTATATGTATTCATGTTCCTGAGAATAATAACTAATATTATCTTGAACAACTCATAAATAATTTTGTAAAAGAGAATCATCATTGCTTGGATTAAAATGTCATTAAATTTATTTATTTCAATACGTCCATATTTCTTTTTCCTCTCATAGTTTTCTGCTATGTCCTGATTGTGATATGCCTTACATCGGATATTTTGCCCAGTTCGTATTGTTAAGGCAACAAAAAATTGTCTTTACCTAGTTGAAAGGTTTATTTCTGCCTAATAATTAAAGTGTATCACGTGTTCAACCGACTTTAAACGTCTGCAAATAATTCGAAATGTTTGCTAGAAATTAGGATGCTTTACTATCATAACTGCGCTTTGGTGTGTGTTTAAATGTTTTGGGGTCTTTTTCCCGTGATAAGTCGCGTCACTTTCGTCATTGCGCTTCCTTTGAGTCGTATTTTACTCAGTTTACAAACAAAATAATGTTATTATCAGATAATTTAAATATATTTGGCCACTGGGTTTACATGAACATTTTATGAAAAATCACAATCGTCTATTTAAAATATCTTTACAAAAACATATTAGTCATTATTGGCTTAGCGACGTTTCGATAATTAAGTTTTATCCCGTCTTCATGCTACAATACAAAGAAGAAAACTATTACAGCTTTTTAAAAAATGTAAAGAAGTTAGACATAAATGAATCAATATTAATGAGACAATTATCATCATTATTATCAAGGAAACCCAGGACTCGATACAAACTAACATATCGAATCACTATTATAAACAATAGAAATTAAATAATTAATGTAAAATATATACAAATAAGTACAATAGATCGTGTAGACACATTTCCTATTATCTTTCATCTATGTCACGTCCTATTGCTACATTTTCACAGTTTCGGGAACAATGAATGACCTTAGCAGTTGACGCGCCATGATACTCGAATGAACCACTCATTCAATTAACCAATCTACTCAGCACCCGATTCCCCGTCACCATTCGCTTTCAGTCCCGCCAACTCGCCCCTTAACCTCCTTGCAGGTTTTAACCATGCCTCCGTCACCATCCACCACCATCTCATCCCTGCCATCAACTATTTCCCATCTAATTCCATTTCGCCTCACCACGTCCTGCCTTGTTCTTTTCTCTCTCACGCTCCTCACTCAGTTTTACCGCTTCCTCCGCCTCCACCCCCATTACATAATGTCCCCACTGTAGCATCTGATTTTGATTGTTTGATTATTTTGTATTTGTGGAAGATCAAATTATTTGCTTTCGAGCTTTGTAAGTGAACTCAATACTAAATTAATGAAGGTGGCAGTGTTCCTTCTCACGTGAAACATGCGATTCGGCACCAAACTACACTCCTTTGAAGACAACTCTGCAAGCGGGGCACCGGCTCAGCCGTTACAAGTTACTAGTTCTATACTGGTCTCTAAGCATGTGTAATCGTGACGTGCGTGAGTGTGCGTCGATAAGGGGAGAGAAGGCGGCGAGGACAGAAAAAAAATTGCGAACGGTCCGTAACCCGCTACTTGAGTGAATACATCCAATACGTTTTGAAGAAACCGCAGAAAACTGCAAGATCAATGGCTCGCCAAAATTCTCCTCCAGTGGTTGAATTCGACCAGCGGTTGAGTGACGAAAATCCGCCACTACGGAGACTCGAACTCTGAACCAAAAATACTGCAATGGAACATTGTGTTCCTGAGAAAACTCAGGCAGATCATGATTCCGACCAGCTGCAGTGCACTGTTCTTCAATAGCTACGTCATGCCGTGCCAAGTAATGAGTTACAGTGCTCCGTTGCGCTATTACATCGTCATTACACTTTCCACCGCCATTGTCACCTCCATTGCGATGTGTACTTGCCTGCCACGCCCCCGCCAACGTCGACTCCTCTATCTCCGCATGAATTTACGGCAACGGCACTAAAATCCTCTCCACCTTTACTTCCGCCTTCGCTCTACTTGCTTCTCGACAACGTCAATTCTGCCGCTATCACTTATGATTTATCTTCCCTAGCACTCCCGTTTTCGCGCCCGACTCAGCTTCAACCACCATCTTGCTTCCACCCTAGCCATCGATCCCAACTACGACCCCTCAGGCCTTTCCCCACCTCCAGTTCCTCACCACCTCACCACAGCACTGATCGCTACGCAACGCTACTACACGCCTCTCTTCATTACCCTCCATCTCCACCGCCAGAGCGCACTACCTCCCATCAGTAGCCCGCCCTTTCCCCTAGCACCATCCCTTCCCTATCCCCTCCCTTTCCACGCACGTCTCCTTCCCCTGCATACCATCCTTTCTCTCGCATACCATGCATTTCGTCCCCACCTCGTCCCACCGGCAGAGGTGGCTCAGAGCATCAACTGATGTCACCACCGTGTTCTGGGGTACGAGTTACGACGGTGGCAGTATTTTCGACACTACCCAGATAGCTAGGTCGAGTTCTGTCGCTGTCTGGAGGAGAATTCTAGCGGTCGGCTGCTGTGATCGGTAGTATTCCGTGATTTCTGTGATCAACACCAGGCGAATGCCGGAGCAGTAACCTAAAAAACGGGCCACAGAGAAGGCGTGATCTTTTTCTCCCATTCCTTGTCTTATCCTACCCCTTACACAGACTTACACTTACATGCACTAGCTATCACACATGCGAGGACACCTGTCGGGAGCTTAGAGCTTGGCCCGGCTGGGGCGCTGTCCCGCTGGTGGGAGGTACATGGTTGAGCAAAACCCCGCTAGCCGAAGGTAGGTCGGCGCCGGATCTCGCCATCCACTGGGGCAAGATCACCCCCACCACCGGTGTAAAAACATATACTACACTTACAGTACTAATGATCTCATAGTGGTATCTAGTAGTTGACTCGTCCGGAATCATTATAATCAATCAATCGACATCGTTCCTTTCCCCTCCCATCCTCTCTTCCGTCGCCTACCCCACCTTTCCCCGCACAACCTCCCATTCCCAACACAGCCTCCCTTTCTACTCACAAAGTTCTTTCCCCCTCCCATCTATCCCACCCCGCTCTCCCTCTCTTCCCCCACCCAGCCTCCCTTCCCCCGCACCTCGCCCGTTGGCCCTTGTCGTCGCAGGTCACGTCTGCGCTGGCAAAGCCGCCCTTTGTCTAGGCTAAGCGCTCTTAAATGAGTTCACGGAATCGAATTCGCCCCGGGTGCTAAATTGGGACAAACGCACAGGCGGCGCGGAGGTCGCGGCTACCGGCCGCCTGAGCACGGCGACTCGCTCCTTTGCCGCTCTGCGTCACTTAGACAAAAATTGACTTTCGATCCTTTGTTCGCACCTGGCCGCCGCGCTTTCAACCCCTTTATTTCCACCTGCAATTGGGTCACACGTACTGAAAACGTCTCAGCAGGAAGTATCTGGGATGAAAGACTCACTCATTGTGATTTTTAACCTTTCAAAAGTAACGTGCCGTTTGTTGATGTTGGAAGTCACTTTTGTTTTAATTCTGACCACTAGATGGCATGAGTTCCATATTTTACAGGTTTAATACCAGTGTTATGCCACCAATTTTTAATTTTTCAAATTTTGTGCTTTAAGACATTTAAGCAACTTCCGGTGTCGTTGTCCTAACTTGTACATATTTTCTTTTGTTTTAGAATTACAAAACAACAACAGGAGTAAAAAAAATTAACTAATGTTCTACTGACCTTATTCTGGGTTGTATTAATAGTCGTCACTTGAAACACTGAACACATTAAGAGTTCATTAAAAAGGTTTTCAACTTATCTGCGCAAATAAGGGATTTATAACTACAGGAAAAGTACTGTCTTTACTTAAATTTATTCGTGAACCGTCTCTTAGTGCATTGAAATATGTCATAATTTGAAAGAAAATGTAAATGAACGACGATTGCGAAGATTATATATATTTTATGCTGATATCGTTCTAGGGAGCAACAAGCAATATTTATGTGACATACAGAACACATTGGAAATGCACAAGCATCAAGAATTTAAGAAATGTTTTCGTTTTACTAACACTGTAGTTGTACATGTTTTGATATCCTTGGTAGCTAACTAATACAGGTTTCCAATTTAGCAGTTTTTAAGACCCTAATTGTACACTTGCGTAGCATTAGTATTTCATGTTTTATTTCCAAGCACATTCTTGTATTTGTAAAACAACTCTCGAAGTTGGTTATTTTCCTGCTCTGAAAAGAGCTTTCCCATCAGCATATTCATTTCTATTATTAATTTAAAAGCCACCAACGCCAACCACCTGAACTGCACAACGAAACTACGTAGGCGATGTTACCGCATGGCTGCCTCACACACTCAAACATTTGACTACGGCCAGCGGTCAGCTAGATGGAATGTTTCACGTAGGTTTCAAGTGACTGTGAAACTGCTAATTACGCTGTTGCCACACGAGACACTGCTAGCATTGTACTTACGTTACGTATCGTCTTTGAATACCAAATGCGCGTGAGCATATAAATAAATTTATAAAAACTACGTCGCTACATAGCAATAAAATTATAAAAACTAGGTCACAACGTGCAGTGTTTCAATAACTACTGTTTTATTCATACCTAACAGTATGTATTGATTTAATTTGCATATACATTGTGAAACTTTACTCATTGTACATTACACATAAAAAATTAAACATTCTTGTATCACTATTCTATATATTAGACAAGTGTGGCCACAAAATTTACTTTGGCAGTCACCAGGTTTTTAGAAAATTTTCGTATAAAAACACGGAAACACACTATATAAGCTTTTAAGTTGTATTTTTCGTTAACCATAGTTTGTTGAGCGACGTTTCCTGGTCATGAATTTTTCCCATCTTTAGGCCACTATAAATATAAAGGAGATTATTACGATTTAAAGAATATAGATAACAAGTTACTGACGTTAAAGTAAATGATGATAATTATAATGAACCACTAGAACTCGAATTAAAATAACATGTGAAGTCATTTAGAACAACAAAATATCATTAAAATTGATCGAGAGGTAAGGGGGGGAGGTGAGAGGTGGTGGCAGTGGATGGTGATGGGATGTGATTGTTGCCTTCTGAAACCATCCTAAGATTCGCCTTTTGACCGAGGGAAACCATGAAAAACTGCGGCCAGGATGGTTGATTGATTGATTTTTTCGTGTTTACGGGCGCATCAACTGCTTTGGTCATTCGTCCCGTTAGTGTAGTGCATGTTTTTTCTCGGGTGATGGCGGTGATCTTCCCCCGCTGGATGGCGAGATCCGGCGCTGACCTACCGTCGGCTAGTGGGGTTTCCCCCTAACCAGGACTCTCCCACCAGTGGGGCACCGCCCCTGTCGGGACAAGCTCTAAGCTCCGGACTGGTCTCCCGGAATATGTGGTGGTGTAGTGCATGTTAGTGTAAATGTGTGTGTGGGCGTAAGGGGAGAGGATAGGACAAGGAAGAGGAAGGAAAGATGGTGCGCGGTCCGTGGCCCGTTTGGTAGGGTACTACTCCGGCATTCGCCTGGTGTTGATCGGAGAAACCACGGAAAACTACCGATCAGAGCAGCCGGCCGCTAGAATTCTCCTGCAGACAGCGACTGAATTCGACCAAGCTGAAAAGCTAGTGTCGAAAATCCTGCCGCCGTCAGGACTCGAACCTCGGACCTCCCGGTCAGAGGCGCTGCAGTGACATCATACGGCCAGGATGGCTAGCCTGGGGTCCCCTTCCCTCCCGACTGCGAATCCTACGCACTGAGACACTCCGCTCGGCTGAGTCAACATAAACGGATAAAATCATCATCGGACGTCTGCGTACGACACATACACGCACATTCCTATTGTACTATGCTTATATTCTTCGCGCAAGTGGAGTCAAAAAGTTGACTTACTTTTGTCGCAATCGGCAACGCGATATGGCAGCGCTGAAAATACAACCAAACATTGATTTTTATATATTAAATTGACTTTGTGTACTCGTGTATGGCACTTCCATCGCAAGTAAATAAATAGTTATATAAATTCAAATTAAATTAATTAAAATAAGTTAAATAAATTCAAATTAAATTAATAAAAATAAGTTAAATAAATTCAAATTAAATTAAATTAAAATAAAACAAAAGGAAACGGTTAAAATAAAACACATTAGGGGGCGAAGGGAAGTGGGAATCGGAAATGTTAGGGCAGAGGCGTTGGTGGGGACGATTTTCTGTGGTGCTGTTTGTTTTCAGGTGAGGAGGAGGCCAAACACTGGAAGGAGAACGCCTGACGCCCGCGCCAAATAAATAAATAGTCTAAAAACCGGATAGAGTAGCATGTACTCGGCTTCTGACGGCAGGTTTTTCCCCCTTCAGGGGTTTTTTCCTCAGCCGTACCTTATGGTGTCGTTTCCGCGGCTTTGATGCGATGGAGAGACCATTTGGGGTGAATACCAGAAGGCAAAAGGTTAGAACGCGGTAGAATGTAGGTATTGTAATGGCTTAAAGACCTTCGCCCTAGCCACATTGCATCAAGTTTTCTAATTTGGCTGTAATAATTACCTATTAAATAAAAAAAGTAGATAAATAAATTAAAAACACATCATTGCCAATTGTTGAACCCGGGCAAACCATTAGTTTAGCGAGGCATGATCTTCAAGCGCGTAACACAGCGGAAAGGCAGATTCCTTCTCACGAAGGGTGAGTGGCGTGCGCGCTTCGCGGGCGCTTTCGCTTGCGGCCGCCAGAGAGCAGTCGTGACGCTCCCTTCGCGCCTTCGCTTACGCTTTCGCGTTCCCAATTCCACCACAAATGTCACCATAAAATATTCATCCCGCCGCAAATGCAACTAGGTGGATAAGGCGCAGTGGTAGGGAAGCGCTCGCGGACTCTGAATTTACAAGCAAGTCTTGCTACACATTTTTTATTTAAATATCCCGAGGTAAAAGTGATCCTCTGACTATGACATACTATTTCGTGCTTTATTGGAACGTAATTTATGGTAATAAAATGGAATGTTATCTTTTAAAAATAATTTTATTTTACAAACGCCTTGGAAAGGGTTTTACAAGTTTTTTCATGCTTGTGACGGATTTGATCATATCTTTCATTTTAACAAATTTATTATTCCTAAAATACCATTTAGAGAATATACTAAAGTATTGGTGATAAATGTTTTAGACGTGCCATGAAAACTAAATGGTTATATATTTCCTGAAATAAATTTTATCATTGAAAATATTACCAAGGGGATTCTTAACTCTTGTTTTTATTGTCAGAAAAAATGACAAGAAACATTCTGCTATATTAAAAAATTATGCATAAATTGTGTCAGGAACAAAGGGGCAAAATTCTAGTGGGTATTGAAAGATTGATATAAATTGTGGAGTGGTATATTTCTGTTTTAGAATGACTACTGATGTATTGATTTGATGGAATGTTTATAGAACAAAATCTTGAGTATGCATATTTTAAACACGATAATTTATTTCTCCTGTACAATGGCATTAGGCCAGCTTCCACTAAAAGACTATTTCAGGGGCTAAATATAAAAGCTCCGAGTAGATTGTTCATGAACGATCGATATGAATAACTGCATTACACCTGTTAAAAAAACCTGCTGACATTATTCGATGCAACAAATACTGGAAACAATAAAAAAAAGTTTCCAAAAGCTACTATCGTACGATAATCTGGGGAAAGAAAATATGGGCAAAAACAGAAGTTTCTCAAAAAATTTACGAAAATAACAGAAAAATCTGGAGTCAGAAACTGCTTGTAAGCGGAGTTTCTAACGCTAGGATTTAAGGGCTTCCTGTCACACTACTCTGTGACGACCGAGTTTCTCCGTGATCGTGCTAGAGTGTCCGAGACTATCCAGTCTAGAGCTTGGCGTAGGGCGAAACTGGTGGTTTAAAGCGACGTCACCTAGAGAAGCACGAGGTGTGAGCAAATGCGAGAGCGGTGACGCGACACCGGCGACAACCAATTAGGAGCCGCGTCTCATTCTTCAGACAGCGCAGTCAGGAGTTGTGAGCGCCCGCCCAAGGAGTTCCTACCAACCCTCCTTTGGTTGGTTGGTCACTCAGGGTGCGTCAACAGCTTAGGTCATTGGTCCCGTAAGTGTAGTGTAGTATTTTTCGTCGTGAGATGGCGGCGATCTTTCCCCGCTAGATGGCGAGATCCGGTGCTGACCTACCGTCGGCTAGCAGGGTTTCCCCCAAACCAAGGACTCTCCCACCAGCGGGGCACCGCCCCAGCCGGGACAAGCTCTAAGCTCCCGACCGGTCTCCCGGAATATGTGGTAGAGTAGTGCATGTTAGTGTAAGTGTGTGTGTAAGGGGAGAGGTTAGGACAAGAAAGAGGAAGGAAAGATCGCGCACGGTCCATGGCCCGTTTGTTAGGGTACTGCTCCGGCATTCGCCTGGTCTTGATCGGATAAACCACGGAAAACAACCAATCCGAGCAGCCGGCCGCTAGAATTCTCCTTCAGATCGCGACTGAATTCGACCTAGCTCACAAGATAGTGTCGAAAATCCTGCCACCTTTGGGACTCGAACCTAGGACCTCCCGGTCCGAAGCTCTGCAGTGACATCAGTTGATGCACTGAGCTACCGCTCCTGGTACTCCTTTGGAATTACCAACAGAATTAGAGGATGCAAAAGTATGGGCACTACTCTCACCTGGCGTGTCGTTGCATTTAGCTTGAAAACTTTACACGATAAAGAATTTACGCATTGGTGGGAAATACGAAATATGAAGGAATTATTATTTATAACAGTAATATGACGATGAAAGAACCACGACTGTATAAACTAAAGCGAGAAAATCAGCGCGAAAATCTTATACCAGGTGCGCCTATGTTTGTCCCACAAGCCAATGCTTGCTCTACGCGCCCTCTCAAAGCCAGTGGCAGCACTATGGGTCGTATTTATGAAGCTCTGCCGTCAGCGTTCTTAGGTACCTGGGGTTCTGGGGGTCTTAGGGCATCTGGGGGCTTGCTAGGAGCTCAAGGAGCGACTTGGCTGGGGAATATAAATCGCAAAACCGAATAATGGCAGCCTGCTAGGATTGGCAGGCCCATGGCAGTGGTTTATAAGTACGGCCCTATGTCTCTAGCTCCTGTATGTAGGCACGACCGGGGAAATGTACAATTTTTATGTAGGTGGTACCAAGGGTGGGGAGTCATATATTTTTTCTTGTATTTAGGTTTTCTTAAAGTAAAATATAATTGTATTAAATATGTTGTTTATTCAACGTTTTTAATTATAATTTATGCAAACACATTAATAATTTTTCCTACAATTTTTTTACTTATCACAACAACAGAAGATCATATTTCTATGAGATTATTTTCAGATTTTCATGAGCATTTTTCTAGATTAAGACCTAGGTACTGGCAGGTTGCAGCGTGCAAGGCGCAGTAGTTTGTCATTCCCTCGCATACCTCGGTACAATAAACTAGTCCATTATTGGTTATTTTGGAGACAACGGGTAACAGCCAGGTCGCGATAAGCATATTGAGTGAGGTCACAACTGCGAATCGCGCGCAAAATTTGAATATTGAATAATGTTTTTGGTCGATTTCAAAAATATTTTCCACCAGTTTGATGGTGGTAATAAATGTGTTAATTTGAATTTTTCCAGTTTTTGTTAAACTTTCAGGTGAGGTGAGGAAACCCACAGGCTGATTCGGTGCGGTTGTACTCGAGCTTGCGGGTTCAAACCCGATCGAAGACGTGGATTTTTAAGGGCGAAAAATCCCTCGTAAGCCTTCCGTCGGAGGGGAAGTAAAGCTGGCTGTCCCATGTAGTAGATTTACTGCATGTAAAAGATCCTCAATCCTAAAAGAAGGCTCTGAGCAAAATTGAGATCGGCCTGTTTCGTCGCCCAAGATAATACCTCCTTTCTCCGCTAGGTGGTGAAAGGAGCGTATCGAAATTTGCGTGATTAGACGGAAAAGCGCCTATAGCCCGAGTCTCGCCACGTGAACTAGGGCATAAACCAAACTAAGCACCTGGAATATTTTCGCGTGGGTAGTACTACCCATCGTACCCACCTCTTCCGCCGCCCGGCACATGTAGAGCGCGCTACTGCCGTCGCGACGCGTCGGCCCTAGTTTATGAGGGAGTTGAAGGTTCTGGCTAGGAGAGCGACGGCCAGCATTGACAAGCGGAATAGCAAACTTTCTAGCAAAAGAGTACAGGGTGCAAGAATTGGGAAGATAGAGCCGACCACTGTCCTAACTTCCTCAGCAGTCGCAGTCGACAGCAGTTAATTGCTGCAAGGAGGTACAAGGAAGGCGAGATCCTGAAAGCATCGGCAGTTTATAAAGGTCTTCTAGCCTCCTGAATGTGACCCTTTACAGTCGGATTCTCTATGGTTTTAGAAATAGAAAGCAATCCAGTCAGATGAAAGGTAGTTCGAGTACTTACTCCAGCGTTGGAGAGACTACGACTCTACCGGTGTGTGATGACTCTGCAACGGCTGTGGAAACCTCGTCCAGATATTCGACTCCAACGCAAGAACCTACAACATCGTTGTTGGACGATAACATTGCTGTTTACTCGGGACACTCTTTTCGGGTTGCATGAATAAAGACTTGATCAATTGAAAATTTGATATTTCCTTGCACATTCTTAGGCCCGAATCAGCATATTTCTCTTGACAATATGAAGGGGTGGACAGTAAAATGATGCGTCACAGATCCATAAAAATCGAGATATTAATATTTACGAACAGCGGGAACTACCTGTGGCTAGTGTTTCATCATTTTACTGCTATAAAATGATATTAACGATGTATTTAAAACAATAAAGTTTATCGTTTAGAACAACACTAAAATCCTTCTTAGAATTAATACAATGAACAATAATATGTCATTTGTTATTTATGTTGATTAAAATGCAGAAAGCTTTACGCAGAAACGTCGGGAAAGAGATAGACTTTCTTCAGAGCTTGAGATACACTTTCTTCAGAGCTTACACAGATGAACCTGCTTGGAAGGATATTCAGAAGAGACTCTTAAAATCATTCAGTAGTCACCAGGACCACAATTGCAAAATTATGGGGAGAAGGCAAATAAACTGATATTGGCAAATTTTCTTTCGTTAACTGGACAATGAATAGCTGGAACGAATTACCTTCAGAACTACTAGAGACTTTACCTCAAAGAGTGAGAAAATTTAAAAATAAATTAAAAACCGTAAATTACTAATATTAATAATTTAAATATGTTAGACTGTAGCTAATTGTGTATTCATTGTAGCTAAGGCTCTAATTTTGTATTTATTTAGTATTAGTTATAATTTGCATATAAATGTGTTATAAATGTATGTGTTTTAAATGTTAACTTGATGAAAATGTAAACTTGAATAAACTTAAAAATATTCTTAAATATATTTACGAAGAGCCGCCAACGGGCTCTTTCACAAAACACTAAATATATTATTATTTCAAGATCAACTACCATTTAGTGGTATTGAATTTTTCTGTAGTAAAGTTTCTTTAGTTCTTCCTTTTGTGCGATGAAATCGCAGGGGTTCTGCTAGTGTATTATAATGTTATTATCAATTTACAAAAAGCATCCTCAGCGAACAAGAACGTACAGCACCATTCTAGTTTGCAGCTCCCTCTCGCCCGGGCCAGTTCCTCTGTTCCGCAGTCGCCATTTTCCTCTCGCTCTGTTTCCGGCAGCGACCCCTTTCGGGCGGACGCGCCACTGGTCCGGCCCCGCCGCTCTCGGCGCATGGCTGATTCGCTAACTCCCCCGTAATTAACGCGTAATTGATACGGGTAATGAATAATTTTAATTCGAGATGCGCGCGCCACCGGGGGCTTCCCACGGCGTGCGTGGCGCGGAAATGCACCGCGCATGCGCACTCGCCGTGGCCGTGCCGACGCGCGCGGCGTGGCGGAAGGTGCTTGCGGGCGTTGCGAGAAATATGAGGCGACACGTGAGATAACGCATTCCATTTGCACCTCGTTATCTTGCGCTTCGTAAGGTTGCGTTAAGAGGTGTGGGGTACAAGAGTGGAAAGGTGAGTTAATTCTTTCTTGGTTTAATGTGACAATGGGAATGTTTTAATTATTTTCGAATTATCCCATTCGATTTTACAAAAGTTATATAATTGTTCTTTATTTGCAATTGTATCGTTGCTCTTGTTTTGCACAACGTCCGGAAAACTTTTTGCATCATTATCAAGTTCTGAAAATTAAAATTTTTTGTTTTTACATTACAATTACCTATATACTAATTATTCCAAATTGTTTTGACTTACCAAGATTTTTTTGGAATTTGGAATTTTCGAATAATTAGTATATAGGTAATTGTAATGTAAAAACAAAAAGTTTAATTTTCAGTACTTGGTAATGATGTAAAAAGTTCTTCCCGATGTTGTAAGAAACAAGAGAAAAGTTACAATTGGAAATAAAAATTAATTATATAACTTTCTTAATATTAAATGAGATAATTTGAAAGTAATGAGGTTAATAGACAGTTAAAAATAAATAAATAAAAAAAGGGAATGTGTTAAACTTGAAGTAGGATGGATTCTATTTTCCTTCAATTCTTATTTATTTACGAATTTGCCTATTTATTTACAAATCTGAATTTTTTGTTAAAACTGACTTACTTAACGGTGGGATCATATTTTCATGCAATACTGATATTTATAATTACAACACACGTAGAAATCACGTGTATCAAGGGTCAATATCAACAGTTCACTGCAAGAAATCCAGACACAAGACATGCACGTCACTTTATAAGGAATTACCAGATGACATTAAACAATTAACGCCGGTACACAAATTTAAGATAAAAGTAAAATCTTTCTGCAGTATGTTTCTTCACAATCAGAGTCTATACTATACATAAATTTAGACTATCATAAAAAAGTTAATATTTATTTTAACAAAACAATGATACATAATAAATTCGTTAGTTTACATTTGTATTGCATACTTTTAAAAACGACTTAATATGCATGTAACAAGTTGTTAACGCTGCAAGATAGCTTCAGTAAAACGTTTTGAGAGAGCAAAAGAATGATGGATGGGGTTGCTCCCAAACCATGGCTACCCACTTCCTAGCTGGCTACTAGGGAAAATGCTGAAAAACAATTTTTCGAAAACTATTAGTTTATCTCAGTGTGATAAATATTGCTAATGGAAGAAGCCTGTCATTTTTACCTTGTGAATGTTGTTTTAGGCGAACAGAAGATTGTTTTCTGTTATAATTCACGCGACATACCATTTCAGCTTGATATCACCTCTTACGCGCTCAAAACACTCACTGCTACCACTAATCAAATTTAATTTCTTCAAGGCCGCCCAGATGTAAATTACCACGCTTTTGTATTGACGAGGCGATTTTTTGTGTATACACACGGCTGCAAGATTCTTCAACAATACCCCTAACAATACAATCATAAAGTCGTTGTATTTCTCCGAAATCTCGACAATGCGAATGTGTTTGCGCACTAAAACGTCTCAGCTGAGGTAGCAATACCAACCGTACATAATTAAACTAATAGTTGGTAGCATATATACGTGAATCTTAACGGTGTTTAATTGCGCGAGGCAAGTCGAGTAACCGCGAAACTGTGTTTGGCAACTATCCTTTTAAATAATGCTATTATATCGCGCCTTCATTTGGAGGACTTTTAATTTTTGAAATAATGATATTTCACAGTGTCTCCGGTATCTGGCGCGATCTACCGGGCTCCTGCGAAAACAATTTTAACTCATCAACTGTTTTTCTCCTTCCAAAGAGTTTCCCGTGAAAGATGTTTTTGTCTTTCCCTCTGGAAGCAAACGGGCCGTTTTTGGAGAAAAAAATGTCGGACGCGGGACGTTTAAAAATGCATGCTCTTTGCTGTTAATTAGCGGTAAGGAATTGTTATAATGATAGGTTTCAAAGTACGGCGCCAAATTTGAATCAATTTTGGCCGCCGATGTGCTAACACAAGTAATATACAGCTCTCGGGTCAATGACCCCATCTCATTTATGTTACATTTAAAACCACTAACTGTAGAAAGGCAACTAGTACAACTTTTTAGAACTATTCTTAATCGGAGAAGTGTTGTGAGCGAATCAATGCATCATCTAATGAAGAAAGAAAACACGGCGCCACAATAGCACAGGTTTATCAACCCCTTCAATTCTCCCTTTACTGCTGATTGAAACTAGACTGTCCATGAAAGATCCCTTTAAGCAGTAATATTCAATGACTTTGTTCGTTTTGCAGTTCGAGATCATTCGTTGTTGCCAAATGATAGAGATTTCCGGATAATTAGAAGGAAAAATAGAAAGAAAGAAAGATACTATACAGTGGATGAAGTTGTTAACCTAATAAAACATTCATAAAAATGTTTCTATTGTTGAGGTGAAGGCAAATTATTAAGTTAATTACAGTTCTCGGCAGTCTAAGTTCTACAAGAAAACCTGTCTGAACGATGATTCGTATAGTAATGGAATTCATAGACACCTAAAACGATCTTTCACTCTTTCAAAATTCCGTTAATTTAACGTCTCAGTTCAAACTCGGCATAATGTTCAGTGCAACTTGGAATTTGGTGGTTTGTTACCGGACACATTTAGGCTGATAATTTCAGTAAAACCTGTAGACCTACCTTCAAAGAAAGTCTATTAATCCCCGAGAACAAGATGCAGTTTTGGCATTCAATCACATTATGGCCCATAACAATGGCATCTCCTAAATGTGAAGATGGTTACTGAGCATTTACACAATCCGAATTTTAAAATGTTTTTCTAAAACGTTTAATAAAAAACTTTTTTTTAAATTTAATTTATTTTAAGTCGCATCAACGGCTAGGTCATTAGCGACTAAATGAATACATTATATTTACATTGTCAATTTTTAGTTTTTACAATATTGAGGTTACAATTGAGGTTACAGTACAGAGATGATATGGATATAAAAACATAAAACTTAAACGTGAAAATTACATAACTGTTAATTACTGCAAAAAGGAATGGAAAATTACGTTATTCTAATACAGTTAAATATTTACTGAAATACCTATTTCATTACAAAATTTTAAAACATTACTTGGTAAGAATTATCCTTAAATGGTACTAAATCTTTTCTTATCAAAGAATTAAGGTCTCACGAATTGAATTGGGAACATTTCTAGACGATGTGATTAGATTTTATCATAAGGTTATCAGCCAAAATTGCAGCTTTTAAAAATATGGCTACTCCACCAGAAGGATGATCACTGGTTCTATTTTTAAAGAAACATTGATAATTTTTAATATTAGCTGAGTGATTAGCCTGGAATTGGATTCTGCAAACAAATGATATCTGGTAATAGTTGCAGATACTCAAGATGACAATAGTATCCATTAGTATTCCATTGGAGTATCTTCATTTGTTTGCTTGAAATTTATTTAGCAAGGGGGGAATGGTGTTTCTTTAAGAGACCTGAATTAAAAAGATTTAGTGTCAGATAGTTTCCATACTGGATTCAGAGTCAGTTGTGTATGATTCCAGTAGGTAATTCTGCAGTTTGTTTCTTATTCTGGTAACTCTGCTTTTGATAATTCTATCCTTTAATACAGGGTAAATGTCACTGAGCATTTTTATAACAGCTGGAATATCATTGGAATAGTCCTTTACTATGGTTAGAGGATCAGCAGAGCCCAGAGTATTTTCTAGTAGTAAGTGTAATTGATTCACTGACAGAGGAAGGAGTTTTGTTCCTTTCAATCAGATCTTTAGTTGGCTAAGCATGTCTTCAAGGGTTTTATTAGGATTGCTATCTTGGTCCAGTTCTTCATGTTTTGAAGAATTCTTTTTCTGTTTCTTTTTTTTAGTTTTTTTAACATTATTATCTTGATTATTATCTTTAACATTATTTGTTGCTTTATATAGGGAAGAGGGTTCATTGGGGAGGCTGTACTTCCATATTATTAGAAGGGATAGTTGGTATATTTGGAGTTTCAGTTATGGTAGGCTGTACTTCCATATTATTGAAGGGATAGTTGGTATATTTGGGGTCCAGAAGCCAAGCAATTCTCTTTGGGGATATTTTGTGGGCAGTTACTAGCAGTATGGCCTTCCATTTTGCAATTGAAACAAGTAATGTTTTCAGCAGAGAAAAAGATTCTATATGGTGTACCTTCATGTACAATCACTGATGACTGAGGGAGTTTGTGAAGTTAGGGTCAGATAAACCAGCTCTGATGAAAGATATACTGGAGGTAGTTTTGATGTCATGATTCTTGAAAATATTTGTGATTTCCTCGTTTGGAATAAAAGGGTATACATTTGATATTATGATTCTCTTGAGTTTGTTAATTAGGGGTCTCACATTAACAATAGTATTTTTAATGATTAGAGTAGGGTATTCGTTAGTTATAAGATCAGCATTGACTTTCGAGTTCAGAAACACACATATTCTGTTATTGGATATTATTGATATGAAAGTAATGGCACTGGGGGGGAACAATTTCAGTTAGTTTACTTATATAGTCTTTGACAGTTAGATTTTCGCATGCGTCCAGTAGTATAGATTGTTCTTTTGATGGAAAACTCACAGTATTTGCAGCTCCTGCGTACGACTTCGTGGGTTGCTCTTGGAGGTTAAGTGACGGATTCATCTTGAGTTTGGCTGGTACTGCTTTATTCATGTGGATACGTTGAGCCAGCCGGCAGGCAGGCCAGAGAAACGCTGTACACTGCTTGGAACACTGATAGCACTTTAAATAACACTGTTAGGTAATATTAATACTGAAGTGTTTTGGTTCGGAGATACAGTGTATCGGTAAGCTGATAGAGCGCAGCAGTAGTTGTTGCCTCTACCGCTGTCGAACTACGACTGCCAATAAAAAACTGTTTATTGAAATAAAATAATTGTATGAAAATTACATTTAAAATGAAAAGTAACCGAAGAAATCATTTGGAAATCCGTTCACTGCAAAAACGGAAACATGAACGAATCCAAAAATAAATCCCCTCTCCATAATATTCGGTCATAAAAGACTTTTATTCATAGGATTAAATAAGTATATTTATTATTTGAAATGAAAAAAATGTAAGCCAGAAAGTTGTATCAAACTGGTTTTATGAGTTTTTTTGTATCTTCGTAAAATTGGAAATGTGGAATAGTTGCCTTTCTGCAGTTAGAGAAGAAAAACTACATCAAGTTCTATTTATGTCTAGAAGCAAAACAAGGAGCCATATCAGCATGTGCTCAATGGATCAGTGGAGCTGGACAAAAACTTGATTCCTTGATGCATTGAGCAAGTGTTGAGATGGCCCCTTGTTTTGCTTCTGGACATAAATGTAGCTTTACTATGTGCATGTTTTGTTGAACTCTCCTTTTGCTTTTAGTGGTAGGAGCAGAGCTGGTGATGGGTTACTATTTTCTTATCAAAGCAGAAAATTCAAATCTAGAGTTTGTTTATCGACACAAATAGGTTTTCTAAAATTCAAGAACGAAAATGTCTTGTCTTTTAAATGTTGCTAACCTTTTTAAAAATTGTATTATTGTTTATTGTTTGTTCTTTTAAACTTTTATTGATTTTTCAATTGTTTATGATTGAAATGTTGTGAAGGGGTTAAGGCACTCAATAAAGCCAGGGCAGATAATTTTCTTCACCATAAATCATATACAGTTTTTGCTGTTTTTGAATAAATAAAACAAATCAAATCAAATTACCCTTATAAAATAACAATATTAATATTGCAAATTTATTTTTTTAAAGAAAATTGTTGAACTTGAATTCTGGAGATAATATGTCATTCAATCAGACATCTTAATACTTGTTCATTTTTTTTCTTTCACATATGCTTTGTATAGAAAAAGTTATGTTGCTCTAAAAATGTCAATATACTTATTCAGAAACAAATTTTGGAAGTCTCTAATACCGGTCAAGAATGATGTATTAATTATAATCGTAATACAATGCCTTTTGTGTACTTTTTTGTATTTTTATATGCTTGAATTTATTGTATCAAAAATCACGTCTGGGTGTCCAGTTGACCAATACGCATTTTTCTGAAAATATCTCTCAGTCTGTTACTAATCTTACTAATCTTAAATGTAAACAGGACTTTCTCCAGTGTTGAAAGTTTGCAGCGAATACACGGTCCTGTGAACTTGAAACGGATTTGCAAGATAATGTTTTACTTTTTCTACAATATTTATTAATTATTCCATTTAAAAGGGCAGACTGGAAGAGTGATAGTTTAAACTGCAACCTTCTCTTCATGCTCAATATTCTAGTTCATTGGCATTTAATGTGGACCTTATCTGATTATTTATGTACCGATTTTCTAGTAATAAAAACTTTTAAAGAGTTACTTGCGTTTATTAAAAGTTCATAGAACAGGATCGATACAAAAATTAAATGTCAATAGGTCTGCACAAAATTGGAAATGGAATACTTAAATCAAATAATCAGTGATAATATTATTTAAATTTGTAACAAAAATGCAAAGATATGTCTGTGATTGCTGTGACGTCTACAGAAAACAATTTTATAGAAATATTTAACTTTTTTATTAAATGTTTTAAAACTCAAATTGTTTGACTATATTTTTAGTGTCCCGATGGTTCAGTTCTTAGTTACGTGGCTGTGTGAGGTGGCTGTGATCACGATACTTTGACAACCATCCCGAACGTCAAACTAGGACCATGAAACCAACTTCCATTATTGGCGCCCAAAGAGCAACTCTCCAACTACTGGGCAATCAACTCTCCTCAGAATGTCTAAAAGAATTATTATTACTTTTATTAATCAAATTTGTAAATTGTTGCTCCAAAATTAACCAAATATTTGCTGGTATAGAATACTGGACTAGTTTTAAGCCAGTATTTCCAGGATTCGTGGTCAATCATTACATCGAATTACTGAATAAGGCAAATTCTGCAGTCAATCAAAACATCACTCAATAACTCGAATCATCCACTGTCAAATTACTGAAACTTCACACAAAGTATTATTACTATTACTATCAAATTTGTTAATTTTCACTTAAAGTTGGCAAACTTTTTGCTGCTAAAAGTAACTGGACTAATTTTAAGTCAGTATTTCAAGAAGTATTAGTAAATAATTGAATTGAATTAATGAATAAGGAAATGAAATTCTAATATCGCAGTAGTTCGAATACTCACCCAATAACTCAAATCGTTCACCGTCAAGTCACCGAAACTCTACAGAACATTTTATTACTACGAAATTTGTAAAGTTTCGTGAAAAATTGACCAAATATTTGCTGCTTAAAGAGTCCTGGTCTAGTTTTACGCCAGTATTTCAAGAATTATTAGTCAAACATTCCATTGAATAATGAAATGAAATTCCAGTACTGCAGTAATTCAAAATTAAGTGCTTTCGTCTCGTTTTAATTTAAACAAAATTCAAGAACTCCTGTATTATATTCATTCTTTTAATCTTTGAACATTATTAAGAATTTAGAAACAGTATTAATAATATAAAATAACTTTCTTGTTACAAACTTATGAGTTCGTCTTGCTGAGCTCAGGAAAATACGCCTTTCTTGACTTCTGGAATATCTGTAACCAGTAACCATTTTTTTCGTTCACATGGAAATGAGTATTAATTATTGATGTAAGGTAATTATTTATTAAAAAGCTTCACAGCGTTTTGTGTACTAAAGCATCAGTAGTTCGAATACTCATCCAATAACTCGAAACGTTCACCGCCAAGTTACCGAGACTCTACAGAACATTTTATTACTACAAAATGTGTAAAGTTTCGTGCAAAATTGACCAAATGTTTGCTGCTTAAAGAGTCCTGGACTAGTTTTAAGCAAGAATTCCAAGAATTATTAGTCAAACATTGCATTGAATAATGAAATGAAGTTCCAATACTGCAGTAATTCAAAACATCACACAATAATTCTAATCATCCAGCGTCAAACGACCGCGCCTCCACTGCATCACCGTCCACATTCTGCGCGTCCGTCCGAAACCACAGCGCCGGCGCGGGCCCATCCCCCACGCGCCCGCGCTTCGCGTAATCCCACCAGAATCGCTTACCGGAAATGCTCTCGGGAGGCTGGCGAATAAATCCCGCGCTCTCTATTGTTTCCAGAGAGTTACTGCCGCCCCTCCCCCTCCTCGCTCGCGCGCACGTCATATCCACCGACATTGGCGGCGCGCGCCATAAAGTAGGAGGCCGCGATGGGGAGCTGCAGGGGAAATGAAGACAAACGCACCCACGCGTCATTGCTGAAGTGAAACGCCGAAGCCTCCGACAGGCTTTATTTGTTTTTTTCGGTGGAAACGAGATTCAGAGAGAAATACGGAAAATAACGGAAAGGGTTTATCGTAAAATGTCGCGAAGATTGAAAAACAAATTGAGTAGTTTTTGAAAACTACTACATTGATGCTTCCTACTTTCATTATTAAAACTTTCATTACTCAAAGTTAAATCATTTAAACTTCATTGTTTCAGATTGTAATAACCGGGTACGGTAGGTCAGTGCTTCAACTGATGTCACTGCAGCGCCTCTGAATGGGAGGTCCTAGGTTTGAGTCCTGACGGCGGCAGAATTTTCGACACAAGCTTTTCAGCTAGGTCGATTTCAGTCGCTGTCTGGAGGATAATTTTAGCGGCCGGCTGCTCTGATCGGTAGTTTTCCGTGGTTTCTGCGATTAACACCAGGTGAATGCCGGAGCAGTGCCCTACCAAACGGGCCACGGACCGCGCGCGATCTGTCGTTCCTCTTCCTTGTCCTATCTTCTCGCCTTACACAGACACACGCTTACACTAACATGCACTACACTACCACATATTCCGGGAAATCGGTCGAGAACTTAGAGCTTGACCCGGCTGGGACGGTGCCCCGCTGGTAGGAGAGTCCTTATGAGGGGGAAACCCCACTAGCCGACGGTAGGTCGACGCCGGATCTCGCCATTCGGCAGGGCAAGATCACAGCAATCTCCCGAGAAAAAACATGCACTACACTAACTGGTCTAATGACCAAAGCAGTTGACGCGCCCGTAAACACGAAAAAACCAAAACAAACCGAATTGTAATAACTGAAACTCGCCTTATTCTCCTCCCCTATAAGGAGAGATCTAAGTCATGTTGCAGTTACTGCGAGTTTCATCTTTTCAGCGGTCTGTCTGACTGTCTTCAAAGGGACTACTACTACTGTATATATTCGATTTAAGGTATCCCTGCAAGCTTATACAATGATTTTCCGTATATTTTGTATCTGAATTTTTTGTCAGCATCAACGTATTTAGACTCGATGATCTCTTGAGATATACAAAGAGAAAATAATGGAATTGGTGCGAACGCTACGGTGAACGGCGCAAGCGGCAGGGGCAAGACCGGGTCTCTCCCGCTAGACATTGGCGAGTCAGGAGTTACACGGCAGTTGGGAGGTGAGTCGAAGCTCAAATGGCGAGCGAAACAGGTGCGTTACATTAGAGGGCACGTAATTATAACAATGAATGTCGTTGCGGTGAATGCGATCATGCAAATGATAAAATAAGTGTTGTTGAGATATGAGGTGTCAGATTGATTCATTTTTCGTGTTTCCGGGTGGTTCAACTGCTTCTGTCATTAGTCCCGTTAGTGGAGTGCATGTTTTTTTCTCGGGAGATGGCGGTGATCTTCCCCCGCTGGATGACGAGATGCGGCAGCGATCTACCGTCGGCTAGTGGGGTTTCTCCCTAACCAGGACTCTCCCACCAGTGAGGCGCCGCCCCAGCCGGGACAAGCTCTAAATTCCCGACCGGTCTCCCGGAAAATGTGGTAGTGTAGTGCACGTTAGTGTAAGTGAGTGTGTAAGGGGATAGGGTAGGACAAGGAAGGGGAAGGACAGATCGCGCGCGGTCCGTGGCCCGTTTGGTAGGGTACTAGTCCGGCATTCGCCTGGTGTTGATCGTATTAACCACGGAAAACTTCCGATCAGAGCCGGCTGCTAGAATTCTCCTTTAGACAGCGACTAAATTCGACCAAGCTGAAAAGCTAGTGTCTAAAATCCTGCCTCCGTCAGGACTCGAACCTAGGACCTCCCTGTCAGAGGCGCTGCAGTGGCATCAGTTGATGCAGTGAGCTACCGCTCCCGGTCATTAGGTGTCAGAAAAGAATGTAGTCACATGTGCGATGTGAGGTCAATAATTGTAATATACAACTGGACACTTTTATAATATTTATGAGTAGTAGGCAAGTGTCATATGGTTGTGGTAGGATGCAACTTTCGGCGTGAGAAGTGACTATTTGCGCAGCGTCATACGGACGTGTTCTGATTCGTGATTATTAATTAAGAGTGTTACATGTTGAACAATATTATGAATAGCAATTACCATTGACAAGTTCATGAGTATGCACCGATGGCAGAAGGAATACTAGATGCATGATGAATGAGTCCAGTGAGTGAAAGGTTAACAATCACGGTAAGAAGCAACCGAGGCGGCGGCTTGGAGCGAGGTGATCGATGATCAAAAATCATACAGTGATTCTTTTCTGTCAAATTCTGCTCTCGACTAAAATATTTAAAAGAATCAACCACATTTTTACTTTCAGAGTATATAGTTTTCTCTCTAATGACAAGAGATGTTTGTGACGTAAATAATGTCACAAAACGTCTTCATAGAATTTCTTTCGCTCTTGAATACATTATTGTATTCAAGAGCATCAGTAAAGTTAACGGTTGAGAACAAGGGCACAGTTCCATTAATGTACATCAAATGATGGCAGTCTTCTCATAACAAAAAGTCTCATACTCTCTCTTACTCATTATAATTCAATTTTTAACACAGATAAAAATCACGGCCATCTACGGTAAGTCCCGTAAGTGCAGGGTATTTTGTTTCATAGGGGCGGAGATGACGGAGGTCCGCTGGATGGCGAGATCCGGCGCCGTCCTACCGTCTTCCAACCAGGTGTCTTCCACCAGCGGGGCACTGCCCCAGTCCAGACCAGTTGTAAGTTCCCGACCGGTCTCCCGGCATGTGTGGTAGCCTAGTGTGTATGTTTCAGGGGTAAGAATAGGAAAAGGAAGAGGTAGGAAATATCGCGTTTGTTAGGGTACAGCTCCGGCATTCGCCTGGAGTTGATCGGAGAAACCACGAAACATCGATCAGAGCAGCCGGCCTCAAGAATTCTCCTCCAGACAGTGACTGAATTCGACCTAACTGACGAAAAGGAACCTAGGACCTCCCGGTTAGAGGAACTTCAGTGACATCTGTGGATACACTGAGCCATCCCTCCCGGTAAAGGACTGTGATTGGACGGGTGGTTGAGGGGACGGGACGCTTGAGAGAGGGGGTGGTTGAAGGGGTGGAACGTTTCAGTAGGCGGCGTGGTTGAGGAGGCGTGCTGTGGGGGGGAGGACGGTTGAGAAGGCGGGGCGGTTGAAGAAGGGGGCAGTTAAGGCGTTGAGGAGGCGGGGTGTTGAGGGGTCGGGGCAGTTGAGAGAGCGGGGTGGTTGAAGCGGTGGAACGTTTCAGTGGGCGGCGTGGTTGAGGAGGCGTGGCTGTTGGGGAGGACGGTTGAGAAGGCGGGGCGGTTGAAGGGGTTGAAGGGGCGGGGCGGTGGCGGCGGTGGCGAGGGCGATGAATGTGGAGGCGGAGGGTGTGGTGGCAGTGAGCCGTGCAGTGGGGGGTAGAATGTCAGTGCCGGGGAGGGTGGGGGCGAAGGAGGAGACGTGGGACGGTGTGGTGGTAATCCCTGCGCCAATTCCCGCCTGAGTCATCCGTTTCTGCCCGCGAGTGGAAACCGCCTGACGCGGCTGACAGCGTCGCCGTGGGGCGCTTGCCTCGTTCAAATGTATCCCCAGCAGAGACGCGCAAATAGACTGAATATGTGCGCTTTTGTGTGAAAAATAATCGGAAACCCTCAAAGCTAAAATTTGAACTTAAGGTTTGCTTTCGTTCCATATTTACTTATGTGTTAGATTTTACGTTAAGAGTCGGTGAGTTATATTTGTTGAGCTTTTATTATTGTGGATCGAAAGCGAAAATGTATGTTCAAAGCTAGTTTTTCTCACATATTTGCAAAATTTTCAAATTTTTTAGTCTCTAAAAACAATAATAACTCCCTTCATTCTTATCCAGTTGTTCACTCTCTTTGAGAATGAAAATAGAAAGGCGATATTCCAGGAGACGTAGTGTGTAGGATCCACAACCGTGATGGTGGAGATTTCGTTGTAATTGATGGTTGTACAACTCATCATTGTCGGACACAGTATTTTGTTAAACATTTTTTTAAATTTTATTAATGTGATGGAATTAGTAATTCCTTTAATTTTTGAAAACACTTTATAGATATACATTTAAACGTATGTATTATATACAATTTTATTGATGTCAGTGTAATATTACATAAAACTTCTTCATTGTCATATTTTTTTGTTTCATAGTAGTGATTCAAACAATAGTTGGAAATTAAATGAAGAAAAATTGATTCAGAAAATAAATATACTGTGTTATTTATTATAATAATCTAATTAATAAATATATTTACCACCCACACCAGTTGCTTTTTTGTGGGTCTTTGCACGGTTGCATGGACCATGGGTCCCTAATCTTTTATTTCTGGGGAAGAAGTTCTTGAATACCACTCATGCATTTCTGTTACCGCAGTGCGTGGTTTGTATATCCAATACTGTGGAGTGGGATTCGGTTCATATACGTATATGATGAATCAATCCAAATTCATTTCTTCCGCCGGCGACAAAATCATTTCCGTAGAATTTTACCCAGCAGTAAATGCACAGTCGCTTGCACCTTTTCCAAGTCAGAGTACAATTGTTCCATCCATGCACAACTCTCTTCTCCAGGAAAAGTTAAACTGGGTCTCTTGAATAAAATCCATGAAATGAAACGCGATTACTAACGTATGAGAAAATATTTGACAGATTACAACATACATTCAACGTTTTGTCACTTGGAATCATTTGGCGTATTTGTTATGATATATTTCTGTTTTTATTTTCTTGCACCTTCGGTTTCTACAAACGTTACCCATCCCAGCTGAGACTATTTCTTCTAAGTGCAGCCACCATGGCATTCTCCAGTATCCCCACCCATTGTGCCAATGTAACTCATGACACCTACTGTGTTATTGAACGACCTTGAAATATGTCTCAGAATACATGTTACAAAAGTGTAGGTGTGCAGAGGAAGCAAAAATAGTAATTTATGCACCAAGGGTGCTATAAAGATTTTAATGATAGAGCGGTGTCAAAATGGCCGAGAACCTTTGGCCCGAGATCAACAGAATCAGTTAACGCCCGTAGTACCTACAGGTTTTTAATTTTTAACTAATTTTATTTATTCAATTTCACCTATTTTCTAATTATATAGATGATAACTTTACAATGTCTTTTCATATCCCCCCCCCCATAATTCCCTCTAAAAGACAACATGTTGCATCATTGAACTGTTATCATACTTCCTTCGTAACCACAATCCTCTCGGTCCTGGTAAGTTACGCAGTGTGTATCTAGTTCAGTACTGAAGACCATAACAAGCTATAATGTAAATATATATTTTTCCAATTAACATGATCGGGAGCGGTAGCTCAGTGCATCAACTGATGTCACTGCTGCGCCTCTCACCGGGAGGTCCTAGGTTCCCACTCCCCACGGCGGCAGGATTTTCAACACTAGCTTTTCAGCTAGATCGAATTCAGTCGCTGTCTGGAGGAGAATTATAGCGGCCGGCTGCTCTGATCGGTAGTTTTCCGTGGTTAATACGATCGACACCAGGCGAATGCAGGAGCAGTACCCTACCAAACGAGCCACGGACCGCGCGCGATCTTTCTTTCCTCTTCCTTGTCCTAACCTCATCCCTTACACACACACTTACACTAACATGCACTACACTACCACACATTCCGGGAGACCGGTCGGGGGCCTAGAGCTTCTCCCGGCTGGGGCGGTGCCCCGCTGGTGGGAGAATCCTGGTTAGGGGAAAAACCCACTAGCCGACGGTAGGTCGGCGACGGATCTCGCCATTCAGCGGGGGAAGATCACAGTCATCTCCCGAGAAAAAACAATGAGCATGTACTCAGAAACTTAATATAAAGAAGATGCGCGTATTACATATCCCCCTAATTGTTAGGCAAATATACTCGTGTTATGCACAGGTGTGCATAAGGTTACATTTTGATGCAGGAAAAGAGCTACAACATGTTAAATATCTGTGCGTAAGGGACTGTTTAAAAATCGTGAGCAAATACACACATGTAATTAATGTGTATGCAATGCCTCATTGTAGGTTAATGGGTAAAATTATATTTTTTTCTTCCTTCTGTATGACCTACAAGTTAGTAAGATTTATTATGAGACGCCTATTTATTAAACATGCGTTGCTCGTGAGTTCTGTGCTCTTATTCCTTTATATGAGGAAGACAGCCAGAGCTAGTTGGCGATGAAGCTGAAGCCTGTAGGCACGTAAGTCTCGCGTCTACCCTTATCCTCCACACACAGCACTTACCAACATGGGAAACGAATTAAATGGACGATTTAGGTTGAATAGTGACACACGGTATGGTAGGAATGCACATCATGCCACAGCACACAACAGCCATGTCTTGTGCGGAATTCGAACCCACAATGTGGTTGTCACGCGTTCTTCGTTGCAAAGCTTTCACCACGCAAAGCACGTCGAGTATGAATGGAGAGAAGACAGTGGAGAGGCCGCATTTTGTAGTTAGGATGCCGCTCCGTCTTTCCCATAACGCGGTGCTCTACCTCACATCCCCTTCATCTGCCTCAGGCCGCGTCGCTCTGCCCCACAGCATTTCGCACTGTCCCACTCCACTCTGTCCCTCACTGCAGCGTTTCTGATCGGGAGATCCTAGGTTCGAGCCCTGACGGCGGCAGGATTTTCGACACTTGCTTTTCAGCTAGGTCGAATTCAGTCGCTGCCTGGAGGAGAATGCTAGTGGCCGGCTGCTCTGATCGGTAGTTTTCCGTGGTTTCTCCGATCAACACCAGGCGAATGCCGGAGCAGTACCCTACCAAACGGGCCACGGACCGCGCGCGATCTGTCCCTCCCATTCCTTGTCCTATCCTCTCCCCTTACACACACACACACACTAACACTAACACTAACATGCACTACACTACCACATATTCCGGGAGGCCGGTCGGGAGCTTAGAGCTTGTCCCGGCTGATGGGAGAGTCCTGGTTAGGGGGAAACACCACTAGCCGACGGTAGATCGCTGCCGGATCTCGCCATCAAGCGGGGGAAGATTATCGCCATCTCCCGAGAAACAAACATGAAGTACACTAATGGGACTAATGACCAAAGCAGTTGACGCGAAAAAACACGAAAAAACCAAACCAAACCAATCCACTCTGTCCCACGGCGCTCCTCTCTGTCCCAACCCGCGCCGCTCTACTCCATGCCGATCCACTCTGCCCCACGCCACGCCGCTCTACCCTTCGCCCCTCTCCGACGTTCTTCCCCGACCCCGCCCAACGGATTGCTCTCCCACGCCCCTTCGTCTGCCCGATGCTGCTCCAGTTTGAACCTCGCCGCGTTCGCCCGCCTGTCTAACGCGGCTCCCTCACCGCTCCCTCCCTCCCCCCTCCGCTCCCCCGCTCTACACCGCTCAGCTCTACCCCACTCCGCTCCACACACTCGCTCCACTCCGCTCAGCTCCACTCCGATCAGCTCCACAGCGCTCAGCTCCACAGCGCTCAGCTCCACAGCGCTCAGCTCCACACCACTCCGCTCCACACCACTCCGCTCCACACCACCCGCTCCACACCACTCCGCCCCACACCACTCGCCCCACACCACTCCGCCCCACACTGCTCCGCTCTGTCCCATCCTTCTCCGCTCTACCCCTCCCCGCCCCACTCTCCACGGCTCCGCTCTGTATCTCGCCACTCTACCCTACGCTGCGGCGCGCTGGCTCACGTCGTTCCTCTTTGCCTCGTACCGCTCCGTTTGTCCCATCCACTCATCTGTGTCCCGCGCCGCGCCGTCGCACACGTCGACGCAGCCGTCGCCGAGACATCGCTCAGCGCCGCGGCCCCGTCAGGGCTCCCTTGGCCTCGCTTTAAGAGAATTCTGCGCTTCCTTTGCTCCTCCGTTTGTGTATTTTATTTCTTCTGTTTCGCGGGCGCGCGCGCGAGCGAGCGAGGACCCGACCCGACTACGTAAAGAGCGCCGGAATCTGAATTGCGAATCGGCGGCGCGCGCCAGGCCGCGTCGTGCGGGTTGCAGCCGCCGACTCGTCGACGGGGCGCCCGCAGCGGCTGTGGATAGAAGCGTTGCGCCCGGCGACGGTGGCGGTGTGGATTTAATTTCCCACTTGGAGTAAGATGTAGAGGAGAAAGGGGTATGCAGTTCTGTAAGTAATAATAACAATGGTAATAATAATAATAATAATAATAAATATTAGTTAATATTTTTATTTTTATTTTTATTATTTTTATTTTTACTTTTATTTTTATTATTATTATTATTATTATTATTATTATTATTATTATTATTATTATTATTATTATTATTATTATTATTATTATTATTATTATTATTATTATTACAATGCCGGTCCGAATAGCCGAGACCGCTAAGGCAGTAGTGCCGTGGTGATCTCGGACGGAAGGATCGCGGGTTCGAGTCCCGCCTCGGGTATGGGTGTGTTTGTGTATGTCTGTTTGTGAGTGCCGTTCATTCATCCTTCATTATCATCATCATTTCATCTTCCATCCCCCAGGACTAACAACCCTGGGGGTATAAAAATCGGATTCAGCCTAATGCTGATCCCCCTAATTAGTTACATGCAAGCCTTGCAACGTGATTAAATGATACTGAGCCCGTGCAAGTGCATGTCCTGCGTGGTCCAAGATGGCCTATTCGCGAACAAAAATAATAATAATAATAATAATAATAATAATAATAATAATTAAATATTCGTAAAAAATCTTCCATCTAAATTTTTCAGGAGGAATGGCATCAATATTGCCTTTCTACAAGTATGAACCGCCTCCAGTCGAAAACACTTGGAAAAAAAAAATTATCCCATGTCAATGACCAATTCTATAATTACAAGTTCAGTAAATGCAAGAATCTAATAGATGATCTAAAGAAACATTGAAAAGTAAATAATACTTTTTAGACCTATATGTCATTTAAGCCACTAATCCCATTTCATTAAGCACAAAAAAACGTTTGAAAATTCTAAAATTAGAAAGTCATTAGTCCTAGGCTCCTGTCATTTTGCAGGCAAGTTCTAATAATAATAATAATAATAATAATAATAATAATAATAATAATAATAATAATAATAATAATAATAATAATAATAATAATAATAATAATAATAATAATGACTATCATGAAAGATTTAAGAACTTCAAGAACACAAGACATTCCAATAAAAACAAAGTAGTAATTTCGGAATGCAAAAGATGGCTGAATAATAAATTCAAATAACGTTCGGGGGCATTGTTCTAATGGTGAACTTGCCATTTGACAAATAGTTGATTAGTGGATGTTTAAAGTGCATGTTACTGTCAGATGTGCAAAATTTCTGTTTACTAAAATACACTTTTAGAAATTGATATTTTAGTGTTATTATCATTTCTGTACACGGCGTACTTTTGAAATTTTAAAGACAAATTCTTTTAGGAAATATGCCCATGTTACTAATTTGTGAGTTAGAATTGGAAGGTTTTCCTAGCATACTTTCCTAGTTGGTATTCCAAAAAATTCATATACAATGCGTTACGTCAATAAAAATTGCGTACCCATCCTCAACCAACGAGAAGCGCAAATGCATTCAGCCTCTTCACCTTCCTGGCCTCCAAAAACCGGCCAACACAAAGAATATAAACGATACCATTAACCGTTTTGGTGGTGCTTGCTCTGGAGCACTCCAACATCTGAGGCTCAACGACTCTGCCTAGATGGACACCCACTCGCGTGCACCAGCAACACCTCTCCGGCGCAGCGAGTTAAGCGCATGCGCCGTGACTTTTCACCCACTCCGCTCGCTCGCTTTAGTGGATGTAGGGTGTTAAGACAATGGCTGTACCGTCGGCGCCTTTGCCTTCGGCTTTACGGCTTCGCGCCACTTACGCAATCGCGCCACTCGGAGGGGGGGCGGAGGGGGGAGGGGGCACGAACGAACCTGCGGGCGCCGGTGGGATTGGACCAGAGTGGGAGCAGACAGTGGGAGAGAAACGAGCAAAAACTACGCGTTCGTAACACAACATGCCAAGTTACATAACAAGATACGGAAGTAACTACAAAGATGTTATAAAAAATATATTATTTTGCAAACATTTTATACTCCAATTTCAACGTAGTGGTGCTTCAAGTTCACAAGCTGAATGAAGAGGGAGACATGGCGATCAAATCTGGAGCTTCGTTGCAACTTAAATGTTTGGTATTAGAGCTTCTTATTACATCACAATGTCTCTTCTTCTAGGTCGTGACTTTGAAGTGCCACTATGTTCAAATAGGGATGTATTTGACTTTATAGTCGTTCAAACTTTGCTTGTGATATTTACTAAATTTGTTTTTCCGGTCTTTGTAATGAATACCTTTTTCCAAAATTGAACGAAACAACCTTGCATCCACAATTTCGTTGCTCCAAGAAATAAAATAAACGTTTTTCTTTCCGGTAACGTTCTTGCATTTTGAGCAACGTAGTTTTCTATTGTACAGAGATTAAAATCCTTCTCGGTATTTTAACGTTTACAGAAGTTTCTGTTGCGACGTTTTATCATTTTTTAAATTTTAGGGTTAAATTTGGTGATCGTAAATCATTCGTTGTTTTGCAGGATGCTGTTATATTTTGCGTTTTAAAATATTTCGGACCAAGGAGAGATCTAAATTCTTCCAAAGACTTCTAATCTTTCTAATTTTTAATTTGTTCCTGCGAGAGTTGTAATAAAAATAAAGATATTATTGATGCATAATATGAAAGTCGAACAAATGGCATGGTTTAGAGAGAAACGTCAATTTCCATGCTTCTCTGCAAATAAAACAGTGTATAACATGATTTGAGTATTAAATTGGTAAATTTTGGCAGAAGGTCATAAAAATATATATCTTGTGTGTATACATTAAAACAAATAAACACGGAAATTTTGTAACAGACTTTAATGTATTCGAATCACAGAAATCATTAGGATCAATGGAAACAAATTACAAATGAAGTTCTCTGATAGTGAATGATGTCTTATGAATTCGAGGACACCAAAGCCTCCAGTTTCTCACCTTTAACCACGTATTAAATAGTATCCAAGAAATACTCACTATTTGAAGCGCAAATGGCATTTGATACGCAAAAGGGAAAGACGAACCATTGTAGTGAGATAACTCAAGATTCGAAAGGATTGCAACGTCTCCTCTATCAAAGGCGCCATATTTACACGAGGGCAGCTTCCAGTTCCCAGTCTTGTAGACAGCGACTGTCGTATAAATCCTTGGGGGCAAGAAGATAGTTTGTAGAATAGCAGCAGCCTCTCCAAATTCACATAAGGTTATTTCCTGTTTCAATAATAATATTATTGTAAACTATGTATTTTATTTATATTTTTATTATCTCAATCGTTATTACACGTAATTATTACATGTATAAATGTGATTATTTTCGTAAACATTTTCAAAACTGTTTCAATACAACGCCTACTTGAAAAAAGATGCAACAATTTGTATTTTTCTCTATATTTAAATTGTTGATATTAGAAGCAATGAAATATAGCTAAGGACATTTCTCAAACAGTATGGAATAATTATGTCTTTACCCTGCACAAGTATTTTGACCGTAAAATTCTATCGAATAAATATTCAATACTTATAGTTAACTACATTATCCTTTTTAATATTCGTACAGTCGCAGCGATTTAAACGTGAGACAGTAAAGATTGAGCCATTGGATTTGCAAACAGACCAATTACATTGGAAGCCAGTATTATTTTTGTAGTAATTTAATTATAAATATTCTTTCTAACTGTTTTTAGTTCTCTTTAGCTCTTTTTAGCTCAATATTTAGCAATAAGAAAATGTGTAATAATAATGCTTATTATTATTATTATTACTACTAAATTTTGTCCATACAAAACAATCTGTGCCATTTTAAATTATCAATACGAACCGATCGTGAAAAGTCTGTACAACCCAGTTAGTCGTACGTTGTTGAAAGCGGAAATAGTAGCACAGACAGTAGCTACCAAGCGTAAGAAATAGTTAATGCAAAGGTCGCCCCAGGCCTGTTCATGATTTGCGTCCGCCGAGTCGGTGCAAAGCTCGTGATCGCAATTTAGTTAGTAGCTGAGTTCGCAAGCCCCGCGAAAGCGAAGGGGAATATTTATGAAAGGAAATTGGGTTATGGAACTAGGACGTTGCCAACTGTATTTCTACAGAAGATAACGAATATTCGTGCAATCAATTTTTGTTCAACGCAAACAAAGTAAACTCAGGTTAATACATGAATAATTACAATGTGTATTTAAAATTATGAAACTGTATAGCAATATTCGTAACTAAATAAAATGTACTTTATGTACAATCTACTATTTATTAGTAAAAAATTATTACTATTTTCGCACAATTACTTT
Organism: Teleogryllus oceanicus; assembly: GCA_964035755.1. Classification (NCBI taxonomy): domain Eukaryota; kingdom Metazoa; phylum Arthropoda; class Insecta; order Orthoptera; family Gryllidae; genus Teleogryllus; species Teleogryllus oceanicus. The sequence goes on from CAXIVR010000003.1 coordinate 184,654,894, forward strand.
ACAAATTATTAAATTTTATATTGATTTGCAGATACATAGAAACGGTTTCAAGTTGTTAGCTGCTACATAAATTCAATAAACATCACCCACGTTTTATTGTTGTTTTGCATTCACGTTTATAACGGAAAACAACCATATACTCACAAATGTATCTAATCCAGAAAGATGATATAACTGATGAAACCGTTTCGTCGTGTCTTCCGGAAAGCGCAGTCTGCTCCTTCAGAAACTAACCCTATCGGTGTCCTATTGCCAACTTCTCCGGACTGTCTTGCCCTTGCCCTCTCTTTTTCCATCTCGTTACGGTGCTCCCTAACATTGATGATTGCTACATTTTATTTTGAAGCATTTCTATGTAATAAAAAGTTATTTACCAGATCGGTGTTTCTACATTTTTTGCGGAAGTTGATGAAGAAATGAAAGACCAAGAAATAGATTCGAAAATGTTCCCGAATTTTGTTCAGAGCTTTAGACGAAATGTAAAATAAAATATATTAGACTAAATAATATAGTGTGAATATTCTATTATTTAACTAACTAAATAAATAGTCTTTTTGAGCGTCGAGGCTCAGGCCATTTAGACTGATCTACCACCTGACCACTTTCAACATTTTATTGAAAAAAAAAGGATGTTATTTTTAAAAAAACGTACGCAATTTGGGTGAAGGGTTTCTCACACAGAAGACAGAAGTGAATGCGACGAAGGAAGAAGTAGATAGAAGAGGCTCTCACAACATTTGTAAGATTCAATTCATTAATTTCAGGTTAGGGATGTATTAAAAATTAATCACAAATGTCAGGTAGATCAATATGATTTAGGGAAATTATCTTTATGTGACTCAGCAAGTTGGACGTGGAAGAGGATTGGAAAGCGATTGTTTAAATCAGTCAAATGTTTATAAGTTATTTCTAATCGTTTCAAAGAGGTTTTGAAGAAGCCAAAATTGCGTACGTATTATTGAGTTACGCTTCAAAAAATAGAAAAAGAGGGAATCGCGCCAGCATACAAGTGAAAACACATCAAGTCAAGATTTAACGTAGACTAACTACAGACGTAGGGGGGTTAAAATTGACACTAGGTTAGTTATTATTTTCTAATAGTTTTGGAATACGAATTAGGAGTTAATTTGGTTAGCGAATTGTTTAGAACTTTTATCTTTCCTAACCCTCATGATCGTTTTGTCTTTCAACACTTATCGATTCGCTACAAATTTTGATGAATTCGTGGCTAAGGATCATCTACAAGAAAGCGTAAACAACTATGTAAAATGGACTCAGAATTGGATAGTTAGAATTAATCCACATAAGAGTATCTGAAAAAGTTTTACTCTCGGCCGTCCCGAAAATCTTCCAGGAATCATAATCCATGGAACAAAAATCCCATGGTCATCCTCCCCTATAAAATACATCGGGGTACTCTTCGATAGAAGACTCACCTGGAAACCCCATGTTAATACAGTCATTGACAAAACCAAAATTAAAATATTCTATTTATCTCCTATTATAAATCACCGTACTCCTCCGATGTTAGAATGCAGATTATTAATCTGTAAGTCAGTTATATTACCAACAATGTCTTACATGACTTGTATGCCTGCCCAATATGGTGATGCATCAAGCGCTACCAACAGACTTAGTGGTCGCAAAAATAAATATCTCAGGATAACTCTCAATGCGCGATGGTTCATCCCGACCATCAAATTCGACTGGAATTGGAGAAGAACCAGAATTCAAGAAGACATTAAAACTCTTGCCAGCAATTTATACAACCACCTACCATAGGATCCCTGTACTGCAATATTCAAGCTAGGAAGAAATAATAACAGACCGCGAAATATATCAAGATTCCCGATATATAAACTTAAATGTCCTTAACTTGGCTTCTTCCTCGTTTCTTTCCATACCGTTCTTTGAACACAGAACAAATCTCAAAACTCTTCTGCACAGTTTAGAAACCAACTGCGACTTAAGGATGGCCGTATCCTAAGAAGCCACGTAAGATTATACTACATCTCAAAACCCTCGAAAGACATAATTGTCGAACGAGAAGTAATAAATTTGAAAATCGATTATCGGCTGTTTATAAAACAATTCAAAATCGTCACCATGCGTAATCGCCTTGCGAACACACAAGCGTTCTCTTAAAATCAGGAATGCCGTAAAAAATTTCATTCCTATTTTGTGTATCTGACGATGCATGTAACAATTGTGAATTCGAAACAATGCAGTTAATGATTATGTAGGCTTCCGCGGCCGGAGTATATCTCTTGGCTGTCCGGGACAAGCACCAGTACACTCTGAGGAAGGCCACTATATGTTGGCCGAAACGTCAGCTACAAGCAGATCGACGCGGCTTGTCCCGGACAGCCAAGAGACAACGCAGTTAATGATGCACTAGTTCTACAATAAAGAACATGGCCATTTAAATCTGTGCGAAAGGGGCTGCAAACAGAAAATATTCACAATATATTCATTCCCTTGCCTCCAAAAACTGATATTTCACATTAACATGCAGAAAGTTATAGTAATGTATTAACAAGTACTTTAGCAATAGTTGATAAAATATAACACGTTCATGTATTTTTTGGGCAATGTATTTTGGGTCCGTTTCTCTTTTCCTCCCACATTAGTGTTCCCCAGGCATCATATTGCTATGCAATTATTAGCGCATGTACCAACGTTTTGCGTTTCTTCATCAACTTTTCATTAAATTAATGTTTTTTATAATGAACCTGATTTCCTTAATTTTTTTGTGAGAAAAATCACTAGTATTTTTTGTTTTATTAACTGCTTCTGTCATTTCTGTCACTCTAATTATAAGTTTTTAAAAAACAAACATAATGACTTTCACACAGTCAAAAATTTTAAGGTAAACTTGTTTCTATGGAAGAAACTTTCAAGGGCTTTAATTACAGATAACTAAAGAAGTAGCAGATCAGACCAAATTACATTTTGGAATAACACGTTTTTCTTCTCAACGTGCGGTATCTGTGAGTCCTCGCTTTTTTCTAAAATGATAAATAGAATTATAATATGTAGACTCTACATATGCATAAAGTACTAGTATTAGTAGTATTAATCACATATCGAAATGTCAATACTAATCTGATAGAAAGTTCAGGTCAATTCTTGTGTTTCTTTTGAAACTTTACGTTTGCCATGCACGCCACATTAATAATAAGATACTATTCAGAAAAGAAAACCACAAACATAGTACATAAGTTGTAGCACTTCGTTAAGATTAAGTTTAGAATGTTTTACGAAATAACTGAGACGTATTTTTTACCAGAAAATAATTGTATTTTACAGTTAATTCGATATCGAAATATTGACGGATCTATCTTTAAGCACTACTTCAAAGTCAATATAAAAAAACAATTCCGCATTATTGTTTGCCTAACGATTTTAATTAGTACCATTCAGAGTCACGTTTGACCCACTGTTTGCCGGGCTGTTACAAGGCGCAGGTGGAGCCATCGGCAGCCAGTGGCGCCAGCGCGAAATACGAGCGCCAGCGTCGCCTCGGCCCGCCCACCGACCTGCCCGCCGCGAGCCATGCCGCGCCGGCCGCGTTTTATAGAAATTACCCCTTTCGCTCTTCCCGGAAAATACCCCAGCCACGCCGCGCCCCTCCGCCCCTTCCCTTCTCACCCTTTCACCCTTCCCTATATTCCCCTCCTCTTACCTTGTCGCTCTTACTCGGAGTCCTCTTCGTCGGGATCTGCTGTCGCCCCGTCCTACCACTGTCTGCCCCCAGTTTTCCCAACTTCTCTTCCTCTTTCCCTTCCTTCCTCCCCCCCCCCCTCCCTCCTTGACTCTTCTCCATTCTCTCTCTACCTCTAATTTTTCCCCTCTGCACCCCTTCTCTCCCTCCTTTTCTCCTGTCTCTTTTCTCACATTTCTCCTTCTCTCCCTCACCTCTCTCCTCTTCTCTTTCTCCCCTTTTCTCTCCCTTTCCACCCCTTCCCTATTAGCCGCACCTCCTTCCTTGCCTCTCTTACCCTGTGCCCTCCCCGTCCGGGCCCGCCCCGCCCCGTCCTGCCATGCCCCGCTCCGTCTGCCCCGTGCCGGGCCGGCCTTCACCTAACGCGGGATAAATATTGCGAGCGCTCGCGCGGGCACCTAGCAGAGCGGAGAAGGGATCGATGCTGTCAGGGGCGGCGAAAGCTGTGACACGGTTGGTGGCGGTTCAAGTGGCCCCAAACCGCATCTGGGACATGATAGCGGAGCAGCTCCGCTAAAAGGGTGCTGAATACGCTGTAACCGCCCATATGTCGGTTCCATTGATTTTTGAGAAGCACCCGAGAACGTCAAGACACGAAAAGATGCAATTATAGTGTTACCGAATTGCAAGAGATCGCGCCAGCAGTAATGGTACCCCTTGCGAGAATTTATTGAAGTTTCTGAACGCACTCGCGTAGAATTGAAAGACAACCAATCAAAAATCACCCTTGAAAATATCAGCACTAGCGCAAATAAACACTACGAAAAGCTTTCTCTTTCGCTTCCGACCGCCGATCTGGACGCACCGCAATTGTTCGTGTTGGACGGAGAGGAGAATTCGCCGTATTTCGACGATAAGAAGCTTGAAAAAGGTATTTCGTCTCATGTTAAAATAACGATATTGTGTATGAGAGAATTGAGTATTTTAAATCATGAATATTCTGATAAATTCACGTGAACGCATTACGTAGAAATATACTATTTTTTTTAACAACGAGGATATAGTATATTTCAACGTTTAAGAACGTATACTGAAGTAGAAAGCATGTGCTATAGGATGTGTTTCTTTCTATTTCCTGCTTTTTTTCTGTTTTTCGTCTTGCCTTACCACGTAAGAAATTCATTACGCGGAGATATTGCAGTCAGATTGTATAAAATTCGAAGGACTGTGGTAGCGATTCACCAGAGCACGTGTTGGCCGAAGCAAGGGGTTGCCACGACCTTGAAAGGATCTGTCGCCGCTCCAAGCTGTGGAAATATTTCTTCGAGACGACGTGTCGTGAGTCAGAAAACTTCTCTAGAAATTCTCAAAAAAAAAAGAACTGTTTAAAGAAGCGAGAATTATTCTACAGAGATGGAATTCCCCTCACGTACAGACTAGATAGTCGAGTAATTATATTAAAAATCATTTAAACGTAATCCTTTACAATATTGCAGTCGTAAAAGGAAGCTATATACCTAATTCCTGTAAAGAATTATAAAAACCTATTTTTTTCATTTTTCTATTGACGATAATATTTGTTCTTTTAGTGCGTGTTTTCAATTTATTGTTTAATCGGTTTTCAAATAGTTCAAAACCAATAATTAGTAAAAGAGTTATTATTAATTGAACGTTCATTGCATAACGACATTTCCTTTCTTTGCTGGCTAAATTGTGTAAAGTTATAATCTACGTGAAAGTGAAACAACACCTTGTATATATTTCATTCTCTATTCAAATGACAATTTCTTTCAAAGTGTCTTGTGTACAGGTATTTTATTGTGTTTTCTGTGAAGTGAAGGGTAATATAATTTGATGTTATGTGTTTATGTGAGTGTTAAAACGCATCTGCAGTTGTTAGGTAATCACGTAATTGCTAAAGGAGCAAGTGATAGAATTTTTGAATGCAATATGTACATGCTAGATAAAATTGTATTCAAATATTTAACAGAATATATCTAGAACTCTTGTCATAGTTAAAAGATTATCTTGCCTATGTTTATTTTATTACAAAAAGCAGGTTAAAAGATGAACCCACTCCTGTAGGGCAGTTAGTACATATAAAATCATTCTTAATTTTTGGTGTGGTATTGTCATAACGTGTCACATGTGAAGTAATACTACTAGGTTACTTGAGTGACCCGCTGCAGGCTTCTTAGTGAACACAGTGAAAAGGTAGAGCGGTCACAACGCCCAAGGTGAGTGAGAGCGAGGGGAATATGCGAAGCACACCGGAGTACACAGAAGGACCCCAGCAATGTAAAGAGGGAATAAGACTATCGTTAAGAAACTAATACATTCTCTAAAAGGCATTTAGTTTCGACGATACGGGACAGTTTTATTAGGAAACACATGCTGATTCTTTTGCTAATTTATATTGCCATTGTATAATTATTCTATTTTATTATGCAGTTCGTTTTATAATGACAGTGTTATAAGGTTCAGGTTTATTACAGTATAGGTTTAGATAATTTTTTAAACCAATAACTGAGACGTAAGTAATCATTGATAGTCGTTCTATTAATTACTTCGTTTGATTGTGTATATGAGAATTATTTCAATTCCGAGACGAAGTGTGGTGTGGAGCCGGTAAACCTTACAATTCTTCCCATCTCCGTTCTGAAAATGAAATTATTTTTCGGAATCCTCCAGTATAAGACAATAAGATGACGATATTAGTAACATATTGTTGTTTGACATTTTATAATAAAGTCTCGCATGGTACAGTGCTTGAAGAGATTATTAAGTACTCTCAAGCACAATTAATACAATATTGTGTATTTTCCTCGTTGGCTTTCTATGGTTTAGTTGTGAATTTATTCATATTGCAAACCGAGCAATGATAATGAAGTGGATGGTAGTAATTCTGGTGGAAGTGATGTGATGATGATACTAATGTTAGTGACAATAATTATGTAGTAGAGGTAGTAATGATGGTGTTCACAGTACTGATGTGATTTTCTCCTCTTCTGCAAGAGGCATGTGTTGTTCGTATTGGTGGTGGTGGTAGTAATGGTAGTAGTAGCGTTGACACTGATAGAAATTATGATGTTCAGGGTCTTGCAGTAGCATTAGGCATTGATGCTAGTAGCAGCAACTGCTGACGATGACCTTGCGAGGGGTGCCTGCTTGTAGAGGTCAGGGAATGGGCCTGGCGGATGGATCCCTAGGCGGAGGGGAACTGCAGAGGCGTTCGCTGAATGAAGCGCATTGCCATCAAACTTTAATGGGGAGGTTACGGCCGCTGCGTCGAGCAGCCCAGAAACCTCCGCGGGAAGGCCAGCGGATTCAGAAGACGATCATGAGCCCCTTGCTAAACGGAGCATCGTGACTGCGTTCTGTAAACATTGTTGGAAACACCCCTACTCTATTTCGTTTTAAGCCCTGACATAATTGTAGATGATTGATTGACGTTTTCGTGTTTCCGGGTGCGTCAACTGCTTTGGTCATTAGTCCCGTTAGTGCAGTGCATGTTTTTTCTCGGGAGATGGCGGTAAAATTCCCCCACTGGATGGTGAGATCCGGCGCCGACCTACCGTTGGCTAGTGGGGTTTCCCCCTGATCAGGACTCTCCCACCAGCGGGGCACCGTCTCAGCCGGGACAAGCTCTAAGTTCCCAACCGGTCCCCCGGGATATGTGGCAGTGTAGTGCATGTTAGTGTAAGTGTGTGTGTAAGGGGAGATGATATGACAAGGAAGGGGAAGCACAGATCGCTTGCGATCCGCGGCCTGTTTGGTAGGGTACATCTCCGGCATTCGCCTGGTGTTGATCGGAGAAACCACGGAAAACTATCGATCAGAGCAGCCGGCCGCTAGAATTCTCCTCCAGACAGCGACTGAATTCGACCTAGCTGACACGCTAGTGTGGAAAATCCTGCCGCCGTCAGGACTCGAACCTAGGACCTCCCGGTCAAAGACGCTGCAGTGACATTAGTTGATGCACTGAGCTACCACTCCCTGTTATAATTGTAGTTCTTAACCAGAAAAATATGTTTTTATTTTTATGTACGAGATACAGACTTTACACGTTTTCAACTAAAGATTCAATCATACAGGGTTTTGTTCATTTATTTATCTACCGATGTTCATTATTTAAGTAATCCTGTGTCATTAAATTCAACCAAAAGAAAGCTCAAATTGTAACTCTGAGTAAGTTGACGTTTATCTGCCGCGCTGTGTCTGATTGATACGTAGTGTGATATCCAGTCAAAGATGTCTTCTGGGAAGCACTCTTTAAGACTTCAATAAATAATGTAAATAAACATTTTAAGGTGATACGTGAAACTGAAGCAATAAATTAAACCTGAATTCAAATATATTATTATTTACAAAACAACACAATTCAGAGAAAACGACTGAGGTTCCTGATAGAGACATAAAGTACTGTCGTTTTATTTTATAAGGATTTTAGACTTCAACACAATTGTGAATATTTCCGGTTCAATACTCTATTTGATGACTATTCATCTTATTAAACGCACTTTCTCTCGATTTCAAAATCATTTACATCGTAGACCAGTAGCTCCTAGAATCCAGTTCAGGCAATGCCTGTGATTTCGACATGAGCATTACAGCTCAGTCGAAATCGATCGACGATTGAAAAATAATTACCGTACAAGCGCCTCGCTCCAGCCAGTCACTGCTGTACCCTCATCAAGGTTAAGCTCGCTGGATGCCACCGGTAGCGGTAGCTCAGTGCATCAACTGATGTCACTGCAGCGTCTCTGACCGGGAGGTCCTAGGTTCAAGTCCTGACGGCGGCAGAATTTTCGACACTAGCTTTTCAGCAAGGTCGAATTCAGTCGCAGTCTGGAGGAGAATTCTAGCGGCCGGCTGCTCTGATCGGTAGTTTTCTGTGGTTTCTCCGATCAACACCAGGCGAATGCCGGAGCAGTACCCTACCAAATGGTCCACGGACCGCGCGCGATCTATCCTTCCTCCTTGTCCCATCTCTTACACACACACTTACACTCACATGCACTACGCTACCACATATTCCGGGAGACCGGTCGGAAGCTTAGAGCTTGTCCCGACTGGGGCGGTGCCCCGCTGGTGGGAGAGTCCTGGTTTGGGGGGAAACCCCACTAGCCGACGCCGGATCTCGCCATCCGACGAGGAAAGATCACCGCCATCTCCCAAAAAACATGCACTACACTAAAGGGACTAATGACCGAAGCAGTTGACGCGCCCGGAAACACGAAAAAAATTAATCAATCATTCGCTGGATGCCGAAATCGTACCCTAACACATACCACACGCGATCTTCTATGGAATTTTCAATATAATTTTTAGAATTTTCTTATAGATATATATTTCATTCTCACCACACGAGCATTAATTAGTTATACCTCATTAATACAGGAAATCTGCAAGCATTGAAATGATTGATTGATATTTATGGGCACAATTCCTATGGTCATTAGTGCCGTTTCTGTCATGAATGTTTCATTTAAGAATTTGATGGCGATTCCCTTACTACGATATGTTGAGATTCGGCACTGATCTACAGGAAACCCTCTCCAGAGATCCCCTACCCCCAACCTACCCCTAACCCAAATCTCTTGGTTCACGACTGATTTCCTGACATGTCTGGTGGATAAGATACGAAAGAGGAAGGAAAGTTCGCGCGCTGTTCGGTGAAGGTTTGCTAAGGTACTGTCCCAGCATTCGCCTGGTGTAGATCGGAGAAACCACCTGTGTTGAAAACTACCGATCAGAGCAGCCGGCCGCTAGAATTCTTTTCCAAACAGCAGCTGAATTCGACCAAACTATACAACTAGTGTCGAAAATCCGTCTCTGTCAGGACAGGAACCTTAATAAATTCTGGCTCAAAATCGCTCCATAATAAGCCACAATGCTCTCATCAAAACTCATTCGGTCGTGCATTGTAAACCGAGATGCAACATAGAACTGAGAGTTTTCCAAATCACTTTGTTTATTTCGTGCCGTAGTAATAAAAATTGTAAAAAAAATATGACGCAACAATAAAAAGATACTAAAAATGATTGTATTAATCTACTTGTTTTTCATTTTTGAATATGATTGTAATTTTTCTCTGTTTTCAGTAATTCCAATACTAGGCAGTAAATATTTCTTGGAACACTTCCTCCTACTTCTTGAATTTCCTATGCTTGACAGAAATTATCTTATTGAGTACGAAACATACAAGAATAGATAATCGGCTTTAATAAATGAAGAAAATAGGAATGAGAATGAGGAGAACGGAAAAATGGATTCCGCATGGTTCTTGTCCTCCATAATCCTTTGACTGATGCTAATCCTCCATCCACATAGATAAGTTGGAGGAATCCACGGAAATAACAAACAAACAAAAAATACACATTAAATAGTGACTTCTTGGCTGTCCGGGTGACGGCGCGTAGTGGGCTGAGAGGCCGACATTTTGACAGTCATGTCGCAGGTTTCCACAGGGCTTCACTCGGACAGCCAAAAAAGCATTGCTTCGAGCCGCGGAAGCTTACGTGTACATGAAATAGAATCGAATATGCAATTGAGTAGCTGAAACCTCGACCTTTCATCAAACGATTATACCTTGATGTCATTGAAATTGGTTCAATAATTCAAGAAACAAATAACAACGAAGACAGAAAAACAGATCCATCCTTGATTTACGCAGCCTGAAAAAGAAACACAGGCAATGCGTTTTCTTCTTTTAAATTTTATTTTACATCAACAGACAGTACAACGTTCAGCTGTGAGGCTCTTCAGTTCTTTGACCGAGCAATTTCGTATCAGCAATGTGTGAAGGGGGTAACTTTTTGTCACCTCCTTGATAGTGATTTCATTAGGTTATACCTTCAATTAAGGGTTTTACGGAGAAATTTCGTTAGAGATCAATGACATGGCTTAGAAAGGAAATACAATGGGAGAGACAGGTAAATGCAAAAAAACGTTCTTTCCTTATCTAATGTAGGAAAAATATTAAAGAAAAATGTAAAAAGGGATTGTGTTTCTTAGACCGGAGAGGGAGGGTGATAAGGTCCTATTTTGTAAGTGTCTGCTCCTTGTACTTTAAATTACTGAATAATTATGTGCCATTTTCGTAATAAAGGAAGTAATCTGTTCTCTTGTAAGATCGTAGTAAAGTGTCTTATTGCTGACAAACCAAGGCGCATTTACTGTTATTATTAAGATTTTCTTTTGAAAGGTTTGTAACTTATTTAATGTGGTTGGTGCAACTGAAATTCATACAGAGCATGCGTGAGTTAATATCACCCGAAGAATAGATTTGTATATAGTTAAAGCAGAATGACGTTTTAAAGAAAGAGTTGCGGTTGAGAATCCGACGTAAAACAGCTACGAAGAAATAAAAGAGGTCATCTTCGTCAACATATTAGTTAATAACTATTAGCCTAAATATTGGATATTAGCTAATAGCCTAGATATTAGATATTAGCTAATATGTTGACGAAGATGAACTCTTTTATTTCTTCTTTCAAGAACGTCATCAACATCAAATCAGAATTCCCACAATTCATGGACGTAAAACAGCTAACCTTCTGTTGGCTTCAATTCCTTTACTGGAGGTGTGACTCCAATTTAACCTTGCGTCCACGAGAACGCCGAGATAACGAACAGATGACTTCAGAGGCGTCGGCCGGTGCGTGGCGCAGCTTGTGCCGCGCGGAGGTCGAGGGCCTGCTCCGAGTCCAGGGCCACCGACAGCAGGAGGCGTTCCAGCGGAGCGACTCGCCCAGTGTCACGCGGATGACAAATGAACGAGGATGGCTGCTGGCTGGCACCGCGCGTCAGACAAGTGACGGTAACGACCCGTCCCGCGGGTTTCGCCAGCGAGCGGGCGGGCGAGGGGCGGTGTGGAAGTCTGGGTGGTGGCGGGGCGTGGCGGGGCGTGGCGGGGAGTGGCGGGGACGGAGCGGCCGGCGGAGGGGAGGCGCCCGACTTCCTTAATTTGGCTTCTTTGCTCGTCTAACGAATCCGCACAGCTCCGCTCCCAAGTAAGAAATGACAGAGGCAGAAAGCGACGGTGGCGGTGTTGCCAGATCCAGACAGACATGATTCCTTCAGGCGACAGGTAATAATTTGCCCCCAAAAGCGTCCTAACTAATGACATTTTCTTAAGTTTTACCAATAAAAATAATACCTACAAGCACATAAGTAATGCACCAGTATTGCAGTAATTTAGTATTTCGTAACATGTCAATTTCCTTTCTATAATACTCCTTCTAGTTTACCCCGTATAATCTTATTATCACTATACAAAGAGCATACGCCCCTTCAGCAATATGTGGATAATTTTGTATATTGTTTACTTTTTTCGTTTACGTTCGGCTAATTAATACAATAATGTACACTCAAAACAATTATCACTCGCGAGAAACATTTTGTCAGTATCTTTCTGTTTAAGTAATCTATTACAATGATTTTCAAAGCACGATACGATTCAAAAAAAATATTAATTCTCTCTACAAATGATTGGTATCTATGGTTTTGTTAAATACGCAAGAACTCTGGAAATTCCAAAAAATATTTACATTGCATTTTCCCAATTAATCAGAAATTGAAAGAAGAAAAAATGTTTCATCCAACTTCTTGAAAGGCAGCAAAGATCGGACGAACGGAAGACCAGACGGACGGAAGACCAGACGGACGGAAGACCAGACGGACGGAAGACCAGACGGACGGAAGACCAGACGGACGGAAGACCAGACGGACGGAAGACCAGACGGACGGAAGACCAGACGGACGGAAGACCAGACGGACGGAAGACCAGACGGACGGAAGACCAGACGGACGGAAGACCAGACGGACGGAAGACCAGACGGACGGAAGACCAGACGGACGGAAGACCAGACGGACGGAAGACCAGACGGACGGAAGACCAGACGGACGGAAGACCAGTTTTTTCTTCAAACTTTTCGTAATGATAGTGGCAATTGCACTGTTTAGATAACATAAAATTCATTTCCCTATATTCTTTTGTTTTTTTGTTTACATGAATTTATTTTTCTTAAATATATCTCAGGACCTTAATTTGTTTATTTTCAGCGCTTTTTAAACAGTATTCTGTTTGTATATAGATGTGCTTTAAATGACATTTAATAAAATGTTTCGAAATTCAAAGGATTTCTGTTGAAAAGAGCTTCAAATTTCGCATTTACACCCTAAATTGAAAGATGTTTTCTTAAAAACAGCTCCAAATTTTTCAACAAAAATTTTCATACAGGACGAGCTTTTACTGTACTATATTACTATTAAACTAATATTTTGGTTTTATCATTTCGACACCGAAAAACTGAAAAAAAATATACTTTGGGCGTCGACAGATAACGTCTGACAAGATGATGGGAAGACCAAAAAAACTCTCAGACCACAGAAATTAGATAACTAACTAGTACAAAAAAAGTCCACAGTAGCACCACTAGTGTAATTATTGGGGTCCCCTTATTTTTACAGAATGTTACATTTTACTGTAATATTTTCCCCATTCGTCCACAAATTATATTTTATTTCCTTAACACACCATATTTCGTCTTCTCTTTCTTACTGTTTTAAGCACTTCCAACATTTATTTTCAATCAATTTATGGAACGCTAAATAAATCAACGCACAGATCTGTATGTTGATGGTACAGAAATAATGTTGAGGTTACAAAATACTTTCTATAAAATCACCATACTTCTCCTCTATCGAATATTTTCATATTTCCTCTTCCCAAAAATATTCAAGACCTTTTATTTCCTCTTAACATGTTTTTTATCGTTTATATTTTTGTATGTGGACTTTTTTAGGCTTTGTCTTTCTTTCCCTTTTGCGTATTTTATTCTTTGAAGCAGGTGAAATGGGACACACGTGCCTGGCAACGCCCTCTTCAAATGCACGTTCGCGCTCACAGCCTCTGCTTATAGCGTCGCGTCGATATCCGGCGGAGAAATTTGCATCGTTTGATGAAGCCAGTTAATAAAGTAGGAAACCCGAAAATCGAAACCCATGAAAATGCAAACTGTTTACTGCAATTTCATTTCTAGGGCTTCAGATGATACCAACAACATTCGGGATTCGCAGCTGCAAAAAATCCCGGAATGTACGTGGACAAAAGTCGTGATAGCAAAGACGGAAAATTGAAGCGAATCGCTGAGGAATTATTGAATTGCTGAAAAGTCGCTCTTTCCCGGCTAGTTACGTTTTCTTTTCTTAGTAATTGCAATATCATTTGATAATTTTAACGGTTGTGTGTTTTTTATTTTGTTAGAACGTTTTCTAATTCAAATGGTGATGTTTATATTTTTTCCAATATATTTAGAAATATGTTTTTTCTTCGCCCTTTTCTACAGTATAGTATATCTCTCTTTGGAAGTACCGTGAGTAAAAGTATTGACATCACCTCAACAATATAATCTAAAAAGTTTGGTCATAAAATCCGTGTTTAAGGATCTTTTTATCTGTTGCCCTGCAAAGACAGTCTGTCCAAGTCCTGGTGCGACTGTTTTTTTAATAGAAACTGCCGATATCTCTGTTTGCGAATGACATTGTTATACCGATGTTGTAATTTTCACTATTACCGCTAATAATTTCGCAACGTCATTTGCAGTAAGTCGTGTGTAACAACGCAATAGAAACAATACTGTATGCGGAACAATAGAACAATACTGTATACTCATCGGAAAATGCGGTGGAACAGCCAGCAAACGTTGAGTTTGGTTTCCAAATAGATACGCAAAGACATGACTGAAACTGCTGAAACTGACCCAATGTTTTTAAGAAACTGTGACTAGTGACGAGACATAGTGCTTCCAATAAGAAACGCCAACGATACTGCAAATTATGGAAGGGTTGAACCCTAAAAGAAAAACCCAACAAACGTTCGCATGCAGAAAAGTCGAATGAAGTCATTGCTGATAGTTTTTTTCGATATTTTTGCAGAGGCTTTGTGCCGGAAAGCCAAACAGTAAACTGAGAATATTACTTAAATGTCTTAAACCTATTTTGGTCAAGATTCGTCGAGTGCGGGGTGATTGTTGAAAACACGGCTCTAGTTCGCTTCTGCATGACAATGCCTTGGCCCCAAGTCTAAGAAAGTCCGCATTATTTGGCTAAGAAATTCATCTTTTTATTTAACAGGGAGGTCCTAGGTTCGAGTCCTGACGGCGGCAGGATTTTCGACACTAGCTTTTCAGCTAGGTCGAATTCAGTCCCCATCTGGAGGAGAATTCTAGCGGCCGGCTGCTCTGATCGGTAGTTTTCCGTGGTTTCTCCGATCAACACCAGGCGAATGCCGGAGCAGTACCCTACCAAACGGGCCACGGGCCGCGCGCGATCTGGCCTTCCTCTTCCTTGTCCTATTCTCTCCCCTTACACACACACTTACACTAACATGCGCTACACTACCACATATCCCGGGAGACGGGTCGAGAGCTTAGAGCTTGTCCCGCCTGTGGCGGTGCCCCGCTGGTGGGAGAGTCCTGGTTAGTGGGAAACCCCAGTAACCGACGGTAGGTCGACGCGGGCGACCCCATCCAGCGGGGGAAGATCACCGCCATCTCCCGAGAAAAAACACATGCACTACACTAACGGGACTAATGATCGAAGCAGTTGACGCGCCCGGAAACACGGAAATATCAATCAATCATGTTTTTATTAAAACATCTTGCTTATTCGCCAGATCTTGTACCCTCCGACTATTTGCTGTTTTCAGATTTGAAGATAGCAATAAAAATAATCAGACAGTACTTTCAAGAAAGTTTGAACGCAGTCTTACATGCATTTACAGAGAATTTCAACAGTAAATGCTTTAAACAAGTTTCAAATCTTTGTAAGCATTGCGTTGAGTCAAACGAGGGATATTTTTAATAAAAAAACAAAAATCAAATGTCAGTGGCATTTTCCTATTTTCATTGAAGCAGTCGCCCCAAAACTTGGACAGACTGTGTACACATCAGGTGTAATGTTTGTTAGCGCTGTTACAGGGATAGTTAATACTGATGCAGGTGGAGAGGAGATATATGAAATTGTGTACCCAAAAATTGGAAGGGTGTCTGCAATGTGTAACATATAACTCAGTACGATTACAAGATGATAAGCTGAGACATGATAAACACGTTAGGAGTAAGATCTAGTTCTGACGTTGTGTTTTGTAAAGTCTAGTAACTTCCAAATCCGTTTGATTTCTTCACAAATATGTTCAGTATACATATTCCTCTTTATTTGAACTGAGACAAGTGATGACCAAGGTATAATGATCGCCATTATTTAGTCGTTATACAACTAATTCTTTCAATATAAGAAACACAAACACTAAATCCTCTATTGCAATTACGTTCAGCAATATAATTCAAATAATTGAATTATTAATAGTAATGGTAAACTCAACGGTTCTATTATCATCACTACAATACTAGCACAATGAACCGGTAGATAAGTCGAAAGAAGACATTTTATCGAAAACCCACCCTTTCTTCGAACCAATTTCTCAAAAAAGAGGATCATTTTGAACTCCAGAAATATTCTTCCCTCTCCAACCGTTTCAGCCTCCAGACGAATAGAATTTTCTGCCGTCCCTTCTTTCGCGTATTCATATGGTCTGGGGTTGTGAGCAGCCACCACAATCGCCCGCAGCTCTTATCCTTGGGGTACAAAGGACTGACCTGGCACTTACGCGTCGCGTTCTTCTCAATATTCCGTCTGCTTTGGCCGCTTCCTTCCCACTAACATTCAAACTCGTGTTCAAGCTGATTTTATCTCAGAGCCAACATTGACGCTGAGTCTGCAGCGGCTCTGGCTGGGAGGTTTTAGGATTCAAATCCCAACGGTAGAGGACTTTGCGACGCTTGCTACATAGCTAGGTCGAATTCAGCCTCTGTCACGAAAAGGGAATTCTTGTAGGAGGCAGCTCTGATTGGTAGTTTTCCGCAGTCTCTTTCATCAAAACCGGGGAATGCCGGAATAGCATCGTTACAAACGGGGCACGAACGCGATCTTTCCTTCCTCTTCCTTGCCCTATACTTTTGCCTTTCTTTCACACTTATACGTACATTTACTGAATACCACAGATGTTGTGAGACTAGTTGGGAATTTACAGCTTTCCCTGGCAGAAGCGATGTCTTACTGGAGGAAATACACAGAGAAGGGAAGCCTCTCACAAGTTAAAGTGTTGAAGTCGGATATCACCATCCAATGAATGACGATTCATGCTTATACTACTAATGATAAATAGATAAAGCTTACACTACTAATGAACAAAGCAGTTTTCAAATCCAGGAACATCAACGAATTAAATGCACTCTGTTCCGCCCAACATTTCCTGGGAGTGTAAAACTTTCATTCAATGATAAAATGCGGGAACTAAGAAAAAGAGATTTTTTTCGGGGAATTGTGGTGTTGTCGGACGAAGACAGAAGTAGGTAGGGAGGCAACAGGAGAACAGTTTCAGTATTCGGTGATCTTTATTTCACTGTTCAGTCTGTCCAGACGTAGTACATCGACCAAAAGTGAAATCGTATGAATAATTTAATAATAGACAAGAATGTATAAAATATTTCAGTAAAATCTGAATCATAATACAAAACTTTATTCCAAGGAATAATGGATACATAATTTGCCAAAATTTTTATCGATCTTCGGTATAACTACGAACTGTTGCATTTAGCGATGTGATTCAAGCTAATTCCTGTATGCCATGCCGTGCTGTTGCCTCGGTTCTTATCGTTAAGAACATTAAGCAATGTCCGTTGTTAAGCGTAGGGAGATTGACTCGGCCGGCTCTCATTGCTTGATTGATTTTTTTTGGGCTACTATGATCATTGTTCCGTCGGGTTTTTTTGTTGGGGGGGCCGGTTCCCCCCTCCTGGATGGCCAGACCGGCGCCGACCTACAGTCGGCTGATTAATTGATTTTTTCGTGTTTCCGGGCGCGTCAACTGCTTCGATCATTAGTCCTGTTAGTGTCGTGCATGTTTTTTCTCCGGAGATGGCGGTGACCTTCCCCCGCTGGATGGCGAGATCCGGCGCCGACCTACAATCGGATAGTGGGGTTTCCCCCTTACCAGGACTATCCCACCAACGGGTCACCGCCCCAGTCGGGACAAGCTCTAAGCTCCCGACCGGTCTCCCGGAATATGTGGTAGTGTAGTGCATGTTAGTGTAAGTGTGCGTGAAAGGGGTGAGGATAGGACAAGGAATAGGAAGGACAGATCGCGCGCGGTCCGTGGCCCGTTTGGTAGGGTACTGCTCCAGCATTCGCCTGGTGTTGATCGGAGAAACCACGTAAAACTACCGATCAGAGCAGCCGGCCGCTATAGTTCTCCTCCAGACAGCGACTGAATTCGACCTAGCTGAAGAGCCAGTGTGGAAAATCCTGCCGCCGTGGGGAGTGTAACCTAGGACCTCCCGGTCAGAGGCGCTGCAGTGACATGAGTTGATGCACTGAGCCACCGCTCCCGGTTCGCATTGGAATGGCCTTACAGAATTTAGAGGCTTATCGCAACGGCGACGATTGCCAGAGTCCGTGATCACTGATACAGATGGTAACTAGAGAAAATACACATTTTCATTCTCGTGCCGCCGGCTCTGTTTCTGATTTCCGAACTCTTTTAAGCTTCCAAGTGCCGAAATTGGCGGCGAATTTCTCCAACTCATAAATGCGTTTAAGCAAATTAAGTATTTAAGCGAAATGCATATCAGCAAAAGCGATTGAGTCCCTCCCCCATCAAAAATGTGTGTGCCTCTATGGATCCACAGTTGAAAAATAAGCCACTGGAAATCTTGCGTGTCGAATTGTGAAATATTTGATTATCGTTGTTTTTTGACATCACAACTCGTGAGTTTAAGTTGGTATCGGCACGTCTAGACATTTTGTGTAATTTTAAGGCTTTGACAGATTTTGCAAGTGAGGTATTGTTGCATTGGAACTGATTTTGGTGTAATATTAGGCATATAAGGAGGACTATGAATTGCTAATAAATTATAATCATATAAAATAGAAAAATATTATGCAGTTTTGCATCTCAACGTCTAATAAGCTAAGAAAGTAACTAGAGAAATGCGCACATCCAAAGTGACTATTCTATCAATGAATTGAACCCAGAATTTCCGCCCCTCACTCCCTCAAAAGATTTTATCCTGGCGACGGGCAAAAATCTCCCTTTTTCCTCTAGCAGTGAATATTAAAGGGAATGTATTGTATTAAATCTGGAAATGTTATGCAGGTGCAAAATAATTAAAGTGAAGCCCATCTTCCACCAATTTTGCTTTCTCGTATATGTACGTATATACGGAGCTAGTTTTAATATTAGAATTGGTAAATTGAACACGTGGTGAAAAGAAAATTATGCAATAAAGCAGAAAATCAATTTCAAGATTTCAACGGAAATACATGTTGTGGGTTCGTTCGTCCTATCTGTTCAGGAAAATTTGGTTCCCTTTTAAAAAAAAATTTTTTGGTTGGGTTTTTAAAAGGTTAATGATTGACTGTTAATGATTCCAAGCGCGTCAACTAGTGAGGTAATTCGTGCCATAAGTGTAGTGTATGCTTTTTCATCTGGTGGTGGCGGTGATCTCCTCAATAGATGGCTAGATCCGATGCCGATCTACCGTGGACTAGCAATGTTTTTCCCAACTAGGGGACGAGTTCTAAGTTCCCGATCTATCTCCCGGCATAAGTGGTAGTGTTGTGCATGTTATCATAAGTGTGTGATAGGACAAGGAATAAGTAGGAAAGATTGCGCGAGGTCCCTGGCCCGTTTGTTAGGGTACTACTCCGGCATTGGACAGATGTTGATCGTAGAAACCACGGAAAACTACCGATCAGAGCAGCCGGCCACAAGAATTCTTCTCCAGATAGCGACTGAATTCGACCTAGCTCACAAGCTAATGGCAAAAACTCTGGCACCGTCGGCACTCGAACCTAGGACCTCCCGGTCAGGGACATTGCGGTGACATCAGTTAATGCAGTGGGTCACCGCTCTCAGTGCAAAAGTGACGTATCTATAAAATTGTAGATATATTATTGATTTGATCAAATTATTAAATTACAAATCCGTAACGAGTAATTAGTACGGCCAACTGAGACAAACGGGACAGGGCCTCGGGGCAGATGAGCCTTAGTACGGAGACACTAAGTCTGTGGGTTCGTACCCCACGTAAGACATGAATGTTTGCATTTGAGTTTGAGGCGTGGGGACATTCGGGATCCTTCGTGTTTATTACTTTTTTCAATTTATTTTTCATTTATTTTAAAACAAAAATAGTTAAAAACCTTGTGTAACGTGCAACGAGAAGAAGTTATTTTGTGCAATTTTCTTATTTTTTGATCTTTTACTCTAAACTGTATATCAAGTGAATTCTCAATTCAGAAACATATAAGCGTTATTGTCAAGAATTGATAAGAAAATATTCACTCCGATGTAATTAAATCTATTTTCAAAGACAAGTAGTTATTGATTTAGTCTTTTATCCCTCATCATGTCCAAGTGAAAAAATATACTGCCTGCTGCGACAAGATGGTGAACGATAATTTGAATAACTGTATTTCCCACTGAATTCTAGAAGACGTGCACAGAAAATGAAGTTACATTTATGTCCAGAAGCAAAACAAGGGGCCATCTCAGCATTTGCTCAATGGATCAGGGAAACTGGACGAAAAACCTGATCGAGATGGGGGTCATTGACCCGGAAGCATTTCCCACACAACTCTAGAAGACGTGCACAGAGAGCGAAATTACTTTATGTCCAGAAGCAAAACAAGGGGACATTTCAACATTCGCTCAAAGGATCAAGGAAACTGGTCGAAACATTTGATGGAGAATGGGGTCATTAACCCAGAATTTGAGGTACAATACTTGTTATTCTACTAGTTGTACTTGTATACCATAATCCTTTCAGAATCCTTTCTCTGATAAGTAATTGTGTGCAATCATTATGTGTCATTGAGAAATCGGATCCCACACCCAGAACAATAAAGCAAGCACAGTGGTGCAGGTAAGGAACACAATTGGACAATGTCTTAGTGAAAAGCGGAGATTGGTCTATGCCGTGAGGTAAGTACTGTAAAAGGCTCTGGTAGACTTTCTGACGCCCAATGGAATTGGAAATTTACTAGTACGAGAAAGTATGTGGCATTCTGTAGCGCCTATAGTTTTCCTTTTATTAAAGTCAAACATTTCTTCTCTTTAACATACGATTGAATAAAAATAGACAAACAATGAAATTAAAAACGTACCACATAGCTTTAAAAGCTTTGTTGGTATTGTTCTTTTCGGAAACAGTGAAGATTCACGGGTTAATTCTCTGTAGAGTAACGTTGGCTACACTGCGGCTGAAAGGCAGAAACGAGGAGATTCGCACACCACAGAACTGAGTAGCTTAGTGCGACTATGATGTTGGTGCAGATATTTTTTAACCAAAGTGGCAGCTGATTTGCTTTTCGAGCAACTAGGGAGTCAGGTGCTAAAATGCAAACCTGCCTCCCACGCTCAAAGGTGACTAGGTAGGTGTGAGTATGCGGATTCGGTGGTATAACGGTCAGCGTACCGGACTGTTGTACCCAAGTTTGCGGGTTCAAACCCGATCGAAGCCGTGGATTTTTAAGGGCGAAAAAATCCCTCGTACGCCTTCCTTCGGAGGGGAAGTAAAGCCGGCTGTCCCATGTTAGTAGATTTACTTGCATGTAAAAGATCCTCAAGCCTAAAAGAAGCCTCTGAGCAAAATTGAGATCCGCCTGTTTCGTCGCCCAACATAATACCTCCTTTCTCCGCTAGGTGGTGAAAGGAGCGTAAAGAAATTTGCGTGGTTAGACGGAAGAGCGGGCCTGATGGCCCGAGTCTCGCCACGTAAAATAAGGCATTAACTAAACTAAACTAAGCAGGTGGTTATAAAATAAATCGACTCGCTCACACCGCTGGGTTTTGCTTTCGAAAACCTCACGCTCTGCGCAAAAACCTCGCCCAGCCTGGTGTTCCTACGTTGCATGAATAACGAAAGTCACATGAGTAGCGTGGTAAAAGCGTGTCCCCGAAAGTTAAGCTCTGCCTGGAAGACGTGGTGTATCCATAACAGTGCAGTATCACGGATGTCGGTCGAGAAATACTTACGTGTGCGTCAATACGGGTGCGTCAACTACAGAGGTCATTAGTCCCGTTAGTGTAGTGCATGTTCTTTTCTCGGAAGATGGCGGTGATCTTACCCCGCTGGATGGCGAGATCCGGTGCCGACCTACCGTCGGCTAGTGGGGGTTCCACCTAACCAGGACTCTCCCACTAGCGGGGCACCGCCCCAGCCTGGACAAACTCTGAGCTCCCGACCGGTCTCCCGGCACGTGTGGTAGTGTAGTGCATGTTAGTGTAAGTGTGTGTGTGTAAGGGGGAGAGGATAGGACAAGGAAGAGGAAGGAAAGATCGCGTGGAGTCTGTCGCCTATTTCTTAGGGTACTACTCGCGCATTCACCTGGTGTTGATCGGAGAAAACACGAATAACTACCGACCAGAGAAGCCGATCTCTAGAATTATCCTCCAGACACAGGCTGAATTCGACCTACCTGACTAGCTAGTGTCGAAAATCTTGCGTCTGTGCCAGAGGCACAGTGATGACATTAGTTGATGCACTGATCGACCTCTCCCGGACGTGCGTACAAGAGAGGATTTAATGCTCTTTATTACTTTGTAAATAAACTTATATACATAATGTTTATGTTTGTGGGCTTACTTCTACCACACCACATCTCAGGAGGTTTAAGCCCTTCCCCCAGATATTGATGACACATTCACAAATACAGTTTTACTACATTCCTGTTGTGATGCAAGTGATCCAATAAATCAACTGTATAGCTATAAATAACTATAAAAATAATTACATTTGTGGCTTCGGTGGAGTAAGATTTACCGTATCAGACTGTTATCCTCAAGTTCGCTGGATCCGCCCCGATCGATACTGTGGAGATTTTAAAGGCGGAAAAACCTTTCGCACACCTTCCTTTGGATGAAATGTAAAGCCGACTGTAACATGTATATTTGCAGCATGCAAAGGAATCTTAAGATTAAAAAACTCTGAACAAAATTAAAATCAAGAACCGCAGGTCTGCACGTCACCAAGGAGAATATGGCATTAACTAAACAGAATAAATAAATAAAAATAAATTTTAAATTCAGAATAAATGAAAGTTATGTTTGCGGAAACAACGTCTAGATAAAACAATCTCTCCACGCCGCTGGAACAATCCTGGTCGCGCCAATGTTCGATAGGGACTCCACAACTCGGAACTGTATTGAGAATGCTGGACCTAACTTTGCTGCAAGTAGTGGTATCTAAGGCAATGATCTTCCAACAAGAGTGTCAAGATTTTATTACAATCGACACCTGTCTTTACACCTATACGAGAATTTCGATACTGGAAGTGCCCAGCAAGATATCAAACTCATTTCCAACAGCTTTTTCTTTCGGAATCCCCTGTTCCGTTGATGTAATGATGAGATGTCTTTTTGTTTTTCCTCTTGTTGCAAATCTAGCATAATTATTCGAGATAAAATATTTTAGAGAACAATTTGTTTAGCTAATTAGATAATTATTGGAAACAGTTAAGATATTATTCCACACTCCACGCGAAGGTAAATCAATTTGTGACCATTTAGAATTCACTTTCTAACCACTGAGAAACTTTGCTTTATCTCGCCCTCCAACTGCTACCATTTCAACTTTGGCGTTCATGATTTCACTAGCACTCAAAGTTCCTCGGGTATCCCGCCGCCTTTCATACACATCCCTTGTTCTCCGATCCGAAACCTTGCCTTCTCCCTTTGCTCCCCCCCTCCACCCTTCCGCCGTCAGCTTCTCCGTCCGCGGCGACTCCATTCCGGCGCATTTGAAGCGACTCGCGTTTCAAGCGTGGCGTTTTTTGAAAATTCGATTTTCTCTCGACTGCGCCGCCGCGCCGCGCCGCGCCACGGGCCGCCCGGAGAGCGAAAGCGTCGCCTCAGGTCGCCGCGAGGGGCGCTCGCGTCGCCGAGACCGGCCGGCTCGCGGGGAAAGCCCCGACATGTCACGTGACGACGGTAGCTGACCCACGTCAAGAGCGCAGGACGCCCGAGCGGCGAGGCTCCGGGAGGCGGATAACGAAGGGGAGATGGAGAAAATTGACAGGAAACGGGGCATCGATATCGTCGCCAGCTCGGATTCACAGTGGTGCGCAAAAGTTTTAGAGGGAATAAAAAACGGTGAAAAAATTCTTGTTGAAGTTATCTTTGTAGTGTACAGCTACCTTCTCAATAATCTGTTATAACTAGGGGGCGGATGTTAATGACCTGAAACATGATTAATAAAATGATACTAAAGGTTTTAAAAAGCTCTGAAAGCAAAGAAAAATGACGTAAAAGATGTGATCTAACCCAAATCGAATGAACATCTCAAGCTGTTGAATATACAACATCCATCAATTAACATAATTATATTACAGATGTAATCGAGGCTTCTTCCTTTCTTTGAAGTGAACTCAGCTTGCTATCTTTTAAGTCTGAACTATTCTTTACTGCTTCAATGTCTTTAGTTATCTCAAAATTGGACTAACCGGCAATGGAGCTGATGGGCGTCACAGAAATATTATATTACGTACTCATAACGGCTGATATTACCATTTTTGAGAGAAGAAATCAAATAGGCTACTCAAGAATTACGTGGAGAATATTGGTTGCATCTCTTAAATTTTATAAAACATGTACCATTAAAAATATTTTAAAATCAATGAAATCAGCAAAAAAGGATTAAAAATGACGAGAAAATGTAAAAAATTGCTTATTAGTCAAAATCGGCGAAAAATGCAAAAACGTATCTATAAAAATGGGTTATTTTCTCTTGCTATAACATATAATTAATGTCTATGCGAAACAGCAACATTTTTCTAAATTGAAAATAAAAAATTAAATTTCATTAAACTCCGTCCCCTAGTTATAACCATTAAAGATGTCTCTTCCGAGGATACCTAAAATATCCCTTGTTGCTTACAATTAATTCCCTTACGCTTATATAGTAGAATCAGGTACTAACAGATGCAGCTGCCCCGCTGCCTGTGAGTAACTGAGATATTGATTATAGCACGAGAGACATTTACAAATTTTACTCACAGAGTATTTCAGTCGTTTCTTTTACACGCTATAACGACAAAACTTACGACTGAGTACATTAGAAAGAAGGCATAAGAATTTATGATGTTCTGTTCTAAACATTTTACAACTGCGGACCTCAAATATTACGGTCCAATCCAACACCCAATTGAGATCCTAATGAGTGTATAATGAGAGTGATGATTTCTTTTAAGAAGAAACATCTAATTAGAAAAACTCAAAGCTATTAAATGAGCTGTAAGGCGCCCACGTGTCTGTCCCGGCAATTCTTGGAACAGCATCTAAGTACGCGGAAAGAATCTCGATCTCACTGTGTAAATAGTGAACGGTTTTACTCTGCGATTCATTTTCACTTTCTCGCTCTTGCGAAGGTACTTCCTAAGAAGAAAACGAGGTGAAAGAGTGCGCCGGAAAACGGCCATTTCCGATCATATTTCCGGGCACTAAGTTCCGGGCATAAAGAAAAAGTGGATACATCCAGTTGCTAAATGTAGAAAAAAATCCTCTAACATATGGTGTAGCCAGAATCCAATTTTGTAAGTCCTTGTTAACGAAAAATCGATTGACGATACAATTTCTGCGTCTCCATTTGTGGTCAACTCTAGCGCATAAACTGTTCAACGAATTTTCTCCAAAGTTGATATTCCCCAATCGATGTGAAGGAACTCGTGACTTTGGGAGTTTCAAACGAATATTTTAATTTTCGTGGGCACTTTACGTGAAAGAAGAATTTACGTTTTTAATAGTCGTCCATATTTGGACCCATACGGCGCTTCTGTTGCCTAGTGGTGTGAATTACGACGAATTAACTCAGAGGATCTGACTTCGGGTCTCGGATCGGAAAAAAAACATTTGCAGGTTGAAAACACTTTTGCAGGTTTATGTGGTAGTATTATATAGCGGTGAAGTTAGAAATAATGCGACAAGTAGTTTTCGTAGCATCACTACTTTTTCTATGTGCTTAACACATCATGACTTCCTCTGTTCCCTTTTAATATCATTTAAACGCGAAGCATATTCCTCTATGATCACCCTAACATCAAGTACGATGCAAAGGCAGACAATTACTACGATTACTTGCTCAGGAAAACCTCACATGTGTGAAACTCTTCCTTCATTTTCTAAAATTAATTATAGTAATCATCATTGTCATCAATCCTTAGGTATGTGCATTACATCAAGTCGGTTTTACTGCTTTGTCTATAATGAATAACGATTATTATGCCCTTAGGTTTGCATCTCAACCTCTTTCAAAAGAACACATCGAGGATCTCTCAACTACTATAAAACGAATTGAAGAAGCAGCTCTATTTTCAGTAAATTAGTATTTTCTTTTTTACCTGTGAACTTAACGACTTATACTGTATTTGGTCTTTTACAGACAATTCAGAAATTTTATAGACAAAAAATGTTTTTTGCACAGCAGTTTTACATGAAATACAATATGATTGCAATATATTAAAATAAGTAATACATAAATAAGACATTTTACTTTTTAATTTTCTCGTTTCGTTTTGTACTAGTTATCACCAACTACCAAAATTTATGTATGCAACTAACGAATATGTTTTCGTTGCCTTTCCTCCCATTCCGAAGTAATTATTTGAGTCCATTTCTACGTACAAACTAAGTTCAATATTTTGAGAGCTCTTTAGGTTTTTGATTTTTGTTATTAATGACTTGTGGAAAGAATTTCTCTGAAAGGAGACGGTTTTGACCGGTGTTTCTGTGAACGGGATCACAGTGTCTTTGGGGAATCTGAGTTCCCAGGAGGCATTGAAACTCCCAAGCTCCAACGGGAGCGTCGAGATTGGCAGTGGGACCGTCGTACCGAAGTGTTTTCGGGATGGGATATTCCTTGCACATCGCATCTGGTGTCAGCGGACCGGTGCAAAGTAAATCCCGAATTCCTTTCTTGGATATTGGCACGGGACAAGCCATTACTTTGTTTTGTTTTGTTTTCGTCCTTCTTACAGTATTACAAAAGGGTTTACCGACGGATTAGCGATGCGAATGCCACCCGATCTGGGGTTACGCTATTGTCAGAGCACAATATAGCAACTGTGTTATTTTTGTTAGTCGATTCAAATAACTGGCAACGTTTTCAACCCTGTAGTTCTCAGTTGTTTGAAGTAAGTTTGAAGGCCGGTTTCGTGATTACATGAGATTAAATGAAATACCGTTTAATATAAGAACAATATTCAACTTCTAACACATACCAGTCTTCATGTAAATGATATAAAATGTCAATAAATCCCTAATTATATCCGTAACGGAGAGGATCACACGTGAATTGGAATAGTAATGTAATGTAATGAATGTAATGAAATGTAATGAAATGTAATGAAATGTAATGTAATGTAATGTAAGTGTAATATGTAAAATACTGAAAAGTCGCTAAGAACCTTTGGTTGATGCGACTATAATAAACACACAAAAAAAAAACAATATAGTTTTGCTATAATAATTTTTTCCTCACAATCTCGCAACTGCACTGTTATAAGTCGCTACGGATAACACAGATAACAAAATACTACAATACAATAAAAATCACGACTTTCATTCAATATTTACAACACATATTAACTCAACATCTATTGCTTCTCATATTTGTGCTACC
The DNA here is from genome assembly GCA_964035755.1 of Teleogryllus oceanicus. Taxonomy (NCBI): domain Eukaryota; kingdom Metazoa; phylum Arthropoda; class Insecta; order Orthoptera; family Gryllidae; genus Teleogryllus; species Teleogryllus oceanicus. The sequence continues at coordinate 184,682,299 of CAXIVR010000003.1, forward strand.
TTCCGATTCACTCTTATTAATACTCTTTATACCTAAAATGTAACATAACTTGGTCATCCTACATGAATTATTTAAATGTTTGTCCACTTTCTTTTTCGTTTCCCTGCATTCCTTGCCGACGAAAATACGTGATAAGCTGCTTCTGAATCCATTACTCCATGTCGTCTTCTTGTTCGATACGTATCAACTTCTAATTTAAATCTAACTTCCCAACAAAAATTGCTCACCCTTAAAAATCCATTCGCAAACCTAATTAATAGTTCGTATACATGAGTACTCATTCCCGATCGCCTTTCCATTAGTTAAAGACGACCACTAATTATTCCGCAATATGAGCTGTGCTGCCGACTCTATATTCAAACTCTACCATCGCCAAGCACATTATCCCTCGCAATTCATAATGCTCGCCTGTCAATTGTCTTCTGACCCAGAGAGCCTCAATTCTGTATCTCTTTGCTAACGGCTGCGCATCATCTTCAATTGCCGAGTATACAATCTCCTTTCTAATAGCTATTGCTTCGCATCCTCATTATATTGGACGTTCCTTGACATTCGCCTTTTTCTATTTATTACTGTATATTATTAATCATGGAAATTTCTCACATGCACCACTATAAAACTTGAACACTTTATTTTTCAATGATCTACACGCCGGCCACTTTACACTCTCACCTCATTATTTATATATCATTTCTCCCATCATTTTCACCTATTTTGTGCTTTTTCATAAATTCTTTTTAAATTCTTTGTGATGATCCTCTCGTAAACCCGAATAACCCTTCACACTGTGATTGTGGAATAGAGGAAACAACGATGATGAAGGTTTGCGCTGTGTCAGTGGCCAGCTTGTTAAGGTTCTTCTCCGACCTTCGCCTGAACTGATTGTAGAAACCATGAAAAACTACCGATCACAGAAGTCGGCAGCTAGAATGCTTCTCCCGACAGGAGTTGAATTCAGCCTAGCTATCTAGCTAGAATAAAAAATAAAAACAAAAATATTGCAAAATATTCTTGGCGGATTGTTTCAGATGCTGTTTTGCTTACTGTCGTTTCCGTCATGGAAGGAATATTTATATATTTTTCAAAACCCTTTCACGTCATCTATAGTAACAGGGATATGAGAACATTTTTTTTCTCAGTGGAGGACATTTTACCAGAAAAAGAAGAACATTTCAATTAAAAGGAGAACATTTTACATTTTGGATAGTCCACGATGTATAGACAATGTACTCATCATTTCCAAACCATAATATTCTTTGATAATCACATTATTGGAAAATCACATTTGCTTCTTTAAAAATGAAAGCTTCCGACAGGGTAACTTTGCCCCCTCATTCATCTTCGTTATCCACCAAAAAATAAGTATGAATATGTTTTATGTCACAATAAGCCTAATAATACATTACGGAGGCCATTTATTTGAGTAAAAATTTAGATATTCAAGACATGAAGTCCCTTTAATTAATTTAATTACTTTAAAATTTTTCCAGTACTATTTTCAATTCAACCGAACAAAACGCAGGACATTCCATGTATTTTAAAAAATGAAAGAGGCCTGGAGGACAATGCTAAAAAAGGAGGACATGTCCTCCAAAAAGAGGACAGATGGCAACCCTGATAGTAAGGCCGTAGCCAAAAGTGCACATGTAAACGTTTAGATTTTAGGTACCTGTGATAGATATATAACAATCTGACTATAAAACGTTTATTTTTTATTTTATTAATTTGTTGCGCCTTACAAATTGACGCAACGCGTCTCCAAGCCCCATAAGGGGCATTGGGCCCTTTGCGCTGCGAAGTAATCCTCCATTAACTTGCGCGGGAGTAATCCTTTATTACCTTTAAGTCATGTCACGTCACGTCGCAGTCAGTTGTCAAGAGGACCGCCAGGTAGCATCTCCGCGTACGCGCCTCCTGCGTCACTACCAGCGGCCAGAATCAGAAAGGAATAAGGATAGGGGTAGGGTTAAGGACACTTCACAGGGGTTGGACTAGCCCTTGTGAAGCAGCCAATCTCATTTTGTTGGAGCAAATTTCACATGAGATTCGACGGGAATGAAATCTGGACCTCAGTGGTGAAAGGCTAGCGACTTCGGTATGTGCCACGACTGTTAATTAAAACGTTATTGTCCAGACTGAAACTAATAACATATGAGTAGAACAGTGAAGCAAATAATTATTTTCTTTCTAAGGAATGGGTTGTGTGGCGAACCGCCATTACCACATCATCCCGCGCCAGGAAAACGCGCAAGGCAAGCGGCACGCAGCGTCGCCAAACATTCCGGCAGCGGCCTCCAAAAAACGCTGCCCAATGCAAGTCGGCCCAATATAAACGGGCCCGACAGAGCCAGAGGGCAGTAGCAGTAGCAGACAGTGACGGCGGATGGCGGAGACTGACAGGCAGTAGAGAGTACCAGGAGCAGACAGTGACGGAGGATGGCGGAGACTGACAGAGAGTGGCGGAGACTGACAGAATGGAGTGGCAGTGGGGGCGGAGAGTGACGAGCACTGACAGAGAGTGGCAAGCAGAGAGTGACGGGCAGTGACGAGCACTGACATACTTGCTTCTCCGACTGCCAATCCCTACTCCAGACGACTCAGGATGACGACGACAAGCTCCCAGGGTGCTGCCGCTGCTGTTGCCGCCCCCGCCGTAACGCCTGGTCCACGGGGAGATGGGGGTAAGAGTCCGCTATCAGTAATCTCGACTCCCAAGCATCTCCCTTCAATCCATCGTTCCCCGTATTCCTTTAGTTATTAATAAATGGTGCATTGTTACTGAAAATGCCTTCTGAGTAAGCCGCCCTCCCCCTTCCCCTCAACTTTCCGTAAGTCACCTAATCAATCGCAGTACTCAAAGTGACGAGTCACCTTAGGAATACGCTGAAGCCAGTCAGCTCCGAGGGTGGCTCATCACAGTTGGAAACAGCACCCTTACATGAAGCCCAGTGCATCGTCACTGCATTGCGGCGCTGCCAGGGTCTATGGGGAGGGGAAGGGAGGGGCGGTGGGAGAGTGGGAGGGAGGGAATCTCCACCCAGCCGACATGTGCCCATTAGCAGCACAATTGCCCGCGTGGCCGCACCATTGAATTACGCTCCGGCCATCATCATTAGATCTATTATCGCTCATCCCCACAACAGCGTTATTGCCGCATCACAAATGTTTTGTAATACAGGTAATTATTTTATCTGCCGCGTTTATTATCAGCGTATGGGATGCGTTAAGAGACAGCGTGAATTTACATGCTGTGGATATTTTTGCGAGGTTGAGAAACAGCGTGTGTTATGGGGAATGATTGGTTATCTGTTTTATTCTTTGCGCGGCTCTTGTTATGGCAGGGCACGGATCAATTAGACTTGATAATTACACAGTGTACTGATAAAGTAAGTAATGACCCTTCCAATGAGCTTTAGTAGAAGTTTCGTAAGTTTTCACGTCCTGACTTCACAGGGCAGGTGGCCATATTTTTGGTTCGTCACTGCCTTCAAGTGTCTCAGAATTAATGTTACAAAATTCTAGTGCTTGCAGGGTGATAAATATCATCACCTTTTGCCAACATGATGGGGAATTTCATATAACAAATTTACACATTCCACTGGTTGGATTCTGATTGCCGGGCAGCTTATGTACGCACTGGTGTTGAAGATTTCAAGTTTTCACCCAGATTTGGTTTACCTGTCAAATACTAATGTGTGTCGGGTTGCCCAGCAAACAGGGACAATACGTTGTTACATTATTGAATATTAATAAAGAGATAATCAAACCATGATAATTTGTGAACGTTTTAATAAAATATTTACTTCATACAAGTGTGCAACGAGTTTTCAGGACAATTTATCCGATTACAGTGTGTTTCCACTGCAACTAAAAAGAAAATTACGAAAACATTTTTGTAAGAAAGTAAGTTATTTTAAAAATTAAGAAACAACAACAAAAGCAACAAAAATTGTAAAATGAAAAGAAAATACTACCCAAGCACGCACACACTGGTTTACGTATTAATAAAAACTATCACAAGATTTCTGCTTCCACAAGTGAATTGTAATTTATTTCCACATGTTCATCCGTAAAAAGTTAACATTTTTGCCCACTACATATTCTAGAAACGTGTAACACTTCTTCTGAGACCCTGCACATGATTTGGTTAGGGCAATGAAACCTAATTAAAAGAGAAAAATAAAATCAATCTAATTGTTTTAGTAAAAGTATGAGAAATCAATACCAAATCACATGGTGAAAACATGCATATCGCGGTTTTCTATCCCGTAGCTTGCGACATCTCAAACATGACCGCTGTCATCCGCCGCACAGCAAGATGAATAAAATAATTATCATTAGTTGTAATTTTTTTACACGAAACTCTTTTATACACCCGTATACGAAGTCAAATATTAAAAATGTATTTGAATATGATAATTATAGTTTTAGCATCATTTTATTGAGCATTTTAATTTATTTAAACGTTGTAGAAACTGAATTAGATTTCCCAGTAAAATGATTTTTCATGAAAAATACAAGTAAAAGAGCTCTTGTTTCAATACGAAATTTAGCATACGTGCAGACAAGTAAATACCAATTTCTCCCGTTTGCTGAAAGAAAAGTACAAAGTATCAAATTTGATTTTCAATCTACTCTAGATTCGCTTTGACCATTTGTCACCAAACGAAAGTGTTCAAATATTTACCCGCGAAACTTTCTTTTAACTCTGCCGAAGAAGAAGCAGGGAGTCTGCAGACTTTAAGAGAATTGATAACTGTATCAAAAAGAGGAAATGTGCTTGAAAGAACTTCAAAGCAAAAAACATAAGCATCAGCATTTGTGTTTAGTTAGTAGAAAGTGGGAAAATAGTAGAATGTTTTTAAAATACTTTAGTTGCCGTTTATATTCGTAGTTTTCTAAGTTATGTTGTACAATTTGGAGATGAATATAACTGGAAACTAATCAATGTTATTTTGTTTTATTCAAATGTTCATTCACATAACATTATATTAAAAATTAGTATAATCTCAAAATACTTTACAATGAATCGTGTATAAAATTGACTTTCTACTGACAGATTTTTAAATTTAAACGTTAATTTGCAGACTTTATTTTGAATTTCATTATCGTACATTGGAAAAACATGTTCAGAATGTTGAAAATGTTGGTGTCGCAATAAATATATAGTGTTGATATTGTAGATTATGTCTAAATATTATATAAAAATATTTTATTTTAAACTTACTATAATTTGTTCTGCCATAATTTTCGTTGTGTCGCTTGTTGACACTAACCGCTGGTGCTACAGAATGGCACAGGTTTTCTCGTATTAGTTTTCTTTCTAATTTCTTTAGTCTTGGCTTGCTTTTTGGACTTGCCAGCTCTTGCCAACTGCCGTCATCATCATCATAATAAAATAATTGCCACCCAAAGAACAGTTTTTTAATATTCTTAATTTTTCAGTTTTCTAATAGTACATTCAAAATATTACTTTAAGAAACTGAAATCTCGTCCCCGATTTTAAGAAAATTGAGTTTAAGCGTTTCATTAAATGTAAAATTTTAAGCTCATTATCACAGAAAACTGTAGTTTTGACTGGTTGATTGATTGATTGGTTAGCTCGTAATTATTTTGGGCGCGTCAACGATCTTTAGTCCCGTAAGTATAGTGCATGATTTTTTCATCAGAAGGTGACGGTGATGTTCCCCCACTGGATGGCGAAATACGGCGCTACTGTCGATCAGCTGGATTTTCCCTTAGCAGGTATTTCCCTTCAGTGGACACCGCCTCAGTCGGGTCAAGCTCTAAGCTCCGACCGGTTTCCCGGCAAGTGTGATAGTGGAGTGCATGTTAGAGTGATTATGTGTGCGTAAGGGGTGACAGTAAGACAAGGAAGAGGTAGGAATGTTCACGTGCGGTCCGTGGCCCGTTTGTTAGGATTCTGCTCTGGCATTCACCTGGTATCTATCGAAAAAACTACGGAAAACTACCGATCAGAGTAACCGGCCGCTATAATTCTCCTCCGAACAACTACTGAATTTGACCTAGCTGAAACGCTAGTCTTGAAAATCCTGCCACCGTCGGGACGAGAATCTAGGTCAGAGGCAGTGCAGTGACATCAGTTGATGCACTGAGCCATCGCTGTCGGTTTTAGAGTTTTCGAGAAACTATGTAAGATATCGTTTAAATCACATGTAGTCATAAATGCGATAATGTGAACAAATCGCCGCCAATAAAAATATTATCGACGTAAGAGACAAGTAAAAAAATACATTTTTGTAAGTCTTGGAAAAACTCACGAATAGAGCAGAATGGCGAGTATATCATCTGAAAGAATACATTTAGCACTATCTTTACTAAAAGTTTAAAAAAATTTGTACCCTTTCCCATAAAATCGTGTTCTCGTCACTGTGGCTCACTGTGGCGTCAGCGAGATTGCGGACTTGCGGCGCGGCTGTAAATGAGTTCGACGCCAAACTGACAAGTACTAAACTGAGACTGCCTCTGATGTCTCGCTTTAAGAAGTGATAAACGAGATTGAGCTGCGGAGTCGGTTATTGCCTCGTAGGCTGCGATCAGTGGTGGGAAGGGTGTAGTGAGTATGGAAGTGACTGTCAGGTTGCTCAGACTTTTATTGATGATTCGTGTGTTTTTATCTTGGTAAATACTAGTTAATTTTCCATTTGGTGTTTTTTTCTATGATTGATGTTTCTGTTTTGGAGGGCAGATAATGGAGTCGTGAATTTGGAGATAATTGTCAAGTTTCTCAGAGAGTTAAGAATGACGTGTGTGTTTTTTGTATTTGACTTTCTTGTTTTGTAGGGGGCAGAGAGTCCCTCCCATGTTTATTAACATGTCATGAGAACGAGATGGACCTATGTATGTATTGGTAAAGGATTAAACAATGTTTTCTCTAAATGCACTCGGGTTTCTTAGTTTTGGAAAAGCGTGGGAGCAACGCAGAAACTAATCCCGCCCTTAGTCCCCGATTTTCGTTGCGGGAAATCATACTAAAATTTCGTATACTTTGCGGACGACCGCAACGGACGGTGGACTTATGCCGCCGTCCGCGCACCAGACAAGGGGGCTATTCGGACGTCACAGTATGTAACGCTGTTTCGAATTGTCAAATTTATTTAGATGCATTTACATTAAAATAATTAATTTTTGCAGCTAGGTCGAATTTAGTCGCTGTCTGGAGGACAATTGTTTCGGCCGGCTGCTCCGATCGGTAGTTTTTCGTGGTTTCTCCGATCAACACCAGGCGAATGCCGGAGCAATACCCTACCAAACGGGCCACGGACCGCGCGCGATCTGTCCTTCTTCTTCCTTGTCCTATCCTCTCCCCTTACACCCACACTTACACTAACATGCACTATATTACCACATATTCCGGGAGACCGGTCGGGAGCTTAGAGCTTGTCCCGACTGGGGCGGTGCCCCGCTGGTGGGAGAGTCCTGGTTACGGGGAAACCGCACTAGCCGACGGTAGGTCGGCGCCGGATCTCGCAACACAATAGGGAAAGATGACCGCCATCTCCGAGAAAAACATACACTACTCTATCGGGACTAATGACCGAAGCAGTTGACTCGCCCGGAAACACGAAAAAAATCAATCAATCAATTAATTTTTGCATATATTTCGCTCCGATTGGTAATGATGTTTACAGGTATTGCCTGAGGTGCGTCAAAATCAACAAAAATTGCTATATTATAGTATTTCGTAACCGTTTTGAATGCAAAAAAGGGTGTGGTGGGAAAGGATACCGCTGCGTTGATTTTATATCTGGCCTAATGTCAAATCTTAAATGATGCCCGCCAGGAGGGTAGGTACGAGTCTGTTGGATGGGCAGTTTGCGACCCGCAACGGTTGAGAGCGGAGCATTCTGGTGATCTCACGTGGTCGTGATCGCGGCAAAAATTTATTTATTTTTATTTATTTATTTTACGTCAAAAAACAGTTAAAACTGCGTATGACGTGCTATGGGGAGAAGTTAATTCTGTGCACATTTTCAAAATTCTGTGATCCCTACACTGTATCATATACTACATAAATTTTGAAAATAAAAAAAAGAGCTCTCATGTAATAAAATCTATTTTCAAGGATAAATAAGCAATAAATTTTGGGCTTTTATCCATGATGTCCTTCGTCAAGGAATAATACTTCCTGCCGCAACAACATGGAAACGATGATGTGAATAACTATATTTTCCAATGAATTGTAGAAGACGTGCACAGATAATGAAGTTACATTTATTTCATTCAAAACACGTTGCCGGCAACATGCGGCAGTTTAGACCTATTGCTCATTTGCGCACTCACGAGTGAACGTTATGCTGCTTGCATTGCGCAGCAGCTCAAATCGTTGTCAATCAGTGGATTCGCAAATGAACGGTAGCATTCACGGAACTCACGTCCAAATGAAACTATACCAATGTGGACACGATGAACTGCTAATCGATAAACTGCTATTGGAATCTGGTCGAAGCGTTGTGTCCTATTGCGATGAGCCGCCATCTTGCCACCTCGCGCCGAACCAGCCGACGGCAGATGCGGTTGCAGCTGCAAGCCGGCCCTCAACGCGCGCTTCCACAGCTAAGGAGACGATCGCCACATTCTGTCTATCCAAACTACTGATTCAAATAATGTCAAATTAGTCTAGCCAGTTCACAGCAATATTTGGTTATCAAAACTTAAAAATAAAGTTGTATCTGTATTTACAATTTGTGTAAACTTCATTGTGTCTACTATTGCCAAATAAGTACTAAATTATTAACCTAATGAACAATTTTAATATCAACAATACAAATGTAAGTGACATAAAAACAACTCATAAATTCAATTTAATGCCTCTATGTTAATCTACCAGTATGAAAGTACTCATGTTAAGTTGTTAATTATCTATTTTGCAATGAGGTCATTGCTAGTCGCCGGACCCAAAACTTCCCCCTCTGTCACGCCGATTAGGAAGGTCCCTGATTTGACACGGCTCAGCGCAAGACGCGCCAACGCGTGCCAGAAGATTCAAAAGATTTACGATTAGGGTGCAATTGTCTCTCGGGGACAGCCCTTCAGGCAAACGGCGGCCAGTCCACGTGCACGGCTAGGCACCGGAACAAGCAAATTATAGAGATCCCGGCTACTCTACAAATGAGTGATCCCCTTAAGTTATCCCGTAGGACCCATATAAGCGTCACGAAGACAGCAGAAAGGACTGCTTTGTTCATCTCCGGTGTACACACACGCACAACAAAGACCACCAATCAGGCGCCCAGAAAATGAGGTTAATTTGAAAATACCCTATCGGCTTCCGACTCGCGTCGAATATTCTGGAAACTAAGATTTCGGCCAATAATATTCAAAATTCCAATCACGTGAAGGAGCGATGGGCGAAACTTGGAAAAGGGTGGGGATGCGACGCAGGAAGCTCGAGAGCGGCGGATTTTTGGCAGAAGACGGATAGAAGGCGAGAGAACGAGACAGAATTGAGACTGCAGTGTTGATGAGAGGTAGTGGGAGCAGTGACTTGGGGGTCGACCAACATAGTGCAGGCCGCCCAGTATAAAAAGACAATCAGGAATTTATTCCGATTTCAACGGGCCGGCGCCGCCGTAAGGAATGATTGTGCAGCCGAGTCATTGAGGCTGGCCTGGTGAGGAGTGGGTGGCGTCAGACGACTTCCTCCAATAATCACCGATCGGAGCCAGGAGCACTAGCACCGCACGCACTGCTGCTTCCGGTTGGCTGCGCCTTGCCGTGGTGCGGCTCGCGACAGCGACTGCTTCGAGGACGACTACGGATGTGCAATCATCGAAAGAGGTGAACGAAAGACTTTTTGTAATTATTCCACAGACATTAAAAAATAGGAAAAGTGTAATTTAATGTAAATAACATAATTTAATTTAAGAGGTTTCCTTACCCAAACAGTATTATAGAAACAAAAGCAATAAATGTGTCCTTGCCATTCAGGTGATTGACACTTAACGTTACAAAACTTTGTAATTATTGTAAAGTAGTGGTAGTAGTAGCAAACCCAGTGCATGCCCTCATTCAAGAGTGCCTACCCCTGAGGTTCTCGAAATGCCGGTGCCAGGTGACAGGTAAGTGCCCGTTTGGCGCCCTTCATTGATAAATTTAACGCGCACACCTGTCAGCTGATTACCGACGCACTTCGGTGTGACGATATTTCCCCCTTTGTAGGGCCCAGACCGCGAGCTGCGCGCATTGCGCGCATGCGTGTGTTGCCGTAGCGGCAGGATGGGTTCACACAATTTCAATATGTTCTTATAACCGCCTCAACCCCATTAATATTAATTTAATATACGTTTATCATCCAAGTACATAGAAGGGCTATGTTTCATGTGTTTTTCTGTTTATACAAGTTCTACCATTTATACACATTCAAATGTTTTGATTCGTATGTTTCGAGTTAATATACGTTTTATCACTCAAGTGCTTAAGGGTTATAATTTATGTAATTTTTCATTGCAAATACTGAGTGTCATGTTTTAAATATCACATCCTAAATATAATAAATTCTTCTCATTTTCTTGCACCCGCCACCCACATTTCAGGGATACGTAATAAAGCTGTGAAGTCTCTTCCATTCGTTAGTCCTCCGCCACGCAAACCCAAAAATTGGGGAAAATTGACGGTTGCTGCTGGTAGCGACGAGGGTCCGATCAAAGCCGCTAAACGAAGGAAAAATGTCTGTCCTGTGTTTGACTGCCTATGCTTTGGCGTCACAATGGTCAATGAAATTCACTACCTAATTTTCAAAAATCCTAAAAGACCAACCCAAGAGAGGAAACCTGTGAAGAGACGTAATCGAAATAAAAAACCGAAGGTTGAGGTATCTGGAAGGAGGTTTTAAGTCGGCTAGGATAATGTTGCGCCATGGGGAAAAGAAGGTAAATGAGTTTATCTTAACATTGGAATTAACTTGGTGTATTATTTCGCTACATACAACAGGCACACTGCTCTGCAGAAATACCGCGCTGGAAAGTCTCCCCGCCTACGTCAAATATAGTTGCAGTAACTACTTCATTGAAGTACAAGGAAGCACATCAAACTCGCATGACTAGAGGAGGGATTTTGATGATCTAAAACTTCGTCAAAAATTATCAATAAATTGGTCTTAAAATGTTTTAAAAATACCCTAAAAGCAAAGAAAAATGACAACAAATATCAAAACCACTTTAAATGAACAACTCAATCTTACTGGTAAAATCGACGCTTCTTCCTTTCGTTCAAGTGAACTCAGCTTGCAAACGTTTGCTTTGCACTGACAATCGTGGTAATAGGCATCACAGGAACCTTAGATTACACATATCCACGACAACTGGCATTACAATTTCTGAACAAAAACTTCGAATAGGTTACTGCGGGATTGTATGGATAAATTTTTGTTATCTTCTATTTATTATTTGAAGCACGTACCATTAAAATTAAAAAATGAATTAAATCAGCAATTTTTTTAAATAACGGGAAAAGGTTAAAAAATGAGTGATTGGTCGAAATCGAAATAAAATGAAAAAAAGTCATATTAAAGTTGGCCATTTCTTGTTGTCATAAAGTAAAATTAATGTATATCCTAAAAGGCATTGTACTAAAGTAAAAAGAAGGAAAATTAGATTTCATTAAAATCCTCCCACCACTCATGACTCGTGCACTCAAGGAATAATTCATATTAACCTTTGACATTTGACTGCTTGCATCGCGCATTCGGGAACATTTATAAGTACATCCTACGAGCATCGGCTGTAGCGCCATGAGTAGAAAAAAATTAAAGAGGACATCTCAACTTCACGGGCGGTCTCGTTCTGAAAATTCCCGTAGAGAGTGCCAGCTCTGAAACATACTTCACGCGAGAGTTGCTCGCAGACTATTGGAACCCTTCCACCCACGAACCGTACTCCAATTAGCACACGACAACTTTCCCGGCAAGAAATCAGGTCTGCCTGGACCTCCCTCCCCCCACTTAGCCTTCTAATCTCCCCCTCCACTTCGCCCCCGGGTTCGCACTCTGCCCTCTCCCCCTTCCATTCGTCGCCTCTTGTGGAAGCACCCCTGTGCCGTTGCGTGGTTTAATCCAGGCACAAATTGTCCAGACACAGCTCGGTGAGGAGAGGAAGAGCATCAGCTTTGGAAGGGAAGGGATGAAGTGGGCGGCGAAGGATGAAATGGGGGATACAAGGGGTTGAAGAAAGAGAAGAGAAAAGAGGTAGGAGATCTAGGGTCTAGAACGAGTGCAGAACAAAAATGGAAGAGACTGAGGAGGAGAGGGGTGAATAAGGAGTGAGAAATAGGGTGGGAAGGGGGATAATGGAAGAGGTCGCAGATATGAGAAACGGGGAGCGGTGATGAGGGAGAGAAAGACGAAGAGGGAGCGGAGGGGAAAAGGGGAGGAGAAAGTGGAAAAAGAAGCTAGGCTAGGCAGCGAGGATCAGAAGCAAGCATGAGGTTCGAGATACAGAGAGGAGGGGTGAAGGCATCACAGGAGAGCAGAGGAGGCAAGGAAGGGCAGACGATGAATGACTACAGTGCAAAGAAGAATGCAGAGGATTCGAAAAAGAAGGAGAAAGACGGAGGGGAGAAGGAGAGGCGCAGGAAAGACCAGGTAGAAACAGCAGAAGGACTCGAGAGTAGGGTTTGATAGGAGAAGAGTTACCAACAAGGAGAGCAACATAACGTAGTTAACAGAAGCTTAGAGGACAAAACAATGCATTGAGAATGAAAAAATAACACGTGAAAGAGGAGACGACAGTAGAGCGTGTGTGTCTGTGGGTGTGGGGAGAGGGGTAGCTGGCCACCGCAGGCCAGGGCAGGACGAAACGCAGGGGATTTGATAGGGAGGATTACAGCAAAACCGAAGCGCGAGGGAAAAGGACTTGTTGCTTTCGCGCGTCGCTCGTTTTTCCTCTTCGTTTCTGCATCCGATTTTCCCCGCAGGGCAACTTCACGATGCTCAACCAGCAAACTCGACTGCGGGCCGCGGTAGATGAAGTCCGCTTCGGCAGCGATGATGACGGGGGAAGCAGCCGTCCAAAACGCGAGAAGCACCAACGGGGTGTCGTGCAGAAAATACGGCCGGTGCAGGGGGTGAGGGAAACCGTAGCTCCGGCTGTAATTTTTATGCCTGGTGGGCGGTGACTCTCCACTAATGACTTCGTTGCGAGGTCGCGAGTACGCTGCAGCGTTGCCAAACGGAGCATGCAATAAGAGGCGACGTCATTGCAGTTTGAGAGGATGCAGGTTCCACCTTGTACTGAGTTGAGAAATGTGGCATCGAGCGAATGGTATTACAAATATAATATAAGCTTTGAAAATAAATTTGAGTATGCTCTCGAAGTGGGTAACGGGGAAAAATGTAAATAAGAGATGTATGAGATTGTAATGTAAATAAGAGATGTAAATAAGAGATGATTGGAATAACCGTAGATCCAGATTATTCATTAATGATTGCGGTACGCTTCCTGGAAATAGCTCTCGCTTATTCAAGAATAGTGGATGAGACAAAACTATTGGAAAATTATGTGCTGAATAAAGTGGGATAATTTATTGAAGTTGTTTCACAGGAAAAGATAGGGTACTGAATAAACTTACAGTAAAGTCACGTTACTCATTGCAAATTCTACACGAAATAAGCGGGAGGGATGGGTAAACAGCTTCAATGTCGGTTTGCTCATCTTAACAGAAAGTGAATGCATCTATCAAAAGAAAAATGTAGTATACGAGCGCTATTTAAAATATATTTTATTCATTTACCTATGTGAAAGAAATCTCATGCAGAGACCGAACATAAAAATTAAAAGGGCAAATATATTTATAGCGGTAAAGAAATGTATTTATCTCCATTGTAACTTTATTTGAAATATCTTAAAATTACCTTTTTACGGCATCGGTTTTTAGACAAATTTTACCTTCATCGGACTCCCTACCGGTAAAATACCTCTATTTAGAAGTATTATACTGATATTTTAATGAGAAAACACCGGTATTTAATTAGAATATTATCAATATTTTTTTGAAAGTCATTGTGATTTTTAAAACAGAAATGGCACAGAGAAACAACTACTGACACTGCACAGTTTCTGACCAGGAGGTACTAGGGATTGAGTCACGACAGCAGCGGATTTTCAACGCTAGCCGTATTCTAACTCGAATTCCGACGTTTGCTGGAAAAGAATTGTAATGGTCAGGTTTTCCGAACGGTAATTTTCCATAGTTTCACCGAAGTCCGTCTACTGTCATTAGCCCAGTTTGTTTAGAGCATCACTTATCCCGAGAGGTGACGGTCCTCCTTCGACGCTAAATCGAGAGATCCGGCGCCAGCCAACATGACGATTTTCGGAAGATTGTCCTCTTCAAGAATCACGCCAACTGGGTACCGTCCCCAGCCGGAATAAACTTTAATTGCTCGATTAGTCTCCAGACAAGTGTGGTAGTGAAGTGCATATACAGTGTTCTAGTTAAATAAGGATAGAGATTAGGACAAACAAAAGGAAGGAAAATGTGTTTGACCCATGGTCCGTTTCATAGGTTACTGCTCGGCATTCGTCTGATATTAATCGCAGAAACCACGGAAAACTACCGATCAGAGCAGCCGCCCGCTAGACTTCTCCTACAGACGGCGATTGAACTTGACCTGGCTGTGTGGCTAATGTCGAAAATTCTCCAACCGTCGGGTCTCCAATCTAGAAACTCCCGTCAAGATGCACTGCAGTGACATCAGTTGATGCCCTGAGCCACCTCTACCGGTAAACGAAATTGCAATATAAAAGAAGGAAAGGTTTACATATTTAACAAATAATAATAGAAATTCTAAATTTAACAATAATGAACTTTTAGTTTCCGTTAAAATTTATTTAGCTTTGAAGGTACAGCCAAGTTACATGCATATCAAATGTTTTCCGTATGCGCTGTCGTTTCCATTGGAGTTTAAAAGAACACGTTCCTTTTTAACGAATTAATTCAATACTCTACGTGTTTCTCCGATTTCACAATTGTTATCTACATGAACCATGGTTTCGAAAAAGGACGATTTTGAATTTTTTGAACATTCGATAAGCTAATATCGACGGAACTTTCCTTTACTGTTAAGAAAGTGTTGAATAATTCATTTCATAAACAATAAAACAGTAACTCCTTGCCTAAAGTAATGTAATGGAGACTAGTGGTGCTATAACATCACTTACTTTCTCTCTCGTTTTTGACACAAAAGTATGTAAAAAATACTCAAATGTTCGAAAATTTTACATGACATTACTTCAAAACCTATCTTTAAGAAACAGACATCATAAAGGTAAAACCCTTATTTTTAATATTTTAGTTGTAGGAAGACTCCGAAAACATTTCGAACTTCTGCAATTTTCAGGATTTTCAACAATCGTGAGACCTGCATAATTTTCTTAAATGCTCTTCACACTATTCAACAACAAAATTGAATGAAAATCGGTGGAGCAATTTTTTCCGAAATTTGGAAAAACGTCTCAGGAACTTCAAATAAATTAATATATGGGTTTCTAGTTCAATAGGCCGCGACATAGGCCGGAACGATTGCGGACCATGAATTTTGGCGAAAATCGTTTGAACCGTTTAGCTCCGTGTTCACAGAAGGACAGACAAAAGAACAGACAGACGGATAGACAGACGTTTTCCGTAATTAGATATTTTGCTATCAAAAACTCACAAATGCTATCAAGAACCCGCATAGATTGTGGCTACACCACGTGTTAGAGGATTTCTTTTATAAACATAGTAACTGGATTTATCAATTTTTCGATATCAGAGCCATGTAATAAGAGTCTTTTTGCCGAAAATTTGCCATTTTTTTCGCGCAGTATTGCATAACTTTCCTTATACTCCATAGCGAGAAAATTATACTACGCTGGGGTTCATCCCAGGGATCCCCATTATTTATTGCGATGCATCTTTTGCTTTATCCCCGTTATTGCAGTGCATCTTTTGCTGATGGAACTATTCGTTACTCGATGTTAGTTAGATCTTCTACTTTATATATTGCAACGATTAATCTACCATTGTTGCTTTTCGTAGTCATCTATAGCGAGTTTTATTGTAATATTGATGTGTGTGTGTCTGTGTATATATATATATATATATATATATATATATATATATATATATACACGCGATTCTTTCATATTTATTGTTGTATATATTATTTCCGGGAAATATTTCTGTCGAGGGCAAAATATGATACGAGTTAATCCACACGATCACAATTACTTCCAAAATCCCTGAAATGAAGTACAAAGTAAAGTTAATGGCATTATATTTGAAATCATTAGGATCGTTAAGTAACAAAGCTCCCTAGGTGTTAGTATTGTGATACGTATGAGTATTATGAGTATAAAAAATATGATGATTTAATGAGAATATTTCTGCCAGTCACAAATCAAATGCTCAACTACTTATTGTACCTACAGATAAACAATAGTTGCTTGTAAATGTAAATAAGGCAATTAAATAATTATTATTGAATCGATTAAATAGAATTAATGAATTGTTGCGGTAAAAAAATTATATTAAATTCAGTCTCACATGATTTTTTATTTTCGTAACTTTGCAATATCTACAGCGTGGGTTGACTTGGGCTCCCAGACATTTTTTTCTTTCGGTTTTGAATACCATAAAGCTTACATGCCAACAACTGTATGTTACAAACTATTATGTTAGCAGGGTTTACAGTCGTACCGAAAGAGAGAAACAGTGCTGACAATAGCATGATGATTTGTATTACGTAACTCATTGGTGAGAGATCGTACTTCCGATTGCGATTAGTTTTGTGACAGTTTTTTTATCATTTTCTCTTCAGAATACTCCATGAGGTATGTCACAAGTAATAGCATCTGATTTTTTTAAAATTTTATTGTTAACTGAATAAAATAAAACTGTAATACATTGACCGAATAACGTTTTCATTAACTTGTAGAACATATATTTGCAGAAAATTTTACGTAAGTTCCTGTTTTAATTTAAAATTATGTTATTAAAATATTAAGCCGTTAAAGGTAAATTTTTTTCTTAGTACCATCGTAAAGAAACAGATTTTACTTTCATTTCAAGTATTTTTGAGAGTATTTCACTACGGCAAATGAAACAAACACATCTTCAGTTACATTTCAGACATCAAACACAAATGAACAATTTTTAACACAAAAAAATTCTGAAATTATTACTACTTCAGAAAACTAGTTATTCAATGTAAAATACTGACATTTAAGTTTTGAGAAAATACAAACTACTGGCAAAAAAATAGCTTGATGCAACAAATACAAATCGAAAGATCAATATAATTGTGGAATTCTAAAGCAACGAACGAAAAAAAATAAGCAGAAGTACGTGGACAATATTTTATAAAAACTGATGGGGTTTTAAAAATAGATCTGATTTAACCTGAGAGGGAAATCAATATTAAAGGGTAATTGTAAGGTAATAATTAAAATAAATAAATAATAGACTGACGCAAACAAAAACAAAATACATTACAAAGTAATCAATTCACGTCATAATACAAAGAATTGGAAGAAGGTCTAGAAACCAAATTTTAAAAAATGAAAGAAAGCAAAAAACGACTCTGAGCGTATCTGGTTGGGGATTTAGATTAAAAGAGATGACAATGAAATAAGTGAAAAAAATCGACGCGCGAACGTAGGCAAAAAAGGTAACAGGGGAACCGGGCGAATGGCCTTTGGTATTTGCGCGACCGCTTCAGGCGGCGAAAGGCAATTATCTCCACGGCATGACTGCCCGCCCACCATTTCGGCTCAGGCCAGCCGCGGAAATGCTTATCTTGCAAATATCTCCGTGTGATTTTTATCTCGTCACGTCATTTTCGCTTGACGAACGCCGGGTCCGCGCCCTGCCGTGACGAGACGAGAAGGGACGAGAGGTTAGTCTATCAGGGCTTAATAAATGTGCGAATGGGATTGCTTTCTTTGATTTCCATGGACTGATTCAACGTTGCAGATTGAATATCGATGTGCTGTAGTGACATTGTCGCTACAGCTCGTATCAGAGATGGACAGACAGACCCAAGGCTCCGAAGGGGACCTTAAAGTTGCAAATTCTATTTTTTCCCCTTGTCTCCCCATTTATTTTAAATTTATGTAATGTATACCATAGCGAAGGCTGTAGTTTTTAAATACAACATACAAATGTTACACAAGCACTTATCTTTTCATTTATGAACAGCACTTTTACCGCGACACTTTTGACACTTACCACGAAGTCATAGCAAAACACCTAAAAATTGCCATATTGAACTACACATTCTGGAATTACCGTTAACATTACTTTTGTTTTATACAGAGTACAACACAGAATTCACACAAATGAAGTGCACAGAATTCAGTTCTCCCCATAGCACATTGTACACAGTTTTTAACGTAAAATAAATAAAGAAATGAAATCACTAGATTGATGAAATAAATAAACCCTTTCAAATAAAATTAGCATTTCAAAACAATATCTATGATATATTGATGCAAAATTGATTATTAAGTCATTTAATTGTTCACTATTGTCTCGTAACAATAAAAAATATAACACCGCTTCGTTTTGTCAATTTATTTATGGATTGGCTATATAAAAAAATAAAGTTTACCACATTGAGTCAGTCTAAAAATATGTCTTTAAAAATTAAACATATTTTTGTAAAGTTTGGAAATAAAGAATCACTAAAAAAGGTATTTGTAAGCATTTTTTATATTCCTTATTCCTTAAAACATATTTCTTAAGTTTATAAAAGAGACGGAAGACCTTTCTTCTAATAAGCAAACTAGTGTCGCTAAAACTTCCTCGCCTTTAGTGACGGTTATGTACTACTATTTACACGACCATTTCTCTCTGAATAAATGCACCTTAGGCATCATATTTGTAAAACCCATTACAAATCGTAGACTATTTGGTGCAAAAACTCAATATTTACTATTAAATATCAACACAAAGAAAATTGTAAGTTATTTTCATACAGCTAAATCATGCCACAACAAAGAGACCTAATTCACAGAAATTTGTGATTTGCGACCCTGAATGCCATAGTTGCATTCAAATCTGATATTTCCTAATAGTTAAGAATATTTCTTTTCAATATCTCAAATAGGTTTTAAAGAATTTCGAAAATATTAATCTGTTAATTTATAATAAAGCTCGAAATGCTGAAAAGCTGGAAGAATTATGAATCAATATACAAATTATAACTTACATAGTAGCTTCCGAATGCGTGAAATCATATCTCATATTATATTCACGATGCGAAGGATATTGGGAGCAGGGGATTAAGTTTGACGCCACGTTACTAAAGAAATACATTTTCGAAAAATTCTACATGGCCTTATCTGACCGTTTTTGATGAACACATTTCATTAAGAAAAAATTGTATTTTCACCGTTATTGTGCTTAACTACTAATTTGCATTAAACTGATGAAATGCAGAAAGCACGTGAAGAGAGTCTGGCCATCGGTCGCAAGAACCGCAAAAAGAACTTGGAGGTAAGACAAGCGGATAAAGAGCGATGACGAAATACAGTATAGCAGGACGTGACACCCCGCAGTATTGGCGACGCAAAAAGACGTGAAACGACTGACAGACAAACATACTTACTCTCCGTGTGCAGAGTTATTGGACTCTCATACTATGCGACCGTAATGCTTGGAAGGGCATAGATGTGTCATATGTGTTGCTCATTGCAGGTTGATGCAGACTTGAACCGTTAAAAATTATATTAAATATATTACGAAGGTTGTAAAGAAGAGATGTAGAACTATATAAACAACCGAGGATCGACTGTGTGGTAGACGTCAGGAATGTTTGCGTCTGTAGAGAGTTTAGTTAACGTTTTACGCACTAAAAGTACCAGAAAATGTGTTTTGTTTTTATACTCCTGTAAAGCATTTTAACTAATTCTTGGTCAAAATCATCGTATGCGTAATATACGTACGTAATGTGTGTTCAGTTTATTCTTCAATAATTATTTGAATGATATACTGTAATAAAATACCTTCCCCAATCGCGTCTAATACTCGCATATCCCTCACCCACGACGTCTCGAGTTGGCTGCGAGTAGTTGCTGTCTGTAATGCTAGCAGATGCTCAGCGGGATCCCTTGCTCCTTGATGTTCCGTAGGGTGACGTCGGGACAGGATGCGGTCCTCTGTGCACAAAGCGGCTAGTGGGCGGGGCGCGGAGTGGGTGCCGGGTTGGCAAGCATGTCGTCTCGTTGGCGGCGCAAACGGACGGCCAAACGCTACGGGCCACGCTGCAGACGGTGGGAGTGCGTGGGGACGGATGAAGGGTCCAAAGCCGCCGAGGGGGGAAAGGGGGTAATGGGGACGGCTGGGGTATCGGTAGAGGTGAGAAGCATAGAATGCCTGATCCAAAGCGGTAGTGTGACACAGAGGCGTAGAGTGAACAATGATTCGGCACGGCCAGTGGTGAGGTGTGAGCACTGGTGCTTAGTGAGCAATGGTGTGGCTTGAGCAGTGATGCGCCATGGCGGGGGGCGGAACGGTGCACTGTGGTACGGCGTGGGGAGCGGTATGGCGTGGGAAGTGGTGCGGCGTGGCACTGGTTCGGCGTGGGCAGTGGTGCGGCGTGGGAAGCGATGGTGCGTAGGTAGTGGTGTGGCGCGGGTATTGGTTTGATTGATTGATTATTTTTTTAATGTTTCCGGGCACGTCAACTGCTTTGGTCATTAGTCCCGTTAGTGGAGTTGTTTTTCGGGAGACGGCGGTGATCCTGCTCCGCTGGATGGCGAGATCCAGCGCCGACCTACCGTCGGCTAGTGGGGTATCCCCCTAACCAGGACTCTCCTATCAGCGGGGCACCGCCACAGCCAGGACAAGCTCTAAGCTCCCGACTGGTCTCCCGGAATATGTGGTAGGGTAGTGCATGTTGGTGTAAGTGTGTGTGTAAGGGGAGAGGATAGGACAAGGAAGAAGAAGAACAGATTGCGCGTGGTCCGTGGTCCGTTTGGTAGGGTACTGCCCCGGCATTCGCCTGGTGTTGATCGGAGAAACCACGCAAAACTACCGATCAGAGCAGCTAGCCGCTAGAATCCTCCTCCAGACAGCGACTGAATTCGACCTCGCTGAAAAGTTAGTGTGGAAAATCCTGCCGCCGTGGGGAGTGGGAACCTAGGACCTCCCGGTCAGAGGCGCTGCAGTGACATCAGTTGATGCACTGACCTACCGCTCCCAGTGTGGGTATTGGTGCGTGTGGGCAGTGGTGCGATGTGGGTATTGGTGCGTGAGGGCAGTGGTGCGGTGTGGGAGTGGTGCGGCGTGGGCAGTGGTGCGGCGTGGGAGTGGTGCGGCGTGGGCAGTGGTGCGGTGTGGGTATTGGTGCGGTGTGGGATGGTGCGGGGGGATGGTGCGGGTGGGCAGTGGTGCGGGGGGAGGGTGCGGCGTGGGAGTGGTGCGGCGTGGGCAGTGGTGCGGCGTGGGTATTGGTGCGTGTGGGCAGTGGTGCGGTGTGGGTAGTGGTGCGGGCGGGCACGGCGTGTGCGGCGTGGGGCGTGGTGCGGCGGTGGTATGTGCGTGCGTGGGCGTGGGCATGGTGCGGTGGGCAGTGGTGCGTGTGGGGGGAGTGGTGCCTATGGCGGTGCGGTGGGCAGTGGTGCGCGTGGGCAGTGGTGCGGGGCAGTGGTGGCGTGGCATGTGGGCGTGTGGCGGCAGTGCGTGGATGGTGCTGGTGCGTGGGGTATGGTGCGGTGGGCAGTGGTGCGGGCGTGGGCAGTGTGTGCGGCGGGGCAGTGGTGCGCGGGCAGTGTGCGGCGTGGCATTGGCGTGGCAGGTGCGGCGGGTGGTGCATGGTGTGCGGCAGTGGTGCGTGTGGGCAGTGGTGCGGTGGCGCGTGGCGTGCGTGGGCAGTGGTGGGGGCAGTGGTGCGGCGTGGGCAGTGGTGCGGCGGGGCAGTGGTGCGGTGGGCAGGGGCGTGGGTGGTGGGTATAGGTGCGTGTGGGCAGTGGTGCGTGTGGGCAGTGGTGCGGCGTGGGCAGTGGTGCGTGTGGGCAGTGGTGCGGCGTGGGCAGTGGTGCGGCGTGGGCAGTGGTGCGGCGTGGGCAGTGGTGCGGCGTGGGCAGTGGTGCGGCGTGGGTATTGGTGCGGCGTGGGCAGTGGTGCGGGTGGGCAGTGGTGCGGCGTGGGCAGTGGTGCGTGTGGGCAGTGGTGCGGCGTGGGCAGTGGTGCGGCGTGGGCAGTGGTGCGGCGTGGGCAGTGGTGCGGCGTGGGCAGTGGTGCGGCGTGGATTGGTGCGTGGGCAGTGGTGCGGTGTGGTATAGGTGCGTGGGGCAGTGGTGCGTGTGGGCAGTGGTGCGGCGGGCAGTGGTGCGGTGGGCAGTGGTGCGGCGTGGGCAGTGGTGCGGCGTGGGCAGTGGGCGGTGGGCGGTGCGGCGTGGGCAGTGGTGCGGTGTGGGTATTGGTGCGTGTGGGCAGTGGTGCGTGTGGGTATTGGTGCGTGTGGGCAGTGGTGCGTGTGGGCAGTGGTGCGGCGTGGCAGTGGTGCGTGTGGCATGGTGCGGCGTGGGCAGTGGTGCGGCGTGGGCAGTGGTGCGGTGGGCAGTGGTGCGGCGTGGGCAGTGGTGCGGCGGTGGGCGTGGAGGTGCGATGGGGCTGCGCGGGCTGGTGCGGGGGCAGGTGCGCGGGCGGGTGCGGGTGCAGTGGTGCGGTGCGGCTGATTGGCGCAGTGGTGCGGGCAGTGGGCGCGGGCGGGCAGTGGCTGGCGGGAGGCGGGCGGGCGGGGTGGCGGTGCGTGGCATGGCGGCGGGCAATGCCGGTGGGCGGCGGGCGTGGCGCGGGCGTGGTGCGGGCAGCACAAACGGCGGCGCCGGCATGCTGTGCCGCGCGGCCCGCCGCCCGCCCGTCAGCCACGCCCGCCCAGCCCCAACGCCGGCCCCGTTCGCCGTCGCCCGCAGTCGCCCGCGCCCTCCGCCCCCCCAGACCAGGTGCGCGCGCGTCTGTGGGCTAAACACGTGCGATGGCAGCGTGTCCGGTGACAATGAGGAACCTTCATTGCTTCGGAGCGATTTGCTAAGGCAAGTATTC
Organism: Teleogryllus oceanicus; assembly: GCA_964035755.1. Taxonomy (NCBI): domain Eukaryota; kingdom Metazoa; phylum Arthropoda; class Insecta; order Orthoptera; family Gryllidae; genus Teleogryllus; species Teleogryllus oceanicus. Next base: position 184,705,348 of record CAXIVR010000003.1, read on the forward strand.
CAGAGGTGACTTTATATCGCCAACATTACATTTGAAGGCGTAAAATATGAACAAAGAATTATTTTTAATGTAGAATTGGTTCGTATATCGAGACTAAATGAGTTGACCAAACTGATATTACATTTGTTAGCTTTTTAGTTTGACAAACTGGCGAAACCTTTAGATTTAATATTTAAAATGCAACTAAAATAATGAACAGGAATCGATTAAACTAGCGTTTATTTTAAATGAAAATACATCAACAGTTACTTTCGCAATTTTTTCGATCGTTTGATAAAACGAATTGCCTCACTCCAGAAGCGCGTTACGTTATTACCACTCTCTAGCAGTTATCAACTTGAAATATAAACGTTATTACCACTCTCTAGCAGACTCAACTTGAAATATAAACGAATGCCTATCGACATGAACTCCGTAACACTAACAATGTAGTTAATAATCAGGGGGTGGTCGCGTTAACTCTTTGTTTTGTATTTACGGAAAGTGATATGTGGCTGAACACAATCTTCTTGGACGATCATATTTTAAACTTGACGATCTTAAATTTTACCACTTTGACCGAAACAGCAGAAGAGATCTGAAAATCTTGAAAATAACTTTTAGAAAATATTGATTTTTACATTTTAATATTACTTTCACAAGTGTATTTAACACTCGTTTCTCTCTCGCAATTATAGTATTTGCGGGTAAATGATCTCACCTCACTATGCGTCGTTTTTTGCTAATTTCATGTACTTCAGAACACTGATATACGAATGATTTTCGATGAAACTTAGATTTTCATTTTTACTTACGTTGCAAACTGCCACTTATATTTGTTACACTTTTTTACAACTAATATTAATCACAATTGATTATTCATAATTTGAACATCACACTACCTCTAAGCAAGTATTTATTTGGTCGTGTGATAAATATCATTGGTATTCTATTAGTTTATTTATTACTGTAGTATCTTTCAATTTTATCTACATCATGTAAACATAATGACTCTCGTGAGTTGAAAGCGTTTGCTCACATTGTAGTTGCCATGACGACTGTATGCAGAAATATGTGATAGATAGTGCGGGAGTGTCAATTGTTAGAAATTAAACAATATTTGAAAAAAGAGAATATTATATGACCATATTTATGATATATGACCACAAATATTTTAATACTTCACAGGACTTGGTCAATGGATTGTATGTTTGATGGAAATGATGGTTATGATGGAAACTGTATGTTTATCCTCAATTCCAATTTCCATCCTCAGGAGTATACCTGTATATTGTCAAGAAAATTCAATGTGTTGATAAAGCAGCTAAGCAAATTCTACACAAAATACCGGACTCTACACAAAAATTAAATAACGCAATACAAAGAGTATTAACATGGTACAATAGCTTACAAAAACTGAAAAGTGGATGTCCATGGTGAGAAGTAATCACATGTGATATGCGGACTATTTACGTTGTAACACCTCACAACAGTACACCATGTCTGCAATTAGTGGCGTGTTGTGGCAGGAAACTAGCCCAGTATTTACTCTCTGAAGCGATGTTGTTTGCTCGTATAACTCCATGGCTTATACACTCCAACCGCTTCAGTTATTTGCTGTACATCGGCTTAATAACGATATTAACTTTAGTAGATTAGCGAAAAACCGTATCCACCAAAGTTTAGAGCCTTGGCGCCTGTAATGACAGAAAGCCGCTCCTGTATGGCGGTGACAGTAGATGCGGCAACAGAAACGACAGCGGCAGAGGCGACAGTCGTTTGTCTCCATCGACGCTGTCACTGCTGTTTGCAGGAGACGGGAGGAAACTCGGGCTCGACACGGTCACAACCAGCGGCTCAAGACACATTGGAAGCGAGGAATGGTGCGGATTTTCGCAGTTCAGGCAGAAAAGCAAGAGCAATAAGTCAGTGTTAAATTGTCCTGTGGGATATATGGTAATGTATTAGATTTGTTACTGATGTTCTTCATTATATACTTTACGCGAGTACATAATTCTGAGAAAATTAGTCAGATATAATGCATGGAGTAAAATGAACTATTTGGCCACGAAGAGTCTTGTAAGTTAGTTTAATAATTTCATGTTTGGAAATTTATTTTTATTCATCGTTTTCAATGAGCCCTATAAGTTATTTTGTGTATTTTGGAATACAATGGCCAAAATAATATTTTTGCCGAAACTTACAAAAAATTTTCACTAATACTTATAGATACTCAGTCAAAATAGTTAGATATTTTTATCGAAATTGAAGTCTCTTTTAGTTTTTATTTCAATCTATTTTGAACAAAAAGATAGTGTAATGTATTGGTATTAGACTTGAGGAATTAGAACTAAATTCGATGGAATGCTACTTGTACACTGGACGTTTGCGGTTAACTACAAATCAAAACATTTCGTACAATTGCTAACGTTTGGTGAGCTCCTAAACCTTATCAATAAATAAAATAAATTGTTTCAGACTTTTTTATTTTAAATAATTCTTTATGTTTTCTTGAGTAAATGTACTTTACTAGAAATCCTTTTTTTCAAATTGGGCAACGAGTATCCACATGCACTGATGATACCACGATTCTAACGCATTGCTGATAAGATTATTTTTCATATTTTACTATTTTGTTTGGCTAACTCGCCTACATCACAAAACTAAATTACCAAGAGTGTTATACGTGATTGATTTAGTACAACTAAATCCTTAAAAATGTTCGAAGAATGACTTAGTGATGATTGGTTAACGGCTGAAGGTTCCACACCAGCTAACCTTTGTCTTTCTTGCTTTGCCTCCTGTTCTATCTATTCTTTCACATTCACACAATAATGCTCTGGTCTTGTCGCAAATAGAATACCTATTGATTTGACACGAGAATACGAGAAACTAATGTAAAAGTATATGTTATGTTACATTACTTCATAAGTACATTTCTGCTGTAAATAATTGTTGTAAGACCTTCATAAATGAAGCATATTTAAGTATACGAGAAGGAACGTAGACCTGTTATGTCTCTTGTTTAATATAGTATAATAAATATATTTTAAACATACCGTCAAAACAGTTTGACGTTTTACCTTCACTGTTACGTGGGATAGGACTGCCTAGAAAACCACGGCAAGTTTTTTTGGAAATTGGTGTATTAGTGATCCTGATACTAAGAATATGTAATATTAGCGAATGTCCGTCGTCCACCTGTTTATCTATCAGTTTGTCTATCACAGAAAACATTGTTTGTAGGATTTTTTTAGAAAGTATATTTCCTAATTAATATGGTTTCTATTGAGTTTCTGCGAAACTTTGAAAGGGATCTATTATTTCTTCTATACGATAACCTTATAGGACTTTTCAATATTTTCCGCAAAAACTGCTCAAAAATGTTCTTTCTTTTTTTCCAATAAAGCAAAACGCACTTACAAAAATTCTGCAGGCTACAACCAATACTACACTACTGAAGATATTTCTTTCTTAATGAAATCTGTTTTTTCAAATTTGATCTATAAAATACATCATGTGAAATTGTTAAAAATATAAACAGTTATTATGTAAAATTAGGAGTTAAGTCAAGGGAGTTTTCCAAAAAATAGCTAAAAAAGTTTTTTTCAAAACTCGTTTTAGATTTTTCTAATTTATTTCTTGAATAATGCAAAATGCTATTATGAATATGGTATACATTAGATTTTGATATACCCTTGTGAATTTTCTATAAAAGCAAATTTTCAATTTTATCTTTTATATTCTAATTTTAAGTGATATAGTATCCTTTTAATTATACACAGTAGAAAATGGGCATACTATGTTTATTACATCATACACTGGTATTTATAATATGTTTTACAAACAATAAGGTCATAACATAAGTATTTTATGTTACATTGGAAGAACATTGTGAGTTCCACAATCACGAACATATTGAGAATTAGTTGTAGGCCTAAACTAAACAGTGCACGCAATACTCCAGGTGTGTGATAAAAGCGCCTGAGTAAGAAACAAAGAAGTTGAGGACAAAATCCTTGTCGAAGCAAATACTTTTGTCTTGAGGCAACGGAGCACTTACCTCATTCACGATAGTGCACCTCGATTGAGCAATTAAGGCCCTATTCTCTTAGAAGCTTACGAAGGGAAGAAGACAAAATTGAAGGTGATGACCACAGACCCGGCAAAAAGTGGGTCGCGATCCGCTGTTACGTCATGGGTAGAGAGCGGCACGTGCCAATCTGAACAGGGAAGGTAGTTCTCGATGTGCCTCTGCAGGGGCCATCCTCACGCTGGTGGCGCGAGCGAGTGTACACGAGAAGTGGCTACAACGGAGGAGAGGTCTAACTGAACCAACAGGCGAATGGAGGGATGCTGACAGGACCATAATCTTCCCTGCTGAGAGTGGTCTGTCCGCTCCTCTCATCCTCTCCAGCAGCTAGTATCATTCAAACTAGGAGAAAAATTAAGCAGCAGAGAAGAGTGCAATCTAAATTGATCGATTGATTGATTTTTTCATGTTTCCGGGCGCATCAACTGCTGTGGTCATTAGTCCGGTTAATGTAGTGCATGTTTTTTCTCGGGAGAATGCGGTGATCTTCCCCCAATGGATGGCGAGATCCGGCGCCAACCTACCGTCGGCTAGTGGGGATTCCCCCTAAGCAGGACTCGCCCACCAGAGGGGCACCGCCCCAGTCGGGACAAGCTCTAAGCTTCCGACCGGTCTCCCGGAATATTTGGTTGTGTAGTGCATGTTAATGCAAGTGCGTGTGTAAGAGGAGAGGATAGGACAAGGAAGAGGAAGGACAGATCGCGCGCGGTCCGTGGCCCGTTTGGTAAGGTTCGCCTCCAGCATTCGCCTGGTGGTGATCGGAGAAATCACGGAAAACTACCGAACAGAGCAGCCGGCCGCTAGAATTCTCCTCCAGACAGCGACTGAATTCGACCTAGCTGAAAAGCCAATGCCAAAAATCCTGCCGCTGTCAGAACTCGAACCTAAGACCTCCCGGTCAGAGGCGCTGCAGTGACATCAGTGATGCACTGAGCTACCGCTCCCGGTTGCAAGCTAGGTTTCCCCAAGATAAGTTTAAATCTTCATAAAATAAACCTTTTATCTTCCTATAGCTACTTATATAATATGTTTTACACAAAAACCCAATTTATTTTCCCATTTCCCAATATAAAATATTAGATATTTATTATTGATTATTTGAGTATCACGAATCTACTGGGCCCAAAGTTCCCGCAACAGTTAAAGCACACATCGCGATTGTTTGTTCGGCCGATAACAAATTCAACTGCAGCTGCATTGCCACTCACCACACGTCACTGTTGGTTGGACTCTCTCTTGAGGTAATTTAAATAAAATCACTAAGTTCAAACACCAACCAATTATAATACTCGTGAATTCTTGTCACCAGTATCAAGCGGCAAATATTAAGTTAACCGCTTCCGCCGATATATTGTTCCTTATTTAAGAATCACCGATTAATTTCCGAAGGACTTTACCCAAGGTTTCGCCAAACTTCTAGTTATATAATTTCGCTACTGTGTTTTAAAACCAAACAAGAATATCACTGTATATTTCCGGCCTATATTCAGGCGTCCATTCTCTAGCAAACTTAACCTAGTCTTCCCGTTAGAAACTTGGGTAACCGACGCTACATCCCCCAATTGTCTTTTCTATATAAGTTCGTACAACTCCAAAACAATATATATATTTTTATTTCCTAACATTGATGTCTCTAATGTCAGTGTCCTTGCAAATTGGAGAAGCTAATGCTAAGCTTTCTAGACTATAACATTTATTCACTCTTCTAACAAGTTATCTTGCTGTATAAGAGCATAAAAACTATTTAAAAACTTTTAAAAATATTTTGCCTTTGTTTAGTTAAGAGGTTTTATGCCTTGTTTTAACAACACTAGTTTTCTTTCATTCAAAATTCATAAATAACTAAAACAATAATTTTCAATGTTTGTTCTTAGCAACGAGCAATCTATTGAGTAGGCTAATCAAATAAAGTGCATCATCTTTGATAAATGTTTGTAGTTCAATCGAAAATATTGCTTTTTTATGTATCAAAATTTTGTTCGTAAAGTAAGTCGTCCACTCCCTTTCTATCAATATTTACAACAATGTTATAAAACTAAAGAAAACTACAATAGATCAGCAGTTATTAATAACGTTTAAATTATTTATCGTGGAAGAGTACGGATCACAAAGCATGTAAATTTCTTTTACATGCTGCAGTAACGCGCAGCAGATTTCCAGTAGAGGAGAAGCACCGAAGTATGCCTCCATGTAGCGTGTAGCGTTAAGTTATTGCATTCTGTCGTGTCAATCAACGGGGATATGGACAGAAGGCTTCAAGCGTAGACATATATCGATTACCTATCAGCATCACAGTAGGCGCTGGATTATTTCCTCCCACTTGCGTAAAAAATGTAGACAACGTGGAAAACTTTGAAGGGTATCAGATAGTATTTGAGATCACTAAACCCCACAGTAAAAGGGTATTTAGCTGCTGAGTTACAAAAGCCAACTACGCAGGTTAAATTACGACCTACTAAAGCTGCAATGTGAAATAGAATGAGAACGTTGAAAATAACAAATTATGAGAAGGCACTGTAGGCTTGCATTGTTTCCATGATTAGCCCTAGCATTACCAAGGTGAGGCATGGAAGTGCCAGAGATAATTGTTTTACGAATGTTTAATTCTTTCAGGAAAATTATAATTATTAATATTATTTTTGATATCCTTTAGTTCCAAATACGATGCAATGATTCTAAATATTTTATTAAAAGTTGAGCTACTACAACTTCTTTGGTTGTGGGTAAAAAAATAGACCTAGCTGACCAGCTAGTGTCGCAAATCCTGCCATAGTCGGTACTTGAACCCTAGTACTTCCCGGTCAGAGACCATACAATGACATCAACAGTTATCCGGCATTTGCCTGAAAATTCTGGTACCATTGGAACTCGAACCTGTGTTCTCCTAGTCAGAGGCACATTAGTTGATGCCCTGAGCCACCTCTCCCGTGCGGGGGGGAAGGGGGGGAGGAAGGGGGAAGGTGAAGGGGGGGTGCTGGGGAGGGTGGGGTGAGGTGTTGAATAGGACATGCGGCGAGGGAGGAGAAGGAGGATTATGGAGGAGGCGTGGACAGGACAAGTTCTAAGTCCCTGATCGGTCTCACGGCATGTTGATTGATTGATTTATTGATATTTTCGTGTTTCCAGGCGCGTCAAGTGCTTCGGTCATTACTTCCGTTAGTGTAGTGCATGCTTTTTTTCTCGGGAGATGGCGGTGATCTCCACCCGCTGATGGCGAGATCCGGCGCGGACCTACCGTCGGCTAGTGGGGTTTCCCCCTAACCAGGACTCTCCCACCAGCGGGGCACCGCCCCAGTCGGGAGAAGCTCTATGCTCCCGACCGGACTCCCGGAATATGTGGTAGTGTAGTGCATGTCAGTGTAAGTGTGTGTAAGAGGTGAGGATAGGACAAGGAAGAGGAAGGAAAGATCGCGCGCGGTCCGTGACCCGTTTGGTAGAGAACTGCTGCGGCATTCACCTGGTATTGATCGCAGAAACCACGGAAAACTACCGATCACAGCAGCCGTCCACTAGAATTCTTCTCTAGGCAGCGACTGAATTCGACCTAGCTGAAAAGCTAGTCTGTCTGAGGTACTGCAGTGAATTCAGCTGATGCACTGAGCGACCACTGCCGGTGGAGAGAGGTTGGATCGGTAGGGGAGGGATGTGGAGCTGAGGAGGGGTGGGGGAGACCAATGTGGAGGAGGGATGGTGTAGGGCGGAGGGGTGGGGCGTGGCAGGGGAGTGGGGCGTGGGAGGGAGACGTCGCTGTAGCGCTTCGGCCAAGAACCGTTCCTCACCGAGCGCTCGCTTTGATCGGCCCACACAGCGAGGCTCTGGCTGCTCCACTGGCCCTTCCGACCCGTCCTGCTTCCGCGTTACAACTCTCAAAGGTAGTCGGTAAGAGAGGGCTTCCTCATTCATTATGAAATGAATTGTCAAATTGGAAAAAAGTGCATTAAGAACAGAAATATATATATATATATATATATATATATATATATATATAGTATTATTCATACGTTGTGGCATGTTAGCTAGCTAACCGGTAAGCTTCATAACTTTAAAGTGTTAGTTTTATACATAAATAGCCCTCAATGTACATTTTTACCTCTCTTGATCACATATTTACGTACTTAAACCAATGGTTTTATTTTTCATCAGTAATATCTGTAATAAAAATTCGCTGTGCATAATTATCTTTCTTGTAGACACATAACTTTTTCATAGTGAAATAGTTTGTCCCTTTTATGGTGATCGTTCGAGTACATGCTGATTTGTATGTGTTCATAGCAAACTAAGTTACCTTCAGATACTGATAAAGTTGTTGTAAAGTATAGCTTAAAACATTACAGATATCAATTTTCCTCAAGTAATATATTCTTTAAATTTGCGACCTTGTGATAATACAGGTTGTCCGGGAAGAAAACGAAAAAATTTTGAAAATAATCTCCCAAACGTTGGTTCGAATATATGATTTTTGAGGCAAATATTTGCATTGTAGAAGCATATAAACACTCCAGAAACATGTAAATTGTTTTTTATTAACAAAATGAACGAATATATTAGTTCAGAAAGAAAAAGAAATGGAAAAAAAGCAGACAAACTGTAAATTGGGGGCTTTTCTATTGCTTTTTTATGCTCAGCCATACGGAATATTCATGTGGTTTATTAGACAAAATATGCTTAAAATAGTGTTAAGAGATTAGTTTCGAAGTTTCGACGTTTTATTCTCGTACATAAAATCATACACCTGTATATTAAATGTGGTTTTGGTGAGTTATTGTTTTGTATTCACACATAAGAATGAGCTTCATTGTTTCAAAATGCTGTTGGGTAGTGTTGACGATGTTTCTAGTAATTAACAGAAAGAAAACTTTATAAAAATAAATAATTTACCACTTCCACCACATTATCAGTCGCATTACGCCTTTTAGTTACTTCTCTCTGAAACATGCGCTTCAATTAATATCACTAATGCTCTGAGGTCGTCTTCCGCTGATTCTTCAGACATGCCACCCCCTCTGTGCTACTTCGTCGCCAATTACTACCACCAAGTTGTCTTTGTGCACGCTGCCGCACAGAGAACCCGGCAAGCATATTCTGTAATGAAACAAGAGGAGCGACCTGAAGACGGACAAGTTAATGAGGCGCAGTTAGTGACTATCAGAGGTTTGCATTACTTGGAAATAGCCACTCAGTTTTCAGTAAAATATTTACCATACTGTACTAAAATAAGGAAAGTTATATCTTTTAACGGAGAGCTCTGTGAGTCTTTCCATCTTCTTAACTATTAAAGCAACTACAAATTTTTATGATGAGCCAAATATTTTCATTGTCAGAGTGAATTATGTTATTCAATGATAGACTGAATTATGTTATTGAAAATCAATGTAGGAAACGCAAAAAAGATTGATTTAAATCCAATTAAATTAAATACTTAAATTTATTTTTCTGTTCATTATGATTTCTGTTACCCATTACAGAACTTAAGTACAAAGCTTTGTCAGGCATGCGGAGATAAATTTGTGTACGGAATCACGTTTGGTTTTATTTTTTACTACACGATTATATAATTCATCCTTCAGGTCTTGTATGCATGAAAACATATGTTTTTAAAGCTAGATATTTTCATTCTCTAGATTTACATTCTCTAGAACCAGAATTGATTAAAAAGTTTAAAATTAGTTATAAATATTCAACTCTTAGTGTCTCAGTTACAAAATATTCATTCCTCATACTCTTGGCGTTCAAATGTTACATAATAATAAAGAGAATAATATAGACAATAGTTCATATCAGTTTAACATAATTTTCTATAGATTCTACTCGTTTTCCTACGTTTACAAAAATTCTCTAGAATTCGCTGTTGTTGATGTTTAAACCATGCCGACTTCAGTTTATGCCTTCCTATATTGTGTAGCTTTCTTTTTTTCGAACATATTTTTTATACTCAACATATTTTCAGAGACATAACAAAGTTTGTTGTAAAAGTGCTGCTTGATTTTCTAAGGTTGTCTGAAGCTATCTTCTCTGAGATGCTTTAATTAAATTCATTAAGTTTTGATGGTTTTGAGGATTCAAGAAAGTTAATAAGGAAATCATATCAAATTTATAATTGATGAATCATGTTTCAATCCCCGCCGAAATAAATTTCTCGACAATCCTCAATGTTGTCAGAGCTTCGATTCACCTGGCAAGAAACGACTCAATTTACAGAAAAACTTGAATTCTTTGAGACCCTGACGGAGGATGTAAAAGAAGAAACATAGTAGATATCGTGGGTATATGTTTTATAGCTGGATCCTAGAACCTTGCATTTTAATGTATTGCTCTAAGCCTGCAGGTAAACGTCGACTGCTTTTTCTGTGAGCGCCGTCAGTCTTAAATTCTAAGTAATGTTTAAATTCTAAAACGGTAGTTAGTCGTTATGCCAAAATTTTCCTCACTTAATAATCTATTAAAAAAAATAACTCTCCTTGTCACAAATTCGGACTAAGGTCGTGCATTTTCAAGTGTCGCACTTTGGAGATAACTTTTTTCCAAAATTTGCAAGCCTAATTGCACAGAGTATATCACGTTAAGTGATATTCGACATTAAAAATACAGTACCTCTCAGAGTCAATACCAGGACGCAGCACTGACCGGGCAATTGCGCTTAGACATGAAACTCTCCAAGAAACAGAAAAATTATCAAGAAGACATCGTTCGCTTCCAGTCTTGAAATGCGAACACAGCTCCGCATAGTTTCTGCACAAAGCACTATCTATATGATCCACGTATTTCTTTTGCACAGAGCAAATGGTATTTTCGCGTAGTCAAGAGTTGTTGGTTGCCATTTAAATATTAATGCATTGTTGACTATCTCTGCCAGCTATGGTGCTATACACAGGATTCTTTGTTTTACGAGGGTAGGTGGAAATCTTCAAAAGACACCATGTGGCCCGTACCACTTGGTAGGGTGAGATTTTTACTGGCTAAAACCACCTTCCTATGCTTCTTCACCCCCGCAGAACTCCTTACTTCGAGGAAGGAGTGAATAGGGCGTTGGCCAAACAAAGAACTTCTTCCCAAAAATAACTTATTTGAAATCAATTATTAGCTATTTTCTTGGAACCAAAATTTTCGTAAGATCTATGACAAAAAACATGTAATTTTTATTTCAATGTGTTCTTGCCCAAAGTGTATTTCTGGTAAACAATAAAAGAAACAAGTTTTTCATCTCCTTAGCATGATTTTTTATACATAATTTCGTTTTGTTTAATAACAGGTTTTTAGTTTTGAATATTTCTTAACGTAGAAAAATATGCGTTTCGGAATTCTAACGAGCATAAAATATTTGGGACAATACTTCGTCAATTTTGACCATTCATCCCACCTTAATTGAATTTATTGTGAACACCACCACGTGGCAAAACCAAATGAATATTTTAAAATGTGTTTCTCTTTCTGTGGTACTTCAGTTCTTCCGATATTCCTGGGCAATGGGCCAGCCATTCCCGGGCAATGATACAGTCCAAAATATCGCAAAAAATAGGTTAGTTCCTTATCTCTTCCAAATTCTGCTCTACGCGCAATTACTGGGCAGAAGTTGAAGTGAAAGTACTTTTTCTACAAGGGTTTGTTTTTTCATTAATGTATGCTGTTAATGGTTAATGTATGCTGATGCTGAAAATTGAACACGCTGCGGAGATAACCGTCCTTCAAATCTCTTAATAAAATCGAATGTTGGAGAAAATGTATCTGATTTAATGGTGTGTAGAGCATCATCCTTTCGTAAATGTTCAAGACTATATCTCCCTCGAGAAAATAAGAAATACATTTGTTTTCAACAAAGCACCTCAAGGTCCCATGAAGACGCCCAACAGGAAATAAAGTCTTTCGTCCAATTCGCTGCCTCATAACGGCATTAAATGGACCGAAGAAAGAAATGTTCCCAGCAGAACGTTGACATCGTAAAGAAACACCACAGCGGAGTGAGGCGATTGTAGCCGGCGATCGTTTCCCCTCAGAGAAAGACAATCTCATCACCGTTCCTGCTGTAGTTGAAGCTACTGCTGGAGACATTGTCAGACCAAGTCACAGCGGGGATTGAATGGGAGTCGCAATGATCTTCGGGATAGAGATCGCTTCAGACGGCTCCGCGGTACAGTGTGACCAAATGTCAATATGTAAGAATTTAAAGCAACATAATGTGAACAACAAAAAACTTAATTCCAAATAATTTTAATTAATTTGAAATTTCTAAATTAACAGTTACTACATTTGATACACTTATTTCGTATGTAGTACTTTTTGAGAAGTTTATTTTGTGAGCTCAGTATATAGTACATGCCTTGTTTTCATGTATAACAACCCTATCCAGTAATACATTTCAGACAAATTTATAGTTTTGAGATGTGTTTATTTCTGTCCGTCAGAGATGATGTCACTGTTATATATTACCTACTTTTATAGGAGAGCATTTTAAAAATGCTTTTGTTTTTTGAACGAATGTGTTCATGGTTTTGACTGCTTCTATTTTCGTTAGACATGCCTTATAACATAAGTCAGAAAATCTGTGGAAAGGGCAATAAATTTAGAAGGGTGAAATTTTTGAAATATTTCATGTCACAGTTACGTAAGTTTAAAGAATAACAGTAAAATATTGTTCTCAAAATGAAAATGGACATGATTTTTGGGCTGCGTCTTTTTTCGCTATTTATGTCTTTTGAACAAAGTTATCAGTACCTTCAAAAGCATAAATGAAGTTACAACAACAAGACTGTAAATATACACATTAGTCACGTAACTTAGCACCTCCTGCAGTGTTTGAACGGTTGAAGTTACTGCAACTTTATGTTTCACGGAAGTTTCTGAGGGAATTGATTCATGTGTTAATTTTTTCAAGTGTATTTTAGAAGATACTGAGAGGATAAATTTTTTAATGGAACTATCCATAGTTTTAGTCTATCATGACGGGCGTAAATTGACGAATCCAATGGCACAAACTGTTATATATTAAATAAGCAGTTTTTGAATAACTTTGAATTTTTTGTGTTCAGCTTTGCCTGCCCGAGCATGCGTTAGCAGAGGGAGCGCTGCGTGACCTTGCGTAGCGAACAGTTACATTCTAAATATCCGTTATACACGAGTCCCAAAAAATCTAAATTTCTCAAAAAAAGATGATCTAACATATGACAACGTGTATATCATTGGATTCGACTTTTTATGCTCGTCATGATAGACTAAAAATATGTAAAGTTAAAAAAAGAGTTATCTTAATATCTCATAAAATACAAGTTATAAAATAGAAATGAATACATGTATCAATTATTCCAATTTCCTCATGCGCTTCCGTGAAAACTGCATTGCAAGAACTGGAACTGTTTGAAAACGGCAAGAGGTGGTAAAGTTACGTGACTGCATGTTCCGTTTTATCAAAACAATATAGCTCTTCCCATCCTTTACCTCCAGGGAACGTCTAAGAATAGCCGATCCGATGCCCGAGATCGCTAAGGTAGTAGTGTCGTAGCGATCTTGCAGCGAATCTCGGACCGGTCGCGGGTTTGAGTCCCGCCTCGGTCATGGTTGTGTTTGTGTCCGTCCTTTCATCCATTATCACCAAATCGTTTCCTCCCCACAGTTACCATCACATTAACTCCAATAGTGGTCGCTAATGACCTAGATGTTGATGCGAACTTAAATAACAAAATCAAAATCTAAGAGTCGGCTCGGTGACCGAGATCGCTAAGGCAGTAGTGTCGTAGTGATCTCGGACCGAAGGGTCGCGGGTTCGAGTCCCGCCTCGGGGGTGGTTGTAGTATTTGTGTTCGTCCTTTCACCCCTTATCACCACCGTATCGTTTCATCCACATAGTTACCATACCGTTAACAGCAATAGTGGTCGCTAATGACCTAAGATATTGATACGACCTTAAATAACCAAATTAAAAAAAATCTAAGAATGTAGGCATTTAGCCTTGCGCCACTTCGACACACTGCGCTGCGCCTCCGGCCGAACGACACCGAAGGGGTGGGGGGGGAGGATCCAGAGTGGGAGGAGGGGGCGCCCCGCGGCCTCCGATCGATCACGTGACTGGAGGCTGCGCACCGGGCAGCCGCTCGCGTGGGAACCGGCGGAAGAGTTACGGCGGCCTTAATCCCAACGCAACCCAACGTCAAGTTACGGCCCCGACTTTTCGAGGTCGCGATGTCGGGAACGCGAATTGCGACGAAGTCTACATTTTCTCCAAAAAGGATTGCGAAAGGTCATGCAATCCTTCAAATCGCTCCCCGAATTCTTCTTGAATGTTTTGAATCCCTTTCACGCATTTATGCTGGTAATTAAACGTTATGTGCCAAAAGAACAGCTTGTTCGCACGTTTTACATGTAAATAAGGGCAAGGGACTGTTCTGACTGACTAGACCTCCATTTGTAAGTTGTTTATCATGTTTAAGTTCTCTTGTAGTGAATTTTTTTAAACAATGTATAACTTGAAGGGAAGAAATATTAGAGTAAAATTATATGAGATATGACACATAAAAGCAAGAAAAGAATCTGCTTAGTAATGTTACTAGTGATTATGTGAACAAAAGATCATTGTAGACGTGGTATAACGGTTAGCATATTGTTTTAACACAGTTCGCAGTTTCAAAGCCATGAATTTTGAAGGATTAAAAATTCCTTCGTGCGCCTTTATGAGAAGTAAAGCCGGCTGACCCATACTGTAGAGTTGTTGGATGTAAAAGATCCTCAAGCTCAAAAGAAGCCTTTGAACTAAATTCAAATTGCCCGTTTCGTCGCCCCATAAGACATCACTGATTGTGTTGGGTTGAATAAAATTGACGTTTAGGTAAATAGTCTCATTCTGATATAGGGAGCATCAGGATCATCTCACCCAAGGGTGAGAGGTTTTATGCATTTTCCTAGAATCATAATGCTGAAGATAAGTGATTAGGTTGGTGGAACACCTCCTGAGTTGAGGATAGCCCTGGTGGGAATAAAGTCATGGGAGCTAGGCCAGAGAGTTAGCGACACAAAAAAAGCCTGCCAGTCGGGAGAGAAGAAAGGTAGTCATTGGATGCAGAAAGAACACTCTCAACTTTGGAATATTTAACAATTGCTTACCAATGCAACTCTGCTAACCTAAGAACACCAATGATGAAGAGGGCGTCAAGGGCGGGACCTAGAATAAAGTGAAATATAATGGTAGGAACTTTTTATTTATTTAATAATTCATTACGCATCTACTTAGAAATACATTAAAATAGTTTCTGTATATTAGTGTTAAAAATGTTTAATTTCTGGGAGTATGATTAGCGAATATTTCGTAAATTTAAAGATTTTCCGAACTTGCGGTCTTTCCGCCGAACACAGATTGTTACATCCTTTTTCTGAAAAACTAGTTCAAAATACATTATGTTGTTCGGATTGCATTCTTTTCTATGGTGGCACATATTAAATGAAGAATTCATTGTACCAAAGACAGGCGAAAAAACCACATGAGTTTCTGAAACGATAGCGCATGTCGAAGTTTTCAGTTTTTTGGACAGATATAATAAGCTTTGAAACATAAAACACTAAAGGTTCACATAGAGGTTTTTTTAAAAAAAAGTTCTAAAATCTGAAGCAGGAACTCTTAAACCTTACTTACCTAGCACACAAACCTTACAAAGAAATACGAAAAAAAACACGATGGGGTCCATTGAAAATAAAAGATGCCGTTCATTTGCATATTGCTTGCATTTATGGCGTATCGTTGAAGATGTAGTACTATTGAGGCGTGAATCATAGAAATGTGTTATAGAACTGAGTTAAATACTTTGGAAATTCACACACCTACGTTGAGAAAAATTTAAGCCCACTAATGATTGAAGTGTACGATAAACTTTTAAGTGGAATTATGTGGAAACACAACACGTTAGGATATTCAACAACGAACATTAGCTTGAGTAAAAAAAACGACGAAATGGGATGAAAAATAACGGGAGGCAACGGAAAAGGTAGGAAGGGAACACGACAGGAAGAAACAGACAAAATCAAATGAACTGAACCAATACAAACGAACCAAACCAACGACACCAAAACCAATGCTGGAAGCAACACTGGAACCAACAACGAAACCGTCACACCGACACCGAAACTACCTGACGTGACTGCACAAAACAGAACGTGACCTGCATGAATGGGACGGGACGAAACGGAACGGCACGTATTGATACGGGACGTGACCGGATGGGTCGGAACGGAACTGGACTGGACGAATCTGTTTAAGACGTAAGGTGGCGTTTGGGGTGGGTGTGTCGAACGTTGAACAATGGGACGTGGAGCTCGCATCTAGAACTTACACCACCCTATAGGGTGTGGCGTAGGAGAGGCATGAAAGGGACGAGGACGTTCCCGGGGACGGGGACGGGGGGGGGTGTTAAGGACGTGGGAGGGTGGGAGGGAGGTAGGGAGAACGTGGGAAGAACGTGGGAGGGACGTGGAAGAACGTGGAAGGGACGTGGGAGGGACTTGGGAAAGACGTGGGAAAGACGTGAGAGGGACGTTGGAGGGACGTGGGAGGGACGTGGGAGGGAGTGGGAGGGACGTGGGGGACGTGGAAGACGGGAGGGGAGGTGGAAAGACGTGGGAGGGACGTGAGGGGTGGAGGGGCGTGGGAAGGGGGGGCGGGGGACGGGGAGGGAAGTGGAAGGGAAGTGGAAGGGACGTAAGAAAGACGAGGAAGGGGTGGTGGAGAAGCGTGGGAGGGTGTTGAGGGTGGTGATGGGAGGGGCGTGGGAGAAACGTGAGGGTGGGTGCGGAAGGGGCAGTGCGCGTCCGTTCACGCGATGATTGACGACCGCTCAGCGCATCCCAGCGGCCACACCAGGAGGAAATGAAACCTCTTGTTTTCTCTTCATCTCTCTTGTTCAAACCATAGCGATTGAAGTAGTTTACTTCTTTTTCTTCTTGTCAGTACCGGATGACTGTGAATACGTAAACAAAAGTGACCTGAGAGCAAATAAGAGGCATGCTATTCTTTACGAAGCTTTGAGTGACGAATGAATAATTCACAGACACACTTCGTTTTCAATGGGAAACTTAAAATTCAACACATTGGTGTAAAAGTGTGATATGAATATACGAGTTTGAGTTATGTATTATTCAAGAGTCTCAAATTATAAAACGAATACGAGATGATAAAAAATAAAATTCCGAGAACATTCATCGTCACTGGAATTAACAGTTAAAAATAATTTGTACAAAATAATAATACGTCAGATATACTTTCATCGCATCACAATTTTCAAAGTTATGGAAGTATAATCCAGTAAATGAATTTTTTTTGTTCTTGTCGCTCTGTAAGATTAATGTTACATTAGTTCACTTTAAACGAGTACCCCCGACATTCAGAAGCCCACGGCTAGAGCACTTCCGGTCCACAAATGAAAAGAAATGAAGTGTTATTCGACGTGTCTCGGTTTCTCGGTGGGTAACTTATCAATTTTTGTGAATATATCTACATCATTCTAAGATTTTGTTTCTAAGTAAAAATGTATCAGAATAAGTATGCCGAATCTTAGCAAAAACACCGTTTGAACATTTTTTTTTACAAATTTTCATAATCCAACTACGTACCAGGAAACAAGTCAACTAATAGATTTTGCCAGGAGAGCATAACCAAGCTCAGAAAGAATGAACCGCAAAACAGAAAATGTACTAATGCGTAGTTCGCTCACTAAACAACTATAAGGTACAATCCTGTGACGTACTACAACACGAGGATGTGTTTTCAGTCAATGTACTCCCGTAAGTGTACTGAATGCTTTCCATCGGTAAGTGCCAGCCTTTTCCTTCTGGATGGTGAGACGCCGACCTACTGGCAGCGAGCGGGTATTCCCTAACCAGGTATCTTCCACCAGCGGGGAAGTCGGGCTAAGCTTTATGCTGCCGACTGGACTTTAGACATGTGTGATAACGTGGTACATGTAGGAGTAAGTGTGTGTGTCTGTGTGTGTGTGTGTAAGGAAAGTGCCAGAATTGGATAAGGAATAGGAAAGAAAGATCACGTGCAGTCCGCGGCCTCTGTGTTAGGGTACTGCCCCGGCATTCGCCTGGTGTTGATCAGATAAACCACGGAAAACTACCGATTAGAGCAGCCGGCCGCTAGATTTCTCCTTCAGACAGTGTCTCAACTCGACTTACTTATCTAGATACTGTCGAAAATTCTACACCTTCGGGACTCGAATCTAGGACGTTCCAGTCAGAGGCACTGCAGTAACATCAGTTGATGCCCTGAGCCACATCTCGCGGTAGCAGTTAGACAAGGGTCTCCCGTTGTATCTCCGAGGATGAGCCTTATCAAAAGGGTTGAACAGGTAAAAATATATTACTCTACTCATTTACGGTCGGCTGAAATTTTGAGACAACGTAGTACATTGTACCTTATGTTGATCTCATTTTCGGCGAACTTCTAGTAATTTCGAAAATTGATAAAAATTTACATCGCAAAAGTGCAATATTGAACGTAGAAATTTCTGATATAAAACCTATTCTAAAAATCAGATTTCTAAGAATGGCCATGTACAGTTCTTTTTGAACGAGTAGTTTTCGCGTAATGTCAGCTTGAAATTAATGCAGTATACAAAACCCACTTTCTCAAAAACGGCTCCAAATTTTTAAAAAAAATCCACTTAAGACAAAAGAACAATAAAAATTTCGCAGGTTGTATTTTAATTGAAACTATCCGAAGTTTCAAAAATTACAAAAGTTTGAATAAATACGAGAAAGTGTGAGCTGTTGTTTCGCTTGTTTCGCTTTGGGGACGAGAAAGCGAAAGGGAAACTTTTCAGCTAGGTCCAATTCAGTTGCTGTCTGAAGGAGAATTCTAGCGGCCGGCTGCTCTGATCGGTAGTTTTCCGTGGTTTCTCCGATCAACACCAGGCGAATGCCGAAGCAGTACCCTACCAAACGGGCCACGGACCGCGCGCGATCCGTCCTCCAGCTTCCTTGTCCTATCCTCTCCCCTTACACACACACTTACACTAACATACATTACACTACCACATATTCCGGGAGACCGGTCGGGAGCTTAGAGCTTGTCCCAGCTGGGGCGGTGCCCCGTTGGCGGGAGAGTCCAGTTTAGGGGGAAACCCCACTAGCCGACGGTAGGTCGGCGCCGGATCTCGCCATCCGGAAGATCACCGCCATCTGCCGAGAAAAACATGCACTACACTAACGGGACTAATGACCGAAGCAGCTGACGCGCCAGGAAACACGAAAAAATCAATCAATCAAGCGAAAGGGAAAGGAGAGGAGACAGAGGACGGGATGGAAACGTTGCGTACCGCTGGAGAGATCACTGCCCGTCCCCGCCGTTACTCTGCTCTGGTCTTCTCTGCTCTGCTGTGCGCCGTTTGCCCCGCAGAAGTTAGACGCCCACTAATTGCCGCCTGGGTGACTTCGTCGGTGCCTCGGCGCGGGCGCCAAGCAGAGTGGCGGAACGGTGGGAGCGCCAGGGCGGCGGAACTCGCTTCAGATGACACAGCGCGCGGAAACAGAACGCACCCGTTGGCGAGAATAAAACAAGCAGTCGTAAAATTGACGAGAGGCTGCGCTGGCGATGTCGGGAATAGCGAAAGCGAGGGCGTTTGGCGGCTGACGGAGAGTGTAGGGTTGGAGAGATTTGGGGAAGGCAAGTTTTGGGGTGGGGAATGTGGGGATGGATAGAGCAGGTAATATAAAACGATGCTATTTCATTTCAAAACAAATAAACGATGTAAATTATTGTCTTTTCTATTTTGATGTAAACCAAACAGATAAAGTAATATGAAACTTTGAAGTTCGTAGATTGGTAGGAGGATCATTACAGTACACTATACATGTGATATAATATTTCCTGTCTAACGACCAATGACATAAAGCAATGAAATTACACAGCATGAAGTAATAGTGGTTCATTTATTACCATACTAAAAGTTTAATGAAATACTAGATATCTATTGATCTCGTCTTTGTATGTAGTTCAGAACTGGACAACAATTTTCATACCAATCGGAATTATTTGTTCACGACGGGACAGGCACCAGACAAACCATAAAAACCATACAAATAAACATTTTCCCTTCTTGCGTTAACAGGTGAGGTAGGAAAGTATGGAAATCGATGGTTAAAACTTGCTTCATTTAGGGATCTTAGAGCGCGCCCCGGAAGGGTCGATGCCCGCTGGCGGAGATACCTGTTGGAGAAAACCCCGCAAACCGCCGTAAAGGGCAGCGCCGAATCTGGTTAATCACAGAGAAAAACGCCATTTCCCGCGATAAAAACCACGCTTACGAGTCTAATGACTTCAGCAGTTGACGCGCCTAGAATGACTAATCAATCAATCAATCACTTGACGCTATAAGCCGGGGTACATGAGATGCAGATAGTCTTAAGTAGCTGTCAAGAAAATATATTGATTATATTCGTTTGCAATTATCCGGCCTTTTGGCTCAGAGCTTGCGGATACGTGAACAATAGCGCGTTACAAGATTATGGCTCCAAATTGCTTGATGTTTCATTGCATTGTGCAAGTTCCCAGTACAACACGTGTTAAATTTGAAGTGGAATCCATCCTCCAATTCCCTTCACTAAACCATTGGTTGGGAGAATTTAGATTATGTGCGACCGAAATGAACCTACGGGTGAATGCGACCAGTGTCATCTAGTGCCAACCGAATTCCCTACCGCCAAAACAGATCAATGCACCGATGGAATAAGAAGCTACAATGGCCGCAGAAGAATAAACTTGTTCGGTATGTGTTACTTAGTAGTTGCGTGGAGTGCCTAGCATCATTCTTTTCTTTATAATTTCAGTCACAATTATTGTTGTTTTGGAATTTGTTCTTCACTGATATTTCATTTCTTTGATTAATTTTTAAAATATTGAACTTACAAATGAATTTAAAATTTTCAAATGCAATCATATCTCAATCGCAATCATATATTATCTTGCTTAAGGTTACAACTACAATATATTTTTTTATTTACTTATGAAAACCTGCACACTAATGCTACCTTTTATTAAGTACTGTTCTCACTTACCTCTTATTGTTCACAAGCGTCACAAATAATTCAATTTTATGTAACATCACGGATCACGACTCGCGTGGGACGGGAGTTCCTGGCCGTAAAGAATGCATTCTATTTTAAGCCCGTGAACGCGTAAAACAGATCTTCTGTTTTTGGAGGGCAGTTAAAACAATTTCTTGAAAGAAAATGTAAATTCCAGAAAAATTGCACAATAAAATTTTATTTTGCAGTTGCTACAAATGGTCCGGGGTTATAGTACTTACGCGACTATTGATGGGTGTATACAAGGGCCAAATAGTCGACATGAATCAACTGAAAGTAACGTCTCAGCCTGGATATGGATATCCACAGACCCCATCAGATATAGGGGAAACAGTTTCTAAGAAGTGTCCTACAATAAAATACTGCGAGCATATTTTCACGAATTTTTGTGATGCCCGTTTGCAACTGAAAATTACCGGTTCATGTTAAGCGGCAGAAATTATTTTTATCGGTTTTACCTTTTGA
This sequence comes from Teleogryllus oceanicus, assembly GCA_964035755.1. Taxonomy (NCBI): domain Eukaryota; kingdom Metazoa; phylum Arthropoda; class Insecta; order Orthoptera; family Gryllidae; genus Teleogryllus; species Teleogryllus oceanicus. Next base: position 184,726,946 of record CAXIVR010000003.1, read on the forward strand.
CTGAGAAATTACCATGCAACTGTGTAACTAAGCCTTATTTAATTGTTGAATTTGGTTTGATTGATTTTTAATGATTCCAGGCGCGACAACTACTATGGTTATTAGTCCCGTACGTGTAGTGCGTGCTTGTTTGGTGGAGGTTGTCTTCCTCCACTCTATGGTGAGATCCGGCGCCAACCTACCGTCGACTAATGGGGTTTTCTTCAACCAGGTATCTCTCACCAACAGAGCACCGTCCCAACCAGGACATGCTCTAAGCTCTCGACCGGTCCCCTGCATGTGTGGTAGTGTAGTGCATGTTGGTTTAATTCTGTGTAAGGGGAGAGGATAGGACAAGGAAAAAGTAGGATAGATCGCGCGCGGTCCGTGGCCCGTTTGTTAGGGTACTGCTCCGGCATCCGCCTGGTGTTGATCGGAGAAACCACGGAAAACTACCGATCAGAGCACCCAGCCACTAGAATTCTCCTTCAGACAGCGACTGAATTCTACCTTGCTGACAAGCTAGTGTCGAAAATCCTGCCACCATCGGAACCTCTAACCGAAGACCTCCCAGTCAGAGGGACTGCCATGACATTAGTTGATGCTCTGAGCCATATCTCCGGTTTGAATTTGGAGTAAGAGCTCTCTTAACGGAAATAAACTCTAAGAGTGAAAATAATATTTAATAAAATTTTGAACTTTTATTTGTGTTCATTTTATCAAAATATACACCAAAACTATTATTATAACATCATCATAAGAGCAAAATATTACTAGTGTTTATATTTGAATTCAAAAAGGTTGCAATCCAAAAGTATTTTGAATTATAAAAAAAAACAAATTAAAGATATCTGAAATACACACAAGTAATATTAGATATAATATATAAGAAAAATATACATTTCGCTTGACTTATAGAACAGACAAGAAGCCAAAGGGCTAATAGAATTTCACCTGAGGACTGAGGGTTGCTGCGTCCTCCGAGGACGGTGCGGTCGAGGGCGTCCGGGTCCCTTCAAACGGAACGGCGGCGCCGAGGACGGCCGCTGAGTCACGCTCTGAGGACTCAGCGAGCGCCAGGGTTGGGCCTCTGATGGAATTAGTCTGTCGGGCGGTGGATATTTCGCACCGGTTGCGATCCCTGCCCTCGCCGACCCTCCCCCTCAACCTGAGAGGGTCGCATGGGAGAATCTGAATCCCGGATTCAATTTTTCACGAAAGGATTTCTTTCTTTTTTTGTGTGTTATTTAAGGTCGCATCAACATCTAGGTCATTAGCGACCACTATTGGTGTTAACGGTATGGTAACTATGAAGATGAAACGATATGGTGATGATAAGGGGTGAAAGTACGAACACAAATACAACCATACCCAAGGCGGGACTCGAACCCACGACCCGCGTCCGAGATCACTACGACACTACTGCCTTAACGATGTCGGCCACCGGTCTGACCACAAAAAGTTTATTTGTGAACCTTCTTTACCATTCTGATTTTGAGTACTTTTCCGCTTATATTTTATCTGCAAAATTAATTACTCGTCACACATTGCAGTCTGTTTGTTAACTCTCTTACATTATGTTTATTTTTATTTAATTGTTATATATTTTACGTCAAAAACCATTAGAAACTGTATGACGTGCTAAGGGTAGAAGTGAGTTTTGTGCACGTTTTCAAAATTCTGTGATCCCTACTGTGATATTTTTTCTGTTTATGTTTATTTATTTTATTTATATATTTTATATTCTATTTTTATATTATATTTATGTTTATATTTATTAATTCTGGAATGTTCAACTCGCAGAGGTCTCTGGAGTGTAAGTGCTCTTGCGCAGCCTCTTATTTTCTCGATCGTGCGCTCGCTGTGCGTTCACAAGTAGAGCCGACCGACATTAACGTATAACGTATAACGTATAACGTATAACGTATAACGTATAACGTATAACGTATAACGTATAACGTATAACGTATAACGTATAACATATAACGTGTAACGTATAACGTATATCATGTAACGTATAATGGATAACGTATCGCGATTAACGTATATCGTTTAGAGTAAAACGTATAACGTACGACGTATAACGTATAACTTATAACATATAACGTGTAACGAAGAACGTATAACGAATAACTAAACGAATAACGTATATCGAAGAACATATAACGTATACAGTTGAACGTATAACGTATAGAGTATACGTATAACGTATAACGTATAACGTTAACGTTAACATAAGGATACTATAACTAATGTAATATACTCGTATAATATATACATTGTACAATATACAATATATAATAATAGTAGTATAAATATTATTTATTTGGCCGATTGCCAAGTAGTAAGCGTAAGCCTGCAGATTTACAATACATCTGTATTTTTAATGCTTAAAGAATTTACAATAAAACAATAAAAAAATACATTAACTACGTTTCCTACGACATCAAATGTTGGTACAAGAGCTGTCTTTAGAAATTCATGCGTAATCACGCACTCAAGTAATGGGAAAGTAACTTTCGCGGGAAAGCAAACGTAATGGGAGAGTAAAAGTAATTGGGCAACGATTCAACAATCCTACAGTATGTTTGTATGTATTAAAGCAAATCACATTCGACATAAATTAGGGATTTTGTGTTTTTAATGATATATTTTTAAAAAACAAATGATGCTCTTAATTCGAACTTAGTGCCGATTTATTTAACTTACACGTGCAATCAATTTTATATTTCCATCGTCACAAATGCGTAAATATAAATTTAAATTAATTATAATTTTCCTTAGGATACATTTTGACTTGAACTCCATGGTGACCTCTTTTAATATCAATACATTCCATTGTTTAAGCAAGGTTGTTCCTATTTAAGATATTATTAAAAACCTGAACTTTCCAGTAAAAACTGTACTGTGCACCACGGGTAAATACTATTGTTTCGTCGTCCTGAAAATGTGTATCCCCATTGTTTGTGGTGCCCGCATCACCAAGGTACATCAGAGAGCGGACCGCAAGGATCTGAGTCGTTGTTTCCATTGGACGGGCGCGCGTGGCCGGAGGGAGCAAGTGGCAACAGCAGCGGTAAATAAAACGGTGTACGATCGAACTATTTTTGGCGCTCAGGTGGATACCAGTGGATACCAGAGAGCAAGGTGGACAAAGTGAGCGTATGATTTCTGCACCGCGCCCTAAGAAACGTTAATTCGCTCTAAGAGTTGAAATAAAAGCGTTGCTTGGTTAATAATAAATGGAATTACTGATAACCAAACCATTTAATATTGCGTAAAAGATTGCGTCATTGTTTTACGTTTTCAAATCTTGAAAGTTTATTTTGTTACTTTTAAAAAGTGAAAACTTTTAAACTACACCTCACTCCGCCATCTTACTCAAGAGTCGCCACGACTACTTAATGTTATGGTAATACACATTCATGGCCTTACTCTCTTGAGGCGTAGCGTTGTGAATACCAAACTTCATGTGATGAATTATGATGCGTTTATGAACGAGGTACTACCAGAAACATGTTAATGGAAAACTAATGAATACGCAACTGGTACATCCAAATCACGATAAGTCTCGCGGACTTCACAAAAACGTACAGTGAATGTAGGACACAATAAAATTTATCTACAATTATATCCCACAATGACGATTCCTTTAAAAGTAAACATTAGTCAAATATTTTTATACTTGAGTATTAATTATAAAGAAACTTTTAAAACACACAGAGTGCTAGAAGAATAGTTTTGAGAGTATTTTTTCTCCAGTTTAGTAAATTTCTGATGGAATAAGACACAATGTAGAACAAAACTTATTTGTAATGGCATATTTTGATCAAAACCCAAAATATGGTTTTCTAAAAATTAGCATACACACTCCTCAAGAAGAGTAAATAATCTACTTTCGTGTAGAACTGCAATACATTAGATATTTGACAAAAAGCTTCCACGAATCCTGAAATAACATAGTACAATACAGTACTCACATAATACAACAGTTCATTACATACTAGGATGATAAAAAATTAATGATTAAAAACAAAACACGAGAAGAGAAAATATTTAATGGTGGGCGACCGCTTTCTTAAAATTTCACTCAATATTAGGCAGCTGTATTTTAAAGAGTAAATCACTCAGTATTAAATATTTATGGAACATTTAAATGTCAATCTTTCTAAGAAAACCTTTTTTTTGTTAAGCGTTTATAAAAAAAAACACATCACCCTTTATTAAACAAATATAAATAAGCTCATTAGATTTTCTACATAGAAAACATCAAATATTTAATAGTTTTAGAGTAAGTACTTCATTCACAGAAACACTCTAGGATGTTTCTATGATATATTCCGATCGAGTTTTTTTGGAACGCGATAGAGTGTTTATTCAAGAAATTTTAGCGTGATAAACGATAAGATCTCTCTGATGTTCCCTGGGTTAATGGGAATTTGAAACCATTTTTATACATATTAACTACTTTTCTGTTCTTTTACCTAATCACACCGCTATTTACAACTCTCCTTTAACAGCAGTTCTACCGTTTTGAGACGAAATTAAAATAATTTGAAAGTTAATTGTTCGCTTTTATCTCTAATTTCGATAAGGTAGACACATGCATAAGACACATGAATGTACAATAAAACATTGTTCTTAAACTCAGACAAAATAGTATCAAATATATGAATAACCCAATTCCAGAAATATACATTTAATGCAAGCAATCAGTACATGAACATCCTTGTTTTTCAACGTACAACTTACATTATCGTTACATGCTACAGCCGAGGTTGATATCCATGTCTCAGATGGGACTGTAAACACGCGACCCTTCAAGCCGAATAAGTTATTTTACCGCAAGAGGAAGGACAGATCGCGCGCGGTCCGTGGCCCGTTTGGTAGGGTACTGCTCCGGCATTCGCCTGGTGTTGATCGGAGAAACCACGGAAAACTACCGATCAGAGCAGCCGGCCGCTAGAATTCTCCTCCAAGCAGCGACTGAATTCGACCTAGCTGAAAAGCTAGTGTCGAAAATCCTGCCGCCGTGGAGAGTGGGAACCTAGGACCTCCCAGTCAGAGGCGCTGCAGTGACATCAGTTGATGCACTGAGCTACCGCTCCCGGTTTTGCTCCCATTGCTGCTGGAGGGGAAACAGGAGGTAAAAGGGTCTAATGAAAGGAAACTGACATGTGAGCATCTACACGGGAAACCCGCGGACAGTGCCAATCTGCACCATCCAGCCCTGATCTACACCATCCACGATGGCCATTCTTCATTTCTTGTTTTATTCAGTAACTTAATTTTTTGATTGATTGGTGATTTCTATCATGGCAATTGCAAAGGTCATTAATTCCGTAAATATAATGCATGCGTTTATCGCAAGTTATCTTACCCCGCTGGATGGCGAAATATTAAGGTATTTTCTCCAAGCAGACAAATGCCACCAGCAGGGCACTGCCCCAGCCGGAACTAGCATTAATCTTCCGATTGGAATCCCTCCATATAAAGTGTAGTGCATGTAAGTGAAAGTGTATCTAAGTAAAGGGTGAGGTTAGGACAAGTAAGAGAAAGGGAAGACGGCAAGCGGTCCGTAGCCCACTTGTTAGGATACTACTCCGGCATTCATTTTTTATTGATCGAAGAAACCACGGAAAACCATCTAATAGAACAGATGGTTGCTTGATTCGCAGACAGGCCTAGCTATTTATCTAGTGTCGAAAATCCTACCATCATCGAGGCTCGAACCCTAGGACTTCCTCGTGAGAGACAATGTAGTGACATAAATTGAGTCACTGAGCAATCTAAGTCTGTCTCTAACCCTTCTAATGCCCTAACAATTTCACTCGCATTTTTTCCTTCTTCTGCCGCTTCTGGTTGCTATCTCCCAGGCCCATGGGTGAAGGATCACGATCCACGGCGCTTAAGAGGATGGGGCTGAGCCACGCTTCAAATCAAACAGGGCCGTTAATGGAATAATTGAGTGGGCGAACATCACCCGAGCGTCACCTGCCACGGCGCAAGGGTTGCGTGCGTCCTAACGGGTGAGGATCACCTGCCTCTCCCCGTCGTTCGGACACACCTCCCGCATTCCCAAGCGTCACGCAGGACACATTAACACGATTATGTATATATCCAGGTGATTTGCTGCGTATTACGTCTTCAGATGAGATAACTTGCTAAAATATCTCTGCGCTTCTCGTGTATAGACAGGTACATTCACTGTAAGTTCACAATTTATTTCTCGAGAATAACTATATGGCTAGATTGAATTCAGTGGCTGTCTAAAGAGATAAGTCTAGCTGCTGTCTGCTCTCATCGATAGCTCTCCGTGGCTTCTCTGATTAACTCCAGTCGAATGCCGGAGCAATACCCTATCAAACGGGCCACGAATCGTGCGCGATCTTTCCTTCATCTTCCTTGTCCTAACCTCACTTCTTACTCGCACTCACTCTTACATGCACTACACTGCCACAAATGTCGGGGGACCAATCGGGAGCTAAAATTATTCGCGGCTGTGGCAGCCCCACGCTGCTGGGAGATACCTGCTTAGGAAAATCTCCACATGGCGACAGGTACGTGGGCGCGAGATTGCCCTTTCTACCGGGGGAAGATCACAGCGACCTTTCGAAAAAACACCATGCACCACACATAGGTTACTAATAACCTTGGCCGTTGACCCGCCAGGAAACACGAAATAATTAATGAATCCACCTCCTCCTATTGAAAAAGGAAACGTTAACATCAAACTTTTTATATTCACATTCTCGCCTTATCTCGCAGTGTCGTGCTCCCCCTTCACTATTTCGATCACCACAGTTTCTGACTCTCCCCGGTCTCACATGGAGACTACCCGGAATTCCTGTTCGCATTGCCATGCTCCGTTCCGCTCCTACAGGTTCCGACCCGGAGAGGGTCTCAGTGCATTCACTGACGTCACTAGTCACTATGACCGGGAGGTCCTAGGTTCGAGTCCTGACGGCGGCAGAATTTTTGACACTAGCTTTACAGTCGAATTCAGTCACTGTCTGGAAGACAATTCGAGAGACAGACTGGTCTGATCGATAGTTTTCCGTGGTTTCTTCGATCATCACTAGGCGAATACCGGAGCAGAACCCTAACAAACGGGCTACTAACCATGCGCAATTTTTCCGTTCTCTTCCTTGTCCTATCTTTACACCTTACACACGTTTACACTAACATACACTACCCTTCCGCAAACGTCTGGAAGCCAGTCGGGAGCCTCGATCTCGTCCCAGATAAAGCACTGGTGGAAGAATCCTGGTTAGGGGGAAGCCCCACGAGCCGATAGTAGGCTGGCGGCGGATTTCGCGATCCAGCGGGTGAAGATCACCGCCATCTCCCGGAGGGAACATGCACTACACTTACGGAACTAATGACAGTAGCTGATGCGTCCGGAATCACTAACAAATAATCGACAGGTTCCGACACTATTCAATAAAATCCGACACATTCCGAGATGCTCCGACGGCCTCCAACGAGCTCGTTTAAATACATTTCTTTCTCTGCCGTCCCTCCTGCTGTCGTCGGGCGGACACGTCCACACCCAATCTCCCCCTCCCCCACCCGGTTCCGCTCAGCAGGAGCCGACGGGATGCAACCCGCAAGACATACATGCAGGCGGATTGCCTAAATTACATTTCATATTTCGTACCTACCTTTTCGCAAAGGGCGATTAGAATTTTATTTAACAAAAACAGTTAGAATGACAAAAAGAGAAGAGAAATATATTTCTAGTTTTTCTATTAAACGAAACACGAGAAGCAGTATCATTATAATTTATCTTTCAGGATTATTATACGTTTTCGAATGTGCAGTAGAGCAGTTAATGTTCGTCACACCTGACACGGTGTTAGCACTACATATTTTCCACTATATGACCATGCGTAATCATGATTACATTGCCACAACAAAAGATGTAATACATATCGAGGGTTACCAGAAATTGTACAATGTCTCATTTCCATAGATTTACAATTTTGCGGGAGTAAATGCACCTGTCCTTTTGAAAGGTAAAAATCAATATTTTGTAAATACTAGCCACAGAATATTTTTGATAGTCAGTGGTTTGAAGAGTACACAATTCCGCCTTCAAGCACGTGGACATTTCTGAGTCGGAATGACTATTAGAAGCTCTGTGCAAAAACAAGAACGTAACAGAAGACTGACAAATGCATTAAGTGCTGCTGAGGAAAGAACACAACTAAATTACGTATGTCAGACATTTTAAATTCCAACAGCACGTAAAATGTATAAGTGTATTTCATTACCGCTTTATTTAATTGGTTCACACAAACTACATAACCTGGTTGTATGTGACTAGACCGGAAAACTTTAAGCCATTTCAATACCTACATACTAAAGCATTCTATTTTTTTTAATTCTGGTATTCACCCCAAATCATACACCCCAAATCGCCCGTATCAAAGGAACAAAAAGGATATCAGGGTTAAGCGAAAAAACCCTGAAGGGGTAAAATTCTGCCGTCAGAAGGCGAGTACATGCTAAACTACAAGACTCTTTCTATCTATTTGTTTACTTGGTCGATGTTAAGTTCTCTCCTTCCAGTCTATGTCCTCCTGAGCCCTGGAATTGAAAGAGCGCCACAAAAGCAACCTGCACACACGCCTCTGGACTTCCTTTTCGCCTCCAAATGTGCCCGTTTATTTGATAGTGTACTTATTTGATCATTGATTTTCTTATGTATTTAGTTGTTATTTAATAATTAATTTTTTTAAAATTACCGCCGTACTTGGAATTCTGTCATTCACAACAATTCCTTAGCGCTAATTAACAGCAAAGGGCATGTATTTTAAACGTCCCGCGTTGGACTTATTAACAAGGGATATTCTTTTAGAACATAACTGCAGATAATTTCTGAATGAAGATATAAAAGATAAAATACCCTAGACTTATTGTCAGCTCATTTATTAGTGAACGTTACTAATAAATTGTGGTTGGTTAAATTTTTCCTGAATTATAAAAGAAATGCATATCCTAAAAATATTGTCATAATCAATTTAACCTGCGAGAGAAATACTGTAGATATTTTTACGACTCCTTCGCTGTGAAAAGAGAATTTTTCTCATTATTTGTGATCTTGTTGTAACCGTAATTGTTGATATTAACATTTTCTAAACAATATTATTAAATAATACAGATTGTGCATTTTTATCATGGATAAAGAGTAGCCCCTCGTATGTTAAAGATCAAAACAAAAGATTAATTCAATTTCATAAATATTGCTATTCGTAGTGATGTGTGCGGTCCTGAGCTTCTCGCGTCCAGCACGGGCCGTGATTGGAAGATTTGGGCGTGAGGCGCGCTCATAAATACGCACTCGTCTGATCGGAGCCCTTCATCTGCATGGAAGCGTTCTGCTTTGTTAAGCCCTCCAAGTGCCAAACAGCCTCGCTTTGGTTTAAACCCACAAATCTCCGCTCCCCTACACTTGGAGAAGGTAAATAAAAATGCCCTTGCATTCATTCGGAGAATTTGCTGTATTTGTATATATTCCACAAAAATGCCGTGACTGCATGCATTTATGTGTTGAGTTGAAATACATCAACGCAATACATTCCCGTCCTTTGTTGCATTAAAGTTGGTGGACGAGTGTTAACATAACACAGTTGAGGGATGATTTGGAGCATTAATAATATAATTAAAAGCATTGTTTACCAAGATATTCTATATTCGTGTCCTCAAGGAGTTATATATTATATATATATATATATATATATATTGATATATACCAAAATTTTCCTCTCTCTAATTTATATCTGCTAAAGATCTTAGAGTCCGGCTTGCTGGGTCAATGGGTCGATATATATAATCCTTATTACTTCTATAATGGATTATAGGATCCGCCGACTATACAGCGCAGCTGGGAATCTGAAATAGAATGATTCTATTCCTAGTTCATTTCTGTTTGGATTGACTAAATGAAAAATCACTTTCTTTTCTAAAGAACAAAATTCAACAAAGTTTACTTTTGCCTTTTTAGCAAACAATTTAGAGAATTTACAATTTTTAGGCCTTTGATCAAGATCTCTTTCAATTTACAATTTATACCGCGGTTAACTTATCTTTTCTTCGTTGATGTCCCTCGTAGACTTCTCAGTCGAAATATCTTGCGATCTTGCCGTAGTCCAAAGTTCCAAGAAATCCTCTCCTGCCCCTATCCAAGCTGGTCTCCAACTATCAAAATTATCAGTCCCGATTACGTCCTATGACATAGTCCCGAACTCGATTACCACTCCCGACAAAGTTCCAATTTATACACCAATATTGCTTCCACATCAAAATATCTGCAATATCATTCACTGTCCTTAAAATTTCACTGATAATCCAATTCTATCTCGATTGTACTCGTTCCCTCTCACGAACATACGGTCAGTTCAGAAGCGCGTTTCAGAGCAGAATGAAATCTTTCTGCATGATTCATCCCTCGAAGACTTCGTATTAAACTACCTTCATTTTTTTCATAACATTTGACCGTCCTTCTCTCACCCAGCCAATCCATACGTTCGTTATATTTTGGTGTAGCTGACCTTTTGATCGTCTTTTGAACTTCTTCGCCCAATCCCAAATTTTCTACTTTCGGCATCCAGAAAACTCTTAATGCATTTAGAAAAACAAAAACTACATTGTTTATTCACGGTCGTTGCTAAGCTCTAGCTCTCGTTATATTTCGTAATGCATGTTCCACCATATTGTCTACAAATAAATGTTAGTTTATTTTAACGTGACATATCGGTGTGTCACAATATAAACTCGGAATAATTCAGCTGTGGGTATTGTAATAGTTAATGGGATTAAGTCCTTCGGTTTGAAAGATACGTAATGTCTATTTAAAGGAGCTGACTTTTCACCGACTATTCGCCTTCCTTTCTTAAGGTATGTCTTCAGAGAAAGTGGGAAAAAGAAAATAGAGCGCGTCTGTGAATGACGATGACGCTGGGTACACAAGTGGAGATGGGGGCATGAGTGGCGGCGGTGATACTGCTGCAGAAGGTGACGGGGAGAAGACGGGGGCGGGGAGGGGGGGGGGAGTGGGGTTGGTATTTGTGATGATGATGTTAGTTAAAGGGTAGTGGTTGTGGTGACAGTTGAGATGGTAGTAGTAGATAGTAAGGTTGTTGAATACGATGGTGAAAATTTTGATGATGGTGGTGGTGGGGATTGTGATCACAACAGCGATGACTGGCTATAATAGTTGTGAAAGCGCAGAGGAGATGATGTCAGCCGTGGTGGCGGTGAAGGTGGTAGAAATACTGAAGTTGAAGATGGCGTGTGTCAACGAGGCACTGGTGATGACTGAGTTGTCTGTAAGTCCATGTCTTTCGCAAGTGGGGAAGAAACCGGTGGTGGCCGTGCGGTGCTGCCATTGGCGGTGTGGGCAGTGGTGCGAGGCGTGTGAGGCGGCGCTGGGAGGGGGCTGGCGGTGGGAGGGGGCGCGGGTTCGGCACCGGAGGTCAGCGGCGGGCAGCGCAATTGAATTATGCAGGGGCGCGGCGCTGTAATATTCACTTTGTGCTGCGGAGGGCACCTCATTGGCCGGAGAGACCGACAGCGACCGCTAAGTGGTCTTTACCTGGCCACCACCTCCCAGCGGCAGGAGGGGAGAGGGGAAGGAGAAAGTGAATTCTGAGGGAGAGAAGCAGGACGACGAAACGATGGACGTGGAGGGCGAATATAAAAAGGGCCACGAGAATCAGGAGAAAGACAAATAAAACAAGTGATGGAAGGAAGCGACCGAGCGACACAAAGAGGAAAAGTATGAGTGAGAGGCAAGAAAGGGGTAAAGAGGGAAAGCAAAAAGGGGGCAAGGAGAAACCAGATGTATAAAAACAAGATAAAGAGGGGATAAGTCCGAAGAAAGGAAATGCAGGTGTTTGAAGGGTAAAAGGTGGTAGAAAAAGAGGAACTAAAAACCAAAACACACAAGGGAAAGGTGAGGAGATGATAGAGACGGAAGGAGACAAGGAGAAGGAATGAAATAAAGAGGAGGAAAGAAAAAATGAGGAGGAGACAACGCAAACGGGTAATTGCAGACTTGTGTCCTGGTACGGATATTAGGGTCAGGACTATGAAGGCAAGTACTGGCACTCGTGCATTTATGCGCCTCGTCAACAAATCGTTGTAAATATTCATTCCACAACGTCTGCTACTATTTTATCCATTAAATTAGGTAATTAAGTAAATCTTAATTTAATTAGGTTTCTACTCATTACAGGTTTGTTTCATCTATTTAATTTTCAATCTCGTTTCGCTTCTCACTTTGTTATGTATTTAGATTAAGTATAATTTAATTTTTTTTTTAATTTTCTCGGTTGTCCTTCTCGTGTATACTACGTTCTCTTCAGGTTACTCGTCGTTGTCAACTTTCGGATGCATTCTCCGCGTTTTGCGACATACCTAGGCAATTATTATTCATGGAAGGTGGTCTCTATTACGTCGCATTCTCTTCGTTCCTGCCACAGGCGGCGCGTCCGCAGTTCTGTTGTCCACCGTAAGTGAAAATTCCTTGTTTTCTCTTCTGTCGTATTACCATTGTTGCCTTCAAGTCTTGTTTATTATGTGCTTGTCCCTTGTCTTACGTTTTCTTGTTCCCCTCCTCACAATTTCAGATATCAACTTTACACCCTCGATTTCAGTTCCATAATTCACATCTAGATTTTGATTTATTACCCTAGATTTGTGTTTTCATGCAAGCCCCACAATTTAACGTTTTGATTTTTCATACTTGATTTGTTTCCTGTAACTCATGTTCAGAATTTGAATTTGTCATCCACGTTTTTAGCTTTCTTAATATCCTGTTTTTCTCTTCTTTGTTCCTTAGAAAATATCCAGGATGAGTAACGTGTTAGCACCTTCTGTAATTTTTCAACTGAAGTTGTTGCAATGAAGATTTCACGGAAGTGATGAGGGAAAGGGGCTAATTGATGTATTTACTCATCTCCATTTTATCACTTGTATTTTACAAGGTATTGAGATATTTTTGTTTTGTTTTGTTTTTCAAATGAAAATATACATGTGATTTTACTATATAATGACAAGCGTAAAAAGACGAATCTAATGATATACATACTGTCATGTTAGATATATAATTTTTGAGTTATTGTTTGTGACTCATATTTATCGCAAAATTTTGAATGTAAAAGTCCACCAGCCAAGATCTTGCAGTGATCTCTCTGCTAACTCACGTTCGTCTTTTCACGCTCGTTATGCTAGACTAAAACATGTATTGTTCCAGTTGAAAAAAAACAACAAAGTTACCGCAAAATAAATTTAAAATATGAAAATGAAGTTTATATTTTTTATTTCATATTCTCTCATGGTCTCGTCCTTATCTTAGTCTCGTCATACGCGTTTTCCCCAACGTTTTACACTGTATCCACCCTGATCAAGAATTAATGTTCATTATTATCCATTGCCTACGCCTCATCTGGCCTTCCTGTGTTGTGCTGTGAACTAGTCTCGGAAGATGGGAACGGCGAACTCAACCGCACTACTAATGTACTTGTCAGCATCATATCCATTGAGACTATTATGAATACGGATCGAATTTTGATAACCTAAAACATCACCAAAAATAATCAATAAAATGCTTTTAAAATGCCCTATAAGCAAAGAAAAAGACACAAAAATGTTGGTGAAAACCAGTTCAGATGAACAACTCTAGCTTTCGGACCGATAGTGGTAGCTCAGTGCATCAACTGATATCACTGCAGCGCTTCTGTCCGTGTGGTCCTAGGTTCGAGTCCTGATGGCGGAATTCAGTCGCTCATGATCAGAATTCAGTCGCTGTCTGGAGGAGAATTTCAGCAGCCGGCTGCTCTGATTGGTAGTTTTCCGTGGTTTCTCCGATCAACGCTAGGCGAATGCCGGAGCAGTACCCCACCAAACGGGCCACGGACCGCGCGCGATCTGTCCTTCCTCTTCCTTGTCCTCTCCTCTCCTCTTACACACAAACTTACACTAACATGCACTACACTACCACATATTCCGGGAGACCGGTCGGGAGCATAGAGCTTGTCCCTACTGGGGCGGTGCCCCGCTGGTGGGAGAGTTCTGGTTAGGGGGAAACCCCACTAGCCGACGGTAGGTCGGTGCCGGATTTCGCCATCCTGCGGGGGAAGAGCACCGCCATCTCTCGAGGAAAAAACATGCACTGCACTAACCGAACTAATGACCGAAGCAGTTGACGCGCCCGGAAACACGAAAAAATCAATCAATCAATCAATGTAGCTTTCGGTTATGTTACTGATGTAATCGAGGCTTCATCCTTTCTTTCAAATGAACTCAGCATTCCAGCTTTTGCTTTGGACTGTTGTTTACCAGAAATTAGCTGTCTTTCGTTTTGCTGTGTTTATCAGAAATTTGCTAGTTATTTCGTAAATGTTATTCAAAGCACTTACCATTAAAATATTAAAATCGATGAAATCGGCGAAACTGTTTAAAAATTTTCGGAAAAAGTAAAAAATGACTTATTAGTCGAAATCGACGAAAAATTAAGTAAAGGCTCATAAAAATTAGTCATTACCTTCTGATATAACATAAAATTAATGTCTGTAGGAAAATGCATTTTTCTAAAGTAAAAAAAGGCATTTCATTAAAGTCTGCCCCCTAGTTGTGTCACATTTAAATTACAGTCCCTGTGATCCAAGTCATACTCCCATTTCCTTAATCGTATAGGTTTTAATGGGTTTCGTTTTTTAGATTTAGACATGCAACACTTCAAGACAAGAAGAATGTTTTCCAAAATTAAGTTTTTCATTCAATGTTACATGTTATACATGCCGCCTTACGGCGTAAGGGCTTCTCAGAAAAACAGCATTAGTCCAAAAATCAAATTTCTGGACAATGAGAAAAAAACGACTGCCTTCCCATCTCAGCGACATGTATGTAATTTTAATTGCAGTGGAATACTTTTGAATGAAACATAAAATGCAGTTATGAGTACGAAAACAATACCTTTCACAAGGTACAATAAGATACCAAAAACTTACAAAACTGAACCTTTCTTTGGTTTAAATTGTTATTCTTGGAATACAATGAGAACAATTGACTCCAACATTTTACCAAAGCCTTTTTATAGATTATCTACAACATACTATAGAATAAATTCAAATGCTGGAAATAACTCTTGCAAGCTGCATCAGAAGAGAAATCATTTGTTACACACTCTACATATCTATTTATCTGTTATTTTTATTTGTCCATGACGTCTGTTCCTAGGAGAAAAATTTTGGACATATTATGTCGATATTATCGATATTTTAATATCCTCTGTCGATATTATCCTCTGATACATAAAAGTTGAGCTACTTATGGACAAAAAGCTTTATTAAAAGGTATCTCTGTCGTCAATTTTATAGTTATAGAATGACGCCGAATAATTCAAACTTTCGAAAATTTAGAGTTAACCACGAAAATCGGACCTCTGTCATCTTGAAAGTGTTTTTACTCTATTCGTACCAAAGATTTTAAATAAAATTGGAGCCATTTGTGAGAAAATTTTGAAAATGGGAGGCTTTATGTAAGATAGCCTCACATTTTAAAGAATATTTTTCAAAATTTCAAAGCTTCAACTAGAGCCAGATGGACAGGGGTTTCTTCAATTTGGAAAAATTCATACGTATGGTTTAGACGCTGGTAGTGTTCCAGACGGACCGATGGCCGGACAGACGGACGTTTTGAAAAACAACACTTTTTTGTTATCAGGGGACCCTAAAACGTGTATTTCCGTTGAAATTTCGAAGTCGATTTTCCACAGCATTACATACCTTTCTCCATACTACGTATATTACTCCCGCATATACGTATATAAACGAGGAAGTAAAAAGCATTTGAAAATTACATGACTTACAGGCAAAAATATCAGTTGCGGTTAGAAAATATTGAAATATTAAATTAATGAAATGTTTCGGCACTAACAGCAAAAGCTGACTCTTTTAACCCCCAAACCCCCATTTTAAAAATGTTCGTATATTTAAATAATCACACTTTATAAGAACAACTAGTATCATCAGACTATTATCAAAAACTAGTGTAGCTCGACAAAATCTTAAAAAAACTTTCAGTATATCACATTTGCGATAAATCGCGTGATCTCGAGCAAAAAGTTAAGAACGTTATAATATTTCCTAGGTATTAAGTAGAGGAATGTTTCAATAGCTAGAAAAAATAAGAAGTGCTTCGGATGAATACAAGTGACAGAGGAAATCTCCGTATAACTACAGCAACAATGTGACACTGGCTACATTTTGAAGAACTCGACGAATGTCACAAAAGCCGAAGCTCTACTAACGGTGACGATAATAATGATAAATCTGTGTGGAGTTCACACCTGCTCAAAGATCGTTCCACTGCTCCCACAAAGCATTTGTCTCTTTCGCCCGGTCACGCTGCCTCCAAACCAGCAGGGCCACATGAAGAGGTAGCGCGAGGCTTTTGAACATTGAGCTTGTTATCCTTGCGTCGTGCTCCACTTCATTATTCGCTCGCTCTGCAGCCCTGCGTTTTGTGGCCAACGCCGTGTGGTTTGCGCTGTGTAACAATTGTAGCTTATTTAACAGGAAGTTGCAGATGTTTCAATAGAATAATATACAGCAACTGGTTTTGTTCTGTAAAGTTGAGGAACTGCTAGTGAGGGCATGGACGTTTATTGTGAATAACTGCGAAGAACTACAAGCTGAGTAGACTATAAAAACGGACTAATAATGTATTTATTTGTAAAGGAAATTGTGCATGAAATAACTAAAGCACAATATAGCTACTAATCCAAGTTGGGCGTACGCAAAATGCCAATAAAACCTGATTAACTATTACTTCCTAAATGAAACATAACAAAGAACGTCAAAAAAGACCTACTAATTGAAATATTGCGCTAATTTACACATTTTTTTTGGTGATCAAACTATATAGTTTTAATATTCAATATATAATTTTAATCATACATAAAAACTTCTGATTCTTCTCCGTTGAATATTCTTCTAAAGATACCGAGAGTAGTAGTTCAGTGCATCAACTGATGTCACTGCAGCACCTCTGACCGGGAGGTCCTAGGTTCGAGTCCCGACGACAGCAGGATTTTCAACACTAGCTTTTCAGCTATGTTGTATTCAGTCGCTGTCTGGAGGACCATTCTAGCGACCCGCTTCTCCGATCGGTATTTTTCAGTGGTTTCTCCGATCAACACCAGGCGAATGACGGAGCATTACGAGTCATGGACCGCGCGCAATCTTTCCTTCCTCTTCCTTGTCCTACCCTCTCCATTACACACAAAAAGACTATTAGGATTGGTTGAAGAAAAGAATAGAAAAGACGAAGAGAGGAAGCAGAGGCCGAAAAGAAAAGGAAATCAACTAGTATGAGAAAGTATTTTCCATACAGTAGCATTACTAGATTTTTCTTGTGCAATGATTCAACCACCCTACCTTCCATCGATTTATTATTTTGACTGCGTGAGCAATCTGTGTGTGAGGGATTTGGTTCCTAATGCCAAGGAGAATGTACAAACTCCGAGATGGAACCGACGGATGCAATGCATAAAAGTGTACATGAGGGAGATATGCGAATGAAGAATGTTGGTTATGAAAGGGGGCAGCCACATTTAAGTGATAGTTTTATTCTCTCTTAAACACCGCGCGATTTCAGGACCGGCCAGACCCCCTCCACGTATGCGAATTTTATTGTTCCGAACGTACTTTCTACGGCGCTCCCGGATGAATTGAGATAAATACGGATGCAGAACATGGGAAGAAGAGCCTGGCATAAATTAATTGCGTGTGTTTCGTGGCCATTTGTTTTGGATGCTTCTGCTTGATTAACCTGGAAGCGAGGTAAACCGCTGATTGTTTACGAATTCGATTGTCGAAAGGGCCACAAAGTCACAGATATTAAACTCACGATGTAAATGTCTAGGTAGGAATTTGCCGGAGTCGGAATCGTGAGCACCCAATCATACTTATCCTCGGGTTGTGTGGTATTTTCAAGGCCGGCGCTTTCTGAGATGGTCCATAATAGCTTGAATAAAACTGGAAAAAATATTTTATGAGATCGTCTTGGAATAAGAAATCTAAGAAAATTTAGGACTTGATCCAGTTGTAAAAAAAAGTTTTGAAGAAATTCGGACTTTATTAGAGTTCGTTTTTTATAACCGTAAAAAACAATTCCCTGTCGTAAAGCGTGTCATAGATCACATATAACCTTTGACCTATTCCCTGTGGGCTGCGCAAACGACAAGGAGAGGTAGAGCTTTGAGAGGGCTAGGGTGGGCAAATGGTTCTGCATTAATAACGTCTCCTTGCGTCAGAGAGGTTCTCTCTCTCTACTTGCTGTATGTACGGAACCGAGATGGGCGCGGCTTTGTCGCCTTTGGTGTGCCGCACGATGAGTTGCATGGTCTTTGCCATTCGTGGGCGTATTTCGTGTACCCGGGTTCGTCAACTACGTTGGTCATTAGTCCCGTGAGTGTAGTGCATTTTATAAATGGGAAGTGGCGGGTTCCGCCCTCCCCTGAAACATGATATCCAAGCTGATCTACACGTCGAAAAATGAATTCTTTCCTAATGGTATCTCTCCTGCGCTGAACGGTCCCATTCAGGATACGTTCCAAGCTCCCGACTGGCCTCCCAATATGTCCGGTAGTGCAGTATGTGTGTGTGTATGTGCGTGGGAGTAAGGGGAGAGAACAGGGAAAGGTCGAGAAAGGGACCATCGTGCGTGTTACGCGATTCAATTTTTAAGATACTGCTTTCACCCTTCACTTTTCGTCTTGGATCCTCGTTGATTCGCTATGTTTCAGAACGGATCGTTAGTTTCTAGCAATACTTCCTATTTCAATTTTATGATTACAACGACCATCAAAAATTTTCTAGTGTATTTTCAGGTTCCCTGACATGCCAAGGAAATCCAAGTAGTTCCTTCTAGTTGGATGTAAACAGGCTTCAATCAAATTATAGACAACCAATAATACAAGGACAATTTATTTCATATAGTTCCTTCTAGATTGCGCGCAAGGATGCTTGAGATAACGGATTGTTACAATTTAAAGTATGAAAGTGGAGAAGTGAGCCAAAATCATTTCGGAGGTCACCCGCACCAAAATAATAAATTAAACGAAGTGACTTCTAATTACCAGGCGTAACTTATGGAGGATTACATTCCCTAGTATTTTCAGCTTTGTTCAATTCACCCAATTAAGTAAAATGTACGAAAGTGTATTCATTTAAAACATTTCAAAATACTTGTATTAGTAGGATAATAATTATAAACACTGAGAATTTCGTAAAAAATATTAAAACCGGAATAATAGTTTAATAAAAATAATCATCAAAAGACATTTTGCGCACAAACAAAAGCGCACTTGGCGGGCGTAGACGACCTCCTAGGGTCATTGATTGATTGATTTTTTCATGTTTCCGGGCGCGTCAACTGCTCTGGTCATTAGTCCCGTGAGTGTAGTGCATTTTTTCTCGGGAGACGGCGGTAATCTTCCCCCCCTGGATGGCGACATCCGGCGCCGACCTACCGTCGGCTAGTGGGGTTCTCCGTGGTTTCTCCGGTCAACACCAGGCGAATGCCGGAGCAGTACCCTATCAAATGGGCCACGGACCGCGCGCCATTTTTCCTTCCTCTTCTTTGTCCTATCTTCTCTCCTTACAGACACACTTACACTAACATGCACTACACTACCACATATCCCGTAAGACCGGTCGGGAGCTTATAGCTTGTCCCGGCTGGGGCGGTGCCCCGCTGGTGGGAGAGTCCAGGTTAGAGGGAAACCCCACTAGCCGACGGTAGGTCGGCGCCGGATCTCGCCACCCAGCAGGGGAAGACCACCACCGTCTCCCGAGAAAAAACATGCACTAAACTAACGGGACTAATGACCAAAGCAGTTGACGCGCCCGGAAACAGGAAAAAAACAAACCAATCGAACGACTGCTACTCACTGCGTCTCCGCACGCGCGTAATCGTGGTAGGGGAGGTCGTCCCGTCTCCCCCCCCAGGGAGCCATCTGCACCCCCCTCCCACGCCCCCTCCACCTTCCCCGAAGTGAGCTCCGCTTACGCGCAGACCGGGTCAGCCACTTGCCTCTGCCCCAGCAGCTTCAACGACGCCCCATGAGTTTAATTACCCTGCGACTGAGAAGCAAGTGGATCTCTAGGAGTACAGTTTTCACCGAAGTAGTTAAAATTAACATAGCCATTTGATGTTGCGTTGGTCTTCAAATCTAAACTCCGAGGTAAATCGTTGGAAAATGGTTGAGATATGTAAATGCTTAGTCTAGATTTTACAATGTGTGAAAAGATAACACATTTAGATAATAATTTACATAAAAAAACGATACTATTTTTTTTGCATTTATGAGAAGATACTACATTGAATTGTCAAAAGAAAAACAAGGGACAATTTTCGTATACAAATACAAAACAATAATTCTTTCACGCAGCATATAAATTCACATAATCTCTGTACATTTTCGCACTATGTTAATGAATCGTTTTAACAAAAATATATGATTTCTATTTTGTCAGTTAGTATTGACGTTCATGGTTTAACCACCGCAATTACTAGCAGATCCCAAGAACTTTACTTCATTTTTCAAAAAATCTAATCTCTTCTCGTTTGATTATCAGTAAGGAATTGAAGAGATTATCTCGGGTGATGTATCTAAAATAAATGAAGTTTTTCAGGAAGTGAAAGAACTAAAATTTAGCCTTAAAATTCTAGAAAAAATCAACTGTTTACAAATATCGTTAAAATGTAAAGACACCATTTTTCAACATTATTTGGATGTCTGATGGATAAGCTTTTTAAAATATATATTTTGAAATGTAAAACTAGAAAACAAAGATACTGCGGTTTGTAAAAAGTCTCTTTTATTGAAAAGACATATGCCAAGTAAGTAAATTATACATTTTATTGTTCTATTTATATGAATATTACGAATGCAATTATATTACATCTTTAATGGTACATACGATTGTTGGCGTTGTAATGTATAAATTTATACAGTAAACATTTCCCGGTGTAAACCATTATTTAGTGTTTATGTACTTTTCCTGCAATATGAAAATATGTGTAGTGTACGCAGTGTTATCTCAGAATATGCCGAAAGTACGTGTACAAAATACATTTGCAAAACCTGCTTCGATGGTGTAAAGTTTATTAAAATATTAAGTTATGTATAGACCAGGGAGTATTTAAATTTTTATTTTCTACTGCACTTATATAAAACTTATTGTAAAGTTACGCTGGATCAGGGAGTTCACAACTCTTGTTCAATTTTCCACAGATGTTCTGTTACACCTGTTCATCATGGTTAGAATATTTTATTTGATCCAGTGCAGAGTTCGATTAATATATTTCAATTAGTGGTTGCAGAAAGTACCAAAGAATAATATAAGTCTCTAATACAAAATTTCAGAAATTCCGAAAATTTCCTGTTTAAAAAAATTCCAAGTTTGAATCGTGCACAGTCTATTTCGATTATATTACACCTCGTTTTCTCTCTTACTTTCCACTAACATGTTGTGCAATAATCAAGTTCGGCCAGCGGTGTTTTATTTGCTGGATACCGCACGACCAAATGTTTACATGAAGAGGACTCAACTATGTCGCAATGCATTCTAAACAGACTATGCATACTACAAATGCAGTTACGCAACGTCATGGATCTCCAGAGAGCACTAATATGGGAACTTACTGGAGTACCCAGCCAGACTCTAAATTATATTCAACACATTATTATGCTCGCCTCTGTGCTAGGTGTAGGGAAACTCCCCATGCAATGCCTCCTGGCAACTCCCGTTACACCGCCTCTAGTCACTCGTGATGCGTCCCCATGTTCCCTTATTCCAGATCTCGCTTTCTTTGTGACCACTCGTAAAATTCGTATGCTGGTAGAGGAGAGAGTTGTGAAAAAAAGTATGATGGAACTGGAAGCAAGTAAAGTTCAGAAAATTTGAACTTTTTATAAGCCCACAATACCGAAATATTTGGACATCACTATCAGAATATTGTATTCTCTTACGGGATAATTTTTAACATATGCTACACAACTAAGCATTACAGAGTACACAGTACACGTAGTTGCAACTCCAATAATTAAATAATTGCGTATGATCAATTCTTTTCTATTTTTCCGCTTTGCCTGGGCGGAGTTGGTACGTCCCCGCGGACTTGGGTACCTAGTCACTTGGTTGGTTTACCCAAGAGCTGTTGGTTTTTGTTTGAAATGAAGTTTGTATCGACTACTTCCAGTCAATCGTTCCGAGCATCATTGAAAAAAATACTCGTCATACTTATTCCATTACAGCTGTTTCTTATTTAAGGTTATAACTTCGGCTTCTTAATATTAGTTAAAAGCGTTGAAACTATGGAAAAACAGGCTATGCCTTCAAGGCTGGTAAACACAATTTACTTGAAAGATGAAGCGACATTGTCGAAAGGAGCAAAGAACATTTCCCGAGAGGGAAATATGATGTCTTTAATGAACGCGACAAGGGACGAAGTGCACCGGGAATTAAAGGCGACTGAACACTACTGAAAAGGAATTGTACATTGCAAAGAAAAAAGTACAAAAATGATAAGGTATAGCAATAGGAATAAGATCTTTTTGATAAAGAAATAGTATTGTATCTTATGATACTGATTGATTTTATGATTAAATGACAAAACCTGCTGGATCTTGGTATTTAAATGGTTAACTTTCAATTAAAAATATCAAAAAGTTTCGAGTATAGTTAGCCAATGGTACGGTCGGTCAGGCCTATATTACCGTACCCTTTATTGATTTTATGTTTTGTTTATACAAGCTTTAATTTATTATGGGAGTTACTTATTCATAATTTATATGCAGTTGAAAAAGGGGGTGGAAAACTTCCCCGAAATTTTGGGTTAATTTGTAACGAATTAAACGATAGAATTGTCAACAACTACCAATAAACAGTGGTAGTTGACCTCTCAAAACTTTAACATTAAAGAATATTTCTTCACTATAACTATACTTAGTGGATGTGGAGTCCATTATCATTGATAGAATTGTTAGTTATAGTCATACGTTGCGTCAATTGCTAACGAAACACATAGTTTATGTACTATGTTTCATCCAGTGATGCGTTTTTAGAAGATATTTTTGTGTAAGTAAACGATCTTCCAGTCGTCTTAAAAAAATAAGTTATCAACTATCCTCAGAAAAATTTGGCAACGTTTACACTTAAATTTGTTTACCTTGTAGTTAATTAAATAACATCAAGTCTTCAGAACTCTAGAGATGTATACAATATTAATTGCTTGTGTACACAAGACAAACATACAGAATGCAGAAAGTTTTCTGAGAGTTTATTAGCTAATCTTGAATATTACCCCACGAATGTCACAATATTCTTCAATTACAGAAAATCCATCGGCCCGATTACAAAAATTTGAAAGTAATTACATACACACTCTGTTTTGTTTATCTGACGCCATACTGGCAAGTGAGGATAGCGATTTGTTTTTACTTCTGATGATAGGTGACTTTAGATATTTCGAAGACTCGTTTCATTCAAAAACAAACTGCTAAATCTATATTACTTTATTATGGGAACTTATTATTTTATTAAATTTTGTACGCACTACAAAAGTTTCTTGATTGTTTTGCCCCTTAGGCGATTTCCAACCTGTCGGGCAAGAGGATCTCATCCTAAAGGCAGAAACGTCTACATAACGGTCTAAATATATCAATAATCTTTATCGCCCGAAGATTTGATTTAATTTATTTTCGCCAAAGAATAATAAAAACGACCGTGTGGCGTCAAGAGGAAAAAGACATTCTGCGCACGTGTTTTTGAGCCACAGAATTCCTTCCTCACTGTTTAACCACAAATAGTTGAATACTGAATAAACTTACCAAGAACCGAAGTTAGCAACATTTGGCAAGTAGATAATTTCTCTCCAAAGTTGTAAAAAACTTATTTTCCCAAGTAAACGAACTACAAATTTGATTGTTTAGTTGTACTAACAAAATAACAATATATGTCCCCGGCTATAATGGTATTGCAACAAGTAAAAAAGATTATAAAAGTATACTTTTATCATCTTTTTTACTTGTTACAATACCATCGTGAAGAAACACACAATTGGATATTAAAAAGGTCTTTAACATAAAAGATAAAAAATATAATTAGAATCTTTAAGTTCAGTTTATGTTTAGCTACTAAATTAAAAAAAAAGTTTCATTATAACTTCAGACACACGTAAAGATTTGTGGATACATATCAGTAAAATAATGCAGGGATAATAGACATTTTACTGGAAAATCCAGACAACTATCCCTCCACACAAAGAGCTGAGAAACTTAATTCTTTGAAAAAATCATCAGAGCGTATGTAAATTGCAAATGGGAAGAGAAAATCAAGAATTGATATTAATATATAAAGAATATAAAAATACAATACTAATATTCTGTATAATAAGAAATTTAATGAAATGTTAATATTCCATGTATATATTTTTGAATACTTGAGAATGAATATCAACCCTGTAATATTAAAAAGGATAGTTGAATAAGTATCTTATCCGTAAAGATTTGAATTTAAGTATTCCTTTTGTATTTTCGTAAAACTTTTCAAATTACGTATCATGCTATTTTTGTAATGAGATTAATCTTTAAGTAGTAACATTCAGTTTTAATTAAATAATACTTGTAGAGATGGTGATTCGTCTGCAAAAATGTGTTTAAAAATAAGAAAATATTAAGACAGAATCTCTTGATTTCTCTTACAGATGTTAAAAGGCGAATATGTTTTAAAAGGAGAGTTTGAACGCGTTTAAATAAACACTGAAATTTTAAAGAAATCTCTGCTTATTTGAACGTTTTGTGATGTCCTCATGCACGTTATAGCAAACCATTAATATAAATATGAATAATGTTCATTTCATCTAGGGGTAACGAGTAAACAGTAATGTTGACAGCTCGAATCTGAGATGATATTTCATAATTATTTAAAATTCCAAAAGAAACTCATTTTTAAAGTGACTCTCAGGAGTTGTTAGAAACGAAGGTTACTTATAGACACCTGAGATAGGCCCAAAATGAGTTGTACTATCATACGTTTTGACATAAACAGGTAATTCAAGACACTACAATATGTTTACTTCTCTGGGAGTAATGTTCAATTACTTGAAAAATTTACTAAACTAATTTAATACATTGTTCTAAACTAGTTTAACTGTCTTATTCGGTCGCAACTGCTTAAGGCATTTCTCCCGAAAATGTAGTGCATGTTTTACTGCGGAATGTGACAATGATCGGCTCCCGCTGGATGGTGATCTACCCGTCGGCTTGCGGCGATTTCTCCATCCAGAATCTCACACCAGCTTACGCCCAAAGTTAAACGGAGAAACCTCGAAAACCTACCGATGCTGACCACTAGAATTCTCGATTCAGAAGCTGAAATCCTACGCAGTGTCGAAAATCTTACCACCATAGTTCGACCTCTAATTCTCGAACCCTCGTTACTCCCGGTTAGAAGCACAGCTGTGACATCCTTTGATCCCCTGAGCAACCTTAGCCCGTTTGTATTAATGATATATGTGTATCAGTCGTATCAAGGCCCAGCTATCCCCACTACTGACGTTCTACAAGTATTGAGACAAGATGGAGCACCGGGAGCGGTAGCTGAGTGAATCAACTGACGTCAGAGCCGCCGGCCGCCAGAATTCTCCTCCAGACAGCAACTGAAACATGCGACCTAGCTGAAAAGCTAGCGTCAAAAATCCTGCCACCTTAGGATTGGAACCTAGAACATCCCAGATTTGAGTCTAGACAGTGGCAGGATTTTCGACACTAGCTTTTTAGCTAGGTCGAATGTTTGAGTCGCTGTCTGGAGGAGAATTCTAGCGGCCGGCTGCTCTGATCGGTAGTTTTCCGTGGTTTCTCCGATCAACACCAGGCGAATTCCGGAGTAGCACCCTACCAAACGGGCCATGGACCGCGCGCGATCTTTTCTTCCTCTTCCTTGTCCTAACCTCATCCCTTACACATACACTTACACTAACATGCACTACACTACCACATATTACGGTCGAAAGCTTAGAGCTTGCCCCGGCTGGGGCGGTGCCCCGCTGGTGGGAGAGTCCTGGTTAGGGGGAAACCCCACTAGCCAACAGTGGGTCAGCGTCCGATCTCGCCATCCAGCGGGAAGACGACCGCTATCTCCCGACAAAAACACGCACTACATTTACGGGACCAATAACCAAAGCAGTTAACGCGCCTGGAAACACAAAAAATCAATCAATCTGCAAAAGGGAGTGACGGTGTGTTGCATCGTGTGCAGGGCACGCCACGTGGTGAAGAAGCCGTGGGCGGCCGAGAAGCGCCGTCTGCGGGAAGGAGGCGCGACTGAGGAACAGCAACGGGGTGGAAGAGGGGGGCGAGGTGGGGCGTGGCGGGGCGTGGTAGGGCGGGGCGAGGCGGGGCGTGGCGGGGCGGGCGGGCGTGGCGGGGCGTGGTGGAGCGTGGCGTGGCGTGGCGTGGCGAGGTGTGGCGGGGCGTAGTGGGGCGTGGCGGGGCGTGACAGGGCGTGGCGGGGCGTGGCGGAGCGTGGCGGGGCGTGGCGGGGCGGGGCGTGGCGTGGCGGGGCCGGGCGGGGCGTCGCGGGGCGGGGCGGGGCGTCGCGGGGCGAGGCGAAGCGTGGCGGGGCGGAGCGGGGCGGGGCGGGGCGGGGCGGGGTGGGGTGAGGTAGAGCGAGGTGGAGAGTGGAGGGGAGTGGCAGACGAGATCGCGGCAGCGCCCGGGGGCGGAAGGGGGAAGGCGGGTTGGAGGGAGGAGTGGGTTCGGGATGTTGAAAGGAGAAGAGGGGAAGGAAAGTGTGAGTAGAGAGGTGTTGGAAGATGTGTGGCAGTGCGACCTGGGGAGAGAAAAGATGAGCTGCCGAGAGGAAGGGATGTTGATGCAGGAGAAAGAAGAAAGAAGTGATGCAAGGAGGGAAGGAACGAATGCGAGTTAAACGGAGGAAGGGAGAAAGACGCTGGTGATGGCCATGGGAAAAAAGAACGTCGGATCGTGAGACTGGGATATGATTTGCTATTCATGCCAACGAGAATGATGGCTCCATAGAACTGAGGGGATCAGGGGTGTCAAAAGTCAGAACAAGAGAGCGAAACAGATTGAGTTGCCGCAAATACAGACTGGGTAAGAGGAATTGAAAGTATTCAAAAATTGATTGAGTCCAAAAGTTGCAGAGTACAACAATTTGAAGGAAAACACTTTGGATATAAAGAGGAATAATACCCAAAGAAGCACGGAAGCAGATGAGCGGTTGTTTGTGATAACGTAGCAAGTGAAATACGAAAGCAATAACAATGAGAGGGAGAAATAACATTGGAGTGAGTGAAACGGGTCAACTGATGAGTCAAGGCTAGTGTCCTTAGCAACGAGACGCTTTTGGCTGAAAAACAATTAGCACGCTTTGAGAGTTGGAGTAGACTTGATCGAAACTCTTCGCATATTCCTGAGAATTGGATTGGATGTATCATGTTACCGGTCCAATCAGCAATAGAATGTGTCACAAGGGACTTATCAACTGATACTGGTCTATATTTTTTCTTATCACTTCTGTAGATAGATTTTTAATTTTTTCTCTGCGCTGTGAAAAAATTAGCTGCCGTAACGGTCTAACGTTACTGATAAAACACGGTTCCAAAATTTTCATGGTGCAAATCATCATTCGCGCAGTGTTTGTGCAGCCCTTGTGCATCCCCAGAAATATCTGCTGATTGAATAAACGGCCTTCCGGAAACTAGCTCCACTTCAGAGCAGTGAAGCACTAGGCTAATGACATTGCTCACCCTCTTGACAAGCCCTTAATTCCGCGCAGCACAGTGTGTATCCTTCTGACCACTAGTTCTTCAACATTAAGAACCAGAAATCTCATGTGATGTCCAACTGTATCCGCGGCCTTTCATGCTTAGTTAACATTGTTTACCAAACTTCGATTATTGTTGACACATCACACAATGCGTGATGGTTGAAATAAATGTGTAGACCAGTAGAGTAGACATTTAGTTATTTTACTCGTTAATGTAGAATTCTTTTATTTTTAAACTTTTTATATTCTGGTGTAGTCCTGATGCTAGAATTACATTATAAAACAGACCTCATTAAATATCATTCAATAGAAAAGACAATCAGGCCTGATGTAGACCACCACATCACGAAAAGTCTTGATATATAAATTTTAAGAGCAGGAGTCTAAACAAACATTACTTCTCAAGAGTGATTGAAGGGGTTTGTGAACTGGACATACATTGGTAACATTCATAGGATTGAGATGTCATACTAGTTAAACGAGAAAAGTCCATGTTGCGGTGAATTAGGCTCCAGAGGTGCAGGGAGAAGAAAAGGGTAAAGAGTATCGAAGCTGAGCTGTTGAAAGTGATAGAGGATCAAGTAGAAAAAGAAATACAAAATCGAGACGGAAAAAGAAGAGATAAGCGCAGTGAGATGTTCACGAACGGAGTGCAGGCTGGGTAGGCGACCGCGAAGAGCAAGTACGAGAGATTGCCCGAAAGAAGATGCAATAAGTAACATAGCAACGGAATGTTAGAGAGAGGTGTGTGACGGTAGCGATAGCATTGGACGGCATAAAGACTAGCGGCTTCGTCCGCCGGTTCAACCCCTATCAAAGGCGTGATTTTTTAAGAACTAAATGGTCGGTTGTATGTCATACTTAGGCTACTTAGGAGAAGTAAACGGTCAGCCTGTGTAGCAGGATTGAGGGCGCAACACAGTCACTGACTCATGAAGAAGTCCGACGGGACCATTGAAATTTCCCGCCAGGTGGCTATAGAGTTCCTGCGATACTCACGTCGTTAATGGCAAGGATGTTCAGTGAGGAGGTTGCTCCGAGCCTCCCGGGGCTTAGTCCAGGTGTTGGTTTAGTGGTGAGTTGTAGTTGACATTTACATAATTGAAATGATTGAAGGCGTTGTCATTGTCAACAATACTATTTACTTCAATAATACCAGCTTTCGATGGTTTAGCCATCATCATCAGTTTTCTGTTGTCTGGAAGTCGTTTTCGTGACTGCAGAAAACTGATGATGATGGCTATGCCATCAAAAGCTGCTATTATTGAAATAAATAGTATTGTTGACAATAACAAGGCCTTCAATCATTTCAATTAGTTCAGGTGGGTACCAGTTGGGTAAGCCCGGTCCTCATAGAAATTGAGCAGGGATTTCCCCGGCATGTTGTGAGTAGCGTTTAATTAGACTCCATCCTAGCATGGTGGCTCTACCGAGCATTTAGTGAGCATGGTGGCTCTAACGAGGTTTAAATAGTGTGGCACCCCGGTGGTGTGATGCGTTCCGGCGTATCCAAATGCGAGTGGTGGAACATGCATTACGAAATATCACGAGAGCTAGAGCTTAGCAACGACCGTGAATAAACAATGTAGTTTTTGTTTTTTCTAAATGCATTAAGAGATGGCTTGGTGCCGAAAGTAGAAAATTTGGGATTGGGCGAAGAAGTTTAGACGATCAAAGTGTCAGCTACACCAAAATATAACGAACGTATGGATTGGCTGGGTGAGAGAAGGACGGTCAAATGTTATGAAAAAAATGAAGGTAGTTTAATACGAAGTCTTCGAGGGATGAATCATGCAGGAAGATTTCATTCTGCTCGGCATCGCGCTTCTGAACTGATCGTAGGTTCGTGAGAGGGAACGAGTACAATCTAGATAGAATTGGGTTATCAGTGAAATTTTAAGGGCAGTGAATATTGCAGATATTTTCATGTGGAAGCAATATTGATGTATAAATTGGAACCTTGTCGGGAGTGGTAATCGAGTTCGGGACTATGTCATAGAACGTAATCGGGACTGATAATTTTGATAGTTTGAGACCAGCTTGGATAGGGGCAGAAGAGGATTTCGTGGAACTTTGGACTACGGCAAGCTCGCAAGATATTTCGACTGAGAAGTCTACGAGGGACATCAACGAAGAAAAGATAAGTTAACCGCGGTATAAATTGTAAATTGAAAGATATCTTGATCAAAGACCTAAAAATTGTAAATTCACTAAATTGTTTGCTAAAAGCGTAAAAATAAACTTTGTTGAATTTTGTTCTTTAGAAAAGAAAGCGATCTTTCATTAAGTCAATCCAAACAGAAATGAACTAGGAATAGAAGCATTCTATTTCAGATTCCCAGCTGCGCTGTATAGTCGGCGGATCCTATAATCCATTATAGAGGTAATAAGTATTATAATATATCGTGACCCATTGACCCAGCAAGCCGGACGCTAAGATCTTTAGCAGATATAAATGTAGAGAGAGGAAAATTTTTGTGTATCTCAATATATATATATATATATATATATATATATATATATATATTGCAAGGTTTAATAATAATGTACATATTAACAAACGGAGTAGTCAAAGGTAAGGGGGTAGTGTGGCAGACATATCCTCTTAACCCTCACTTTTGCATGAAAATTTACTTCATTATCAGTATGGATGATTATAAAATGTTTTAAACTTCCATATGAAAATTAAATACGAATTTGAATGAGATCATCCTGAGATATTTCGGTAATTGTGACTTGTAATATCTAGATAGTAATGAGAATTAATAAATTGACTGTTTTGGCTTCTTCAACGTCACAATTGTCTTCTTTTTCTAAAAGCCGAAAGCTCTGAATTTAAAAAAACTAATAACGACAAACATAGTTTTAAAAATGGCAATTTTGAAGGTTGTTATCTACGAATTTTCAACTTTTTTTAAAATTTAATTTATTTTAAGTCGCATCAACGGCTAGGTCATTAGCGACTAAATGAATACATTATATTTTACATTGTCAATTTTTAGTTTTTGCAATATTGAGGTTACAATTGAGGTTACAGTACAGAGATGATATGGATATAAAATCATAAAACTTAAACGTGAAAATTACATAACTGTTAATTACTACAAAAAGGAATGGAAAATTACGTTATTCTAATACAGTTAAATATTTACTGAAATACCTATTTCATTACAAAATTTTAAAACAAAAATTACTTGGGTAAGAATTATTCCTTAAAATGGTACTAAATCTTTTCTTATCAAAGAATTAAGGTCTCAACCAACATAATTAAAATTGCCAAAGCTTTTAAAAATATGGCTACTCCACCAGAAGGATGATCACTGGTTCTATTTTTCAAGAAACATTGATAATTTTTAATATTAGCTGAGTGATTAGCCTTGGAATTGGATTCTTGCAAACAAATGATATCTGGGTAATAGTTGCAGATACTCAAGATGACAATAGTATCCATTAATATTCCATTGGAGTATCTTCATTTGTTTGCTTGAAATTTATTTAGCAAGGGGGCAAGGTGTTTCTTTAAGAGACCTGAATTAAAAGATGTAGTGTCAGATAGTTTCCATACTGGATTCAGAGTCAGTTGTGTATGATTCCAGTAGGTGATTCTGCAGTTTGTTTCTTATTCTGGTAACTCTGCTTTTGATAATTCTATCCTTTAATACAGGGTAAATGTCACTGAGCATTTTTATGACAGCTGGAATATCATTGGAATAGTCCTTTACTATGGTTAGAGGATCAGCAGACCCAGAGTATTTTCTAGTAGTAAGTGTAATTGATTCACTGACAGAGGGAAGGAGTTTTGGTTCCTTTCAATCAGATCTTTAGTTGGGCTAAGCATGTCTTCAAGTGTTTTATTAGGATTGCTATCTTGGTCCAGTTCTTCATGTTTTGAAGAATTCTTTTTCTGTTTCTTTTTTTTAGTTTTTTTAACATTATTATCTTGATTATTATCTTTAACATTATTTGTTGCTTCAGATAGGGAAGAGGGTTCATTGGGGAGGCTTCTTTTAAGAAGGGGAGGAAAGTTCATAGGGTCACTGGTGGAGGGGGCAGTGGGAGTTTCAGTTATGGTAGGCTGTACTTCCATATTATTAGAAGGTATAGTTGGTATATTTGTACTGGGAGTGTCCAGAAGGCAATTCTCTTTGGGGATATTTTGTGGGCAGTTACTAGCAGTATGGCCTTCCATTTTGCAATTGAAACAAGTAATGTTTTCAGCAGAGAAAAATATTCTATATGGTGTACCTTCATGTACAATCACTGATGACTGAGGGAGTTTGTGAAGTTCCTCAGGTTGGATAAATGTTTGCCTTCTGAAGCTCATAATGTGACTGAAGTTAGGGTCAGACAGACCAGCTCTGATGAAAGATATACTGGAGGTAGTTTTGATGTCATGATTCTTGAAAATATTTGTGATTTCGTTTGGAATAAAAGGGTATACATTTGATATTATGATTCTCTTGAGTTTGTTAATTAGGGTCTCACATTAACAATAGTATTTTTAATGATTAGAGTAGGGTATTTGTTAGTTATAAGATCAGCATTGACTTTCGAGTTCAGAAACACACATATTCTGTTATTGGATATTCTTGATATGAAAGTAATGGCACTGGGGGGAACAATTTCAGTTAGTTTACTTATATAGTCTTTGACAGTTAGATTTTCGCATGCGTCCAGTAGTATAGATTGTTCTTTTGATGGAAAACTCACAGTATTTGCAGCTCCTGCGTACGACTTAGTGGGTTGCTCTTGGAGGTTAAGTGACGGATTCATCTTGAGTTTGGCTGGTACTGCTTTATTCATGTGGATACGTTGAGCCAGCCGGCAGGCCGGCCAGAGAGACGCTGTACACTGCTTGGAACACTGATAGCACTTTAAATAACACTGTTAGGTAATATTAATACTAAAGTGTTTTGGTTCGGAGATACAGTGTATCGGTAAGCTGATAGAGCGCAGCAGTAGTTGTTGCCTCTACCGCTGTCGAACTACGACTCGAATTTTCAACTTTTGTTACCAACATTTTTTTAAAGTTAATGGTAGAAGAAAGACGTATAATTAATCGTCTTTATAAATCTAGGTAAATGAGTAATTCGAAATGTGTATTCTGAGTATTTAAGATTAAAGAACTATTAGAAAAGTATTTTCTTGGCATTCGGCAGCGAACAAGTACGGGTGCATTCCAACGCGTTTGTTGCTTCTAACTCTCCATGATGATATCCGTTTATATTTGAAGAAAAATAACCTAATGTCACAGAGATTGAACTTATGGAAGTGAATAAAGATAAACAGACCAAGTTGATAAATAGGGGCATTTCAAAAGATTAATTTCATACAATTTCATCTAAAGACTCAAACAAGATATTTATTGTCAACTGAAAATCGTCTTAAAGACTTAAAAATATACAAGGAAATTTATTTTTTATTGGAATGTCTATCTTGCAAATGTAATTAAATCGAAAAAAATCTGAAGAACAGAAACTCACTCTCGTGTATATCAAATAAGTAAATCTTTAAATTGTATGTAACTAAATATATTACATTAACACTAAACCTGCAAACCCTACGATTTTTCTCACAATAATCGAAATCAAAGTATTATTTCAACAGTCTTTGAGCACTATTTTGTGATTATAATTTTTATAAAACATCATTATTATCTAAAATCATATTTAATTAATTGACAAATATAGAAACAAGAAGCATAAAAATTCATTTAATTATTCTGTATATTAACTGGCATTTTGTTTGTATCTACGCTATTCTCTCTTGTCGCAATTGCAATAAACGAGTTCCTTTAACTTTAACATGACTCCAACTCACAACACAAATTCGACTTTTACCGCATGTACTAGGGAAGAAACATTCCGCTTAAGTGGTATGATATCTCACCCTTTAAAGAACGAAGCACATGCTGCCTTCGCATAAACTAACTCTCTTCTTAAGTTTCAGACTCGACTCTCGGAAAGTCTGACCTTCAAGCGGAAAAAAAATCCGAAGAAGAGTCGGTAACCCTTCCGCTCACAGGGCACTCGGCCAAGAAACTTCACTGCGATCTCCTAGACATCTCACTCCCTTCCTTCTTCTCTGCCTCCCTTCCTTTCACTCTTTTCCCTTCTCGAAAAAATCTCTTTTTACCATCTCTTCCCTTCCTCATTTTCTCGGTTTCTTTCTCGCACCTTTCTCTCATCCGCGCATTTTTCTTCCCTTTTCTTCCTTTTTCTCTTCTCTCCTTCTTCTTTTTTATCTTTTCCTTTTTACTTCTTCCTCTTCTTTCGATTCACTTTTCTCTCTCCTCCCCTCTCTCTCCCATTTTTCCTTTCTCTTTCCACGCATTTTTCTTCCCTATTCTTCCTTTTTCTCCCTTCTCTCCACTTCCTTCTTCTTCCTCTTATCTTTTCCCCTTTTATACCTTGCTCTTCCTTCTGTCTTGTCGATTCTCACTTTGTCTCTCTCCTCCTCTCTCTCCTTCATTATTCCCATCTTTTTTCCTTCCCCACTCACTTATTTCTCCCCCTTTTCCATTCTCTTCCCACTACTTTCCAGTTCATCAGGTTTATATCTCTTTCTCCTTTTCTGTCTCATTTCCTTATCGTTTTTCCCCCGCTCCCTTCCTCCGCCCCCCCTCAACGACTCCCAGCGCTCATCATCCACGTACAGCCTGCAGCGTCTTCCGGCCTATTTAGTAGAAGTCTTCCACTCGGCTGCTCCGCCGATCCCTGTGTCTCGTCTCGCCTAAATGAAAATTTAACGCCGCTCGTTTCTTCCTCTTTTTCCCCCTCGGCAAGTAGGAAGCAACGAAGGTCGCGGGGCGTGCAAGCCGCGGGTTCCGCGCGCAGCCGCGTGCCGCGCCACCGTCGTGCGCCAAGTAGCCACTGCTGCGTAACTTCTTGTTATTGCGCCATCTGCTGCAGCGCGGGGCGCCGCCATTTTAATATGCGTGTTAAAACAGTTGCCGCTTACGGGCCTTATTTCGTAGGCGGAGTCTGCTCACTTCAGCGAGAGTTTTTGTTTTCGGAGACTGCCGTGCTCCGCGCGTCGGTCGCTTTCGCGTTGCGCCGTTAGTGAGGCGCGGGAATTAATTGGCTTAATTAAACAGCGGGATTCTTCTCGCTTGTGTGCTAACACTTGCGAAGTAGGAAATAGTCCGACGACGTACAGTTAGACAAAAACCTTTTCTTAAAAAGATCACGAAACCTATAACTAAAACGTAAAACTAAAACCTATAACTAAAATCTATAACTAAAACCTAAAACACACTAAAACTATTATATAACGTTGCAATTAGTTTTTTAAAGTTTTTTTATCCGGGGCAAGAATATCAAGGGAAAAATTCTTATACCAACAAATGTACAAAAAACTGTAGTCTGTAAACTGTCTGATGAACTGTAACGAATCAAGAGAAATAAAGTCATAACATTTTGAAACAAGGATGATTTGCCTGATAATAATTCGTGAATTAAATAAGCATGTCGTTCCGCATTATGGATGTTATTTATGAAATGAGTCACAATTACGTCGTATGTATTGTCGTGCTGTCAGAGA
This sequence comes from Teleogryllus oceanicus, assembly GCA_964035755.1. Taxonomy (NCBI): domain Eukaryota; kingdom Metazoa; phylum Arthropoda; class Insecta; order Orthoptera; family Gryllidae; genus Teleogryllus; species Teleogryllus oceanicus. Next base: position 184,762,336 of record CAXIVR010000003.1, read on the forward strand.
GTTGAATTGCAACAAAGAGCACGATTATGACTCAAAGTTTTGGGACACGAAAATCCAAACCGTCATATATCGTCATGGCATGGACAAGGGCCCTTGAAAATCACCTTTATTGGAAAGACATGCGTCTAAATGTATTTGCCTGGTGCTGCTCACTAGGAATTGAGACCGTATTAGTTCAGCGACCATCCCGAACGTAAAACAGTCCCTCCGCGATTGGTATCCCTCGGACGAGTGACACGTGTCGGCAAAAGATTTTACTAATGCCGAGGACGGGTTTGCAAAATAAATCAAGAAAATAAACTCACCTTTCAAAACTAATGTCTTCTATCGTCGGTCCCTGAACCTACATTTGAGCACTCTCCGCTATACACTTTTTTCCAATTTTAGTCTCTTTAGATTTTATTTCTAGATTGTTTATGTGCTTTCTGAATATTAAATTGTTTTCTATACTTTTAATCAATCTATCTATATTTTCGAAAATTGCCATCAGACAAATGATTGCCACAAGATAAATACTTGCCTCAAGATAAATATTTGCCAAACAACAAATAAATTATATAACAAATACATGTTCATACACCTCCAAGAACATATGGTCGCTGCAAGTTTTAGTCTACATTTTTCCCCATTCCAATCTTTTGTTTTTAAAATAATCTGATATCTCCGCCTTTGTACAAACTAATTTTCGGTATAATTACGGGGAAGATATTCTTGAAAAATGCTGTCCGAATCTGTAGAAAATTGCCTATAAAGAATGAATGGACCACCCTTATCGTTTATTCTTAGTGCAAGGTTAAAGGAGAATCAACGGGTGGAAGTAGAAGGGGAGATGTTGAGACTAATGGTCAGCATAGAACAGCACTTTTAGGGCTCTACTTTTGATCCTCTTAAATCATTATAAGAGATTATCGTTGGAAAAACTGCTCTTGCACAAAGACCTTGGTTGACCTATTCCTTTTTAGAGGAATTCACAGCCTATTTAAACACTCTCTTAAGCAGAAGAATCACCAGCTACACGATTATCGTTCGGTGTAGAAAGAAAAAAGCTTCCATAAAAGACCTTTATCTCCGAAGGGGGCGATTTGATTAGGGAACTGACGTCGATTCGTGTCCTTACAGAACATGAGCTTTAATGTTTTTATGCTTTTTCGCAGAAGAGATGGGCAGTTTCAACAGCGTCGCTTCGATCTTAACTAAAAATTTTGAAGACAAGGATAGTGACGATGGTTTTGATGACACCCCTTTCCTTCCCCGAGTGGTCACGCACAAAGGTGGCTTGCCATTGCTTTTCTTTAGGTTGTGGGTGGTCGGGATGATTATGAGAGGTGAATATTGAATGATAAGAGTCAAGACTCTGGGATTATATGTGATGTTACGAAAAGTCATTTACACTTCAATCATTTGGTGTCGCACGCGGTTCGGAACCTACAGTTTCGGTTCCACGTTCTAGTGCTGTGCCCCAAGCCTCTGACGTATGGATTTTAATGATGAGTTCAGTATATTACAATTACATACTTCTTCAGTATCCACAGTATTTATTATTAAATATTTTATTCTATACCCTAAACTCAGCATACCTGTAATAAATCGTTTTATTGTAGCTAATTTTGTCGATTAGTTGGAAAGTTTTAATGGAGTAAAAAAATTTGCAGTAAAAATCATTCTGTGGAAAAACAGATCAGCGGAAACTTCATTTCTTGCTATTATGGTAAAAATCATAAAGCTCTGGAAAAGTTTCGTCTGTATATGCGTTTTCGTACATTTTGTCCAAATAGTGACATTGGTGTAACTATTCTCTAAAGAATTTTATAAATACATTATAAATATACTAGAATTAACGAGAACTAATTTAAGTGAATCGGTCATTTAAAAATGATATTAATCATGTAAAGTAAGTTTTGAATACGGAAATAAACTACTTTTCATAGAAAATAGTTACGTTGGCACTTCACAATTTTTACAAGATCATGAAAAAAATACAGAGTAGAACTATATTATCGTAATTCATGACCTCTTATAAAAATGTTTAAAATACAGGACTCATATTAAGAACCCGATAATGACAACTTAATTTCCCTAAAAATATGTTATTTTATTCTTTCTCACATTTGAAAGATAGAATTTTACATTTTTAAATACATTTATTGTATCACTTAGCAATAAAATAATATTTAAAAGTTTGACTCACGAATTATGAATACGTGTTTGCAGTTTAGCAATAAAATAGAACAAACAACTTTCATATACAGAAACAATAAAATACAAAACATACTAAACATCGTTATGAAAGTAAATTTATATTTAGAACCACTTCAAGACTTTTATTCTACTGTTGTTAATTTGCTGCATTGACATGTGGTGATGTATTAAAGGACTTTCCTAAAATTCTGCATCTCTTTGTCACGACTAGGCAGTATATAATTATAAAATTTCTTTGTACTTTAACGTAATGTTGGTATTATGTTAGATATTTTAAGAGAATAAATGTAATATTTGTGTAGTCCATCAACAAGAATTTATGATGCTTCTACAACTTCAGTAATAATGACAGTAAGTAACATACAGAAAAATATAAAGCTGAATGTTACATTCTAATGCTTCCTTATTCCTTTTCCTTGAGATGCAACGAATTGCACGTTCTTAAATATATTAAGGTCACCGATGATTAAAATATGGTATCTCATCATAATACGTTTCTGTTGCAATGCATTCATTCATTTTGTTAAATATTGCCATGTGCTCTGTGTACTGAGCACGGTCCATATATTTTGTCAAATTGCCAAAATAGTCGTTCAGCTTGTCCAAATTTCCTGTCGTAGAGACGGTGCGAGTGCATTTGTTGAAGGAAGTAGTGAACCTTATTATTGATCCTCTTTGTGCCTGCTAATATAGCCGAAAATAATGTTGCACGCCAATGTATGATAAATGAAAACATAACAATCGCGTTTTAAGTAATGCTAGGCCTGTACTAATGTGTTTTGAAAAGATATTACAATATATATTTTCTTCAAAATATACTCAAAATACTGCAACTTAGATTTTACCGGGAAATGAATGGTTTAACCCTTGAACTTCATGTGTCATAAACAACTCATTTTTTAATTGTGAACTCACGTGGTGTTACAAATTAACTGTTTATATTTTCCACACAATTCTTCATCGCCTTTGATATGTATTACTTCGGCATCTATAGAGCGTGAAGAATTATTACACAAATTCATAATCTTTATATTCGAATAAGATTTACAAATATCAGTTCACATTAAAGTAATATCTTAATGTGATGTTTTTGTAAAACTGCTCTCGCAGACCTCTAGCATTAATGCAGAAAATACTTATTACGAATATACTAATTACCGGAGGTGAAACCTAAAAATTAACTGAGAAACATACATTTTTTTCATGTAATAACCTCAACATAAATTTACTCTTTCTTACTCGCTCTTCAATTTATAACAGCTAAATTAATGGAGGTAATATATTACATTTTAGAACTATATTTTCTGTGACAAATGAGTCCAATTCCCAACAAAGTTTCTCTCGGAAGATCTCAAAAGAAAGAAAATCTTCCGAGGCACAAGATGTCCTGCTTCCTATTCACGAGAACACCTCCGTGTTGCGGGAGTATTAATTTAATCGGCGCAGCCCATCCTGGGAGCTGCGCCTCGGTGAATCATCGTATATATCTTGTTAATTTTCTTTTCGAAGATTGACTTTTAATAAGATCTTTAGATATACAGTTCCAAATTAATTTCCTCAAGATCTAAGCGACCGCCGCCCCTCGGCGCCCAAGTTTTGCAAATAGCCTTGTTAGTCCCACCCGCCGCCGCTAGAGGCGCCGCCATCGGCCGAGATGCGTCATTTCCGCGCGGGGGGCGCGGGGGAGGGGGGGGGGGGGGCGGTGGCGGTGGCGGTGGCGGTGGCGGTGGCGGTGGCGGTGACGGTGGTGTTGCCAAAGATGATGCCGTGGGGGTTAAAGAAGGGTGGTGGCATGGAGGTCCCTGGAACGGCGGCGAACGTAATGGAGGCAGAAGGATTGATTGATTGTTAGTCATTCAGCGCCCGTCAACTGCTCAGGTCATATATCCCGTAAGAGTAGTGCATGATTTTCCTCTGGGGATAGCGGTGATCTTCCCTGACTGAATGGCGAGACCTGGTGCCGACCTACCGTCGGACCGGGAGCTGTAGCTCAGTGCATCAACTGATGTCACTGCCGCGCCTCTGACCGGGAGGTCCTAGGTTCGAGTCCTCACGGTGGCAGGATTTTCGACATTCGATACCAGCTTTTCAGCTATGTCGAATTCAGTCGATGTCTGGAGGAGAATTCTAGCTTCCGGCTGCTTTGATCGGTAGTTTTCCGTAGTTTCTCCGATTAACACCAGGCGAATGCTGGAGCAGTACCCTAGCAAACGTGCAAAGGACCGCGCGCAATCTGTCCTTCCTCTTCCTGTTCCTATCCTCTCCCCTTACACACACAGTTACACTAACATGCATTACACTACCACATATTCCGGGAGACCGATCGGGAGCTTAGAGCTTGTCCCGGCTGGGGCGGTACCCCGCTGGTGGGAGAGTCCTGGTTAGGGGCAAACCTCACTAGCCGACGGTAGGTCGGCGCCGGATCTCGGCATCAGCGAGTGAAGATCACCGCCGAGAAAAACATGCACTCCACTAGCGGTACTAATGACCAAAGCAGTTGACGCGCCCGGAAACACGAAAAAATCAATCAATCAATCACCTACCGTCGGCTAACGCGGTTTTTCTCAACCAGGAATCTCCCACCAGCCCTAGCTGGGAGCAGCTCCCGACCGGTCTCCCGGAAAATGTGGTAGTATAGTGCATGTAAATCGATGTAAGTAAGGGGAGTGAATACGAGAAGGAAGAGGAAGGAAAGATCGCGCGAGGTCCGTGACCGGTACGGCTCTGGCATTTCCCTGGTGTTGATTGGAAAAACTGATCAGAGCAACCGGTTGCTAGCATTCTCCTCGAGACAGTGAGAGAATTCAACCTAGCTGACAATTTCAAAACCATTTCGTGTCGAAAATCCTACCACCACGGGGACTCAAAAGTGCGAACACTCAACATCAGTTGATGCCTTGAACCATTTCTCCCCGTATGGATGTAGAAAAAAGTTGTATTAAGTTGGGCGGAGGTGGGGGAACGTTATGAAAACGTGCACGAAGTTGAGGGGATGGGAACAAGGGAGAGCTGCTGTCACGAAGATGATGGACGTAACAGAAGAGTAATGGACGCGGCAAACGGCAGTGAAGATGTAGTGAATGTGTAGTATCATCAACAGTGGCAGCGGGGAAGGGTGACGACAGTGACAGCAGTAGCTGCATCGTCTGTGGTGACAGTGGAGATGGCGAAGACGGTGGAGGCAGCACAGGTGGCATGGCCATATGGGATTGCGAGGGCACGCGGGGGGAAGTTTTGAGGGTAACGGTGAAACGGAAAGTAAGGTTGGCGAGTGCCGAGCTGCCGGTGGGGTGGTGCGGGTTTGTTATTGGGTGCTGCAAAAGCAGCAGGGGAGATGGAGGCGTGGGGCGATGAGAACTGCTGAGGCGGCGAGGGTGATGCAAATAACGTCAGGAGCGGGGGGGCGGGGGGTTTGGTATGAACATGCAGTTGGGGAAGGGGTTGAAGGGAGGGGAACGGGGGGAGACGCTGCATCTCTGCGAAGATCTCGCCTTGGGCCGAACTTTGCTGCGGCGCGAAGTCGCATGAGTCAGGTGGTGTTTCCGCAACTGTGGTCGCCTTCCTTCGCTAAGAGTTGGGGCAACGGCCAGCGAATACTGAGATCCATCGACCGCAGAGAATGTTACGACTTTCAAAACCTCCTATCTGTGTAGACGTTTTGACATTCAATCATCCTAAATAGTACACGAAATCTTGCAATCTTCGAACAAAATAAGTATCCTTCAGTTAATATTAAATATTATAGTAAATTTTACTAAGCAAGTTCTTTCCCAAAATGGAAGATTTTTTCTCATTGTGGAATTTAAATCTGACAACATGCAATTTGTAGACTTATTATTCTTGAAACATTATAGCAGGTAACGAATTCTTAGTTTCTTGGTTAGATTAATTAAATATTACTTATTTGGTATATTTCTCTATAGTTTTATATATATTTACCTAACACGAGTGCTATTGAGTAAAAATCATTTCAAGAGAAAGGATACGGAATACGTATGAATGAATTAGACAAGGTAGTGTGTTCCTGTTGTACAATTATTTTCTATTCCGCTCAAGTTAAAAGCGATATTCTATTGGAATGTTCCGGATTACTTCTATCAAATCCTGTAACCCATTTTGAAGAACACATTACATGCGCCTGAGCTATCTCTTGCACTTCCCTTTTCAGATTCGCCTCGGAAATCTTTGCCCTTTTCGACGGCTTTAACCTCCGGCTCCCCAGCCGCCATCGCCGCCACCACATTCGCCATCGCCGCTACCTTCACCGTCCAAACCGTTGCCTAGTCCCGTCATCACCTCTTGCTCCGCTTTCTTCTTCTCTGCCGCCTTCGCCTCCCTTCTCTTCCACTTCAGCCGTTTGGCCAACATTACCACTCCTGTCACGTCCGCACGCGACAGAATCTCCATCAGCTCCTCAGCTGCTTTCGACATCGCCCCCAGTTCTGCATTTGGCAACCATTCCTCTCCCTCCACTCCGCGCACCGTCCTGCGCACTCTCCCACGCACCCTCTTGCGCTCCCTCCCGTGCATCCTCCGGCGCACCCTCCCGCGCACCCTTACGCGCTCCCTCCCCCGCTCCCTCCACCCCGCTCCCACCCGCGCTCCCACCCCCGCGCTCCCACCCGCGCTCCCACCCGCGCTCCCTCCCGCGCTCCCACCCGCGCTCCCACCCGCGCTCCCACCCGCGCTCCCACCCGCGCTCCCACCCGCGCTCCCACCCGCGCTCCCACCCGCGCTCCCACCCCCGCTCCCACCCCCGCTCCCACCCGCGCTCCCACCCGCGCTCACACCCGCGCTCCCACCCGCGCTCCCACCCGCGCTCCCACCCGCGCTCCCACCCGCGCTCCCACCGCGCTCCCACCCGCGCTCCCACCCGCGCTCCCACCGCGCTCCCACCCGCGCTCCCACCCGCGCTCCCACCCGCGCTCCCACCCGCGCTCCCACCGCGCTCCCACCGCGCTCCCACCCGCGCTCCCACCCGCGCTCCCACCCGCGCTCCCACCCGCGCTCCCACCCGCGCTCCCACCGCGCTCCCACCCGCGCTCCCACCGCGCTCCCACCCGCGCTCCCACGCTTCCACACCGTCCACACAGTTCCACACGTTCTCACACACGCTCCTGACCACGTGTCTACTCACGACTCTCCACTCACACGCTTCTCCACGCCCTGCCATACCACGTCCCCGACAACGCTCTCATTGCCCTCGGCGTCGCCTCTTCACTGTTAACACTGCGTTTGCAAGAGTTTTCATTCTCTTCGTTTGGATGAAAATGGGCGGAAACAATAAGATAAAATTAAAAACTAAAACTTTAACTATACATGGATGACGTTTAGATAGGTACATGTTTTCTATTTTAGCTGATTTTTTCCTTTAACAACACAGATATAGGTTTTTGTAATATATAAGTTTTGGCATGAAAGCAATTAATTATTTTTTTAAATTTATTTTACTAAAATGCCTCCATTCCGTGAATATATTTCTTTCTGCCTTCAATATATGGAAATAATATCGAATTAAGAACAACATAGATGTTGCCCTAATATTTCCTTCGAAAGAGTAAAATTCTACAAACCTCAACTCTTCATTTGGACTTCGAACTACAAATTTGTTCGTACATTTATATGCCGAGTAGCTCTGAACCATTTTTTTTCACGAATATTTTCATGTAGTGAAAGAATAGATGCACCGAAAAGACATTCGTTGTTCTAATGAACTAACTCGCTCATTTCACAGTTGCAAAGATGTCCACGAGGTACGCACGTTTTTATTACAATGTAATTCTCAATTTTTTCGCGATAACAGCGCTCTCGGTGAATCTACTTTATTATGATATGACGTTTTTGACGTTCATCATCGCTATCACTAGCATCTTCACTGCCGCCAACGCCGCAGTCACCACCACCTCCTCCTCCTTCTCCTCCTTCTTCACCTCCTCCCCCTCCTTCAGACTCCCTCCGCCATCTCCACCATCCAACCGCCACCGTTGCCGCTTTGCCCGCCTCCTCCATCCCCACCGACTACACTGTCGTCCGCCACCATCGTCACCTCTTATCCCCCCTCCTATCATTATGACCACCACCGCCCAACCGCCACCGTCATCGTAACCGCCACCACCAGCACCACGTCCACCTCCCCCACCTCTCCGCCGTCGTTCGGCATCACCGCTTTTACGGGTTTCTACCGCTCCGCCACCGCCACCACTTCCTCCCGGATCCTCACCACCACCCTCACTGCACTCTGCTGCCGCCGTCGCCGCCGTCGTCCCTTCCTGCGGCGCGGTTGCCGGTCGAGGAAACTTTTATGGCCCTGCGGATTCGCGAGTTATTTACCGAGATGCTCGACCTCCGGGGAGAGGCGGCGCGGCGCGGCGAGGCGCCGAAGACGGCGAAGCGAGAGAAGACTCGACGGAGGGTGCGGGGAGGGACAGACGGCGGGGGTTCGGAAGCGCGAAGCGGCGCGCGCCACGCGACAGATGCGAAGACACCGCCCCGTTGCCCTGGAGACCGCGGAACAGACGCGGATGGGATGACAGCAGCCCAGGCGGCGCTGACAGGTACAGCGGCGGAGGCTGCGGCGATGGGGGACAATGAGAAGAGGGAGATCTTGGATGTTCGGGTGACGCCGTGTCGAAGTCGGTAGCGTCAAAGTTTCTGCTCTTATATCTACATGTATCAAAATGGAAATTGGTGTATATAAGAGCGGTTAATCCCCACACTGTGTGACCGATCTCCATGGATGTTGGCACATCTACGTATTTTCACCCAGAAGGTTTATGCGCGGTTAATTTTGTTGTCACTGCACTAGATAGCGATGTAAAACAAAACTAGATATTCGTGTCAAATGCAACCCGCACAGTCGGCATCATATTTTAAAAATCTAGTGTATTGTTAAATACCTCTTAAACGATGCATTAACAACTAAAATTTTGAAGCCGAAGGGTTCAAACAAACGCTCACTACTCACAACTACACTGTTTCTCATACCGTAATCTACAAGACGAGATTTTCTTGAACATTCTATTACGTTTTTGCAGGTCAGGTCAGACGCTTATCGATATTACCCCACCTACTCAGAGACGTGAAGAGTCTGCAAATAAATGCGAATGAGAGGGATTGAGAGAAGCAGGGGTAGACAAATCGAGAGAGAGAATCACACAGATAGGGGGAGAGAGACGGAGAGAGAGACGGAGAGAGACAGAGAGCTGATAGAGAGGGAGAGACAGTGAGAGATGGAGAGAGAGAGACAGAAAGAGAGATGGAGAGAAAGAGGGAGAGAGAGTTGCAGGCAGATAGACGAAGAAAGAAAGGAAGAAGGAAGGAGAAAGTCAGAAATGAAGGGCAGAACAAGGTCTTCCAAATTCCGCAAGTCTTATTTATGACTTATTTTCTCACAATTTACTTGAATGATTAGTGATTCCGGGCACGTCAACTGCTGAGATTATTACTCCCGTAAGTGTGGGTTTTTATTGCTGGAAGTGGCGTTGATCTTTCCACCTTGGCTGACGAGATCCGGAGTCGACCTACGTTGGCCTACGTTTACGCCTGAAGGGTTTTTTCCCCAACCACTTATCTCCACCAGCAGGGCACTGCCCCAGACGAGACAAGCTCTAAGCTGTCTGTGTAATGCATGCAAGTGTAAGTATCTAAGTACGAGGTGTGGCTAAGACAAGGAATTGATCCATCTGTCTGCTCCCGTTCCGAACTCCATTTACAAAAATTGAGAACGACAAGGAAATATTTCTTTCGTACGGAAACGATGGTATTTCAATTCAATAGTTTACACGTGCGTGGATTAATTCCATGTTTATCCGTGACAAACTTATTTTTGCGCGTATGTCAAAGTTTTAATTTCAATTTAACGTTTTACTTTTCAGATTACCATCTCAACAGATTTAAAATTTCTTCAAGAACATAATTTATATACTTATAGACAATGTGAAAGTAGATATGCAATAAATATTTGTTTGATTATGAAGAAATTGTATGATGAATTTGAACTTGATCTAATTTTGAGAAACGTAAACATTCTTTTCCAGTTATTTTAGAAGCAATTTCTCAATACATGCTCTCTCGACAACTCCATTGCAGGTCACTTCCCGCATTATATTCTCTTAATTTCCTACGAGTTTCATTATATTTCTTGTCGAACAGTTCTCCACTATCTGAGCATGAAATTGCATTTGAAATTATAATATGTGCTGCCTGAAAAGTTGTGGTAATTGCGGAGACCGAGAGCTGGATTTTGAAAACCATATTGGAAACGTGTTGCATTTCGATTGCGATCTGAAAATGGTTATTAGGTTATAAGATGTATTTTCGTTGTTGTTATCACTGTTCTCTCAGTTGTGACAATGCGCTCATGAACACGATATGGACTTCAATATGAACTGTGACCGCAATTGATTGATTATTTCGTGTTTCTAGGTGCGTCAACTACTAAGGCGATTTATTCTCGTGAGTGTAGTTGTTATTTTCTTCGGGAGGTAGCAGTGACCTTCTTGCACTGAATGGTGAGGTCCCGCACAGATCTAAGGGTCGGTTACCAGGTTTTTCCTAACAGGTATCTCCCACCAGCGAGGTAACATCTCATACAGGACGAGCTCTATTTTCCCGACTGGTCTCCCGGTAGTTATGGCAGTGTAGTGCATGTAACTGTAACAGTCAGTACATAAGGAGTGAGGATAGGACTAGGAATGGAAAAAAAGATCGCGCGTGGTTCGTGGCCCATTAGTGTAGCGCATGCTTTTTTATCGGGAGATGGTGGTGGTCTTCCTCCACTGGATGGCGAGATCCGGCGCCGACCTACCGTCGACTAGTGGGGTATCCCCCTAACCAGGACTCTCCCACCAGCGGGGCACTGCCACAGCCGGGACAAGCTCTAAACTCCCGACCGGCCTCCCGGAATATTTGGTAGTGTAGTGCATGTTAGTGTAAGTGTGTGTGTGAGGGGAGAGGACAGGACAAGGAAGAGGAAGGAAAAATCGTGCACGTTCCGTGGCCCGTTTGATAGGGTACTGCTCCGGCATTCGCCTAGTATTGATCGGGGAAACCACGGAAAACTACCGTTCAGGAAAACAGGCCGCCAGAATTTTCCTCTAGACAGCTGTTCAATCGGACTTGCCTACCAAGCAAGTGTGGAAAGCGCCCCACCGTCTGGACTCGAACCCTAGAACCTCTTGGTGATCGGCATTGCAGTGACGTCTGTGAATGCCCTGAGCCACCTCAGCCGGTTGTGACCACCGCACTCCGGCAGCGGGCCCCAGAGAAAGGTGACATTGCCAGCCGGTGCCAAATTGGCAGCGGCGCCGCTTCGCGGGCGGTGGGCAGTGGGCGGTGGGCGGTGACGCGCGCGCCGATATTAATTGTGCGCGTATTTCGGGTCGCCCGCCCGTGGAGCGCTCCCTTCCCCCGCCGGTCATGGTGGCTACAGCGTTATGATCCTCGCCACACGGCGTCGCGCCACGTCTCGCCAACCGCTATCCCTCGCTGTCAGTGGATTCAGCTCCCACGAGACGCAGTGGGCGAACACTGGAACGAGTGGCGCGTCATCAATTGGACTTTTAAAATTGAAAATATTTACGATGCCTACGAATATCAGCGGTTTGCTTTAGTAAATACTGAGAAATAAATCAATTGACTTTGACTCAGTGGTATAAGCGGATTCGGTGGTATAATGGTCAGCGTACCAGATTGTTGAACCCGTGTTTGCGGGTTCAAACCCGATCGAAGCCGTGGCTTTTTAAGGGCGAAAAAATCCTCCGTACGCGTTCCTTCAGAGGAGAAGTAAAGCCCATGTAGTAGATTTACTGCATGTACAAGATTCTCAAGCCTAAAAGAAAGCCTCTGAACAAAATTAAGATCCGCCTGTTTCGTCCCCCAAGATAATACTTCCTTTCTCCGCCAGGTGGTGAAATAAGCGTAGCAAAATTTGCGTGGTTAGACGAAAGGGCGGGCCTGATGGCCCGAGTCTCGCCACGTAAAATAAGGCAGTAACTAACTAAAGTTGAAAATTAAAACTTTAATTGATATTAGCTATATTAATTTGGATCCAAATTTGAATGGCGTCAATTACTTACAGACTGCAGGTTCATCAAATAGTCCATGATAACTAACGTATCTTTGATTTAGTCTATAGTTACGAATCCGGAAAGTCTGCCTGGTTAGGCAGTACCCTCCTTGCGTAGTGCAAAGGAAAATGTTTAATTAATTCCGCCTTTATTTACTCCTCGCCGGGATATGCTATCACCCCCACTGTCTTTATTTTTTTATTCCCCCTCCACCCCCGACGTCGCTTTCACTCGCACTCAGGACAACCCGCCGCCAGTACATCGCCACCGCCCATGCCTACATCTGCACTTCTGCCTCACCGCCGCTCACGTCTCCGTCTTCGCCCCTGCCTCACTATCTAACTTCGGCCACGCCCCCACTCCGTCTTTTTTCCCACCCTGCCTCGGCCTCCTCCCCTTCGCCCTCTCTATCACCACCTCCGCCCCCGCGTGTATCACGGAACATGCAGGTCTATGTCCCTGGTTGACGTTATCGCCTCGTAAACCTGCGCCGAGCTAGGAGGTTCCAAGTGAATTGGACGCTGTGCCTCTGCGCCACAGGTGCCACAGCGCTACGTCAGCGGAGACGCTCGATTCAGCTGCATCACAGGGGGCGCCCTTCCAATACTCCCACCCCGCCCCCTTCTCCATATTCATTTCCTCCCCCTTCTCCTGTCCACGGTGTGGTCTTTTCTTTCTCCGCGTTTTGACTCCGCCCCCTTCTTGGCCTCCCCACCGTTGTCTGCTGGCTCCTCGACCTTCTTGTCTAACCTCAAATAACCGCATTTCACCCTTCTCTCTGTCTTCATCGTTTCTTCCTAACCCTCTCATTCCGTCTCGCTCTTCCTGTCTCATTCTACCCACGCCGTTTGCCCTATCTGTCCTTGTTAGATTGGACGTCTCGGAGAATGGTTATTGTTATGTTTACAGAACTATTGACCATGTCTGTGACGCTGTATGCAAATTAGAAACTCGTAGTTATCGATTCCAGGAACAAAATTACCTTTTATTAAATATACACACATTCTAGATGTGCAAGGTAAGGTAAATATAAGATAAGCCTAATCATTTTAATTAAAATTGCATATTTCCGATACATTAATTCTGTTTTATTATGTAACCAATACATCTAAAGATTGCACATTACCAGTGCAACAAAATGCAAATGAGGTGTTTCTGGAAAGAACCAACCTAGTACAAAATTTCATATTGTGAGATAATTGAAGCTATTCCCTACAACTGGCGCTATCTTTGGCAAGTGCCAAAAATATTGAAGGATATAGCGGGACAACTGTGCGTTTCTAGACGAGTCAAAGTAGTAAATGAAATTTCCACCAAGAACACAAGTCCAGGACTTTTTTGTTTTTGTTAACCAAAAAAAAATTTCTCTTCAGTTCAACTCAAACTTCGAAAAATTCTAAGGCAATTTTCATAAAATCAGGAATGAGCAGGAACATTAGATCTGCACCATTCTCTTCTTTACTCTATACAACAACAAAATTTAATCAAAATCCTTGGAGCCATTTTAGTCTCGTATACGTACGTATATACGGAGTAATATACGTAGTATATAGAAAGTTATGTACTACTGCGGGAAATCGATTTCGAGATTCTTAACGGAAATACACGTTTTGGGGTCCCCTGACACCGAAAAAGTAGTTTTATTTTCAAATAGTTGATCTATCCGTGGAGAACCCGTAATCCCAGGGTAGGTCCCGGATCTCGCCATCCAGCGGAGGAAGATCACCGCCACTTCTCGCGATAAATCACGTACTACACGGGACTAACGACTCTCGCAGTTGAAGCGCCCGGAATCACTAATCAATCAAAATACCATCCCCTACGTACCCTAGAAATTTGTAACATTTATTCTGAACTCATTGTATACTACAATTTCTTGCACTCGAACTACATGCAACACATACACTATTTTCAACAATTGTTCCAATCTGAGATGTTCTGGTGCATTATATACGCGACGAACACCTGATTTCACGAGAAAAAAATCGCAGACAGAGATGAATGGGCTTCGACCACCAGTCCATTACGTATGCGAATCATTCGCTTTCCCGTCCACGGCGGAGGAGAAACAGCGCAGTGCCGCCAGCTACCAAAACGGCGAACGGATGCGAGTTTAGCAGTTATGCATTGCAAATAGATCACCTTGGGAAGAAGCTCCGAAGTGTGTGGTGGAAGCGAATTTAGGACCGCCAGAAATGAGTGGAAGTTCCTGGATAGGTGGCGGGCGAGAGATGGAGCAAAGGGTGTAAATTTTGTTGAGGAGACGCGAGTCCCCAGAAACGCGTTTACTGAAAAGGTGGCCATTACGGCAGTATGGAAACTCGCGCACTCGTTTCAAAAACCCAGGTTCCAGGAGGCAATTCCATAGAAAAAAGTCTAAGAGGTGGAAATTCACTGAAAAGTTTGTGTTTCATGCAAAACGTGTGCTAAGTAAAAGAACCCTCACAGATGCCCCCAAAAAGTTAAATCCTACTTGAACATCCGGAAGTAATGAGATCTCACTTTCTTCTAGACAAGGACCGGCAAAGGTGATTGAGGGTATTAACTGATGTCACTGCAGTTCGTTTGACAGGGAGGTCCTAGGTTCGAGTCCCAACGGTGGCAGGATTTTCGACACTAGCGTGTCGGCTAGGTTGAAGCCTCTTGAAGACAATTCTAGAGTCCGGCCGCTCTAATCGGTAGTTTTTGGACGGAACCATGTGTAAACCGGAGGAGTACCTCAAAAATGGACCAAAAATCGTGCGCGAGTTTTCCTTCCCCTTCCTTGTCCTTTCTTCCCCTTACACACACTTACACTCTCATGCCCTACACTCCACACACGTCGAAAGACCCGTCGGAAGCTTAAAGAATTTCCCCGAACTTCTTTGCCTGAAAGGTAATTTTTATGTGTATATATATATATATATATATATATATATATATATAATATAGTATATAAGGAATAATATATAGGGAATTAAAATAGCTAAATTTGTGTCAATAATTGTCAAGTAACTTTCTTCAAAGATGGTCATGGGCCAAATACGGTCACTCCGGAGTTTTGTACAAACTTTAATTTTAAATCTCGCGCCAATTTCTCTCAACGTAGTGCCCGAGAGCTCTAATAAACTTGTTACCTTGCCCCCGACCTTGACATTCCCGTTATAGCCTTCTTTGTGCTGATTTCAAATATGTAAATGGTTTCCTTTTATCAAACATACATTTTTTGTATCATTTTGAAAAATGTTTGTTATTATGATCAGTACACGCACTGATTGAGCAGGGAAAAAATTCAATTCTAAACTGGTAGGTAACGTACCTCGAACT
Organism: Teleogryllus oceanicus; assembly: GCA_964035755.1. NCBI lineage: Eukaryota > Metazoa > Arthropoda > Insecta > Orthoptera > Gryllidae > Teleogryllus > Teleogryllus oceanicus. The sequence continues at coordinate 184,777,908 of CAXIVR010000003.1, forward strand.
ACGTTATGAGTACTACGAACTTAGACAGTGATGGTGTTTTTATTCTGTAGTACATACGACAATTCCAATGTTCTTCCCACCGTTAGAAATAAATTAATATACATTTTAAATAACAACAAAAAGTTATAAATGAAAATATATAATGACATTTATATTTTCATTTGCGTAGTTCATGCGCATGTACTTTCTGAAGAAGTAAAAAGTGAAATCGTTTTTACGGGTTACGACTTTTCTCACACTCAAAGCGGTACTGTGTACTAAGCATGCGTCAGAAAAGAATAAGTTTCAGTATTCACGTGTGCCATTCCAGTACAGCCAACTTTTTGCTGCTCCTGGATCCCATTTTCTACACTCTCTACGGCAGCACTGTAACTGTTGCAGGCCAAAAGTAGTCACAATCGCGTTCATTTACACCCAGAACACGAGTGAAAATTGAAATGCGAACTGGCAAAAATTGTTCACTGCAACAGATCCAAGCATTTCTTATATTTTTAAGTATAATTTTTGTGAAATAATTTCGATCATCAGAGATGACTTATTGAAATGAATTTGGTTTTGAACAGTTTGTGAAGCTTTGGGTATTTGCATCCATGTGTAGGAAGAGATAAGATTCGTAAGAATTGATGCAGCAGAAGGCTCGCATAAAAGTAAAACATTCATAAAGCTTGAAAGTTATTGAGCAATTTTGCGAAGTAATTAAGTACACCCTTCATTTTAAACTTCTTAAAAGCGTCTGATAAAATATTATCGTCTATAATGCATTGCTTGGAAGTGCAGTCATAAATCTCCCGTATAACAGTAATAAAATTTTCAAGAAGAGAATAAAGTCCTTCCGGAGTCCCCCAGGATCCCTTTGAAAAATGAACGCTTCTTTGTTTAACTAATATTGGTGTGTTGAGAAACTGGAATACTTAGTATTTAAAATAATCTTTCTTCAAAATATCATACATAAGTATTGTACAAAGTTCGCAGAATTTCAAAATGAGTTTCTTCTCCTTTTGAATTGAAAATGTTTGTTTTTGTAACAATGGCAATGAACTATATTTACGCGATTAAATATAGAAGGCAATGAATTTCATCACAAACTAGCCCCCAAAATGTCTAACGCGTCAGAAGTTTAAAATATATCTTATCTGGTCATCTTAAGTAAATGTTCTTTGCTTACGTAGTGAATGCCTGTTCAAGAATACGTAGCAGGTAGTGATGAAATAGCATTGTTTTTCTTAACCCAAGAGTGGGCATTTTAAGAACATTCTTTACACTTGCCAATCTAAAATTTGGTCTCGTTCCCAGTTTCATGTGAAAGGCTTTAAAGAATCCTCAAACATTGAAGCGATAAGTGTAGCTGTGGAAATGAGTCAAGAAGAAAGCATACCATTTAACTTAGGCTTATAATAAGTAAGAGAAACCAAGTAAAATTCGAGCCAGAAAATATGTTTTCGATTGCTTTTCTTCGTGATACAACAAGGAAGTAGATTACTTCTATCAATTTCAAAACAAGAAACGGAATGAAAGAAAACAAATAGCAAGTTAAACTATATGTGCACGACGTACATGAGCAGCATAAACTATTGTTTCGGCAATACATGTGTTACATACATACATTTATTTGAATTGCTATTCGGTGGCAGTTAAATAACAGTAATTACAATACTAATAACAATATTAATAATAATAACAATAATAATAAAGGAGTACAGTTCAATCCGAAGAACCAATAATCATACTATTATTAATATTAAGTATTATAACAATTATTTCAACTCTGTCATGATATCCAATAATTATATGTTGGTGATGCGAAAATTTAATACAAGCTACACAAATATTGGCTAAATTAGATTTTTTTAAATTCATTGATCGCGTTGACACTTAACTGCACTGCACTACACTACACTGTTTTTGAAGTATTCAACACTACAACACATTTGTAGTGTTCAACCAAATGATATTTTAAAACTGTATAGTCTAGCACATAATTAATACAAACGTAACATTAAACAACTATCAAGAGTGGTCGTTTATGAGGGCACGAAATGTCACGAATGATGGCACTTGATTGAATATTAATCAGACACTAATCATGCAAGGAACTCAATGACGATCGCACAAGGATAAGCGGTTAATGAGGAGCTTTGCTGAAGGCCACGCTCGATGCCGTCACCGCGTCTGAGGCACGGTTGACGCCGTGACTGTCGCGGCGGAGAGCAAGGGCGCTGGTTGGCACTGCAGTTGAGAGCATGGCCACCACTAGCGACATCCCCCCAGCACTGCTGGCCCCTGGCGGTGAAGCTAGAGCACACCGCCCTTCCGAGGAGTGGAATGCGTGGCCTGGCACTTCTGGAGTAACGGTACAACACGGACTAACTATTGGAATCTTCTGTGGTCGTTGCTTACTTGGAAAAACGCAGTTACAATCGCGACGTGTCCTTTGTTACGATTGGTTCTGCTGTTAGTTTCGTTTTTGAAATCATTATATATTATGTATTATGTAATAATAATAATAATAATAATAATAATAATAATAATAATAATAATAATAAAAACCTTCAAGAGAAGTATGTCAAGACCGCAAAATATGCTCCGCTGGTTGAAAGTATTAAGAGACAATAGTATATAGACCAGGTGAGAATCATCCCCATTGTCATCTCTACCCCCGCAGTAATTCCGAAGACGTTGTTTAAAAGTTTAAAAGATCTGCATATTAATGTGAATATTTATAATTCCAAACAAAAAGACGTTTATAAGTATGCTTTGGTCGTAATAATAATAATAATAATAATAATAATAATATTATTATTATTATTATTATTATTATTATTATTATTATTATTATTATTATTATTAAGTCATCAAAGATCCAGAGATGACCTCTGATAACTGCCGGGCCTGTGGCCAACGCGGCGAGACAATTCAACATATTACAGCAGGATGCAGTGTACTCGCCCCAACGGAGTATAAGAACAGGCATGATATGGTGGGTCGAACTATCCACGCCCAACTCGTCAAGATCTGTGGTTTAGCACCATGCCATGATACACCATACTACAAGTATATCCCAAAGAATGTACTAGAAAACAATAACTATAAATTGTACTGGGATCGTAGTATTTTGACGGACCGTACAGTACATCATAACAGACCGGATATAACACTCTGGAATAAAAATGAGAAGAAAGTATGGTTTGTAGACATGGCAGTTGTGGACACCAGCAATCTCGCTACAGCATATCATACGAAGATCCAGAAGTACAAAGAATTGGCACATGTCGTGAAGGAGCAATGGAACATCTCGGAAATCAAAACCGTTCCCGTGGTTCTTTCAGCAACGGGCGTTATCCCGAAGACTTGAAAGAATTCACTAGAAACGCTGAAAATAAATAAAAATGCCATAATAAATATCCAGAAATGTGTCATACTTTGTACGTGCACATTGGTCCGAAAATTCTTGGGGAGTAATGAGTCTGTTTAGTTGCTATCTTAATCACATTAGCATTTATGAATACTATAAATGTTAAATTTTTATTAGTCTATTACTGTTGATTTTTATTGTTGTCATGTTTTGATGTATTGTATCTGTATGACTACAATCTATGTACCAGTGAACTGTGAATGAATAAATAATAATAATAATAATAATAATAATAATAATAATAATAATAATAATAATAATAATAAAACCCTTCAAGAGAAGTATGTCAAGATCGCAAAATATGCTCCGCTGGTTGAAAGTATTAAGAGACAATAGTATATAGACCAGGTGAGAATCATCCCCATTGTCATCTCTACCCCCGCAGTAATTCCGAAGACGTTGTTTAAAAGTTTAAAAGATCTGCATATTAATGTGAATATTTATAATTCCAAACAAAAAGACGTTTATAAATATGCTTTGGTCGTAATAATAATAATAATAATATAATAATAATAATAATAATAATAATAATAATAATAATAATAATAATAATAATAATATTAACTTAAATAATAATAACTTCTGCAACTTAGCGACACACTTTTCAAGTTTTGCTAAGCGAAAAAACTTGGGAAAAGGAATAATTTCTATAAAGATCAAAGAGGAGTATGCAACATATTTGAAGTGCTTCCTAAGTAGCGTATTTTGGGAATTGGTATTCAAAACGAGAACTGGTATTCAAAACGAAAAAACTGCAGAAGGGGTGGATTCCTTTTGTAGGTGTGTCTCATCTTTCATCGCAGTGATACATTATTTATCGGTTTCGATTCCTATTCACATTTTTCAATTCAAAGTCCCTTGAATTCCAAGTTCCTTTCGAATCAAGATCCGAGGCAGGGCTTCGTTGCAATTCATCCCCTAAAGTTTTTTTCTCGCGGACCAGTTGCTGCCACCAGATCTGAAGCAAACGTGGAGAGCAGGGCCGCGCGAAGGTAATTTGCACTCTTGAGCAAATTCTTGTTTCCCGCTCCCGTGTTCTGTTGTAAATTTTGTTACATACATTGTACTTATCGTCAGTTTGCTTTTTGATACAACTGACCCTTGTAAAGCAACGTGTTTCAATCATCAGAATTTGATATATAAACCAAATATCATGCACGTATTAAAATTTGCTAATTAGGGTTGAGGGGCAACTTTGCCACTTAAGAAATAAAGGTAAACGAAATTATATGGTACGAAATTGATGAAAACCTTGAAGATTGTTGTAATTATACTTATGTATTAGTGTATTTATTTTAGACCCATAATTTAACACTAACATAGTGATTTTATGTTTGTGAATAATCAACTTATTCGTTTAATATAAAAAATAAAAAATTGCAGATATTTAAAAAACAAACTTTTTGCCGCCCTTTTTCAAATGCCGCTCTTGCGCGGTGCGTCGCTTGCCAAAATGAAACAAAGAGAACTCAAATTAGCCTGTGAACAAGATTTCAAATATATCACCTCACAATAAAGTAACTGACAATATTCCGGTAAATAATATACAGATTGAGTCAATTCTTGAGGTAAAAAAATCACAACAGCGTATTTACTGTAATATTAGCAATAAATACTGTTAGTTTTGGTCGCAGAAGCACTGATTCACGTAAAAAGTGTGCTTTGTGGTTTTCTAATTTTGTCGAAACATTTCGTCCAGAACTTGGTACACATTTGCCAGATTGGAAATGCTGATGTAGTCTCGGCGGTCAAGAACGTCATTTGAAAATTTGTCGGCCAGTTAGCTGGTTAAGGTTTTGACGATTTTATCTGACACTGAATCGTGGATGTTTAATTTTGCTTGGCGGTCTCTTTACAATTACAAAAAAGCTACAATTCTTTTCTTAGGTTTTCCCCTCTGACAGGGCAAAAGACGCCCAAGAAAATAGCGAAAGTTGCATTTTTGTAGCACTCCCTGCATTGTTTTTAAATTTCTAATACTTAAAATGTTTCGGAGTCTTTCTTCAACTACATTATTGAAGTCAAATATTTCTTCTTAATGCAATATGTTCATAAAACACACACATACACACACACATATATACCATTTTAAAATTTTATTAAAAATGGAACCAATTTTTTAAAAAATGTTTTATGTTGTACCAAAGAAAGTGGTACTGATCCCATTTTCGGGAATCTCTTTAAATTTTCAAAACAATTGATCATTGTCGGCGGTCGTAGTGATAGTATAATGAAGATAAGATTCTCTTGAAACGAAACAGGTTGAATGAAGGTAATATATTCAACTTAGAATTAACAAATACACATGTTCTCTCCAAAAAGTTTTGATCGCTTATTATGATACTTAAAAAATGGAAAGCACACTTATATGTAATCAAGACAAGCTTGTGTGAAATTATTCATGATTTTTGTTATAATGTGTCAGAAATATTATAACATTTAAATTTATTCATGTTTCATTCGTAGAAGTAGAAAATGACTTCTACTGTTCCTGACTATCGAAACGAACGGGAATAACCACATCAAGTACTTCGTTTGAATTGCATGTTTTCAAGTTTCTATTGAGGTGTTAGTAGGACAGAAATCGACATATTACAATATTACGTAACCGTTTCTAAGAAAGCGAGAAACTATGTCTGTTGTAGCACCTCTACTTTAGATTGCTTTGCAACCCTTTTAAATAAACTACAACTAGCATAGAGACTACTTTTATCAAAACATTTTGGACAAATAAAACTATTGCAAATTTGCGTTTTTGATATAATACACAAAGAAAGACACAGAATCACGTAACTGAAACACAACAGATTGTTAATTCTTCATACAATCCGAAAGACTCCTGGGATCGTCTTTAATACATATACTGTTGGATTTCGAGAAAGCACGTACAAAAAATTAAACAATTATCGGAGGAACTTCATTATTCGTATTTATCCACAGCCCGTGGCAAACGCCTCTAATCTACCAAACTTTTATCCGCTGGCTCCTTCTGAACCTCATTAAAATCGTTTCACGGTACCCTAGGTGAACGCGGGACCCGGCACGAGAACACACTGATTATACAGGAAATTTTAAATTAAAAATTTTAATATTGAAGAAACTAAATTCATATACTATTCATTATATTGAATAAATCATATGAGATTTTGATTACGTCTCGTGGTTTTTTCAGGCGTAACCCTTAGAGTAATATAATGTTATGTAATAGTTACAATGTGAGAAAGAAGTTTGCTATTGTAACACCAGTAGTTTTGGTTAAAAGTACACTTTCTACAGAAAAGAAAATCTTACTACTTTTTTTGCAAATTGGATTAAAACACAAATTGCCATGAAAATGTACAAAAGAAAAAGTATTTAAAAACAAACCAAAGCAAAATATAATCAATATGAGTACAAACGTGGGTGTACTCATCCGAAGGGTGTAGGAGTCGAGCAAAGGGAGTAAAGAAAGACGATCAAGATCGTCTGTCCTTGACTGCTTCATCAGTGGTCAACTCCAAATGAAACATTTGTTAGCCATCGAGGGTCGACTATCAATCATTTCTTTTTGGATAGTACAATCGGGTACGATTGCCGATCAGGTAGTGGAAACCAGTGTTTACAAAGACGACTGACAACTGTGAACTCGTATGCCCTTAAAGAACGAGCTTCGAGTAATTAGTGAAGAAACCAAAGAACTGTCTGCTGTCTTCATTTGAATTGCATGTTTTCAACTTTCTACTGAGGTGTTAGTAGGACAAAAATCGAAATATTACAATGTTACGTAACCGTTTCTAATAAGGCGAGAAAGTCTGTTGTAGTCTCATGTAGCACCTCTAGTTTAGATTGCTTTGCGACCCTTTTAAATAAACTACAACTAGCATAGATATGTCGTTCCTCTTCCTTGTCCTATCCTCTCCTGTTACACACACACACACACACACACAAACACACACTTACACTAACATGCGCTACCGGTCGGGAGTTTAGATTGTCCCGGCTGGGAAAGCGCCCCGCTGGTGGAAGATACCTGGCACACCTGATACCCTACTAGCCTACTAGCCGGCGCCGCATCTCGCCATTCAGCGATTCTATCGTTGATAAATATTGCGTTTCTTTGTTTAAATCAAAGTCATTCTTCGACTGAACAAAGATTACGATCCACTACGCCTTGCCTCCCCCACAGGCGAGAGTTCGGTCTTCTCTCGAGTTCGTCATTCGCGCGAGCGTCCTCTGCAGGGCGGCGAGCGCTGCAACTCGACGGGAGCGGCGACGCCAGGGGACGGGGGCGGAGGCGGCCGCCATTGATCCTGGCACTGCTGGGCGCGCGCCAGTCCTCGGGTGCTCTCGCCCCGCCCCACCCCGCCCCGCCCCCGCCCCGCCCCCGCCCCGCCCCCCCGCCCCCGCCCCGCCCCCGCCCGCGTCATGTCGCCCTCACGTCACACCCGCACTCCCCGTCGCCGCTCGCCAATGATCAACGTCTGCCCCACTCGTCCTCGCGCTCTTCTTTTTCTTCCTCCTCTTCTTACTCCTCCTCTTTTTGATTGACTAATTGTTAGTGATTCAGGGCGCGTCAACTACCATGGTCATTAGTCCCACACGTGCAGTGCTAGTGTTTTCTCAAGAGGTGGCGGTAGTCTTCTCCCGCTATATGGCGAGATCTGGTGCCAACCTACCGTTGGCTAGTGGGGTTTCCCTCAACCAGGTATCTCCCACCAGTGGGGCGCTGTCCCAGTTGGGATAAGTTGTGAGTCCCCGACCAGTCTCCCGGCTGATGTGATAGTGTAGTGTATGTGTGTGTAAGGGGAAAAGATAGGACAAGGAAGTGGTAGGAAAGATCGCGCGCGGTCCGTGGTTCGATTGGTAGGGTACTGCTACGGTATTCGTCTGGCGTTGATCGGAGAAACCACGGTAAACTATCGATCAGAGTAGCCGGTCGCTAGAATTCTCATCCAGGCAGTGACTGAATTCAACCTAGCTGTCAAGTTGGTGTCGAAAATTCTGCCACCGTCGTGACTCAAACCTAGAACCTCTCGGTCAGACTGCAGTGAGATCAGTTGAAGCCCTGAACAATCTCTCCCGGTTCCTCTTCTTCCTCTTCTTCCTCTTCTTCTTCTCCCTCCTCTTCCTCGTCTTCTTTCTCTTCTTCCTCGAGCTAATCCTCGCTCTCGTCATGGCTCTTGTCCTCCCCCTCTCCCTTGCAACCGCACTCGCAATCGCAATCGTTGTCATTTCCATCATAAGCAAGTCCCTCTCACATCTATCTCGCTAGTTGCAGCAAGCCACGCTTTATAACCTATCTTCTTTAATTAACTACATGTCACAAAAGTTTTACAAAAGGCATTCCTCGCAGTAAAATTACATAAATGAATCGCGTGAACAAATTTTGCGTCTGAAAGTGTAAAACACTTTCAGAAATGGGTTGAATCAGCGTTCCGAGAATTTTAACAGTGGAGCGAACATTCACAAAACATTGCAAGAATTTAAATTTAAAAGAAATTTTAAAAGAATTTGTGCTATCAAACCTGGCTAGGCTTTGACGTTTTTTGAATAGTGTAAAATTCAGTGTTCCATCCACGATTGTTAGAACCTTGATTAAAATACCCGGCAAAATTAAATCCTTCCGGTAATTTCTGTCCTAAGGATTCCCCATCTTCTGTCCACCCTATAGATGTGAAATTGCCAGGCATTGCCAAATTGCAATTCGCATCTAGAGGAGAAAGTGTGTGTTGAACTCAGATTCGTTACGATAGCCAAGAGTCACGCTTGTTGGAATAGTTTTCTTAGAGTTCTCTTAGACTCCAGGCGAAGACAAGCTTCACAGGAAGTCTGAGAGGATATAAATCGCAAAGAAATTGCTGTCTTCTCGAAAGTACCAGAAAATAAATCTAAAATAACATTTTTTTAATTGCTTCAAGAAGACAGAATGTAAAGAAAACTTTAACATTTTATTAAAAGTAAGAGGACAGATTAGATTTTTCTGTAGCATTTCATAACAGATGAAAACACGGACTTTCCCTACACATTTTGGACATTAACAGTCAAAATAAAGAACTTTAAACTACGGCAGTTGAACAAATGTGATTTCTAAAAATCTAAGGTGTAAAACAGTAATGTCAGGTTTGAACACTAAAATATTCTGCCTTAGGAACTCTTCAAGCTCGGCTCTCCAGAACATAGTTTCTGCGAATATTCGATAATGCAATTCCTCTCTTACTTCAACATCCCATCTCACGGTCAGCCGCTACCACTAGATTGATTAATTAGTGATTTCAGGCGCGTCAACTGCTAAGTTATTAGTCCCGTTAGAGTAGTACACGTTTTTATCGCGGGAGGTGACAGTGATCTTTGCATGTAATATCCGGCGCCGATCGACATTTTGGCTGGCGGAATTTTCCCCCACCTGATATCTTCCACGACAGTGCACCGCCCCAAACAGGACCAGCTCTAAGCTTCCGTCTACGTATGTTCGGTGGTGCAATGCATCTTAGCATAAGTGTAAGTAACGTGTGAGGATAGGACAAGGAAGAAAAGATGGTGCGCGTTCCGTGCCCATTAGTTAGGGTACTGCTCCAGCATTCATCTACTATTGATTACAGAAACCATGGAAAACTATAGATGATAGCAGCCGGCCACTAGCATTTTCCAGGCTGCTGATGAATTTGACAAAGTTGTGTAGCTAGTGTCACAATCCAGCCTACGTAGGTACTTGTACCCCAGAATCTGCCGGTTAGGTGCACTGCAGTGATATTGATTCATGCCTAGGCACCGGTCTCTGGCATCAGCGTCAGCTTTCATATGTTACTTTCTTCATTATCTCCCGTATTTCTGATTTTAGAAACTTTCTTCTTCAATACTTGAATACAATTTTTGGTAAACTCTTCAAATTGAAATACTGTAATCTCACTCCAAAATTTTCATTTCTGACCAGAGCATTCATGAATTCTCCAACTTTCCTCAATTCGAAGAAAAAAGCTGGGAAACGTTCTCTTTGTCCAACTAAAAGTCTCCGTCGGGAAGATTTGAAAAGTCGCGCATACGAGTCCGGTTTAAGCCTCACCGGCACAAGAAAGCATTCCATTGCAGAACCTGAAGTTGCCGCACCCCGTGGTCCGCAGGTAGATGTTTCCTGTTGAAGTCAGGTCAAAGTGCTCTTCCGCCTGGCTGGGAGGGGCGGAGTCGACCGTCCTCGCAAGTTCACTCACAGAAGCCGCGCCGGTTTAGGCACAGCGCACGGAATGAACGACGCCTTCACCTCTCCGTCGTCTCCACTTGCCCACCGCTACCTATCGGTCGTCACTCCGCCCTTTCACACCAGCCGGGCGTCCCTACCCCGTCGCCACTAGTCCGTAGCCACTATCTCATCACCACTACCCCGTCGCTACTTTCCAGTGACCTCTTGGTCGTCGCCTCTTGCCCATCGCCACTTGCCCATCGCCCTTGCCCATCCCCCTTGCCCGCCTCTTGCCCATCGCCACTTGCCCATCGCCACTTGCCCATCGCCCCTTGCCCATCGCCTCTTGCCCATCGCCACTTGCCCATCGCCCCTTGCCCATCGCCACTTGCCCATCGCCACTTGCCCATCGCCACTTGCCCATCGCCACTTGCCCATTGCCACTTGCCCATCGCCACTTGCCCATCGCCACTTGCCCATCGCCACTTGCCCATCGCCACTTGCCCATTCCACTTGCCCATTGCCACTTGCCCATTGCCACTGCCCATCGCCCCTGCCCATTGCGACTTGCCTATCGCCACTTGCCCATTGCGACTTGCCTATCGCCACTTGCCCGGGCCTCATGGTCGTCGCCGCTTGCGTGTTGCCACTTGCCTATTGCCTGTTGCCCGTCGCCATTCGCCCGTCACCAGTTGCCTGTCGCCAGACCTCTGCATCAATATTCGTTGATTTTTTCGAATTATCGCCTTGTTTGGTAATGAAATATCCCCTCGGTCGTCACCACTCATCAGTCGCCATACAGTCATTCCGAATAAAATCGCACAAGAGTTGACATGATTTTTTTAAATGTACTATTTTTTAATCGACATAAAAAAAGAGAAACGTGTTTTTTATTTGCCTGAAAATTGATATTTTGTAGTTATAGCTATACTAATTTTTGGAATTTAATCGTACTTCAAAAAATATAATCGATTGTTGCTCTATATGTACTTAATATAAAAATTCTTGATTTGTTTCATTTAATACGTTGAAATATGTATTTTATTAATCTGTAAGTCAATATTTAAAAAAATACAGTTTTTCTGCAAATATAATTTGTTTGAAAAAAAATTAAAATTCTATATAAACTTGGTGAGATAAACATTCCAAAAAAATGTACGCGTATTTTTTGTTCATTGTTCTATAAAATACAACGAGAAGAAAAGTGGGCAATCCACACTTTTCTAAAAAAAATCAATTGTAAATATGAGGGTCGTTGATCCAAGTGATCCTGATCCAAAAAATATAATCCGTTGATCCAAAAACAACATAAAAAAATGGTCAGCCTGATTCAAGAGTTATTAGTATTTCAAATGTTCATTCTGCTCCCAGAACAGGGTGACAGCGCAACGAATTCTGTTACTGCTTTTCCTCGAGTCAGTGAAATAAATCTTACTGGAGTCCCTTTGCGTTCTAGGACGGGATGCCCTTCTGACCTTGCTTGTGAAATACAACAGGTTACTGCTCAAGCGACATGAGTAAAATTTTCTGAACATCAGTATATATCTATCAGCATCTTATATAAGAAAGTGTACAGTTTTTTCTGAAATCATGTGTACACTGTATGAGGCGATCACCGTATGAAATACGATAATTGTTTCTATCCATTTAATATTTTGATCACGATTTTAAAGAAAACAATCTTGAAGTCACGATTTATTAGTAAAACGTGATTTAGAGGAGTCATTAGATTGGCGAATTTGTGATTCATGTCGGAGAAAAATGGAGTTGGCTTCCAAAAATGCTATGTATGAGTATAGTGAAATGGGAAATCAAGAAAATGACAATTTAAGGTTTTCAGATAGTTCGTAAAGTGTCTGCGAAATGAATGTAGAGAATATAAACAAGAGTTTAATTGCAATAGTAGAAACCCCGGTCAAGAAAAGAAAATTACAGCAAAAAAAGTATCCCCATGAGAAATTTCAGAAAGTACAAAGTGAAGAAAATCAATCGTAAAGTGTCTGCGAAATGAATGTAGAGAGTATAAACAAGAGTTTAATTGTAATAGAAATCCCGATCAAGAATTGCAACAAAAGGAGTATCCCCATGGGAAATTTCAGAATGTACAAAGTGCTTACACAGATAAACTTTTTCACACTGAATATCCTTCGATGTTCATTGATAAATCAGGCAATAAAGGTATTATTAAGAAACTTATCCATTCCTTCCCTCAACAGCTGACAAGACGTTGAAAATTCAAATTTTGATAATTTTTTAAGTTGAACATGCAAACAATAAAATAGAACAACAATTCCGCCGAAGTTGGCCGAAGAAAATGAAATTTTGTACAGAACTGAAAGTATTTTTGGTAAGACATAAGGATTTGCATTGTGACTAAAGCTCAGTAATTGTCAGGTAAGCGAGCACATATATTTGAAGTGAGTTGTTAGAAATCAGAGAATTTCAAAATATCAGTCAAAACGTAAGTCAATCATCCGTCATTTAATAACCAAATACAATCGTGTAGTTGCACCACCTCAAGATGAACTTAAATTACTACTTCATCCAAAGAAACCGACGTCCAGTAAAGCGAGAAACGCGTCTGTTGCAGCAATCTGCTACACATTGCTTCGTAAAATATTAATATTTTTTGAGTTTCTGAGATCCCATTTTGATTTTTTCTGTAGTTGTCGACAATACTTTAATGCATTTATATTTTTTTAAATTAAGCTCATCGAATTTTTTAAAAAAATTCAGTTTTCAAAATTAAAAGTTTTTCAAAAAATTGAAAATTCATAAAATTGATAAAGTTTGCAAAATCCCAAAAAATTAAACATGTTTTTAAGTTTTGAATGCAATTTGAACGTATTTTTTATAATTAGCGTATTCAAGTATGCGATATTTGTAAGTTAGTGATGCGCATAATTTTTAGGAAATTTCAATAAGCAATATTTTTCAAAATAATAAAGGTAGATAAAAATTAAAATACACATGTCAACTTATTCGATCCATATAATAAATAAAAATAGAAAATAATTAAAAATATGATGGTCAAATTTTGGTCCTTATTGTGCGATTTGACGAGGAATGGCTGTATATGTCCGTTGGCGCTTACTAAGGAAATGGGGTGTGGAGGGGAGTGGTGATGTGTATAGAAGTGTGGTGCGAGGAAAGAAGTTCAGGGCATCAACTGATGTCACTGCGCCGTCTCTGACTGGGAGGTCCTAGGTTCAAGGTCCCGACTGTGGCAGCATTTGTGTCTCTTGTTAGAGAGCTGAGTCGAATTCAGTCGCTGTCTGGTGAAGAATTCTAGCAGACGACTATTCTGAACGGTAGATTTCCGTGGTTTCTCTGATGAACACCAGGCGAATGCCGGAGCAGTACCCTAACAAACGGGCAAAGAACCGCGCGCAATCTTTCCTTCCTCTTCTTCGTTATATCCTCACCCATTACACACACACACAAATACAGTACACTACCACTCTTTCCGGTAGACTCAGTCAGGAACTCAGAGCTTGTCCCAGCTAGGGTCTAGCTAGGGTCAGCCTCGGTGGCGCTAGATATCTTGATGAGGAATATCGCCCCTCGGCGACAGTACTTGGCACCAGATCTAGTCATCCAGCGGGAGAAGATCATTTCCATCTCCCGCGATAAAACAAGCACTATACTTACGAGACCAATGTCCTTAGTAGTTGACGCGCCCTGAATCACCAATCAATCAATCAATCAATCAAGTGTGCTGGGGTGTGATTTGGTGTCGCGGGGCTCGAACGGTAAGGCTCCGCACAGTTCAGACGCTCGCTGACCTGGAACACTCTCGCATTCTCCACGAAACGCTTTTACTTGGGATATTCCCACAAAATTCTCAGGAATGAAACTTCCCTTCAGTTCTTGGAAGCAGGAACATTTGCGTGTAATTGCAGAATAAAAGTATCGTGCCAAGAAATGCTTGTGGAATAGATTTTGGGAAGGGAAATGCGACGGTTCAAAGACCCTGTCTGAATAATTGAATAATTTGTGGGTTTGAATGAACCAAAAACATTAGTAGGTCAATGAAAAAGTGACATTGTGCAGAGGAGTGCCAGGGGATGTTGACCCACTGAACATTTTGGAACGCACCCCTCAGCCTTACGGATTAAATATTTTATTTCCTTTGTTTGTCATCGCTAATTTTTTTCTTTTTTAACCCGACAATTTGGAAAATAGTTGTGTTTTAAGGGGAAGAGGCTCTCCAATGGTTCAATATAAAATCACTTGTCTTCATTAATTCTCTTAGTTAATTTATAATTTCATACTCATTTTTATGTTTTAATTAATTTACTTGTAAAAGATGCCATGGGTAAAAAAAACAAATAAGAAAAAGGACCCAGAAATTAGGTTTTCCTTCCCATTTAGTTTTAGGCTGTGTCCACCGAACAATAGAGAATTAAACGTTGGGACGTAGGGCCTGTGAAGAAAAATACTAACAAAACGCAATTTTGAATAGAAAACTATTCCACATTAAAAGTAAAACTTCTATATTATTACCTTGGAAATATCTGTTCGTATCTCTTAAATAAATTAGTAAAAGCTGGAACATTGTAAATTAACTAGTATCAAAAATTATCTAAAAAGAAAGTTAGAAAACTGTAAATACATTTTACAACCTATATTTATACAACGCGAGTTACCAAAAATCAATTATTGAAGAATGAATATATTGTCGTAAAATAAAATCTTTAAAAATATAATTCACAGATTTCCTTTGTGTTACCTATTTTCTTAGGAAGGCTTAAGAAGAAAATTTCAAGTTGCACCACACTCAAAATTGCAATTTGTTAGAGCGACCATCTCCAAGAACGAAAGTTTCACCACCAGTCCCCGCATTAGGATGCGTAGATTCGTATAAAGGCTTTCAAATTGAAATATTCCGGCTGGGCATGCACGGCTAACTTTTCCGCGAATGCAGTTCATGGCACGGGAAGGGGAGGGCGAAATAGCGGGGGAGGTAGAAATGGAAATATTTTTGGCCCGCCTGCGCCACCGTCACCACCCGAAACGGGGAGGGCGTTTTTTTCAATTACCAAAAAGCAAAGTTCGCTTCTGCTAACTTTCGACGCCGCATGCTCAATTTTTGTGAAAGCCAGGGGTTGAGGTGGGGAGTGCAGGCAGCACGGGCGGATACGGAAGTACTTGCGAGTGCGTTGGCGCTACGTGCCGGGTCCGTGCTATTACACAGGCGAGTGGACGATGTGGACGACCCAGGACGGAATTAACAACTTAACGAACCCTACGTCTGAGCAAGGATTGGGTCTCCCAGCTCATAACCAAATACACCAATATTCAATATCTTTAATCTAAATTATTTTAGAAATGAACTGTAACCTATGCAACATAAAGATTAAAGCAATTTTACATATTTATGAATGTACAATTGGATCAAGAACAATTGAAGATATTTTGAAGTTTGTGGGAGCCGTCACTGGACAGATTATAAACCAAGAAATCGTCTATAAATAGTTTTTACTTCTATAAATAGTTTTTATTCATTATCCACCAAAAAACTATGATTAAGGGAACAAGTATCTCATTCTACGATAACAACAGGACATACGAAATTAAACCATCTCCACTTAAAAAATAATTCCCCCCCCCTCACATATGAAATGTGCAATACGCCTCTAAATCTTTATCACAACGGCCAAGAGAATTAACTGAGAATAATGAAATAATCATTCATTCTGAAGAAGACTACGAAAGAACAATTGAATTTTGAAAATCCATCAACATATTTTTGAACATTTAATTCCCATGGATTTACATTAATTGACACTATTGTTCTGAATTATCACTACTGTAACATGATTGTAAATTATACTGTTGTATTCTTAAATTGAGTTATTGGTGTATTGTATTATGTAACTGAAATATTCGCTAATAATCACGTTGTTGATGGGACTAAAACTGAAAAAGAAAGTGAAGGAAGTAGATTAAAAATAATTAGAAGTCCCTACTTACCTATCCAGTGAAGAACTCAATCACGTCGGTTAATTCATTCCTGAATGCACCCACTGACCATGTGTATGTCAAAAGACTTTTGCGGAAGGAAAATTGAAAATTATCTTCATGCTGTTTTGTGACAGTACTAATTAGGAAGTAATGCCTCTCATTTAAATGAATTCAATGTTATAGTAACAGTTACGGTGCGTAATAATTGTCATATTTTTTATGTTTTACTGTTCTTGCACTTACGTTCGAAATTGTTACACGCATGTGTGACCTTTCACTTATTTTAGGAATACTATATGACGAGGTTATATCAATTTCGAACCTCACGTATTCACCAAATATGTGACCACTTCCTACTATGGGATACAAATGAGCGGATCACTCTAATAACTTAATGTTACTACTTGACCTTTGACCTGGTAAATCAATGTCACATCAAAATTTAGGAAGATTTTCTTATGTCCTAATCGTCCTACAGGAGTGGGTCCGTCTTTTATCCTGCTTTCGATTATTAAAATAAATACAGGCAAGTTAACTTTTAACTTTTTAACAAAGTTTTGATATATTCTACCACATCGTCTGATACAATTTCGTTAAGAATTTACACATTACCTAGAAATTCATATTACTTGCTGTGTGTTCAGCAATTTCCTAAATATTGATCAACTGCAGTTGTACCTTTTCTATTTGTAAAATATTTTGAATGAGCCAAAATAATCTTTCACTTTTACACAAACACAATGAAATACCTTCATACAATTCACCAACCCCCCCCCCCCCCATAAAATCACATACACTGCTGAAAGAAAATTTACCTGTGCAATATACTACACTTTGCATATACTTTTTAAATAAACTGGTACAATGAATGAGATCCCTTTAATAAGGGGTTTTACTGTCACGCAACATATTAACCTTTTTATTATTTAATTAAAAACAATTTAAATCATGAATTGCAGAAAAGAATATTCATTAGAAGAACAAATGTAGTAGTTAAACAAAAGAATTAAAAGAATAAATTTTACACCTTTTTGCATGAACAATTTATCTGAATTTTCGTTACGATGGAAAAATACTGAAAAGTTACGCTTAATAGCCGATAATTGAAATGTCTGACTATCTCTGTCTGGGCGTGAGGTGAATTCTATGTATTCTTATGCGTGATTTCCCCTCCTCTGAACTGTTCTTTTAAAAGGGATTTTGTCGAAGTTTTAAAATCTGATCTTTTTGACTCACGACGTCGCTGCGATGACACGTTCCTGCCACTCCAGACGACGGCGATGGTCCCGCTGCGTCCAAGGTCGAATTAGCCTCTTGCGTTGTGAAAAACCGTCCCTCGTCGATTTGTTGCACGCCGGCTTCGCGAAGTAACACAGCTCGACGGTGGTCTCCAACGAATATACATTATTTCTTACTTGGAATGTCCAAAGAAGAAAGAAGCTTTTTATAAAGCTTCTGATGGTTATAATTTGTTGGATCTCCTCTCGTTCAGTATCAGATCGCACACCGCAAGACAGTACAGGTCCGTTCCGTCCGAAGGTTCACAGCAGAAAGAAAAACGATTTTCCCTGCGGTGCTGATCGCCCCGTCATAAATTCTTCAAGGCGATTCCTGATTGGATGTTGATTTCTACTACGTGAGTGCATTCAGAACTTTTACTCAGAATCTGATACAGAATATCCTTTCTTGCTGGCGCACCCGCTTGTAGTTCAGCGGTACTATTACTGCTTTGGTCGTAGTTTAACATTGTCGCGCGCTATTTAAACAATGTAACCGACTTATGAGCAGTTACACATGACATGCTTTGTTTATCAGCAGTAAATGTTGATGTAAAGTGGTCTTTTTTATGCGATACTTAATTACACGTGCTTTTGTAATATAATTAAAGGTTACTATGTGATATATTCCTTCCTATATTATCTCCAGTAATATTATTGCTTTACAAGCGATAATATTTTCCTAACGAGTTTTGAAAGACAAATGATTTGAAACATGCTGGGTCCTGTAGACCCACTGCGAACATTAGTGAAAAAAATATGAACACATTTCCAAATGAGTATTTATTAATAAATCGAGAATTAACTATATTAATTTATGAAATACTTCATCACATTCTCAGTTATATTTAACCAACTTAAAACATATAATTTAAATATATTTTGAATGAATTAAGGGCCGTATTCGTCACTAATATTAAGGAAAACCACAGGGAGTTTTTTTCATGTAAGCCTCTCTTCATTAATCTAGAATTTTTACCATTACCTTGTCTGTTTATTTACGAATCAGTGGCTTTTGTCAAAAATGACTTGCTTAAGGGCGGGAATATATTTTCAGAAAATTCAGATGTCTATTACTATAACACTCGACGTAGAAATCATGTTCATCAGGTGACAGTATCAACAGCACATTACAAAAAATTCACATACAATTCATGTACATTATTTTACAACACTTTGCCAGATGACATTAAACGATTAAATTCGATAGGAAAGTTTAAATCCAAAGTGAAATACTGTTTCTATACAATTGGAGACTATACTGAGCATCACAAGAAAAGTAACATTAATTTTAACAATTATATAGAATGCATTATTTACCATTTGAACTAAATATATAAATGTGTAACAACCTGTTACAAGTATTGTATTGCAGCCTCCGGGTCAATGACACCCATCTCGATCAGGTTTTTCGTCCAGTTTCCCTGATCCATTGACAAAATGCTGAGATGGCCCCTTGTTTTGCTTCTGGACATAAATGTAACTTCATTGTCTGTGCACGGTTTTTTTCCAAAATTTAAGTAGTATATGACTTAGAGATTGATTGTAGGGATCACAGAATTTTGAAAATGTGCACACAATTCACTTTTCCCCATGGCACGTCATACGCAGTTTTAACTGTTTTCTTGACGTAAAATAAATAAATAAAATAAATAAGTTACAGCGTTTTTCTCTTCATAGTGGCAACTTAACCGCTCACATAAGGTACGATGTGGCGGTACGTCACTGGATACCTGACCCATGGCAAACGTTGGAAGAAGTGACAGTTAGTCACAAATTTTGCTACATTCCTATTTTCTTTTTCAGGCAAAGAAATGATTCATTAAAATACGTTAGTCCGATTTGAATTTCTCAATTTCTAGTAAAATTTTAAAAACATTAATTAAAATTATCTTGATTTTGTAATCCTGTTTACTGAGTAATAAAAAATATTACTTTTCTTCGTTCAGGTAATAATATTTATCAGACAAAGCGCTGTCCGTCCGTAAGCGAGAATTGTTAACTTACGGAAACTTCTTAATTTATTTCAAATCATTGCTAAATAAATAAATAACTGAATGGTTTAATAAAACAACACCAAAAGAAAACAAGAAAAGAATTTGTCATTCAAAAATATTCCTCCCACAAAGCAGTGACGGCTATATAAGGGAAAATTTAGTAAGAAAATAAACATCAAATAGTAATACGTAGGGAAGAATTTAACATAATACAATACTTGGTTGTTTGATAGAAAAAATCTGGCAAATATATTTTCGTTCGAACCCACTATTCACCGGCTCACGACGCTTCACTTGCAAATGTACACTCCTTTCCGGATTTTAAGGGGAAATAGTTCGGAGTGTGGAAAGTTGCACATGCCGTAGAAGCGCCGGACTTCCCAGGCGGACAAGTAGCTCGTGCGGGACCTCCGTAAAGTTAGAATCGCAAAGTTTTCAAAAATTATTGAAACTAGACTCAAAAGTTGTCGCTAATTTGTTACGCGAAAAAAATTTGTCGCTCTTCATTTGACACTGGTATTAAGATTCGGCTAACTTGATATCAAGTTAGCATCGTAAACGCAAGAAAACCAGCAAATTACAGACATAAATAAAAAATAACACCATCAGAATTTATCGTTTTCTTGCGTTTGCGATGCTAACTTGACACGACTTTTTGTCACGTGTTTGCGAAAAAATTGCATTTTTGGTAATATTTGAAGAACGACAAAATTGTTTTTTTTAAGTCTGGAGCGACAAAAAAGCGACAAATTCCTATGTCGTTATTTTTTTATTTGTGTCTGTAATTAGTTGGTTTTCTTAAGTTTGCAATGCTAACTTGATATCAAGTTAACCGAATCTTAATACCAGGGTCAAATGAAGAGCGGCAATTTTTTTTGCGTAACAAATTAGCGACAAAAAAGCGACAAATTTTGAGCCTAGTTTCAATATTTTTTTAAAACTTTGCGATTCTAACTTTACGGAGGTTCGTGCGGGCGCGGTTTGACGTGCCTGCTTTAGGTAGTTTTCAAATGACTGTGACACAGACAATACGTTGGTGCCACAAAAGACGTAAACAATATTCACAAGAAATATTAGCTATGAGCTTGGAATCAATGAATGGGTAGAAAATAGAATGCTTAATAGAAATGCGATAATTCATATGGAGAATAATTAGTAAACAAATAGTTTAAATCATTGATTAAAATAATAAGTTTCTTTATTTCATTCGTGGTGTATATAAACTGGTTATTTTAACAAGAGGACAGTTAAGTTAGTTTTCGTGATTGAAAACCTTGTGAGTGGAAATTGTTTGAGATAATTGCATAACAAGGACTGTATTTATTTGTATTTAGTTGTTTTTTCAAGGACTCATCACAACAGTGTCTACTCTCTGAATTATTTGTTATGCCTTTCTGCCTCACAAACTAGAGTTTGGTTAGATTCCCTTCAATATCATCTCTATACAGCATTTGAGTAACTGTGAATGCGGATCCGTCGCTCATCGTTAGACGATTTCCCGTGCAACGATTCAAGATATGAGATGACATTCGCCGCGCATTGAACTCCAGCTGAGGAACTGATAATTTGGTTTCGGATCCGGCCAGAAAATTCTAAGAAATTTCCATAACCTTGTTTTTGCGTAATTAAGCGCTGCAATATTAGTGCAGAGAACGGAAATTAAACTTACGCTGCACAAGTAGATGTATGTAGAAGGCGTTGATGAAATCCTAGCACTTACATGCAAGTTTTGGTCCAAAACACCATCATTTTCTTCAACGAGGGTGGTAAAATTGATAGTTGTGAACAAGTTAATTGCACCGCAGAACTGTCAATAGAGATGCTGCTTTTACCAAGAAGTGAAGTATTTCTTCCACATTAACCGTGATTATAACAATACATTTGCAAATACCAACGTACCGAATCACCTTGTATTATGTTAAATTTGAAGAATACCAGGTAAATATGGCGAAATCAGAACTGTACTAATGTTTGAGAATGGAAACACACACATTTTACTTTGCACATTTGCATTCTTAAGCGGGCAAATACTGTTTTTCAGATGAATGTGACTAACAGCTTATTCTTATTAAACTTAAATAACACCTAATGCACATAAACGTACAATAGTGTAACCTTTTAATGTGTGTATAGATTCCCCTAAAAACGATTAATAGAGCAATTGCAGAAGATGTGAACACAATTCAGACCGAGTTTGTGAAGTTTTTAATTCTTCAAACTTAGGGGACAAAATAAGGATGAATAAAACAATGTAGGCTTTCACGGCCGGAGTTGTAGTCAAAGATTTCTTCCGGGATGAAGGGCCGTGGTCCATTGGAAAACATATTTCCAGACGTTTCGTCCGCAACTACGGCAGACATCCTCAGTGGCGATGTGGTCTCGGACGAAGAATCCTCCTTGAAGGTTCCCCGGTGACTGACACGTCGTCACGGCTCTTCCGCCCGGAAGAAATCTTTGACCAAAAATAAGGATTGTTTATAATAAAATCACTGGAAGAATCAAATGTAGTTTTAGATGATTGTATGGAAAAGTTTTAGAAAATATTTTAGAATGATATTGTGATGAACCCGTCCTGCCGCCACGGCAACACACGCATGCGCGCAATGCGCGCAGCTCGCGGTCTGGGTACCTCACAAAAGGGGGGGGGGAAATACCGTCACACCGAAGTGCGTCGGTAATCAGCTGACAGGTGTGCGCGTTAAATTTATCAATGAAGGGCGCCAAACGGGCACTTACCTGTCAACTGGCACCGGCATTCGAGAACCTCAAGGGGGTAGGCACTCTTGAATGAGGGCATGCACGGGGTTTGCTATTACTACCACTACTTTACAATAATCACAAAGTTTTGTAACTTTAAGTGTCAATCACCTGAATGGCAAGAACACATTTATTGCATTTGATTCTATAATAAAATTTGGGTAAGAATTCCCCTTAAACTAAATTATGTTATTTACATTAAATGACACCTTTCCTATTTTTTACTGTCTTTGGAATGATTACAAAATGAAAGTCTTTCGTTCACCTCTTTCGATGATTGCACAATCCGTAGTCGTCCCCGAAGCAGTCGCTGTCGCGAGCCACACCACGGCAAGGCGCAGCCAACCGGAAGCAGCAGTGCGTGTGGTGATGGTGCTCCTGGCTCCGATCGGTGATTATTGGAGGAAGTCGTCTGCCGCCACCCACTCCTCACCAGGCCAGCCTCAATGACTCGGCTGCACAATCATTCCTTCCGGAGGCGCCGGCCCGTTGAAATCGGAATAAATTCCTGATTGTCTTTTTATACTGGGCGGCCTGCACTATGTTGGTCGATCCCCAAGTCACTGCTCCCACTACCTCTCATCAACACTGCCGTCTCAATTCTCTCTCGTTCTCTCGCCTTCTATCCGTCTTCTCCCAAAAATCCCCCGCTCTCGAGCTTCCTGCGTCGCATCCCCACCCTTTTTCCAAGTTTCGCCCATCGCTCCTTCACGTGATTGGAATTTTGAATATTATTGGCCGAAATCTTAGTTTCGAAATATTCGACGCGAGTCGAAGCCGATAGGGTATTTTCAAATTAACCTCATTTTCTGGGCGCCTGATTGGTGGTCTTTGTTGTGCGTTTTGTAACCGAGATGAACAAAGCAGTCCTTTCTGCTGTCTTCGTGACGCTTATATGGGTCCTACGGATAACTTTTCACGGTAGCCGGGATCTCTATAATTTGCTTGTTCCGGTGCCTAGCCGTGCACGTGGACTGGCCGCCGGTTGCCTGAAGGGCTGTCCCCGAGGGACAATTGCACCCTCATCGTAAATCTTTTGAATCTTCTGGCAGGGTTCGCGCGTCTTGCGCTGAGCCGTGTCAAATCAGGACCTTCCAATCGGCGTGACAGAGTGGGAAGTTCTGGGTCCGGCGACTAGCAATGACCTCATTGCTTGCCCCCCGTAAATTGAGATTGAAAAACGTATGGAACATGTATTTTCAATCTAAAAGAAAGTGATGAACACAACGGTAGGAACGCTAAATTGATAAACGAAGACGTAATCAAACCAGGTTCTTAAAGAATGGAACAAATCAGAAATATTCAATTATTATGAAAACCTAAAAATAAACTTGTGAGAACAAGTATGAAAATTAAAATATTCAGAGATGCTAATGAATCAAAGACATAGATTATTACTAATTAGTTTCACTAACCTGAAGTATTTAGATTTCCTTAAACACAATAAATGTAATGTTTGAAGAAATGCAAGTGAAAATCATTGTCAACATTTGAGAACAAAATTGCGATAACTAACTACTCTACTAGAATGAGGTAACATATTATGCCATAAACGACAAAAGTGACATTACTGCTAATTAAAGGAAAAAATTATCTAATCCACTAAATAATATTTAGGAGGAACCAATCAAAACAAACTTAAGAAGACTAATGAAACAGGACAATGACATATATTCTACTGATCGTTAAACACTACTGCAACGTAATTAGAGTGAAAAGTTTGTATGCAAGCGAAATCAAATAGAGTGGGAACCGTATAATTAGGTGCACTTTCGATTTAAAAGACAAAGGGTTTTTAAAATAAAGGAAAAAGTAGTAACACAACGCAAGTTTAATAAATGGGATTTTCGACTCATCGTAAGAGTTTAAAAATGTTGTATACAGAAATCTACATATCGATGGCTAATACAATATTTCAATCACACAGTGTTAACTAAGTTTCAAGGAATAGTAATGTGACAAATTACTGGTAGAATAATTAAAACGATTCTTTATTTATTAATTTGTTTAAACGAATAACTTAAATATTGAACAATTAAGGTCTCCGATGTCGATTGTTAGCAAATTGATAGATAAAACAAAGGCTAGAGTTTTCTTCACCCTCAACAATAATTCAATTATTAAAATTCTCAATTCTTGATCTTTCATTCCATTGATAACTACTCAGGTTGACAAATAAATGATTTATAATCACTCTCTCTCTCTCTTTTATAACAACTTATTCAACGCCGTACTTCTATAGCAATCTGCAATCCGAACCAGTCAAGTAGTAGCGGTACCATGAAATTAATTAATGTTAAATGTACGTGCCAGAGGTAACCGGGAGGAATCGACACATATGTAAATTAAATTAGTGTTAACCTAATCAGAGCGACATAAATGAGGCCTATTTTCTTTCTAGCCATTTAATCGGTCTATTCTCTGAAAGGAACGAGGTTATAAAATTGTGAGGTCCCCCCTCGAACCATCTGAAGCACGTAATTTGCATGAATTGGGCGCTACAAGCTAATAACCTGGTAAGGGCCTACAAAAGGGAAAAAATTTACTTATGAGACCTTCAGGTTGATTAGATACTCTGAGAGCTTTGATCAAAACTTTGTCACCAACTTGAAACAGATGAGTTTTACTTTTCTGGTATTGTTTTCTTGCCTTACCGGCTTTGGTTAAATTTGAAAGTATAATCTGGCACCTATCTTCAGGGGTAATATGTATTTGGGTGGTTAATTTGGCCAACGTAGGGAACAAAGGTTTTGGCTTTTTATTAAATTGGGCCTCGAAAGGTGTGAATCTGGACGACTCATGGGGGATGTGGTTAAGCCACATATTAATTTTTGGTAATAGATCAGGCCAACAGGTGTGCTTATGTGACACATACACACGAAACAAACGTGAAAGTTCTTTCATGATTCTTTCGCTTGGGTTCGATCTAGGTGACCTAATAGAACAGAAAATGGTCTGTACACCTAGATCATTCAGCGATTGTTGCCACAGATCACTCGTAAACTGCGTGCCGTTGTCACTAAGAACACGCTGGTAAGTTCCACATTCTTTGAAAAACCTTTCACTAAGTGTTTAAGACAATTTTTTTGCAGTAGGTTTAACAACAGGAAAACACTTTACATATTTGGTGAACACATCAATAACTACGAAAATATGGCGGAATCACATCTTGCTCTAGGTAAAGGGCCGTAGAGGTCAACAGCGCATAAGTCTCTAGGTCCGACCGGCAATATTGTCGTCAAGGGGCCTTGGTATGATCTATTGGGATGTTTTGTTGTCTGGCAAGTTAGGCATTTAGCCACTGTGGTTCTGATTTGGCGATTCATGTTTCGCCAATATGCGAAATCATTGAGGATAGCAGTGATCTTAGCGGAGCCAAAATGGCCGTAATGTGGTGACGAGCCGTGACCCTTGCGCCTTTCGACTCACCCTTTCTTTCCAGGCCGACTGACGCATCTCGGCGCCGGCCCTTGTACCCACCGACTCACCTTTCCCTTTACGACGGGCTGGACATCCCGCCGCCAGGCGGCGAGCTGCGACCCCTGCGCCTTTCGACTCACCCTTTCTTTCCAGACCGACTGACGCATCCGGCGCCGGCCCTTGTACCCATCGACTCACCCCTTTCCCGTTACGACGGGCTGGCACATCCGCCGCCAGGCTGGCGTGGCACCAACCCTGCACCTCCCCATGCCCCGGCTGAAGCGCCGGGTGACACACCATGACGACATACGACCCGTGACCGCCAAGGCGCTATATAATCTCCGGCGCTGCTCCACCAGGGCAGTCTCCTGTACTCCCGTCCGGGGTGAACAGCCCTGGCTGCCTGCTGGCACTAGGCGCTCTGGACAAGTACTGGTACTGCCACGTGGTTCCCCGCGGTCTGGGAGGTACGCCGCACCAGTGAATAACCCTGGCTGCCTGCTGGCACTAGGCGCTCTGGACAAGTACTGGTACTGCCACGTGGTTCCCGCGGTCTGGGGGTACGCTTGCACCGAGTGAGGGAACCTGGCTTCCTGACGGACTAGGCGCTTTTGGTGAGAGCAAGCCAACCAGTCCCGTGGATGTTGAGTCGACGCCGCCAAGCCTTGCCGCCAACCGCCACCTACACCGCCCTCGCCGAGTGACTTGTCTGCGGCCTTTCACCATGTGAGTCGATTAAGTTATTAATAAGTCTATTGCTAGTGTAAGAAGTCCCTTAATAAACAGGAAATTCTCAGGAGCCAGTATTTTTAATGGTACGCCCTCCCGCTCCTCCTAATGTCGCCAGCGTCACGACATTCTGGTGTCAGGTGTGGGGTGCATAAATCTATAACCGGAGGAGCGTAGGATGTTAGCCCGTGCACCGAACGGAGCACTGGCTCGTATCTTAGGAAGGGGGCGAGAAGGGAGATAGGTGGAAAGGGAGGAGGAATATCATGTAAGACTGACTTGGGGGCTCGGAAGAAGTGGGCACTTATAATAATACTTCTGTAAGACGAAAAAAAAATTAGTTTAGAACAGTGGGCAAAGGGCCTTCATAGCACACAAACGAACTCAGAACTTGAGGCCGGCGCGGCCATATTTAACTACATGCAATTTTTTTCTCATTTCCTTAGCTTTTCGTATTACCCGCATAGGAATTTCTCTCTATACTAGCTAGGCAACGACGTTTTGAACGCTTTTCAAGGAATAGTCTAATTTCTACCACTAAGGGTAACAGAAGAACTGCGACTTCCTACCGTTTTCAGCATGTCTCTTCACGGGCACCGCTGCTACCCTTCAGGGGAAGGAAATACCAACCTTTTGGATTTCACGAACGACGTATTCACGATTGATAACGCAAGCCCGGAGTCACTACCGCATCGGCCCCTCCCACATCTATGCCCCCTCTAGTAACAGGCAGCCAGATTTGCATGATTCCCACTTTCAGCGGGGAAGATGGCGCTAAGGTCGAGACGTTCTTGGAACACTTGCAAATCGTGAGCCAGTTCAGTGGATGGAGCGAGCCACAGATACTGAACGTGGGCCGCCTACGGCTCACCGGGTCCCAGCGGAATTCGTTGAGAATAACCCTACTAGTAGCTTCGTACGCCAACCGCAAAATACTTAAAGGAAAGGTTCTTCCCACGCTCTCGGCCGGCGCTAGAGAAGCTTTTCAATGACGCACTCAAACTCACGTGGAGTCAGTCGCGGATTTTTCTGGCAGACTACGGTCCATCGAGAGACAGCTCAGGAATAGTTACAGTAGCCCTAACTCTACAGAAACGAAAACAATATTTTCGGAGAGATTGCTTGCCCAATTCCTGGCGGGCTACGCGGAGAGATAGGCAGATTCGTGGCGGTCGAAATCCACGAACTATTCTAGAGGCCGAAGAATTTGCCCGTATTGAAGAAGCTGCAGCCAAGAGCTACGGGGCCCTGCACACGCCCTGAACGCGCTATACTCTACCCCCTCCTCCATGGGCGTACACGCAAAGGACACTATTTGCGCCGCCTCACCCGGTCGGTCTATCCTCCATGGACTGGCCAATATGTAGCTGCCCTCTCACGGCCGGGAGCGTGGTCCTCAGTGCCTCAGCGCTCAGCCCCCGCGCCCCTCGTCGCTGACGCCGAGCGCCGACGCGCAGACGCGGAATCCCCCGTATTCGCAACAGCCGCTCACAGTGAGCAAATGCTACAATTGCAACCGGCCAGGACACATCGCTAGGAACTGCCTAGTCGATCCGGTTGCTACAACTGCGGGCAGACGGGCCATAGCATGAGGAACTGCCGGCCATTGTATGCGGGGTTGCAACAGAACGGGCACGTCGCCGTAGATTGCTCGCAGAAGGAAAGACCATTGAACGCGGGAAACGTGAGGTCCGACCACGCGGTCGGGGAAGAAAGGATATTGGCCGTAACCCCGAAGGAGGAATGACGAGTGAACGTTGCTGTCGGAGGCGCACAGCATCGGTTCCTGATCGACACGGGCGCAGCAGTGACTATTGCCGCAAGATTTTCCCTTTCATGGATTCCACTCTCAAGCTATGCCGCTGCAATTAAAAGCGCTTCAGGGCATCCTTTAAAAATACTTGGACAGTGTGAGCTGGCCCTCACGATCGATCACGTGACATACCGCCACGACACCTAGTAGTAGATCTCGGTCCACCAACTACGCAGGGATATGGGCCTCGATTTCATGGTAAAATACAGAAGCTGTATCTCCATAGGCGAAAAGACAATGATGGTGCACAATGGTCACGTGACCCTCTCGCTCCGCGAATCGCGCGCCCGGAATATGGAGCCCAACCCGGCCATCTGGGCTCTTTACAAGAGACGATAGGCCCTCGGAAGCAGGAATTGACGGAAAATAACGAACCGATAAGACATACTGTAATCAGAACAGCCGTTCGGGAACATCACAAGAGCGAATTACAGGAACATCACGGATACGACCTTATTTATTTTGATGACGCAGCTAGCAATA